>JAZKJV010009534.1:0-1200000 GCA_037367405.1 Ottelia alismoides
TAATCTGCTTAATAAATCACTAATTAAATCTTCTAAAATTGATTTATTAATATTCATTAACTTTGTAGAAATAAAGGTTAAAATATGTAATTAAATAACTTTTTAACTTAATTGAACATATTATTTTACGTATAAAATAAATTATTTTAACATAATTCATTCTCTATTATATTCTTTTATTAATTAACAAATTTGGCATAAAGAATCAAAACTCTTAAGAATAAGAAAATCAGAAAAATATAAAAATCTAACATTGTATATTTTGTACATATTTTATCTTTTTCTATAGTTCATAACCTAAAAAATCCATAAAATTTATTAAATATGTGTATACTGTATATAAATTAATTCTCTAATTAAACTATATTAAAATGCATAAAAAATAACAAATTGTAAAAATGCATTTATTTAATTATCTATAAAGTACCTTAAAAAATACATTTTTATGTAGATGATCTCTTTTGGTTTCAGTTATTCACAAAAGTTGTAGAACTCATTTAAACGAATAACTTTTATGTTGACCATATTTTGATTTGACTTCATTTATTATCTCTTTTTTTATTTTTTATTTAACTTTATTTTTATATTTTCTAGGAGTGACATGTGGCAGCTCCCAGAGCTGACACGTGTCACCTATTTTATTGTTTGTTTTCTTCTCTTTTACTTATTTTTATTTTATTTTATTTTTAAATTTTTAAAATTTCCTTTTTCTTTTTCCCTCTTCTTTTCTCTCTCCTCCTCTCTCTCTCTCTCTCTTTTATCCCCTCTCCAGGTCACCTATCCTGCATGTGGCCCTCCCTTGCATCCTTGTTCTCCCCAAGCACATACACAACACGTATTATCTCTTCTTTCCTCCCATACATGATGCACATGTGTCCCTCTCTCTTTCCTTGCCTCCTCTGTGTAACCGCCAACTCTTCCTCATGCAATGGTCGGCATTGCGCCTCTACATAGTTCTGCCATTATGCACCCCGACCTCAGCTGCCACATTCAAACCCCCTTCGGCCATGACACCTGATCTGCCACCTCCTATAAAGCCTTACCTCCCTTACCATCTTTTTCCATCCACCATTTACAGATCCACCATTCTAGCTCCATGCACCTCCTAGGTGACAATAACTAAGGCGTCCTTCGCCCAGCAACGACGAGCCGGTAGTCCTGGTGAGATCCATGGTCCGTCCATTCCATGTAGTAGTATTTTTGGCTGCTAAGCTCGATCTTTTCGTTGGAACAATCGTAGTGACTACCATGATACAGAGCTCCTCCTTCCTAGATGATTTCCTCCACCCACCTTCACCATATCTTTAGATTCCACCTTCAAGCGATCGGCTTCGCCCTTCCTCGATCCATCTTTAGATCTAGGTACCCATATCATCTCCTTGATTCTTCTTTGGTTTCAATTTCTCTGCTACACAACAAATACCCCATCATCTGCGCAAACCCAATGTCCTCCTATCGATTCCACCTCACAACCTCTCTCTTTGCTTCGCATCTACCTCTTATACCTCCTCACCTCCATCCTTGCAAAGGTTACAGAACCAAGCTCTACTCCTTCACTCACATCAGAGCTTGATGAATCTCCATTTCGTCACCTTTATTCTATCATTTTAGCCTTAAAAACCCTAGATAATGCATGTAACTAGCATTATTTTATACAAATTAGTATTTACTATAATTCTATTTATTGTACATAAAGTATTATCTTTAATTCCAAAATTATGGAATAAAGAAAAGAAAATAAAAAGAATAAAATGCCAAAGGTATTTTATGACCCTAAACCCCGAGACCTAGGCATCTTGATGACTGGGTCGACAAGGAATAAAGTAGGGAGATGTAAGGACCAAAAATCAATTAAAATTCTTTTCAATTTCTTCATTGATAAGTCCTTTTTGGACATATTTTATTTTCTATTCTTTATACCTAAAATAAATAAATTTTGTCAATGAATGTTGTAGACAAAAATACAAAATTGAGTTTACACAAAAATAATACACAATATACTTTTTATACTCAGAATAAAAAGCCAAAACCCAAACTTCCCATAACCGTGTCTCCTCAAAAAAGCTCAAAATGTATAAAATCACATGTAATTGTATATAACATTTAACAAGCTATTTAATGGAGGTGGTTTTATTTATTTTGGACTTAAGGTGTGAAATTTTGGTTTTGGACCTCTATTGTATAGTATACCTGATTAAAATAATCATTTTACTTAATCTTTATTATTTTTGTAATTTTATATTTTTTATAATTTTGTAAATATTATGTATAATACATGTGCATATTTAAAGTAGAATAAAACCATAAAGAAAGCACAAAAATAAAATTGGTTATATTTATCAACCAGATGCACATTATTGCAGAATTCATCAATGATTTAATCTTGGTCTTGCGAGCTCATTGTCCCCAGAAAAAGTTCAAAATAATCAGGCACATCGGCACAAATCTCACCCTCATCAATAGAGGGGAATTCGACTTCTTCATCTACTCCCGCCTCGGGGCGAAGGAAGTCATGAATCTCCACGTTTTCTAGGAAAAGGTTTCTATCACGGAACTCCTTAAAAAAATTCACAGTCTTTAGGATGGTTGATTTCACGCACACGCACGACAAATGGTCCCACTGTAGGCTTTGGCTCAGAAATAGTCTCTATCTTCACTATGTGACTACAGGAGCTGAAGGTGATCTCTCCAATGTTGTAATTCACTATTGCTTCAATAGTTCAGAGGAGTGGTCGGCCAACAATATAGGGGAATGGAGTAGAGGTGTTAAGACATCCATGTCCAACATAACAAAGTCATGAGGGAATAAAATCCCTTGAACAGTTACGATTACATCATCTAGCATACCTCTAGGCCGCCTGATGGATTTATCTGCGAACAACAGAATCATCTTGGTGGACTTCAGTGGACCTAACCTGAATTCAGTGAGCAGTGAGACTAGCATTAGATTGACAGAAGACACGTCATCAAGCATTGTGCTTTCAAACTCTTGGTTAAACATCTGACAATGAATGAGTGGTGCTCCCTTGTCTTTCTTTTGTCCGTGAGATTATTGATAGCATTGAGGTGGCCATGGTGAGGATGTGCATTTATGATTGTCACCTTGGCTTCTTGGATTGTGGGGGCAAGGTTGACACCCTGTCGTAGATGCATTTTTTAATCCTTTCTTCACAGTAGACATGTGCTTAAGAGCTTCCATGAGAGGCATATTCAGGATCAAATTTTGAATAATTTCCATAATTGCGAGATCAGACAAAGCACTTTTCAAACTTTTGATTTTTTTGTGTTTTTTCATTGCTTCTATAAAAGGAATATTCACAGTATCATTCAAAATTATGTCCATATCATGGTGTACAGGTGATGAATCTCCATTTCATCACCTTTATTCTACCATTTTACCCTTAAAAACCCTAACTAATGCATATATATAACATTATTTTATACAAATTAACACTCGTTATTTGGTCCATTTATTGTGTATAAAATACTATTTTCAATGCTAAAATTATAGAATAAAGAATAGAAAAGAATAAGAACAAAATACTAAAGGTATTTTATCAACCTAAACCCCGAGACTTATGCATCTTGATGACTGGGTCGAGAAGGAATAAAGTAGGGGGAGATAGGGACCAATAAACCCATTAAATGCCATTTATTTATTCATCATTAATTCATTTTTGGCACCTATTTCATTTTTTATTGTTCATATCTCAAATAAATAATCTTTGTACAATAAAGATGTATATAATAATATATATAGGAAAATATAAAATTGAGTTTATACAAAAATAATATGCTGACTTTGAAGATTCCTGAATCCTGAGCATTGTCCTCTAACTAGTTAATGTGGCTTTTGTTCCCTGGATTGACATGGAGCAAGAAGGATCTCGAAGAGTTATGTGTGAGGTGTGAGAGAGAGATAAGGACTCAGACATGCTTTCCTACACCCGAAGTCCAGGGCGGATGCACTAGACTATCATAGCAGAGCTAGACAAAGTCCTTGGTGATGAAGAAAAATGGTCAGTCGGACCCATATTCCTGCCCTCCTGAGAAATCACATGACCAATGACCAATGCCTACTCTTGGAGCAATTGATCGTTCAATGCTACCTCCCCGTGCCCTGTGGAAGGCCTGCAGAGAGGCATCAGAACCCAGAAATTTCGTTATTCAAATGGTTCCATAGTAATATCTCCTAAATAAAAACTTAAAATGTATCAAAATCACTTTTAATTGTATATAACTTTTCATAACTTATTTAATGAAGGTGTTTTCATAGTTTTTGGAGTCAAGATGTTAAAGTTAGATTTTGGACCCCCTATTGTATATTTTACCTGAATAAAATATTAATTTTATTTATTATTTATTATTTTTATAATTTATATTTTTTATAATTTTGTAAATATTATTTACAGTATATGTATATATTTAGAATAGAATAAAACTATAAATAAAATACAAAAATAAATAATGTATACTAAATACATAGATAAATTACCTATACTTATACCTATATTAATACTCCTATTTATTTAAGTGTATATAATATGTCATAAAAATATAATAAAAATAAATTTAAGTATATAAAAATATGTTATAATTTTATAAAATAAGAGAATAGTAAAATAATATAAAAATACAAAGTAAAAATAAAAGCTACAAAACATAGGTAAATATACCTATAAATAAAACCTTAAAAATTAACTTGTAATAAATAAGTTCAAAAAAATAAATAATAAAATACTACGGAAAATAATAAACTTTTTTATTTTATAACTTTATTTTAGTAAAATCATTTAATATTTACTATAGACTTTACAATGATTTTTGGGCCAAGTTTTTCCTAGTTGGTCCATGTGGACCAACCAAATGGCTTCAGGTGTTGACTCTAGTCAACTATTTGACTCGCCCTGCTAGCCCTGTCAGAACTTGATGCCTCCCTCTCCTTCTCGATTTTCCTCACAATGATACACTGCTAGAGGGTGATTGATTGCTTCACATGACTCTTCATTGTGCAACCTTGATCCACGCTGAGTACCCTTCTAGCACCATATCTTCTTCCTACACATGTGATCTGCCCTGGAATGTCACTCCATCCTCACCTATACAAAGACCCCCTTTCCATTTTCCTTCGACTTTTATCTCACTTTTGTCTTTGTTTTCCCCTCATCTCGTGTCCTTAGGTTTGAGCTAGTGATAATGTGTTCGACCGACCCTTTTGAAGCATGGAGGCAGAGGTTAGAAGCGATCCCAGCCATCTCCAGTGAAGTCGACATTGACGTACCACCTTGCAACTCCAGCTGCTAGAGGTCTTTCACTCTTTATTCTTTATCCTTAGTTTCTAGTTTCAATTCCACATTTTCATTTCTTGTTTTGATTATTGTTTTAGCCTAGATTAACCTTTAGCCCTTGCCCAAGCTCTAGAGCTTCGGCCATTGTGTTCACCGTCGAAGCACAGTTCCGATCCCCGCTAACCATTGCACCACCATATCCCTTCTCTTCATGTCCACAGTCATTGGGATCACCTAGATCCCTACTGATCTAGTCCCCCGAGCTCCATCTCCTCCACATTGATGGAGCTCTTCCGCCCACACCTACACTTCTCCTATTCCATGCCTAATCGAGTCGAGGTAGTTTTCCCTCAGCTCGTGTCTTTATCTTTGTAGTACCTAGGATTCAAAAGCCTCATCTGAAGGCTAAATCAAGGGAGGGAGGCACCTCCAAGTCCGTCAGTATTCACACCACTTCCGAAGACCTTCTAGCGGGATCTAGACTACTTTCAACCACCTGGAGATACACACTCCCTCCAAGGAACTTCCTTGGCCATCGACGATGGAGGAGGAGGAGGGGGATATTGTCAATCGAAACTCATTACCTGTGAGCTCTTCAGCCGTTCTTGCAGAAGCGTTTAGCACCGTCGGATCGGGCCCCATTCTTCCCGCATAGCTGCTGACGTCCGATATCCTTGAGCATCCATCGTTAGATCCTTTGCAGGGATCTGATCAGGAGTGTCCAGCGTGAATCCTCACGTACCGTTGGATTGCTGGCATGTAAGTGAGGTGCATCGCACCGTTGAATCCACACCTCTTTGGGGTATCCTACACCTTCCACCCCCAGTTTTTATAATTTAATATTTAATTCATAAACTTTCATTTGTCATTTTAAACATTTTTGTAATAATTTCAAAAAGATCCTTTCATTTTTCATATTTACATCTTAGTCCAATCCGCAACACCTCATACGTCGTCCCACGTGAGGTGGCGATTTTACACTTGGGTCCCTACACCTTTTGTTATTTGATCTTGTTTCAAGAAATATTTATTCCAGTTATATTTTTTGGAAAAGTTCTAGAGAAGTACTCAACTTTATTTTTATTTACACTTAAGCCCCTATTAGTTCAGTGATTTTTATGCATTTCTTCTATTAATTAAATATACCATCTATGTTCCAAAAAATACCGCCCCAAGAAATAATTCGAAGATGGCACAACCTCGAAGTGACCACATGCCCCGGTGGAGTAAAAATAGGGTAAAGCCCCTAATAGCACACACTATCACACCATATTTTTTAAATTTGCAATTTAGGATTTTTACTATTTATTAAAAATCAAAAAGAAAACAAAAACAAATACTCCATGTTTAGATTTAAAAATACCAAAATATGTATAAATATTTTTAAAATTCCCAAAAAAATATTTTGTTTATTTAAGTATTTTGAACCTCCAGACCAAAAATCACTAAAAAAAGAAAAAGAAAAGTCTTAAAAATTAAAAAGTTCTAAAATCCATTGTGAAAATGTAAAAAAATCTTAAAACTCCAAAAATATCATTTTGTTCTACTTTATAATTTTTTATCATTACTTTTCTATTAAAATTTATTTGGAAAATTTTGGACATTCTTTTCTATTTTTAATTTCTAAATTTATTTGACCTATTTATTTGCTCCCTGATTTGAAATATTTTTAACTTTAATAATACATAATGATTAGCAAAATACTCAAAAATCACATAATGGTAAAAAATTATTTAAAACCCAAAAATATTAATTCTATCATTTTTATTTATTGTTAGTTGTACTTATATCTATATTCGTCCATATTGTATAGATAGCCTTATATATTCTATATTATGTATTTAAAAAGAAAAGAAATTAAAAATCAAAAAAATATAAAATATAAAAATATAAAAATTTGAAACAATGAAAATTATAAAAATAAAATTTAAATAATCAAAAATTAAAAACCCCCAAAATCACATAGACAACAAGAAGCACACGATTTTGTGCATTCATTTGCCTCCATTCTCCCGTTTGCTCCACGTATTCGACCTCTACCGTACGTGCATCTATACACATCGTTCGTGGATTTATAATAAATTTTAACTCCACATATCTTGATTTTCATTGCTTGATTCTTAATTGTGGGTTAATTGTTTATTTTCTAGGGTTTCTTAAGCGGTCGCCACAACGACTTTGTCTTCGCCTTGTGAGGACATATTTGACCCTCATAAAATCCGTGTTATCAACAAATAGATGGTGTAAATATGCATAATCATCTACAATCTATGGATTAAAAAATGTTAGTTCGACTTCCTTGACTGACTTCAGATATGCTAGATGTAGTGACTGCTTGAAGGCAGGTGTTGGCATCTCCAAAGTTGGTTGGTCTCCACCGAGGCTGGTGTTACTTCCTTCTTTTTGTATTTTTCGTTTTTATTCATTTTTTGTAGTTTTGTTTCTTTTTCTAGTGATGCTCCAAAAATGGTATCTATCCCTGAAGCTGGCTGGGTTGATGACTCCTCATCATACAATGGATGCTTTCCCTTTGCGATGGTTGATGGTTGTAGTGTCATATCATTCCTGAGATTAATAACATTAGATAAAAAGCAATTAAGATCAACTGAATTGGGTTGGACTCTACTGGCTACCTTCTCTTTGCGATGGGAATTATTCTAGTTAGCCTCAACCTGAGCGGGAATGACAGTCTTCAAAATTATTGTCAGGTCGTCGATCTTCTGGGTCATCTCAGCCATATTTTTCACTAACTGAGCTAAAAATATAGGGTCGGGTGCACTGGTAGTGCTCCGCATGAATCGGCCTGATGGGGTTGTTGGTTATGGTATTGAGGCTTCTTGTTGTAACTCTGATAAGTCTGATGGTAAGGAGGAGGGAATGAAGAGTACTGGGAATACTGAGGAGGACCAGAGTATTGGTGATAGTTTTGAGAAGTCGATTGCTAATGATGGTAACCCTGACTGTGGTAACCAGGATACTGATAACCTTGTTGAAAATTCTACCTCCAGGTGTTGTTGTGGTATAGAGGTTGTTGATGAGAATGTTGGTAGGGTCTTCCACTCTACTACTATTGGTGATAAGGCATGTTGCCCATGTTCTGACCCTGGGGTTTTCCCTAAGGATGATTAATTTATGTCTCATTATTCCAAACACTATTGACTTCTTGGATAAGTGGCAGGGGTGGATAGAACTACTTAGGATAGGTTGGCTGCAACTTTGGCTGATAGACAACCATCTGTGTCTAGGACTGTGGGAGCTGCTCTGGGGCATGCACATGATACATGTGCTAAACGGGTTGGGGCGGCGGGAGACTCGGTTGAGGATGCTGGGTAGGTGTCAGCTCTTTCATCTCATAGATGTCTCAGTGGTGGCAGATACATAGTTACATGCATTGGAATTCAATGCACGTATGAGCTACTCCCGCTTGTAGGAAGTCAAATCAAGCTTCTCCAATCCCCGGGTCCTCTTCTCGATCACTACAAGCTTATCGAGGTCTCGAGACCTCTTCTCAATGATATCAACTTTGGACAGGCAGCTTTCGATAATGCTCAGGTTGGAGATCTCCTCCTTGTCCTCTGCATGAGCATCCATGTTGACTGGCATGTGGCTGGTTGATGGCATCTTCATGTATGCTTGAGATGAGTATTGAGTGGCCTCTCCTTTGGCCATCTCCTAAAAAATGTCGCAAATGACATCATCATCTTTATTAAAATACAAGCCACCACAAGTTGCATCTACAAGATTTTGGCTCTCAAGTGTCAGCCCACCGAAGAAGTGCTGACATGACTAATATTTAGAATGTCATGGTGGGAACACTTCTCTTGCAGATCTTTGAACCACTCCCACGCCTCATGAATCGTCTCGTGGGGTTGTTGGATGAATCCAGAGATGTGGGCATATATCTGGTTCAAGCGACCAATAGGGGAGAACTTGTGGAGAAATGTAGACTTTAACTCCTCTCAGGTCATCACTACCTTCCCCAAATGATCGATCCATTACAAGCCTTGTCTTGGAGGTTGAAAGGGAAGGAAGACTTCTTGATTACCCCTAGAAAAATATTGGGGTAGTGTGCGGTGGCATAGATGCAACTGAACTTTTGCAGGTGGATGTATAATTCCTCGGTTCTATTGGCATGGAAAGTCAGGAGTAGAGACAGAAGTGCAGCTTCAGCTCAAAGTGATCGTGGATGAGTGGAATCTAAATCCACTCAATGATTTGGCCTACCCCGGGTTGTATGTTTGCTTTAATGTGGGCTTCAGCTGCGATGGTCATGCCTATCTTCCCTCATCAAGGGGTCCACCTATTGAATAGTTGTACTCTGCATCATCTTTTTGAAAGTCATCTATGTTTTGGCCATCCTCTCATTTATCATCTTTCTCATTAGTCTTTCTCCTCAGATCATTAAGCATCTGCTGGAAGGTGACTTGGGCTAATCCTTGATTATTCAACTACTGATGTATTACTTGAATCGAAGCTACAAGCTAGTTGTTGACGTTATTATGCATAGTGTGTTGACCTTCCCCCTGAACTGACTCTTCAGCTAGTTGGGGTTGTGGTCCCTTTCCTCTTCTTGTAGGAGCCATATCTTTATCCAAATTTAGGAATATCTCGGGCTCCGGATCAGGTTCTTGGTCTGCACATGGAAGAATACCCCAATCAATTTGTATTGTTGCACAAGATGTACAAAATTATTCTGTGTTGAGGTCAACACATAACTTCAATAAGGATGGCCATGTATAAGGAGTAAAATCAATTGCCATCCAAAATGGGTAGAGTTCATGACAAGAGTGATCATGGATTATTGGAGAAGTCAGGGAGTCTAGATATCAATTTGTAGAGTTCAAGTCAGGTTCTCGAGAATCGCCCCGAATTATTAGAGAATACGAGCATATGAAATCAATGTAGGTGTCGACAGAGTCTCGACTAAGTCATCCATGCATCGCCATCTCGAAGGCCAAAAGGGAGATCGATGTGGAGGAACGAGTCAATGAGAAACAAAATGAGTGTAAAATAGTATAATAGCTTAAAGTGAGTGGGGATTAAAAAGAGAATGAAAGAAGAAAAGAAAAATGGCGCAAGTGTGCGATATTTTTGATCTTGACCTTAATAAAACTAAGCAATCAAACCTCAAAATAATGGATTCACCAACTCGACCCATGAAGCCATGAAGGTTCGACAATTATCTTTCTGAGTTTTTGATTGGTTTTCAGGTAATTATCTTCTAACAATTTCTTAAAGCGTTAATCCTATGGGAGCGAGAGTACTACCAGAAAAGTACCTCGTACTTGTCCTCCTCCATTGTAACATACAGTCTGCACTTTTTGAGTTCCTTGTAACCCTTCCTGGATCTCTAATCAACCAAAGAAACAACGAGAGGAAGTCGATAGGCAAAACTACTACTTCGTACCTCACTCGAATGGAATCACACGTGAGCGTGCAAGGACCTTCTCGAACGAGAGACGATGAGATAGACACCCCCGTGAAGGTGTTCCCTAAGCTCAGTGGACAAGGTCGATGTTCTACACAAGGTGAGAACATCATCATCGACCAGGCCCTACTCATCCACGTACGATAGAAGCGCCATTACTTAAGAAATCCGAGAGATACACAAGGCAGCCACAAACTGAGTTTTTTATCTCTAATCCTTACGATAGCGCTCTCTCACTCGAGAAGGAAACCTTCTAATGCTATCTAAAAACAAATGATGGCTTTTATCAACCAATGAAATCAGTCCAATTAATAAATTTTATTTAGGTCAAGTATTTTTAGCAGTCTCTTTAAGTTTTTTGTGTTATCACTTGCTTTGAGTGAATTCAATACATGCGCGTAACGATTTTTGTATTATTTAAATCGTGTGTGATCCAAAAACAAAGAGAAAAGATGGCAAAGCAATTCAAGGTGATACTAAGACGGAAATCTCACTTTAATGTCTAAATGATGAATTCTTAGTTAGAGGACTTATAGTGTTTCCCATCTCTCTCCATGTGGAATGCAAAATACGCATTTTGACACCTAGGTTATATGTCGATATGCACACAGAAGTCATCCTAAGTAGGAAAGTGCTACACGTAAAGAACCAAATGTTAAGCACTCACAATGAAACCTAGAGTTCGGTCATGGAGCTTCCTCAGTGCTCACCACAGTGGGTCCTGCAAGAACTGTATAGAGAGCTCACATGACGCGTAGTTTCAAGACCAAGTACTCAACAATTAATTAAGCTAAGTCCAAACACAAAGGCTATAGGAGCATGCAAAGATAGTTAGGTATTTGGCCTTGGTTTACATGATCAAGCAATCCTAAAGATAAGGTCTCATTCCAAGAACAAAGAAAAATAAGGCGAAAAACACAAATCACGAGAAACAAAGAAAATAAGGCGGTAAAATCACAGAAAAACTATGAGCCCTCAAGTAAACAAACACTTAGAATTTGGGCCCGAGTGTCCAAAATGTACTTGTGTTGTTACAAATTATGTAAAAAGAAATCACTCTGTCATAAAAGAAACCAAAATCCTATGCTAGGCTATTGGCTCTCTCTCTTTCTCTCTATAGTCACCTGCTCTCTCCTGTCGGCTAGTTCAGAATAACTGATCCTCATTCCGAGGATGCATAGAATCACCTAGGCAATCCTCCTCGATTCGTGATCCTACGCAAGAAGTCAAAAGAGAAGATGTTAGACAGTTTAAAATGGATAACCGAATAAAAGGAAATAAGTGCAAAAATTGGATATGTAGTGTAAAAGACAAAAATTACTATACAAGTCGATGCTCCCCGATAAAAATGCCATTTGTTGAACGCAAAAATTGAGGAGCCTAAAATGAGCCTCATAAGGCCAGGACTCAATATCCATGACGACTTCTTAACAATTGCATTCAATCAATAATTAACCCACAGAATTAATAAACAAGTAATCCGATTGGGCTAAAATTTATTTTACCTTACTAAAGATGTATAGTGACAAATATGTAGGGGTCAAACATAGGAAACAAGGGTGTAGAGTGTATGAGGTCAAGAAATGAATCATAGGAATTTGTCTTTCACAATACTTAGCCAATTTATGATTTCTTGTGGGTTTTAAATTTTTATATTTTTTAAATGTCTTTTAAAAAAATATTTTTTTATTTTCTATTTTTTGATTTTAATTTCTTTTTAAATTTATAAGTATATAAGCCTATAGAAAGCAATATATACAATTTGGATGCAATTATAAATACTTATAAAAATAAACAAAATATAGAAAACAAAATATGTTTTCATTTTATATAATTTTTCTAGTTTGTATATATTTTTAAAACCAAAATATCTAAAAATAAGATTAAATATATAGGCCAAGTTATTTTGGAATTTTTAAAATAGAAAACGAAGTAAAAAAATCCAATACCAATTTTAATTAATAATATATTATAAAAAAAAAATACATAAAATAAAATGGTATTTTTGGATTTTTTTAGAATATTTTTATATTTTTATAAAGGATTTTGGAGTTTCTAAATTTTATGAGTTTTCTTTTTCTATTTTTAGGGACTTTGGCTAAGGCAATAAATAAAAAAGACATAAAATATATTTTTTGGGATTTCCAAAACATTTTTTAATTTTTTGGGATTTTATAAATCAAACATGGGAAAAAATGAGCTCCGTTGATTTTTAATAAATACTAAAAGTGTCTAAAATTGAATCCAAAAATATGGCATGGATATATGAACAAGAAAGGACTTAACCCTATTTTTTGAGAATTTTTGGAGCAATGATGATATTTTTGATAAATAGAAAACATGCACTAAAATTACTGAACTACAGGGGAATAATGTAAATAAAATTAAATGTAAGGCTAATGCGCAAATATCCCAAAATATTATAACTGCCATGAATGTTCGTAGACTAAACTTAAATACAAAAAGTTGTGAGGGCCTGAGTGCAAAACGTCACCTCATGGGATGACATGTGAGGTGACGTGGCCATGACTAAAAATATGAAATACGTACAGGGGCTTTAATGCAAAATTACCAAAAATATAAAGCGGTTAAAATATTTTAAAGGACCAAATAATAATGCGACAAAAATAAGGGAGAAGAACTGCAAAATACCCTTCATGTACACATGATGGATGGCGGAGATGCTCGCACTTGCCACGCGACGCACCCACGTCTCATGATGATGCTTCAGATCTAGTGGTGGGGATTAGATCTCCAAAGAGAGATCGACGATGGAGATGATGCTGCTCCGATAGTTGCTGCAGCACTGATGAATCCCCATTCATTACTCTTTATTCTTTTATTTTAGCTAGATATTTTGGCAAAACACCATGTATATAATTGTAAATACAGTAAGTTATCAATAAGCATGCATTTATTAAATACCAATAATTAGCATGCATTTGTGCAAAAATAAAAGAATAAAGAATAAAAGAAAAAGAGGGAAATATTTAGAATAAATATTGAGTGACCTGAACCCAAGAGACGACCCAATATGAGCCTGATCGCCAAGTAAAATAAGTAGAGATAGATAGGGCCACTCTACCTTGCACAAATTCCTCTTTATGCATATATTTTATTTTTACAAAAATAAAATATCAATGAGCTTTTAACCCCTTGTATATATTTCTAAAAAATAAAACAGAAATGAGAAAAATACAATTAAAATAAAAACAAAATAATTTCTCTCTCTCCACCTTGTACATACCATGTATATATGTATCACACTTCTATTAATTCCACTCATGCAAATAAACAATAAAAATCAAATAAAATTTGATTTGATACTCTAAATTTTATGATGTAAATAAATAAATTATAAAATTAGAGTATTTGTACAAAAATAGAAAATAAAAACAATAATATAAAATACATAGGTATTTTATACCTGTATATAATATAATATATATAGCATAATTTAATTTTCATAAAAAAATAAAAATCACTAAAAATAGTTTGAAAATAAATAAACATTTTTTATTTTGTAAATATTTTAAAATGAAATCGTTTGCTAATTTTTATTTAATTTACAAAAAAAATTTTATTTATTATTTTCTGATTGGTCCATGGGGGAACGTTAACCCCGGTCAACTGCCCCCCCACCCCCCCCCCCCCCGGACCAGTTCGCGCCCGGATCTGATTGTCGCCCGTTCTTCTCCTAATTTTCTTAGATCGATCCGCCCACCATTTGCATCACTCCGAGGCTCTGAATACTGAGGACCAGTATGTGATACACGCCCGATGTCATCCATAGGGATCTGCTCCTTGCATTGCCGCCCAAGCCCCCATCTTCTCGGACCTCATTGAGTATATAGCTTCCTGGAGCCGCCATGTCTTCCTCATCTTCGGCCATTGCCTTCATCTCCTAGGAGCTCCATTCTCCTCCTTGAGTGACAGTGAGTGAGTGGGAGTGTCATAGCGAGGATTCGAGGCCTCTAGCCCTAGGTCCGGCGAGCCTTCTCGCCGTGCTCTGCCACAAGGTGAGCCCGAGCCTCTGGAGACGTTGATCCATCGAGGCGAAGACCTCCGGAGGTCATCGTCCTCCAGCACAGACGAATTCCTCCATCAGATAGCTTAGATAACATTTAGTTTGCTTTAGTTTTGACCTTTTCAATTACGGTCGGCCAGTCTTCATTGGACCATCCTGCATCATCGGACCATCTATTTGCTATTCCGACGATCCCTTCACCTCCACGCTACTCCTACCCATCTTCTCCGCCCCTCCGTTCCCCTTGGTTCACCTAGGAACATGAATTACGCCCTCCTCTGTCGTCGCTTCGTCGGAGGGCCCCGCTCCGCCTCGCCCCTTCACCCATTTCACGTGCTAACAGGTTGAGGCACTTTCCTTTGACCCAGCAGTCTTACTATGCAGGATTGAATGCCAGAGGACCTCATCTGGATGTTTAACTACTGAAGCACAGTAGCTTCAGGTGCCTAACATCGCCAGGCCACTCCAGGTGCCCTCGGCTTCATCGAAGCCTACCAGCAGCCGAGGACCGTCTCCAGCATTATTTCGCCTATCCCAGCAGCTTCGAAGGATGCCCTAGTCGCTCGCATCGATTGAGCGAAGCTCATCGGCGGCGATTTCTTCGCTGTTCGTCTAGGAGGTGCCTCCGCCGTTGGATCGAGCCTCCCCACCAAATCTAATCTCAGACGTTCGTTCTTCGGGGATCGTCGATCATTGGATCCATCTGAGGATCAGATCTAGCATGTCCATCGCCGAAGGGTTATCAGCTTCTCTGAGTCGTCCGATCATAAGCGAATAATCCTCGGTCGTTGGATCTGTAATAAGAAAGGTAATTTATACTTAGGCCCTCTTTTCTTTTACATTTTTGTTTAGTCCTTTAAATATTTTAGCCGTTATTTTTAGTTTGGACATTTTGCACTTAGGACCTTATATTTTTAGTATTTGCATTTCAATCCTTCTGTACGTGTAGCACGTGGTCTAGCACGTGCCTTGTGGGTTAATTACACATTTCTCCCTGAGCTTTGTTGTAGTTGCTGTTTAAACTTTTACAAATAAGAATGATACTTATACCCCTGCTTGTCTGATTCATGTGCCACCCTCGTGCGATCTAGGCTTTTTGCATATTCAGCCCCGGGATTTTTAATGTGTGTTATGAATTGGTCCCTAGAAATTATTCTTCTTGCATATAGGTCCATGTGTGCTGTATGGTTTTGATTGGTTGAAATAAATATCAAACATTATCTAAACTTCATGAAATTTGGATACATGGCTCCTGCCATGATGTAAAAATTTCTGTGAATTTTTTCGACTCATTTTGTTTTCATTTCCCATTTTTAAAAATTCAAAAACCTAAAAATTTACTTCTGTTTAGTTTTAAAAATCAACTAAAAATATTAAAAACCTCTAAAAAATCCAAAAAATTACTATATGTTTGTTTTGTCGTGTTTTTACTTTATTCCATTTTTCATCACATTTGGATTTTTAAAAACCCTAAAAATTGAAAACATTGAAAATTTTAAAAAAAATCATAAAAAAATCTTAAAAAATAAAAAAATGCATTCAGTTTTTGTATTAGAGTTTTATTTTTAGTTTCTCATAAAATTGTTGTTGGAATTTTATAGGCTATTTAATATTTTTAAATAGCCTTTAGATTCTGAGTGTACAGTAGCTTTTATTTTTGGACTTGTTTCATTTTTATAGAATCCATTAAAAATCAAAAAAATCCAAGAAACATATCAAAAACATTTGAATATCCCTAAAATCCAAAAATATTTTTATTTGAATTTTCTGAGAGTTTTTTAGGTATTTAATAATTGTTTGACTGAGGTTTTATTAGTGTTTTTAGCCTTCTTATTAATATTGAAAAATTCAAAAAATAAGAAAAACATAAAAATCCACCAAAAATCCTTGTTTTTGATTTCCGACTACTTTGTAGGTGTACCATACCGTGCTCCTTGTGTTTGACCCTGGTAGTTATACCAGGTAAAATAAATTGCTAGACCGCTATTTGACCTGATTTGTTGATTTTTATACGTGGTGGTCTTTGTTTTCTTGATTGAGTCCGATCCGAGAGGTTGAGGTCACAACGACCATTGATACCTTCTAACCTTAGTCGCTCGATTTCCGTGCTCATCAGAATGGCGTCGTTGTCGATAAGCATGGCTTAGTAGTTGGTTTTATCGTCCTTTTCGACTTTTATTTTGGCTAGCATTTTCTATCATTTATTTCCATTCCAGTTTGTCATATTTCATAATAATTGTGGTTTGACACGTTTCTATTGTTGATTTTCTTGCGAGGGCCCGATGATCGAGGGCAACTTTCCTCGGAGAGCCAAAGCACCCGCGGGATTTGGAGGCGGCTCATTTCTGCATCGAGCCGTAGGAGGATGCAAGAGGATCGGAGCAGGAGTATAGAGAGCGTAATTAGCTGTAGTTTAGTTTTTTTTCTACATATTAGTGTTGTTATAATACAGGGACAGAGACAGACTTAAAGACTTAGTGTTATCTCGGGGTCTGTTTCGCCGAGCACCGATGTGCTCGGGGGACCTCACCACAGATTTTCGCCGGATTTTTTTCACCACTTTTACTTACTACTTATCTGATTTTCGAGGATTTAGCCTTAGCCTTAAGATTTTCTCTGATTGTGACGTAATTAATTAAGGCCAAACCCTAATTATCTGCAGGTACCTATAGTTCGATAATTGGACTTAATTAATTAAATCACAAAGAAAATGTCAGATTAATTAGGCTCGGGTCCACATGTCGTGAGGAGTTACATACAGCACGTGCAGGATCCGTTACTGTGGACACCGAGTGGCACCCAAGTTCGGACTCCGGACTTATCTTGATTACCTGACTACCGTGCTTATCGTGTAGAAATTGCTTCGTCTAAGGTCGTTTTCCTCGTGCATCATATAGGTAGTTTACTTTCAGTCTTTATTTTATGCGTGGATCACCCTACATGTAGAGAGCTGGAGTCAGATACACATTTCTTACTCTGCATGCATCAACGTGTTTGATCGCGCATCGAATTTTTCGCCTTCTCCTCCAATTTTTGGATTTAAAATAACCAGGAGAACCGACAAATTCGTTAAGCATTGTGATGAAGCTACGTTTCATCATCTTTATTCTATCATTTTATCCTTAAAACCCCTAGTAAATGCTAGTAAATAGGCTTAATTTAGGCATTTTAGCATTCATGCATCATTGTGTAAATACTGTATAAATTACAGTTTTTATATTCTGTCATTTAATTTATGTGCGGATCACCCTGCATGTAGACTGCTGGAGTCAAGTACGCATCTCTTACTCTGCATGCATCATTGATTCTCGCGCATCGGCTTTTTCGTCTTCTCCCCTTGTTTTGGACTTAAAATAATCAGGAGAACCGAAAAATTCGTTAGGCATTGTTTGATACTGAAAAATATTTAAAAAATCAAAATAATAAAATCGGGACTGCTAATCACACTTGATCTAAAAGACACCACATTGAAAAATCTATCTTGGGGAGAGTAACCCCCTCCTTGTTTGGTTTGGATGAGCGAGAGAGTGACCCGCATCCTAGGCTAGAGCCATATCTGAATTCTTGACTGACTACCGGCCTTGTGTTTGGGACAGTCGATTGAGAATATTGGATTCCTATTAGCTCACGTAATCGCTCTGAAAGACTGACTTGATCACCTAAAATAAAATCGACAAGATAAATTGACCGATCTCTTACAGTCTTCAGCTCAGTGTGCGTAGATGAATCGAAGATTTGCTTTCTCATCTTGTGTGGTTCCAGATCCTTTCTGCCTTTCCCCCATCTACCTTCTTTCTCCCACCCACCCTCCCTTTGGTCTTTTTCTCTTCTTCTCCTTTATCCTGGATGATGGATCCCCTTCACTTCTGGCCGACTCTTACAGCTTCTTCTCCATTCTCTGACCATCAGTCCAGTCCACCGTCGAGGGAGGTCGGATCTCCGACCAACCTCCCGCACCCTCCATCCCATCCCTTTCACTACTCTGGGCATGTTGCGCTAGACATCCGCGGATATCAGATGGACCAGATGCGAGACCCGGACGATGCCATAGCTGAGTTGAGAGTGCACTCCGTTCGTGATCAGAGAGAGCATATGAGAGTATCAGATACCTCGTATTCCAGTATGGTGGATGAGCAAATATGACAGGGAGCCCACTCAGCTTCTACATTAGCACCATTCAGCCGGGATCGGTAGCTTCTTCAGAGACTGCCGACATTTTTAGGGGAGGTGCACGAGGTGCCCTATCTTCACCTGTCTGAGTTCGAGGAGTTTTGCAGAGCACAGTTCTATTCAGACATCACTATAGAGGAGCTGATGCTGAGGACCTTCCCATTCACACTTCAGGACAAAGCCATGAGATGACACTGACGATTGGGAAGGAGATTTGCTACGTGGGGAGAGCTACGCCGAGAGTTTCTTCAGAGATACTTTCCCCAGCGTAGAGCAGAGTGGATGAGGTCTTTGATCACCGACTTTTCAGTAGACCCCCAGGAGCCACTGCATGAGGCATGGTCGAGGTTTCTTGACCTCTTAAGGAGATTTCCGGACCACGGACTTCCACTGACAGACATTATTGAAATCTCCATGCGGGGGATGACCGCAGAGCAGATAGCACTGGTGATTACCACATGTGGCGGTTCACACCGCAGTTCCGATATTCACTTACTGGATACCATCTTGAGGTTACTTTCACAGAGATCATCTTCACGAGATGCCGTAGTCGGAACAACACATGAGGACGTCCCAGTACCAGTGCAGTGTGTCACATTACCTGAGGATACGACTTCTACACACCAACCTGAGGACTTGGATGCTCCAGCACCACAGAGTACAGAGGAGATGACTGCGATAGCAGAGGTTCTAACCCAGAGTCTACTCGAGTTCCCGTTGGTCTTCCAGCTAAAGTTCGAGTTAGCCCCAGAGTTCTCAGTTAACGAGTCTTGGATATCAGATCTTCTGATACTCCAGGAGCCGATGGAGCCCCCACTTTTACAGCCATTGATTCAGCCACTTCAGTGTCCAGTCCCAGAGGAGTCAGCTTCTTTTCTGCAGAGACACTTCTCGGAGTCCGATAGATACCATGACTCAGCCCAGCAGCCACAGCTCGATATGCGACACCACTTTGAGAGACCAGACACAGATAGTCCCGTATTAGAGCCTTTTGTCCTCCACTTTGATGAGACAGACACACTTGCTGAGGACCAATTAGCAGCCAGCATTGCCGCAGAGCGAGGATCAGCCGCAGACACATTGCCAGCCTCCGTAGTATTGACCAGTACCTTCTCCTGCTTCCAGATTGCCGAAAGCCACATTTCAGATGATGATGTCGCCTGGTGCACCGAGTGGATACTTTACAGCAGCGCAGATGCCCTTCTAGATCCTGATCCTCTACTTCTCACCTCTGATCTTGCATTTCTCCCCTAGGGTTATCTGCGGAAGAATGCCATACACAATGAGTACTTGGTTTCACCTTCTGAGAGTATGTCCGATCTGGTGGAACACTAAATCGAGTCTTCTGATCCTTGGGATTCTGAGTCATCTCACCTCGACGACCCTCGTGAGGATGAGTCGATCCTTGAGATATTCGATGATCTGTTTGACTTGTCTCTACTTTGTACATCGGATATCAGTCTTCTTAGAGAGTCTCCTGATCTTGATTGTCCACACCTTTTCGAGACACTGATTGATGTGGAGGAATCCATGACTGATCCATCCTTCTCCACGTCTGATTTCTTCGGCTCTACACTTCCTCTCCAATTTGATCCAAAGCCGACGATTTCTTTTGTACTACCGGATCCCGATCACATACTTCCATATCCTTGGCCGGTAGTAGACACCCGCCTGATTGCATACCTGGGCGTCATTCTTTACACTGTTGATTTCATCGCGGTTCCCATACCGGGACTGCGACGACAGTACAGCATTCCCCTTACAGATGTCGTCCTGAACCTTGACACAGCTTTGTCCTAGCCTTTGCGCCCAGCTAGGGGCGTAAAACCTAGCGCTTGTTGAGAGGCACCTCAACATTGTACCTTTTGTATATACATGTTTTGTCTTGCTTGAATCTTTCTTTCTTCCGTGTTTGTTTTCACCCCAGGTCTCGTCGAGGATTATCTTTGCTATACTTAGGATATTCCTCATCCTAAGTATAGGGGGTGGAAACACTGAGTTGTTCGTCTGTTTGTTTCATCACTTCTGTTGTTGCCTATACTTAAGGGTTCGTCACCTTAAGTATAGGGGGAGTGATGCCCTCTATCTTGTATATATTTGTTGATCTTTGTCGTGTCTTTCTACCTCTGTTTTGCTGCCTATACTTAGGGATACTTCACCATAAGTATGGGGGGGTAGAACCTGTACATCCTTCACTCGAATTTCCCTTCATGTACAGCTTTCTATACTTAGGATTACTTGATCCTAAGTATAGGAGGAAACACCGAGTTTTCTTCATTATATTCTTTGATTCATCTGTGTAGATAGCCATTCCTTTTCACTTCCTTATACTAAGCACGAGTTATGTCTTCTTCATTGCTCTTGATCACTCTGAGGACATCGTTCGAGCTAAGTATAGGGGGGTGTATATATTTCATATATACTTTAGCCATAACTCATAGTTTGTGTGAGTGTGTTAATAAATAAAAATGGCTGAGAACCTAAAAATCCATAAAAATTAAAAAAAATTCCTTGTAAATAACATTCTTTTATTGCACATACATTGTTATTGTACAAATTATTTTTGTAAAAATGTTTGTAAAAACTTTTGTGTAAATAGTGTGTAAATATTTTCTTATCAAAATTATGTATATAGTACAAATTTTTTCCAAAATGTTTTGAAAATCAAAAGTTTGCAAAAACCTTGTGTAAATTTGTGTACATATTTTGCAAAACTTGCATTCATGCATACATCCATGGTTTCAAAACATTTTTCAAAAATTTTTGCACATGTGTAAATATTTGTAAACAGCATCTTTGTAAATATTTGTATAGTTTTTCCTGGATCATAGTTGACATTTAAACTGGCCTGGAATTAAATTGACAAATGGAGCTTGATTAAGATCTTAATCCACCTAATTATAAGAGGAACATTATAGGGCTTAGGGTTAAAGCTTTTCAGGTTCATGGTGACTTAATTCTTTGAGTCAACTAGGCTATGAGCATATGTCATCTTGATGATCCTAAGTAGAGCACTTAATAACACACGCATGACTCTCAGAGACAATGGCTTTACTTGCACCAGCACTTTGCACCTAGCTCTCCACGGATGAGGTGGTGAGGAGGCAGTTTCCTTTGTCTTGGGGTAGCATATGAGGGTAGTACTTCTAGGCGGAACCTCTCTTCTTCTTATAGTGAAGGAAGTGTGTCTCAACTTGGTCTGGTGGTTATGAAGTCTAAAGACAGAAGCTGTGGGTTGCAATAAAGCTTCAAAAGAGGGACAGTCTACTGGCTCAAGAGGAAAAACTCCTTGTATATATGCTGCACCATGTAGATATGTTGTATAGTTGCACATGAAAAAAATGTGCAAAAAGAAAAGAACTCCAAAAAAGGTGGTGGGTCGGATTGAAAATTTAATAATCCCACCGTAGTGTATATAATCAAATAAAGCAAAAGCTTATGGTATACATGTTCCATCTCATGAAGCTTGCAGCGGGAGACTCAGCTACACTGGTTAGAGCTCCCAAGGATACATGGCTACACTGGTCATGGTCCATTCTCTTCTTCCCCCTCTTCTTGAGCCGGTTGCACTTGAACTTAGAAGGGAATACCCCGCTTCTCGAGGAAAGAGTTGCTAGACCGAGGCATTAGAGTTATCAGGTTGGGGGAGATTGTTTCTTTGTTACTTCTGAGGTGGGGAGCTACATATCACTTACACCGTACAAGGAAAGATTCATGGTCATTAGAGTTTGTGTATGTAGACTTGTTCTGATCTGGTTTATTGAGGAGTCTTGCCCATATATTGGTGGAACTTAGAGGCTGTTAGGTTTTAAGCTTAAGTCCAAATAAGGTTCCGACCCATTAATAATCCAAAGATCTGATCGAGCTCCATATTTCAATTTAATGAAGGCAAGTTTAATAATCAGCATTGATCCATGCATTTTCTCCTCTTTTTATTTTTCTTCTTCTTTTTCACTTCTTTTTCAAATAAGTGTTTGCTAAGGGACTAGCAAAGTTAAGTATAGGGGGGTGATGAATACCCATTCATCACTCTTTATTCTTTTATTTTAGCTACAAACCTATGCAAAACACATGTATATTTATGTAAATAGCAATAATTGTCAAATAGCATGCATTGTGTAAAAATGAATAATTAGCATGTTTTTGTGCATAAATAAAAGAATAAAGAAATAAAAGAAAAAGAGGGAGATATTTAGAATAAATATTGAGCGACCTAATCCCAAGGGAGGGCTCAGCATGGACCTGACCGCATAAAAACCCAAGTAGAGAGAGATAAGGAAGCTCATATGTTTGTGTACATATATCTATGTTTATAAATAAAAATATTTTCCTCTAAACAAAAATAAAAGGGGTGTATTTATTTGTATATATTTGTAAATATAAAATTAAAACAAAAATGGAGAAAATGAAAATAAATAAAAAATTCCCTTCTTCATTGTATATAGACCATGTACATAGAACCACTCACTTATTTATTACCACCTTATAAATAAATAATTAAAATTCCATAAAAATATGTACATATTCCATATTTCATGGTGTAAATAAATAAAATAAAACCAGAAAAATAAAAATAAAATAAAAAGAAACAAAATAAAAATCAATTTCCAACTTGTATATATACCGTGTATGCACATACATAAAACTATTTATTTCACCCTTGTAAATAATTGATAAAAATAAAATAAAAATACCCCTTTATTCCAAATTTTATCTTATAAATAAATAAAATATAAAATTGGAATAATTTGTATAAAAATAAATAATTAAAAATCAAAAATCAAAAATACATATGTATATACTTGTATATAATAATATTTTGTAAATACCTAAATTATATTTCAAAAAAATAAATAAAAATCACTAAAAAATAATTTGAAAATAAATAAACATTTTTCATGTTTTTTGAGTTTTTCGAAAATAAGGCATTTGCTATTTTTAAATAAATTTCTAAATAATTAAAAACGGAATAATTTGATTGGTCCACGGGGGATTGTTGACCCCGGTCAACTCCCCTCGTGGACCATCTTCTCTCGCGGATCGGGGCGCCTGACCTGACTTCTCCAAGTTTTAGCGCCCTGATCGGAGCTCCATTTACCCTAAACCCCAGGTCCTAATCCTTCCTGCTACATCCGAGATCCACGCCGATGCATCCGCTTAGGGATCCGTGCTTCACAGAACCCTGCCCGACCCCATCTTCTCGGACCTAGGCAGCTATATAGGTCGAGCTCCGCCACGCATTTCACGCGATCTTTGGCCTTTCCCCTCGTTGCCAGTGAGCTCCTCCACCTCGCCTGAGTGACAGCTGTGCGAGAGGGAGTCGAAGCGAGGCTCGGGCAGCCGGGAACCTCTGATCTGATGGCGATCACCGCCGTGCTCCGCCACCGAGCGAGCTTAGCCTCGAGATGCGACGTTCCATTGAGGAAATGACCCCCGGAGCTCCTTGAGCTCCAGCACAGTCGACTCCACCCACCAGGTAGCTCCTTTAGCTTGTAGTTTAGCCTAATTTCGGTTTTCCCCCAAATCCCTCCACCGTCGTCTCCGATCAATTCACGTTACCTTACGCATCCATTCAATCATCGGACGACGCCATCATCTTCGTTGTACTCCTCTTCACGTTCTACTCCTTCCCATCCAACCCAGTTCGCCCCGGAACTGGGAGTCCACCCTCCTCCGTCGTCGCATCGCCGGAGGGTGCCGCCCCGACACATCTACGCCCCCATTTCGCCCCTCACAGGGTCGAGGCACTTTGCCCTCGACCCAGTGTGCTTGTTGTGCCCTTTTTCACGTCAGAAGAGACCCATCTGAGGGTCTACGCATTCAGGCACAGGAGCCCAGCTCCGCCTTCATCGCCGGAGCTCCTCAGAGCTCCCTGGCTTCATCGGAGGAGCTCTTCAGCTACGGAGCATCGAGGCGATCCTGTTCCACATCCCAGCAGCAGCAGAGGAGGTCCACACCGCAAGTATCGAGCCGGCGAACATCGCCAGCGACCTGTTCTTGGAGGATCCTCCGTTGACGTCTGATTGTACTCTTTCGCCCAGATTTGATCTCGAGCGTCCATTCGCGAGGAGCTTGCAGCCGTCGGATTCTTTTCAGGAGCTCATCTAAAGCGTCCCTCGTAGAGGAGAGGCGTGCACGCACTAGAGCCGTTCGATCTTACACGTGGCACGCTTCCGTCCGTCCGATCAGAGCGTGGGTTCTTCGAAGAGGCGCCATCACTTCTGCATCGTCCGATCATCCACGTGGCGTCGTCTTAGCCCTCCGATAATAATAGGGGTAAATTACTCTTAGGCCCCTCTTTTTTGTCATTTACTTTTGAGTCCTGTAAATATTTATTTCAGTTGTTTTTATTTTGGAACAATTGCACTTTGGACCTGAAACTTCCTTTTATTTGCATTTTCATCCCTGTTTATGTGAGACACGTGCTTCGTCACGTGAGTTTTTGGTGAAATTGCATTCTCTAGGCTGATGTTTTAATGTGCTATTGAATGAAATCTACTTTCTGATATTTGCATCCGTACCCCTGTGAGTATTTTTATTCGATATGTTTGAATTTTGTGGGTATTTTGCAACTTCTTCCCTGAGCTTTTAGCATGTCTTGCTAATAAGTCCTTGGAAGTAAGTTTTATTACAAATAGGTCCCTCCGTGCCTTGAACACGTGCAGCGCACGTGCATTCTTGGAATTTTTGCACGAGGGACCTCAGACTTTCTGAATTAGTTACATTTCACCCCCTGAAAACATGTTTTCTTGCATTTAGGTCCCTATGAACTGTGAGCCTTTGTTTGATTGAAATAAAATATCAAATCAAGTCCAAATTTCGTGAAAATTGGACACGTGGCTCCTGCCACTGTGTAAAATTTTAACTACAAATTTGGTTCATTTTTAGGCTTTTTAGTATTTTTAAAAATTCAAAATAGTTGTTTTTACCTGTGTCCAGATTATAAAATCATAAAAAAATATAAAAATCTTTTAAAAATTCTAAAAAAATAGGAGTTGTTAATTTTGTGATGTTTGATTTTCTTAGCAATTTTCGTGATTTTTGGATATATAAAAATCCTAAAAATTGAAAAACCACTAAAAACTTATAAAAATTCTAAAAAATTGTAGAAAATTCCAAAAATAATAAACTCTTTTCCTGAATTTTCTTTGTTGTTTATATTTTTCATAAAAATTACCTCAGGCTAGTACAAGACCATTTGATATTTTAAATTGGTCTTTAAATCCTGACTGGACCGTTTGCTTGCATTTCTGTCTTCTTTTGTTTTTAGAAAATTCCATAAAAATCAGAAAAATCTCAAAAATTCAGCAAAAACAGTAAAAAACCTAAAAAACATAAAAATATTTTTGTTTGAATTTTTGGTCCATTTTTGAATGCTTAAATAATTCATTGATTGTGCTTGTATTTGTCCTTTCCTTATTTTCCTCCTTTATTAAAAATCCAAAAAAATATAAAAAAATTAAAATCCACCAAAAATACTTGTTTCTTCTTAATTTCATTTTTGACTACTTCGTAGGACGCAAGGCCAATTCGTGCTCCCTGAGTTCGACCTTGGGTGCTACACCAGGCTAATCTCATAGCTAGGGCCACTATTTTGATTTTCTTTGATTTTATCTGCTTGATTGGTGGTCTGTTTCTCTTTTTCTTGATTGAGCTGATATCCCTCTTGCTCTGGGTCGCAACGATCCTTTGAGTGATTATTTTATCCCGGATTGAATGATCGAATTTTCGGCTCATCAACAGCCAGCGCGACCGATGAGGGAATTGCACAACCCCGATTCGACTCTCACCCATAGATGGATAGTGCTGCCAGCGATTGTGGGGACTTCAAGTTCCCTCCTCAGACAATTCAGATTCTTCCCCGCTTCCATGGCTCGCTACTGAGGAGCCAGACCTCCATCTCCAGGAGTTCGAGATGATCTGCAGTACTGTCCACGATCGGCATGTGGACGAGGACACCATCCGGATGATTGCCTTTACGTTCTCCCTCGTAGACAGAGTAGCCAACTGGCTGAAGCATCTAGGGAGATTTGTTACCACATGGGAGCAGCTCCAAACCGAGTACTTGAACAAGTACTATCCACTCGGTCGGACGAATGCAGCTAGGTCCTTGATGAGCAACTTCTCCATGCTCCCCAATGAGTAATTCCACAAGGCATGGGATAGGTTCAGAGAGCTCACAGACCGGTGCCCACACCACGATATAGCCAATCCCAATCTTTTCCAGAGTTTCTTCTGCATGCTTACACCGGAGTTGTAGGAGCTCGTCAATACTTCTTGTGGGGGCTCCTATTTCGCCAAGGATGAGGATCAGGTCCGGGCCATCTACGAGGAGATGGCTGAGAACTACACTATGATGTCCCATACCAGATTATACACTCAGGGGAAGCCCCACCCACCAGTCGTGTCCTATCAGAGGATAGCATGAGTTGAGGTCGGTCCTTCTACATCCGCAGCTGCCGCAGTGCAGGTGGAGTCTACAGCCGCTGATATGGGGATTATCAGCGAGAAGTTGGACCGAATTGAGCTGATCGAGAAGAAGCAGTGTCAGGGTATGTTACAGATTGATCAGATGGAACAGACACTGAGTGTCCTGAAGACCCAGATCATGTATCTCCAGGTGGCATAGACGGCTTCTCAGCCCTATCTCAGGTCACAGGGCATATTCGAGTAGCAGCGACAGCTCGTCCCCGCACTCCAGCCTGCCAAGACAAGTCCACCATGTTAAAGCAGAGTCGTACCAGCAGCCATAGCAGTTATATCAGCCACCACCATCTCAGGACACTCAGATGGTGGTCTACCAGCCGGATCAGCCCCTGGCAGTTCTTCCCCCACCCACGTACGAGCAGGAGCCATTGATGGATGTCAACGGGATCTGGTATGACCAACCTCAGCCTGGGATCTGACGAGACCATCCCAGATTCCATTGGTCGGTCGGAGGTACCAGCTCCCAGCAACAACCTCCAGTTCAGGGTGGCCAGTACGGCCAACAGCGAGAGCAGCCCCAGTTCCCACCACAGCAGTATCAAGCACATCCATACCAGTAGCATGGTCCTCATCCCTATCAAGGGACAGTCTTGGAGGCAGCAGCAACCTCTGCAGTATCACTCCCAGTACCCCTCTCACCCTCATCAACAACAGCCTCAGTTTCAGAGAGGCCTCCCGTCAGGTTCTCATGGGCCCACCTATGAGAACCTTGCTTTGGATGATTTAGCCCACCTCATGTCCGAGTAGCAGGACACCTTCTGACAGGAGGTGGATGAGTTTAGACAGGAGATGATGGAGATTGTGAGAGGGAAAGCCTCCATTCCTGCCCAGATTGAGCCGAACCCGAACAACCTGAAGAGGAAGTCTGAGCAGGTAGAGTTTACAGAGATTACCACTCCTAGTGATTCACTTGGTGATGTTTCTGCATATCATTTTGTTGCTGACTTTGTTACACTTAGGAGTGGTAGGATGCCATCAGGCGACGCGTCATCTGAGCGACGACCACTCGCAGCTTCATGAGCGCTAGATGAGGAGGAGAGCGATGTTGATGCCGCTCAAGATGATGACGATGACGGTGGTACTGATGCCACCAAGGACATTGATCCAGTCGGTGGTACGGAGGCCATCGTTTCACCAGATCCAGGAGGAGGTGGTGCTGATGCCACCAGATTAGATGCTGAGCTAGAGCGCGGTACTGACACCGCAAACCAGGATGTTGTAGGTGGTACTAAGGCCACCATTTTTGTTCCTGTTGTTCTTCCACCTGTTTTTGTATCTCAGGACTATTCTGTGAATAAAGGAAAGGTTTCTTTTTCTTCTACGAGTCCAACTGTGGCTATTGGTGATGTTTGTATGGATTTGTCGATGCCACAACAACAGGGACACGTTCCTAGCCCTCCATCTGAGGAGGGCCCAGCCATCCCCTTCCCCCAAGCACTTGGCTTGGTTAAGGGGAATAAAAAAGACAATTAAAAAAAATCTCATCACTTAGAGTTCAGCCAGCAGATGATAGACAGATTCCACATACAGGTGACTCTAGAAGAGGCCTTGGAGCACATTCCCCTCTTCCAGAGGAACCTTAGAGAGAGGACCACCATTTGCAGGAAGAGGAGGAACCACCAGTCAGAGATCCATGTGCTCACTCGTGCCACCTGCTTCGCCATCCAGAACCGTCTGCCATCCAAGAGGCCAGATGTAGGAGCTCCCTATGTCAGATGACACATACATAAGAAGAGGTTCGATCAGACTCTATTAGATAGTGGTTCTTCGATTAACCTACTTCCGGCAGCCTTACTCGACCGTTTCGAGTTTGGCCCTCTTAGACAGAGCAGGACGGTCCTTCAGTTTGCTGATCGATCTGTCAAGAGGCCGAAGGGGTTACTGAAGGATGTGGTCGCCACAATTCAGGGCCTGCAATTCCCTGTGGACTCCGTAGTGTTGGACATGGAGATCCCTGAGTCTGTGATCGATACCCCCATCATTCTAGGACGCCCGTTCTTGGCCATAACCAAGGAAGTTTCCGACCATGATAGCGGGAAGGTATACTTTCACGTGAGGGCGATAGTATATAAATAGAGACGATCGATGAGACTAGAGCGTGAGATTCAGCTTGCTTAGAGCCGCTCACAGATCCAGAGTAGATGATAGAGACAGAGCGAGACGTCCACCAGGAGTGTGATTTTTTTATCACAGATGATGAGGCAGTTTGGGCAGGCCCCGTTTCACGAGCCTTCCTCTCAGATTCAGACCCCGCTGATGCACAGATTCCAGTAGAGGATAGCTTGGAGAGCACATTCTTGGCAGAGGACACCTTTGAGGTGGCAGACCAGGTTCCTGATCATGAGGCAGTTGATTTGTTTGATTCAGATTCAGATCCCTCAAAGTTAGACATTGATTGGGCAGAGTTTGATGATATGATTCTGTGTCTGATTTCCACCGAGCCAGCAGCTAGGGTGGAGACCGAGTTGATTCAGAGTATAGATACACCAGCAGAGCAGTCTTCACCAGATTCTTATTTTCAGTGAGAGTTCTCATTTTCCATGCAGATTTGGTCGCATTCACTGAGACATTTCATAGGCCAGATCTGCCAGCTCCCAGTTGCCCAGAGTAGAAGACCTTGCCGCAGTCGCTGAAGTATAGGTTCCTTGCAGGTGAGCATGATATGCACCTAGTCATTATCTCAGCATATTTGACTGGAGAGCAAGATTCTCGTCTGATGGAGATTCTTGAAAAGAACCGTAAGGTGATAGGATGGAGCGTAGACAATCTCCAGGGGATAAGTCCGGCCCTCTGCTCCCACCATATCTATCTCGAGGAGGATGCGAAGCCGTCATGTGTGTTCCAGCGGCGGCTGAACCCGAATCTTTGAGAGATTGTCATGAAGGAAATCTCGAAATGGTGGAGCGTCGATTTTATCTACCCCATCTCCGACTCCAAGTGGGTTAGTCCATTACATGTGGTGCCCAAGAAGACGGGCATCACTACAGTTGTGAGTGTGTCTAGAGAGGAGATCGATACCCGGGTACCTACTTCTTGGAGGGTCTGTGTGGACTACAGACGATTAAATCAGGCAACCAAGAAGGATCATTTCCCACTACCTTTTATTGATCAGATTATAGAGAGGATAGCAGGGAAGAGTCATTACTACTTTCTTGATGGGTACTCCGGATACAATCAGGTGGCCATTACGCCAGAGGACCAGGACAAGACCACATTCACCTGTCCCTTCGGGACGTATGCTTTCAGATGCATGCCCTTTGGTCTATGCAACGCTCTGGCGACATTCCAGAGGTGTATGTTGTCCATCTTTTCGGGCATGATGGGTGAGTTCTTGGAGGTCATGGACGACTTTTCGGTCTACGGCGATGGGTTTAATGCTTGTCTTGAGTACCTAGACCGCGTCCTACAGCGATGCATTGAGGTCGACCTTCTATTATCTTGAGAGAAGAGTCACTTTATGGTGACTCAAGGGACGGTGATTGGCCATATCATCTCCAACAGTGGCATGGAGGTTGATCCAGCCAAGATGGATATCATTAGAAAACTCAATCCATCGTCCAACTTGCGACAGTTACGGTATTTTCTGGGGCACGTCGGTTTCTACCGACGATTCATTCATGATTTCAGCAGGATTGCCCGACAGTTGACTGACTTGCTGACCAAATACACCAAGTTTATAGTTGATGATAAGTGTCTTGTATCATTTGAGACTCTCAAGAGTCTAGTTGTTGAGGATCCTGTCTTCCAGCCGCCTGATTGGTCTCTCTCGTTCGAGATCATGACGAATGCCTCCGATTTTGCCATAGGGGCCATGCTGGGATAGAGGAGGGATGGATTGCCTTTTGCCATTCACTACACTAGCCCTATATTGGATGCCGCGCAGCGGAACTACATAGTCACAGAGAAGGAGATACTAGTCATAGTCATTGCCCTATATAAGTTCATATCATACATCATTAGATCTAGAGTAACTATTTACACTAATCATACCTCCATCAGGTACCTCATGGCAAAGAAGGATGCCAAAGAGAGATTGACTAGATGGATCCTTCTACTCCAGGAATTTGATATTGAGATTAAGGATAAACCTGGAGTCAAGAATGTGGTGGCGGATCATCTCTCCCGATTAGAGCATCTTGAGGATTCTTAGCAGATTGATCCTATATGTGAGACCTTCCCTGATGAATCGATCCTTGCTATCGCCTCACTCCTGTGGTACGCTAACATTGTGAACTATCTTGTTGCCAAGAAAGTTCCACAAGGTTGGCACAGGCAAAGACATGAGACCTTCCTAGCGAAGGCCAAGACTTGGCATTGGGAGGATCCCATCCTATACCATGAAGGAGGGGATAGTGTCTAGCGACGGTGCATTCCTCAGGAGGAGCATCATAGCATCCTCACCTACTGCCACAAGCTGGAGGCAGGAGGACATCACTCTGGGAGGAGAACGACACAGAAAGTGCTCCAATCCGGCCTATGGTGTCCTACTCTCTTCGAGGATTATGATGAATTCGTGAAGAGATGTACTGACTGTCAGAGGATGGACACTTGTGGATAGCGTGATATGATGCCGATGCAGCCCATTCACTTCTGTGAAGTTTTTGACGCATGGGGCATCGATTTCATAGGTCCATTCCCTAAGAGTCAGGGTTTGAGTACATTCTGTTGGCAGTTGATTATGTGAGTCGTTGGGTTGAGGCCATCCTCACCTGAACCGCAGATGCTAAGAATGTATGCCAATTTTTGAGGAAGAATATCATTTCACGGTTCGAGGTACCTCGAGTGTTGATATCTGATGGGGGGTCTCATTCCGTCAATGACAAGGTAAAGGCCCTTGCTAGCGAGTTCAACATAGACCATCGAGTAGCCACTCCATACCACTCTCAGACCAATGGTCTTGCTGAAGTGTCGAATAGGGAGATCAAGACTATATTGTAGAAGGTCATCCGCCCTGATCGAAAGGATTGGTCACAGCTTTTGGACTCGGTCTTGTGGGCATATAGGACGTCCTTCAAGACTCCTTTGGGTACATCTCCCTTTCGCCTCGTTTATAGCAAGCCCTGTCATTTACCTGTTGAGCAGAGACATAAGTCACTTTGGGCTATTACAGAGATACTCTTGGATCCAGTGAGTGCAGGAGACTAGAGGAGGGCAGAATCGGTAGCCCTGGAGGAGCTTAGAGATGAAGCCTTTTCAAGCATCCTACATTATAAGGAGAGAGTGAAAGAGTGTCATGATTCTCATATCAGCCACAAGCAGTTTGAGCTAAATCAGAGAGTATGGTTGTTTGATGCAAGGCTTAGATTATTTCCAGGGAAATTGCAGAGCAAGTGGAAGGGACCATACCTGATCTGAAAGGTACATGACAATGGAAGCATTGACATATCTAAGTTGTCTTCTGAATCTACCTTTCGTGTTAACGGGCAGCGACTCAAACCATATCTAGATCATGAGCCGCTGGTCGTTGACATCACCCCTATTCATTTTGCGTGAGATGTGGTCTTCGACTCTCATCTATAGCATCTCACACTTGATTATCACTGTCTCCCTCCATGTATAGATCCAGTTGTCCATATCATTCCATTCTTTAGTCCCACACCCCATCTTCATCTTATGATTATGCTATACTTAGGGTGTACTTTACCCTAAGTATAGGGGAATGTAGGACTCTTGAGTATTCTTTGGATTCTTTCTACCTCTATTTTGTTGCCTATACTTAGGGATATTTTACCCTAAGTATAGGGGAGATAGACCCTATACATTCTTCCACTCGGATTTCCCTTCATGTACAACTTGCTATACTTAGGATTACTTGATCTTAATTATAGGGGGAAAACACCGAGTCCTCTTCATTCTATTCTTTGATTCGTCATTGTAGTATACCATTTCTTTTCACTTCCCTATACTAGGCACGAGTTATGTCTTCTTCATCGCTCTTGACCCACTCTAAGGACATCGTTCGAGCTAAGTATAGGGGGTGTCGTAAATATTTGATATATACTTTAGCCATAACTCGTACTTTGTGTGAGTGTGTTAATAAATAACTTGGCTAAAATTCTTTTATCTGAAAACCATAAAAATTTAAAAATTTTCCTTGTACAAAAAAAATCCTTCTTGCACATACATAGCTATTTATAAAAATTATTTTTATACAAATGTTGTAAAAATGATTTTGTGTAAAGTAGCTGCAAATATTTCGATACCAAATTATGTATATAGTATAATTTTTTGTAAAATGTTTGAAAAATAAAAAGTTCGCAAAAATTCCTTGTGTAAATGTTTGTAAATATTTTGCAAAAACTCCATGCATTCATTCATTCAAAAATTTTGCACATTTCCAAAAACTTGCATAAAAACATTTTTGTATATATGTGTACATTTTTTTCTGAATCATGATTGACATTTAAACTGGCCTGAAATTAAATCGGAAAATGGAGCTTGGTTAAGACCTTAATCCACCTAATTCTAAGAGGAACCTTATAGGTCTTAGGGTTAAGACTTTTCAGGTCCATTTGGAACTTAATTCTTTGAGTCCACTATGCTATGATCATATGTCATCTTGATGAGACTAAGTAGAACACTTAATAATTCACACGTGACTCTCAAAGACAATGGCTTTACTTGCACCAGCACATTATATATAGCTCTCCACGGATGAGGTGGTGAGGAGGCAGTTTCCTTTGGCTTGGGGTAGCATATGAGGGTAGTACTTCTAGGTAGAACCTCTCTTCTTCTTATAGTGAAGGAAGTGCGTTTCAACATGGTCTGGTGGTGTTGAAGTCTAAAGACAGGAGTTGTGGGTTGCAATAAAGCTTCAAAAGAGGGATAGTCTACTGGCTCAAGAGGAAAAACTCCTTATGTATATATGTTGCACCATGTAGATATGGTGTACATATGCACATCGAAAAAAATGTGCAAAGAAAGAAAAAACTCTAAAAAAGTGGTGGGTCTGATTGAAAATAAAATACCCACTGGAGTGTGTATAGCCAAATAAAGCAAAAGCTTATGTTACCCATTCCCATCACATGAAGCTTGCAGCAGGGAGACTTAGCTACACTGGTTGGGCTCCCTAGGATACATGGCTACACTGGTCATGGTTCATTCTCTTCTTCCTCCTCTTCTTGAGTCGGTTGAACTTTAACTTAGAAGGGAATACCCCGCTCCTCGAGGAAAGAGTTGCTAGACCGAGGCATTAGAGTTACCTTGTTAAGGGGGGATGTCACTTTGTCATTTTTGAGGTGGGGAGCTACATCTCACTTACAAAGTACAAGGAAAGATTCATGGTCATTAGAGTTTGTGTATGTAGACTTGTTCTAATCTGGATTGTTGAGGAGTCTTGATCATATATTGGTGGAACTTAGAGGATGTTGAGTTTTAAGCTTAATTCCAAATAAGGTTCCGATAAATTAATAATCCAAAGCTCTGAGTGAGCTCCATACTTCAATTTAATGAAGGAAAGTTTAATAATCAACCTTGATTTCCCTTCTTTTTCTTTTTTTCTCTTTTTCACTTCTTTTTCAAATAAATGTTTGATAAGGAACTAACAAAAGTAAAGTATAGGGGGGTGATGAATCCCCATTCATCACTCTTTATTCTTTTATTTTAGTAAAACAAAAATGAAAAATACAATTTAAAATAAAAACAAAATAATTTCTCTCTCTCTCTCTCCACCTTGTACATACTATGTATATATGTATCACACTTCTATTTATTCCACTCTTGCAAATAAACAATAAATCAAATAAATATTGATTTATACTCTAAATTTTATGTTGTCAATAAAAAAATATAAAATTAGAGTATTTGTACAAAAATAAGAAAATAAAAATAATAATATAAAATACATAGGCATTTCATACATGTATATAATATAATATAATGTATATAGCACAATTTATTTATGAAAAAAATAAATAAAAATCACTAAAAAATAGTTTGAAAATAAGTAAACATTTTTTTGTAAATATTTTAAAATAAAATTGTTTGGTATTGTTTATTTAATTTACAAATCTTTTTTTATTTACTATTTTCTGATTGGTCCACGGGGGAACGTTGACCCCAGTCAACTGCCCCCTCGGACTAGTTCGCGCCCGAACCAATTGTCGCCTGTTCTTCTCCTAATTTTCTTAGATTGATCTGCCCACCATTTCTATCACTCAGAGGCTCCGAATACTGAGGACCGATCCATGATACACGCCCGATGTCATCCTTAGGGATCCGCTCCTCGGATTGCGCGCCCGAGCCCCCATCTTCTCGGACCTCGTTGAGTATATAGCTTCCTGGAGCCACCATTTCTTCCTCATCTTCGGCCATTACCTTCGTCTCCTGGGAGCTCCATTCTCCTCCTTGAGTGACAACGAGTGAGTGGGAGTGTCGTAACGAGGATTCAAGGCCTCTAGCCCTAGGTCCGACGAGTCTTCTCGCCGTGCTCTGCCACAAGGTGGTCGATCCATCGAGGTGAAGACCCCCGGAGGTCGCTTTCCTCTAGCACAGACAAATTCCTCCATCAGGTAGCTTAGACAACCTTTAGTTTGCTTTAATTTCGACCTTTTCGATTACGGTCATCCAGCCTTCATCGGACCATCCTGCATCATCGGACCATCCATTTGTCATTACGACGATCCCTTCACCTCCACGAGACTCCTACTTATCTTCTCTGCCCCTTCGTTCCCCCTGGTTCGCCTAGGAACAGAACTTAGGCCCTCATTAGTCGTCTCTTCGTCGGAGGGCCCCGCTCCGCCTCGGCCCTTTTCCCATTTCGTGTGCTAACGGATCGAGGCACTTTGCACTCGACCTAGAAGTCTTCCTGTGCAGAACTGAATGCCAGAGACTCATCTGGAGGTTTAAATACCGAAGTACAGTAGCTCCAGGTACCTAACGTCGTCGGGCCACTCCAGGTACCCTCGACTTCATCGAAGCCTACCAGCAGCTGCGGACCGTCGCCAGCATCGTTTCGCCTATCCCAACTGCTCCGGAGGACCCCCAATCGCTCGCATCGATTGAGCGAAGCTCGCCAGTGGTGAGTTCTTCGCTGTTCGTCCAGGAGGCGCCTCTGCCGTTGGATCGAGCCTCCCCGCCAGTTCTAATCCCAAACGTTCATTCTTCGGGGATCATCGATCGTTGGATCCATCTGAGGGTCAGATCTAGCATGTCCATTGCCAACGGGTTATCAGTTGCTCTGAGCCGTTCGATCATAAGTGAATAATCCTCGGTCGTTGGTTCTGTAATAAGAAGGGTAATTTACACTTAGGCCCTCTTTGCTTTTTACATTTCCGTTTATTCCTGTAAATATTTTTAGCAGTTATTTTTAGTTTGGACATTTTGCACTTAGGACCTTATATTTTTAGAATTTGCATTTCAGTCCTTCTGTACGTGGAGCATGTGGTCTAGCACGTGCTTTGTGGGTTAATTGCACATTTGTCCCTATGCTTTATTGTAGTTACTGTTTGAACTTTTACAAATAAGAATGACACTTATACCCATGCTTGTATGATTCGCGTGCCGCCCTCGTGCGATTTGGGCTTTTTACATATTCAGACCGAGGATTTTTAACGTGTGTTCTGTATTGGTCCCTAGAAATTATTCTTCTTGCATATAGGTCCCTGTGTACAGTATGCTTTTGATTAGTTGAAATAAATATCAAACATTATCCAAACTTCATGAAATTCGGATACATGGCTCCTTCCATGATGTAAAAATTTCTAGGAATTTTTGGACTCATTTTGTTTTCATTTCCCATTTTTAAAAATTCAAAAACCTAAAAATTTGCTTTTGTTCAGTTTTAAAAATCAAATAAAAATTCTAAAAAATCCAAAAAAAATACTGTTTGTTTTGTTGTATTTTTTCTTCAATCTATTTTTCATCACATTTGGATTTATAAAATCCCTAGAAATTGAAAAACATTGAAAGTTTTAGAAAAATCATTAAAAATTCTAAAAAATCAAAAAAAATGCACTTTCAGTTTCTGTAGTTAGAGTTTTATTTTTAGTTTCTCATAAAATTGTTGTTGGAATTTTATAGGCTATTTAGATATTTTTAAATAGCCTTTAGATTCTGGCTACATAGTAGCTTGCATTTTTGGACTTATTTTATTTTTATAAAATCGATTAAAAATTGGAAAAATCCAAGAAAAATGAATATATATACATAATATGCAATGTACATCTAGATCCCAAAATCCAACTTTTGCAAATGAGCTCTGATTTTAATGCAACCACTTCCGTTGGATAGATAATTTTCTAACTTGAACTTTAAAAGTGAGTTTGATGAATTTAGAGTTCATACGAAGCGGGAATTTGACCGGGAAGTTGGACTTTAAAGCTTTTTCTGTTTAAAATCTAGGAGCATTTATTTGAGCTAAAATTTATTTTGTATTTTTATATAAATTTTTAGAAATAAGAAGAGAAAGAACTAGCCAAAAAGGAGTTGAAATTATTAAAAATACATGAAGTTTTGGGCTATTTACAGGTGAAGACTCTTTTAATTTTGCGACTTTTTATTGTTAATTTATTTTGTACAATCTAATATACAATAATTGGTGTGTTTTATTTACAAGAGTCGTTTTGTTAATTTATTGATTTTATATATATTTATTTGAGATTTTACTCAGGGATTTGCTAAGATCAAGATATTGAGATGATAAATCGTGGATTCATCACCTCCCTATACTTAAACTTTGCTAGTCCTCGAGCAAATAAAGAATGAATAAGTTGGGTTAACCCCTAACTGTGCATGTGAATATAAGGTTTGATCCATTCAAGAATTCTCGATTTTAGATATCCTAAAATTCTAAGCCGAACCAAGCTCTAGTCAAAAGGTATCCAATTTCCCTAATCATCATACTCTCTTTGTATACATATATATTAGGGATATGACTTAAGTGTTGACTGCAGTTACAAGAGTAGAGTCACAACGTCACCCAAGGTTCTAGTCCAAGAGACTCTCTTAAGAACCCAATCCTCAACACTAAGGAATAAACCATTTCTTGCATCCAATTCACCGTCTCTTTAGTTGTCAGACTTAAAAAGTATAGATGGAAGGCCAGTTGATGGAGGGCATAGGATTGTGTCATTTCTTCTCTCCCTCTCATTGGAACAAGGATACTCTCAAGTGCCTTATTACGCAACGCATATTTTTGGTGTTGATAAGTGCGTGCGTCAAGAGAATTTGGAGTCGTCTGCACTTGTTTTCTTGGGAGTACACTGGGGTGTTCCTTTTTTGAGTACCTATCGTACCTTCTACACCCAAACTTGTAGCATTTACGATGCATAGCCCTTTTTTGGTGCTAGCTCGATTCCTGGTCCTAATAGCGGTAGTCCAAGTGGACACTTTGAAATGGTTGGGAGCGCTCGCCTTTGGTGGAAGCTCTTTTGATAATTGACTTTGTGGAATGAGAGCTTTTCTTTAACATTTCATTGCTTTGTAGTATTTTTGGCTAGCTCCACTACTTTTACCAAGAGTTAGCGCACACTGATAAATGATTTTTTTTATTTTATCACACCCTAGCACATAGGTAAATGTCAAGAGATAGTACAAGAACCATGCTCTCATACTGGCTAAAGATGCTGATGCTCAGATTTCTTGAAGCCTTCATTGATTTTATCCCATCCTCGAGCATCATCAAATCAAATCCAAACTCAAATCCCTTATCCAAGTTCCTCAAGTGAAATTTCAACTCATCTCATCATAACTGCAGTCGTGTATGTCAGGTGCTGATCATATTCTTAAGGTAGAGACTAAGCATGCAATATAGCACACAAATCTTTCAAACTAGCGAAATGTGAATAATTAAGTCAAGGACCCTAATGACTAAGGCTGGTTAACTCAAAATCTCAAGACCTCATAAACCAAGTGTTCTTGATCATCACAAGTCTTGTGTGAAAGTGTAAGTGTCAGGGATTAAACCAACTTATTAGTTAGTTAGTTTTTTTCTTTTTGAGTTTTTTTTATTTTTTTAGAGTTTTTTTTAAAACAACGGAAAAGAAGTAAGTTTTTTTCTTTAGAAAATGTTTTGCTTTTTTCAAGAGTTTTTTAAAAGGTTTTTTTAAAAAAAGATAGGTAAATAAGAAAGCACATTTTTAAAAAAAATGAAGCAAATAAGGAAAAAATCATCATTTTTTTGAAAAAAAAATTAAGAGATTTTTTTGCAAAAGATTTTTTTACCCACCCATAAGTATTGTATAATATATACAAAAAACATGAAAGTACGAGCTATGAGTAAAGTATATATGTAATATATACATGCCCCCCTATACTTAGCATGTGCCTTGTCCTCAGAGCACAAGAAGAGAGAAAAAGACATAGCCCGTGCTAAGCATAGGATGGCTAAAATAATAAAAAGTATAGAAGTCGATCCGTCCCCTATACTTAGGCTCCGGTCACCCTAAGAGTAGAAGAAGAGAAAGAGCAAAAATGGGACAAACGAGGTCAAGAGGAGAAATGGATGAAACTATACACAAGTGGGCATCGATTCCCCCTATACTTAGGCTCTGGTCTGCCTAAGTATAGGACAGAGTAAGTGTGAGAACCGATGTGATCTGGAGAATATACAAAGAAGAAATATGTACAAGAGTGATTGAATCTTCTAAGTTGTTGAATCTTGATGATGCATCTTCATGAAGAGTAATATGATGCAAATGCTCTATACTCACTCTGCATGAAGTTGATGACCTCGACTTGGACTAACTGCTCTTTCGAATCTACAAAATGCTTCAACAGTTGTCCATTTACCACATGAGATTGTGCACCGTCTGTGAGATCGTCTATCTCTACACTTCCATTCTCGTGCACTTTCTTAACAACAAAGGGACCCGTCCATTTAGATTTGAGCTTCCCATGGAACATCTTCAACCTGGCATTGAACAACCATACCTTTTGTCCAGGGACAAAGTCTTTGCACCTAATGTGCTGATCATGTCATCTCTTTACTTTGTCCTTATAAATCAAACTATTGTCATATGCCCCGTTTCGGATTTCCACGAGCTCGTTCAAGTTAAAGTCTCGACAAAGCTTCCCTAGGTGACAACTCCAATTAATCTTCTTAATTGCCCATTCAGATTTATGAATTAACTCTGTGGGTAATGGCATGGCTTGCCATAGATCATTCTAAATGGTGAAGTACCCAATGGTGTCTTGTAGGTTGTCTTATAGGCCCACAGAACTTGGTCCAAGAGCTGAGACCAGTTCTTCCTATCGGGACGAACCAATTTCTGCAAAATACTCTTCACCTCTCTATTCAAAACCTCTGCCATGTCGTTGGACTGTGGGTGGTAAGGACTAGTAACTCTATGCTCAAATCCATAGTCCTTAGCTAAAGATCTCATATCTCTGTTCACAAAGTGGCTACCCCCATCAGATATCAAAACTTTTGGCACCCCAAACCTGGCAATAATATGGTCTCTCATAAACTTACAAACAGTCTTGATGTATGTGGTTCGGGTCGGGATAGCCTCCAGGATAAATAATCAACCGCCAACTATATGTACTCATGTCCTTGGCTGTTGAGAAAGGAACCCATAAAATCTATGCATGACACATCAAAAATAACACAAATAATCATCGGTTGCATGGGCATCTCATCTCTCTGTCCAACTGTCCCTCCAATCCTTCGACAGAATGGGCACAACCGTATAAAATCTATAGCATCTCTAAACAAGGTCGGCCAATACAATCCACATTGAAGTACTTTGTGAGCGGTTCTCTTTCCCGAATGGTGTCCTCCAGTCTCAAGTGAATGACAATATGTGAGGACACTCGTGTATTCCTCCTGAGGAATACACCTTCTCCAAACACAATCCAGTCCTTCAAAGAAAAGGAAAGGATCGTCATAGTGGTATCTCCACAAATCTGACTTCAGTCGATCAATGTTGCTCCTAGTCCAACCATGGAGAACTTTCTTGGAGACAAGATAGTTCACCATGTTGGCATACCATGGGAGTGAGTCAATAACACAAATTGGCTCATCTGAGAAGGTCTCTCTAATCCGCTCACAATCGGGAGAATCCTTAAGTTCAACCCGAGAAAGGTGATCAGCCACAACATTCTTCACTCCAGGTTTATCTTTTATCTCCAAATCAAATTCTTGGAGGAGTAAAATCCTCCTAAGAAGATGCGCCTTCGCGTCCTTCTTTTACATTAAGTATCGAATGGTTGTATGATCAGTATATATTGTCACCTTAGAGCCCAAAATATATGATCTGAACTTCTCGAGGGCCCATATTACTGCGAGCATTTCCTTTTCAGTCACTGTATAATTCTTCTATGTAGGATCTAATAATTTGCTTGCATAGTGGATCGCAAATGGGATCCCCTCCTGTCGTTGTCCTAACACAGCTCCTATAGAGAAATCTGAAGCATCAGTCATGATCTCAAAGGGGAGAGACCAGTCAGGAGCTTGTAGGATAGGCGAGGTACAAGTCTTCCTCTTCAAGAGCTCAAAGACCTCCAAACACCGGTGATCTACAACGAACTCTGTGTCTTTCCCTAGGAGCTTAGTCAGTGGGAGGGCAATATTTGAAAAATCATGAATAAATCTCCTATAGAATCCAACATGCCCTACGAATGACCGCACTGACTTCACGCTGGTAGGGGGATTGAGTTTCTTGATCACCTCCACCTTGGCAGGGTCAACCTCCATTCCCCTTTTGGAGATGGCATGCCCCAACACGATACCCTCTGTCACCATAAAGTGACTCTTCTCTCATGAGAGTACCAGATTCACCTCCCTATACCTCGTGAGGACTCGGTCCAAGTGCACTAAACATGTATCAAAAGAATCACCATGGACCGAGAATTCATCCATGAACACTTCCAAGAAATCTCCTATCATCTCAGCAAATATGGATATCATGCACCGTTGAAATGTGCCTGGAGCATTAAAGAGCCCGAATGGCATATGCCTCAAAGCATAAGTACCGAATGGACATGTGAATGTGGTCTTTTCCTAGTTCTCAAGTGTTATTGCTACCTGGTTGTAGCCTGAGTACCCGTCAAGAAAACAGAAGAACTCTTTCCCTAAGAGTCTCTCTAATATCTGATCAATAAAAGGCAAGGGAAACTGATCTTTCTTGGTCGCAGCATTCAGGCGCCTGTAGTCAACATAGACATGTCACGACGTGGGTACTCGTGTCGCGATCTCTACCCACTCCTCGTTGGTGACCATCTGAATTCCCGACTTCTTCGGGACAACATGAAGCGGGGCCACCCACTTGGAGTCAGAAATATGGTGTATAAACCCTGTTTTGCACCATTTCTCAATCTCTTTATTCACTACTTCCTAACGATTTGAAGGATATGGTGAGATCCTTAAGCACATCACGGAAGTGTGGGGATCGCATCGTATGCGAACGAGAGCGACTAGTCGCACTAGTTGCTTGAGGCAGCGGAAATTAAAATTTTTCATGTGACGAAACCATATAATCCAAGAACACTTCTTGGATCATTTCGTCAAACCATAAACAAGTAATAGGATTACCTCTTGAAGTGTGGTTGCGATCGAGTCTCTAAACGAAGATACCTCCTGTCTCAAGTCCGATCCAACGGAGGAGACGCTTGCGAGCACGTTGATGAAACGCGTGCTTCTCGCAATCCATGTTGATAATCCAAGCCACGGATCTCCTTGTCTCGACAAACGAGATACGATGTCTTCTTCATGAGCAAGGCACGCTGAAGTAAACGGAGATCCACGAGCAAACTATCGGGCAGCGTAACAACGACGTTGCGGTGATGGAGAATCTCTCTAGGGCATCCATGGTGGACGACCACATGAGGGAGATGGGGAGAGTAGGCATGTAGAGAGAAAGAGAGAGAGTAGTTGTCTCACTTGTTGTAACCTATAAGATAAAACGGAGCCTCTCCTTTTATAATATTTTGGGATCCATGGATCTCAATCCATGGGACAACACAAATCCAATGGCTTACATTGATTTGTATTTCTTTTAATGGTCATGATCTTGTTGTTAAAAACACAATAATAATTAATTTAATAAAATCAAATATATATTCAATATAATTTTATTTACATTAAATCAATCTTCGTTGGAGAAATAGGAAGGAGGCAAACCTCCTTCCATAATAGGAGTGGACGGCTATCATATTCCATGGTGGAATTGTAGACGTCCACCCTCTATATGAGGAAGGTGGCTCTCCTTTCTATATTACATGAGATTACATTATCTCATGATTCTATATTTGCAGCAACTTTTATTGCAAATTATTTCACAAAATAAATCCAATTTATTTTGTTAACATTGCAATCATGCCATTGGAAATTTGTGAATCACATTCACAACCCAAAATAAAATGTGAATTACATTTTCAATATAATGTCCAATGTGAATCCAATTCACATTAACATTTAATTAACAAATGTAAATTACAAATAACTCTCTCTTATATATTATAAATCAGATTTATAATATATATGACTAATATGGATATTGCTATCCACATTATTCATATCCATGATAATTAAATCACATTTAATCATATTAGATCTCTATTCTCTTGTTCTCAAATAATATGAATCATATTCACATTATTCACATCGTTGATAATTAAATCATATTTAATTATCTTAGATAACTCTCTTTACAATATGAATCAAATTCATATTATTCATGATAATTAAATCACATTTAATTATCCTTTTTCTCAATGCTTGGATACATAATATCAACAATGAAATTATCCTGAACCCATTCAAGGATAATGCGCTTTCTCCGTAGATACTTGGAGATAAGGACAGGGTAATTGTATTGTTCTATGTATAGTGACTTGGATATTGAGATCATATCTCAAATCCAGATCGCGGGCCTCCCATAGATGCTTGATTAGATCAAGACTGCAAATCTAATCTTCTCATTGCATCTGAATCACATTCAAAATAATGTCCAACATTTGGACCAAGATCAGATTACCTCTCTACTGAGAGGAGATACTAAAATCCAGACCTGTTTCATCACTCCCTAAGAATGGAAGCTTCATGGTTATATAATCATTTATGATCACATCACCCTCAGGTATTCCCAATACATGTACATCCTGCATACTGGAAGACTCGGAATAAAATCGAAGTATTAGATCAACTTTACATTGTCTACTTCAGGGTTTTTATCAGTAAGTTTCTCATTCGATCATTGGAAGTTGGTATCAATCATATACTTTCCAAAAGCGTATATCATACCTAGGTCTTGATCATATATTTTCCAAAAGTATATATCATACCTATAAATTCAGTCAAGCTTCCAAAGTGAGACGACCGTGCACGGAATTTGATTCTTCCCAATATCTCATGAGTGGGCTCATATCTTCCGGTTCAGTAAATGAACATGTATGATCCCTTTGAGAGATCCTATTACTCATATGCCCTTACATGCACACCAGTGTGTCGGTATATAGACCTTGATTAGGTCATCAACCTATTGGTCTACGAAATGTACATACTCAGACATATAGTAACACATATGTCTCCGGTCAGAGGATGTGTGCCTATATCATGACAGCATATGATATAGGATTTTGGTTATCTCGATCTTGTTAAGTCAACTCTTTGAACTAACTAATTTGACATCTCCGAATCTCTATTCCTATACAGAGGACTTGCATCAAGAGGTCAGTCAGATATCAGCCTAACTGAGAAAGGATTGCCATCTCCTACTCAAGCTGGAGATCATCTCTTAATAATCATTTGACGGTGCTTGATGAGTCCTCAATCTAACCCTTTAGATATTCATCCAAGCACCAGCTTCTATGATTCAACAGTTGTATGATTATTAAGATGGCCATGGTATATAACCCTAATTGTACTAAGGGACTTATTATGCAAATTATTTATTCTTCATTTCAGATCAGGGAATGATATTTGCAATAATATTTATTGCATAATGGCTCGATGTGGGCTCGCATGTCCAACAATCTCCCACTAGCCCAAAGAGCCATTAATGGGCTAATCATTTTAAACTCGCACTCATGTAACAATCATAGGCTATTTAGAAAATAGATAGGTAAGCTGATAAGTCACTCTGTTCCCAAGAGACTATGCCAAGTCCTTTTATGGCACTTGCATATCTCCTAGTAATAGTGCTCGCATCCAATGAGAATGTTGCATCTTATCTTCAAAAGTTTAAGACCTTGTAGATAGTGATCTATAAGAGTCTTAACTGTAGATACCTTAGGAGATAGAGATCTCCATGAATAAAGGTATTCTGATAAGGATTATCAAAATGCTGGTTATAACAATTATTAAGCTATAGTGTCAAGGACACTATAATATCTTTAACAAGATTAAGTATTGGTCTTTTAAGAATCCCAAGGTCATAAAGTAGGTATCCAATACCATCCTTTATTTTCCTAATGAAGTAGCACTCTCTAGTGCTAGATTACAACTTATTTTCATGGAACCTTATTAATGATATACATTGCAGTCTCTACTACACATATATACCTTGAAACTAAGGGATAATTATGCTAAAACTCATCATTGAAAAGATCATGTCACACATGATCAAATTGTATCTCCCTCTGTATTGAGTTAAGGTGTGTTAGGAGGATTGAGATAGAAATGAAATTCATATCTCCATAAGGTATTCTTTGAATTTATCTAATAGGTACTTGCTACCTAGATTAGATCAAATTCATTTTATCTTCCTTCAAACTTTGATTCTAAACCAAAATAATGAAATCTTTGAACATTCAAAAGGTTTCTTAGGTGAAGAGAAGAAATCTCATATCATACATAATCATCAATAGATATCACATATCCATAATGTTAACTATGATATAGATGATCCGTATACATCAATATGTATGAGATTCTTAATACCTTGACATCTTACACCTTTCCCACGGAAGGGTGTATTGGACATATTTTACTTTTGAATACATTATTTATAAGTATGTAAGTTTTGAAATTTTAGACATTCTAAAGTTTCATTCTTGCTTGTCTATTGATCAAATCAACAGGCAAACGTCCAAAGCTTGATGTTAGATCATTGTCGAATGATCTTTATCTTCCTATTGATCTTTTAAGGTTTTAAATTTTCAGTGTTAGAAATGTTAATAAAACATTCATTAATTTTCTAATTAAGTAGAGTCCACTAGATGGTAGATTACTATCTGAAATATATCCATCATAACTCTTTATGATAGGTCCATTCCAGAATTCATGTTTATTTCCAACATTTAGAAACAAACAATGAGTGTATTCTAATGTCTAGGTCATAGAGACATTCTCTAAGACTAAGGGCTCTCCCACTGAAATTATGAAGTCTATTGATACAATGGAAATTGTTGCAACAATTGCATCAATTCCAACATGGATGACCATTAAACCTTAAGATCAAATTTCTAATATTCTAATATATATGCAACCAATTGCAAGTGTCATTAGAAGATTGAGATACAACTAATGGAATTTATCTTTATCAAATAAGAAAGTAAATTTCAATGATTTATGTAGATTATTTTGATGCTCTATCTGAGTCCTTCTCTAAGGATTCTAGACAAGACTTGATAGTCATACTATCAGCATATCAACTTATTACAGTATTGGCATTTATCCAACTATTTGGATGTCATATGGAAGTCATAGAAGTACGGTCAACTCTTTGACTATCCTTCTCATCTTGGGTATGACCCATGCTTTCACCGTGTTCCCTATATCTATAAACAACCATTGCTTAAGACTAAGGATCTCTTATGTTAAATTCAAAAGAATTCAATGTAAGAGTATTTCAACATTTATACAAGCTTCATTAATTTCATACAATATGAATATTATGAAGCTTCATGAATGACTAGAGTATATACAGTAGAATGATGACACTTATCATGTCTACATCCATCTGGACTCTTAAAAACATTGGTTCAGGTAGGTATTCAAATATTTTGAATACATCATCTCTATAGAGACACCATTCTGCATGATGCGGTGAGCCATCTCATTCATGATAAATGTCAAGAGCACATATGTATGCTAGAATATCTTCATTGATTTTATAAGGATTATTTGACAATTGCGATCATAATCGACATGTCACTTCCAAAGTACATCCGATGAGAGATCAAGACTATAGAAACATACAAACCCTATGGTTGTAGTCCTATTATCTATTTAATTATCATTCCTCATTATTATGAGGAAACTTGCACATTACAACCATATACATTATGTGTCCAACTGCAAGTACAATATCTGGATCATGAGTCCAATCCATGATATTTTACTGGTTATTATTGAGTATAGAATTGAGTGGGTTTAATGAAGGATTATCTGAAATAAGAAATTCGCATAAGTGTATATATTTTTATATATACACATATTTTACTTTGATTTAGGAGTTTTTATATCAAAGTTGTCTTGCCTTATCAACAATGAAAGTTCATTCCCTTAATCACTTTCAATGTAAGAAATATACTTACCATTATATCTCAGCAAGATCTGGGATCTCCTTCCTTATCTTTGTCGCATCCCAATAATATGAGAACCTGTGACTCCGATAAAAAGAAGTGGGAACACATTCTGCCTTGCAAGTCCAACTTGCATTTCCCAATTCGGTCTTTAACACCCGGGCCCACCACCCCTAAGGCAATTGTCACGACCCGTCCCGCTAACCAGAACGTGCCGCGACAGAGATCTTTCTGCTTCTTTTTCCTCAAGTAAACATATGGCAATCTCATAAAACATAAAACCTTTGTATTTCAAGTTCACAACACCAAGAAGTGAATTACACAAGTTCTATCTATTATAACTTCTTACAAAATAATATAGACAGTACAAAAACAATGAAAAGCAAAAGACACCTACTCCAAGTGTATCCGTGGTTCTTTCCCCCGCTATTCGTGATTCTGTTGATCTGTATATAATATAATATAACGGGATGAGTCTAAACCCATTTATGAGCTTAGACCCAGTGAAAGGATCTCAAGCTTTTTACATATAGCTAAAATCTGAAATATGAGCATAATGACAAGAATTTATGCTGAATACAGTGAAATAGCTTGAAAGAAACTTTATGACAGAAATTTCATATAACAACATGCTAGTTTTGCAATTGAATGATGAAATCCCTTCAAAAGCAGATAAACTGAAACATAATCAATACTATCAAGCCGTTTGTACTAATCACCACTGTGGCTAATTTATTGACTCATGAATGCTGCAACAAAGCTAAGTCATACGCGCAGACGGTCCCAAAGACCAAAAACACCCTGCATACGGCCCAAAGCCTATATGTATACAGAATGCGGACCCAAAGTCCTCTTGATACCATATCTAATGGTTTTGCCATATCTAATGGCGGTTTCAGGGTCATATCTAATGACATCACCATATCTAATGGCTAGTTCATGATTTCTATAAAAGAGCTATTGTGGTGCTTATCTTCTGATTCTGATCCTTTTCTTGTCACTAATAAACCGTACTCTTGCTAATTCAAGCTCATAACAGCTAAATCATGAACATAAAACAATCTTGACATAGAATGCGCATTTAGACGACTAGAATTATTAAGAACTTGAAAACCGATTCATTTTACATAGTAACCGCACAAAACCTATTTCTTTTAAAAAGTTCAAATCTAAGTAGTGAACTTATGATTCGTGTTTCACAAAGAACAAAATGCTTAAACAACATGCTATCATGATAAAACACCTGAAACGACATCCGAAATACGTTCTAAAGCCCTGATTTCATATCAACTGTATAGTACTTGTAATTCATTCATAAAAGCTTTAGAAACCACTATTTCATACTTGCTATTCAAAACCATGCATAAAAGCTAAAGATTAGTGCTTAAAATAGCACTTGAGAATCCCTCACCTGAACGATATCTAACTCGAGTCGAGATCGCCTTCTTTTGTGAAATCTCCCTCTAAAGCCGTCCTAGATTTGAGTACTAGGGCTCGATGCGGACAGAACTTCGTTACGGCTTTTAAAAACGCTCTCGATCACCGACAGGGCTTCGCTGTGGCTCCTCTCGTGCTCCTCCCGCAACCTCGGCGGCCTTGCGGCTCTAAGGTGGAGAGATGGGCGTGGGATGAAGTGAGGAGAAGTATGGGGGTCATGGGTATTTATAGGCCTCCACCCCCTTTACATGTGTGACATGTGTCAACATGTAAGGGAGCCTCCAAGCCACATGTTGCCTCTCTTCCATGTATGACAACACATGGCATGCCACATGTCTTATTCATGAGAAGACTTGTTGCCTAAGTAATAAGTTTGGTTTATCCATGAGATAACTTGTTGCCCAAGCAAGGTTTGGTTTATCCACGAGATAACTTGCTGCCCAAGCAAGTGGTTTGGCTTCTACATGAGATAACTTGTTGCCCAAGCAAGAGACTACACCATGACATGTGTTAGTCTTAGGATGATGACACATGGCACTAATGAGGTTTTGACACTTGTCCTGACTATATAACGACACGTGTCCCATGATTTCCTCTCCATGTGTCCACTTTTGCTAATGACGCTTAATTATCACTAACGACGGGTAATTAGCACTAATCATGCTTAATTAATCTTAATGATGTGTTTATGGCTAATGAGTATAAATCTATAACATTATTGGCACTATGCAAGTAGTGGCTTCTACTACTTATAAGGTACTACCAAAATTCTAGATTACTAGATGTGGTACTATGTTTTGATGTGCTACACAATTCATAGAACCTTTTGGAAGTCCATTTTTATACAAGACGGTCTCTGATATAAACACAACAAGTTTGAATGAAATCATTGCAGAAAGGCGAATCTATTGATTATGGTATCCGTAAAGTGTGAACACTATCAATCCAATATTTCCTTGAAATAACACTTGATATCATTCAAAAGCATAGTGTACAAAATGCGTATTACAATTCTCCCCTACTTGCAATAAATTTCGTCCTCGAAATTTAAGTATCTTTGCTAGCTTGAAAATAAGTGGGGATATCGAGATCTCATTTCTTCCTCTCGTTCCCATGTGGCTTCTTCTATTGCGTGACTCCTTCATAAAACTTTAACTAAAGGAATCTTCTTTGTACGAAGCTCTTGTACTTTATAATCTAGAATTTCCACAGGAACCTCCTCGTATGACAGATCTTCCTTCAATTGAATATCTTGAGGTTGTATCATATAGGTTGGGTCTGGAATAAACTTCCGAAGTGTGGAGACATGAAAGACATCATGTATCCTTGCTAGTTCAGATGGAAGTCGAAGACGATAAGCTACACTTCCGATTCTCTCTATGATCTCGTAAGGGCCAATGTATCTTGGGCTTAGTTTCCCTTTCTTCCCGAATCTGATAAGGCCTTTCCATGGAGATACTTTTAGAAATACGTGGTCTCCCACTTGAAATTCTAAGTCTCTTCTTCGCTTATCTGCGTAACTTTTCTGTCTGCTTTGCGCTGCTTTTAAGCATCTCTTGATTTCCTCAACTTTTTCTATCGTGCTTTGTATTAGTTCAGGTTGAACCAATTTCCTTTCTCCAACTTCACTCCAACAAATAGGTGTTCTACACGATCTACCATATAAGGCTTCATAAGGTGCCATCCCAAATACTAGTATGATAGTTGTTATTGTATGCAAACTCTATAAGTGAGAGATGTTCATCCCAGCTTTCTTTAAAGCTCAGTGCACAAGCTCTAAGCATGTCTTCTAGAGTCTGGATAGTCCGTTCCGATTGGCCATCTGTTTGAGGATGAAATGTTGTACTAAATGCTAATTTTGTTCCCATAGCTTTATGTAAGCTTGGCCAAAGCTTAGAAGTGAATCGTGGATCTCTATCAGATACAATTGACACAGGAGCCCCATGACGGCTAACTATCTCATTAACAAAGATTTTTCCCAAACGGTCTAGACTGTATGTCATGTTAATGGCTAAGAAATGTGCAGACTTAGTTAATATGTCCACTATAACCCATATTGCATCGTGACCTCGACGGGTCCTTGGAAATCCTGTAATAAAATCCATAGTGATGTGTTCCCATTTCCATTCTGGTATTGGAAGTGGCTGTAATGTCCCCGCAGGTCTCAAACGCTCCGGTTTAGTTTGTTGGCATATAGGACATCTAGAAACATACTCTGCAATCTCTCTCTTCATGCCAGACCACCAATAGTAACTCTGAAGTGTTCTATACATCTTAGTACTTCATGGGTGCATAGTATACATGGAGTTATGTGCCTCCTCCAGAATCTCAGTCTTTATATTAGATTTCTTTGGAACACACAATCTTCCTTTAAAGAATAAGACCCCTTGATCATCTATTGTATACCCGGCTTCATCTCCTCCCTTAATCTTTTCAATCATTCTATTGATTTCAGAATCATAGACTTCTGCCTCCTTAGTTTTATCATATAATATGGGTCTCACTTGTAAGGATGCTAATAAGGCTCCAGAGCTATTCATGGCTAATTTTGCACGTAACTCTTTCAACTGATAATATTCCCCTTTTACGTGAGATAGCTGACCCTTAGACTTTCTACTGAGAGCATCAGCTACGACATTGGCTTTCCCCGGGTGATATTCTATGGAACAATCATAATCTTTGATTAGCTCTAACCATCTTCTTTGCCTTAAATTCAACTCTTTCTGAGAGAAAATATATTTCAAACTCTTGTGATCCGTAAAGATTCGACAAGTTTCTCCATATAGGTAGTGTCTCCAGATCTTTAAGGCAAATACTATAGCAGCTAACTCAAGATAATGAGTTGGGTAATTTAATTCATGTTGTTTTAGCTGTCTAGAGGCATAAGAAATCACTTTATCATTCTACATTAAGACACATCCCAGCCCTTGTCTTGAGGCATCGCTATAGATTACATAATTACCTTTCCCTGAAGGAAGGCTAAGTATAGGTGCTGAGGTGAGACGACTCTTGAGTTCCTTAAAACATTTCTCACATTCATCGTCCCAACTATACTTCACATTCTTCTTAGTTAACCTTGTCAATGGTGCAGCAATTCTAGAGAAGTTTTCTACATATCTTCGATAATACCCAGCTAATCCAAGGAAACTTCGGATTTCTGATGCATTTAGCGGTCGTTCCCATCTAAGAACTGCTTCTATCTTTGATGGATCTACTGTTATTCCTTCTCCAGATATGACATGGCCTATAAATGCAATCTTCTTCAACTAAAACTCACATTTATCAAACTTTGCATATAGTCGGTGTTCCTTCAGAGTTTGAAGTACAATTCTCAAGTGTTCTCTATGTTCTTCCTCTGTTTTAGAATATACGAGAATATCATCAATAAATACGATCACGAACTTGTCCAGATATGGACGGAAAACCCTATTCATCAAGTCCATAAAGGCAGCTGGGGCATTTGTCAATCCAAAAGGCATTACTAGGAATTCATAATGCCCATATCTGGTTCGGAATGCAGTTTTAGGGACATCTTCTCCTCAAATCTTTAACTGATGATAGCCAGATCTCAAATCAATCTTGGAAAATACAGAGGCCCCTTGCAATTGGTCAAATAACTCATCTATTCTGGGCAGAGGATAGTTATTGCGAACAGTTACTCTATTTAGTCTCCTGTAATCTATACAAAGTCTCATGGAACAATCTTTCTTCTTAACAAATAGAATAGGAGCACCCCAAGGTGACATACTGGACTGTATAAATCCCTTATATGTCAACTCTTGTAATTGAGTTTTGAGTTCTTTAAGTTCAGCTGGGGCCATTCTGTAGGGAGCTAAGGCAATTAGATTGGTACCCGGAATGAGGTCAATAGTGAATTCAATTTCCCTATCAGGAGGAATTCCTGGTAGTTCATTTGGAAACACTTCTGGAAACTCTTTCACCACAGAGATGTTTTCTAAACTGACTGCTTCTGCCTTAGAATTAAACACGTAAGCAATATAAGAGGAATATCCCTTCCTTATCAACTTCTGGGCTAAGAGACAGGAGATGACATGGGTAGGATATATCCTTCTTTCTCCATAGAAAGTGAATTCAACATCACCTGGTTTTCTAAAAGTAACATGCTTAAGATGACAGTCTAGAAGAGCATGATATGTACTCAAGCAATCCATTCCTAGGATAGCATCAAATTCTCTTATCTCCATAGGAATAAGGTCTACTTCAATATAATTTTCTCCTATCTTTACCAAACAATTTAGGAGGACATCCCTAATAATTTCTGGTTCTCCCTTAGGCAGAGAAATTGCTAAAGCATGCTTGAGACTACTGGTTACTTTATCAGCATATATGGAGAATCTTTGTGAAATAAAAGAATGACTTGCACCCGAATCAATAAGAGTATGTGCACTTTTACCAAAAATAATAGTGGTACCTGATACAACATCGTTTGCAGATATGGCCTCCTCTAAGGTCATAGCAAAAGCTTTTCCCTCTCTTTGGTTTGATTTCTTCTGTGTATTATTTTTATTTTGTTCCCTTGCAGGTGGAGGACGACGTACAACAATATCACGATTTTCATTTTGTACTGGTCTTTCCATAACCCGGCGGCCATGGACCAGTACGGGGTAATTCTGACGTATGTGGCCTATCTCGCCACATTGATAACACCCAGTGGTCTCCTTGCGGCAATTTCCCGCTTTCCACAGTTTGTACATTGTGGAAAAGAAAGAGTTCTGTTTTCAGAAGTCCCAACTGTATATCTATTTGTTTGGTTCCCTTGTACTCTAGGAGCTGATCTATTATCTTGCCTTGAATTCCCAGCTATTCTTGGTTCTTTGTTCATGTTTCCTCTCCATAGGGGTCTATCTGCAAACCTTTTCTTTCCATGATCATTGCACTTTCTTCTTTGTATCACCACTCGTTCAGCCCTACGAGCAGCCTCCACCAATTTTGCATAATCAGTATATCCCGTGGCCGAAACCATTTCTTTTAGGTCAATATGCATACCATCTTCTAAACGTCTACACTTTTCTTCCTCTGTTGCAACGAGAGAAGCAGTAAACTTTGAAAGTTCAGTGAATTTCTTCTCATATTCATCAAACATATTGCTCCCCTGAGTAAGGAATAGAAATTCCCTACGTTTCTCCTCCTGATAAACCCTTGGGTAGTATTTTTCATTGAACTCTTTCTCAAAGATCTCCCATGTAATATGAGATGGGTTTGGATATTTCATTTTCACCAATGTCCACCAATCATCAGCGCTATCCTTCAGAAGAAATATGGTATACTTCAACTTCTGCTCATCCGTACAGTCCATTAGAGAAAATATTTTCTCCATATTCTTGAACCATTCCCTTGCCTTCTTTGGATCAGTGTCTCCTACAAATGGTTCTCCTCCCAGCTTCTTTACATGCTCAAATGGTAACTGGTACTCAAAATCATGTCTTTTAACAGACTGTGCAGCCATGCCTCCTAGAGTTTGAGCTATCAAAGTCAACGTGTCATACACGTTGTTATTGTTGTTATTCTCCTTACTAGGGTCGGTCGCTTGTGGCTGCTCTCCTGCCATTGTTTCCTATAAAATAAAACCTCAGTTAGATAATTCATCAACCTAAATCCTCCAATAATGATTCTAGATATCCTCAAGACTATAACATCAATATTTTTCTTCTAAGTTCGAATCTATTTGTGATATCTATAAGATCAACTCCTAATATAATTCTTCCTCAAGGTCCTAAAACCTTTGCTCTGATACCACAAGTTGTCACGACCCGTCCCGCTAACCAGAACGTGCCGCGACAGAGATCTTTCTGCTTCTTTTTCCTCAAGTAAACATGTGGCAATCTCATAAAACATAAAAACTTTGTATTTCAAGTTCACAACACCAAGAAGTGTATTACACAAATTCTATCTATTACAACTTCTTACAAAATAACACAGACAGTACAAAAACAACGAAAAGCAAAAGACACCTACTCCAAGTGTATCCGTGGTTCTTTCCCCTGCTATTCGTGATTCTGTTGATCTGTATATAATATAATATAACGGTATGAGTCTAAACCCATTTATGAGCTTAGACCCAGTGAAAGGATCTCAAGCTTTTTACATATAGCTAAAATCTGAAATATGAGCATAATGACAAGAATTTATGCTGAATACTGTGAAATAGCTTGAAAGAAACTTTATGACAGAAATTTCATATAACAACATGCTGGTTTTGCAATTGAATGATGAAATCCCTTCAAAAGAAGATAAACTGAAACATAATCAATACTATCAAGTCGTTTGTACTAATCACCACTATGGCTAATTTATTGACTCATGAACGCTGAAACAAAGCTAAGTCATACGCGCAGACGGTCCCAAAGACCAAAAACACCCTACATACGGCCCAAAGCCTATATGTATACAGAATGCGGACCCAAATTCCTCTTGATACCATATCTAATGGTTTTGCCATATCTAATGGCGGTTTCAGGGTCATATCTAATGACATCACCATATCTAATGGCTAGTTCATGATTTCTATAAAAGAGCTACTGTGGTGCTTATCTTCTGATTCTGATCCTTTTCTTGTCACTAATAAACCGTACTCTTGCTAATTCAAGTTCATAACAGCTAAATCATGAACATAAAACAATCTTGACATAGAATGCATATTCTGACGACTAGAACTATTAAGAACTTGAAAATCGATCCATTTTGCATAATAACTGCACAAAACCTATTTCTTTTAAAAAGTTCAAATCTAAGTAGTGAACTTATGATTCGTGCACAAAGAACAAAATGCTTAAACAACATGCTATCATGATAAAACACCTGAAACGACGTCTGAAATACGTTCTAAAGCCCTGATTTCATATCAACTGTATAGTACTTGTAATTCATTCATAAAAGCTCTAGAAACCACTATTTCATACTTGTTATTCAAAACCATGCATAAAAGCTAAAGACTAGTGCTTAAAATAGCGCTTGAGAATCCCTCGCCTGAACGATATCTAACTCGAGTCGAGATCGCCTTCTTTTATGAAATCTCCCTCTAAAGCCGTCCTAGATTTGAGTACTAGGGCTCGATGCAGATAGAACTTCGTTATGGTTTTTAAAAACGCTCTCGATCACCGACAGGGCTTCGCCGTGGCTCCTCTCGTGCTCCTCCCGCAACCTCGGCGGCCTTGCAGCTCTAAGCTGGAGAGATGGGCGTGGGATGAAGTGAGGAGAAGTATGGAGGTCATGGGTATTTATAGGCGTCCACCCCCTTTACATGTGTGACATGTGTCAACATGTAAGGGAGCCTCTAAGCCGCATGTTGCCTCTCTTCCATGTATGACGACACATGGCATGCCACATGTCTTATTCATGAGAAGACTTGTTGCCTAAGTAATAAGTTTGGTTTATCCATGAGATAACTTGTTGCCCAAGCAAGGTTTGGTTTATCCATGCGATAACTTGTTGCCCAAGCAAGGTTTGGTTTATCCACGAGATAACTTGCTGCCCAAGCAAGTGGTTTGGCTTCTACATGAGATAACTTGTTGCCCAAGCAAGAGACTACGCCATGACATGTGTTAGTCTTAGGATGATGACACATGGCACTAATGAGGTTTTGACACTTGTCCTGACTATATAACGACGCGTGTCCTATGATTTCCTCTCCATGTGTCCACTTTTGCTAATGACGCTTAATTATCACTAACGACGGGTAATTAGCACTAATCATGCTTAATTAATCTTAATGATGTGATTATGGCTAATGAGTATAAATCTATAACATTATGGGCAGTATGAAAGTAGTGGCTTCTACTACTTATAAGGTACTACCAAAATTCTAGATTACTAGATGTGTACTATGTTTTGATGTGCTACACAATTCATAGAACCTTTTGGAAGTCCATTTTTATACAAGACGATCTCTGATATAAACACAACAAGTTTGAATGAAATCATTGCAGAAAGGCGAATCTATTGACTATGGTATCCGTAAAGTGTGAACACTATCAATCCAATATTTCCTTAAAATAACACTTGATATCATTCAAAAGCATAGTGTACAAAATGCGTATTACAGCAATGTTGACTCGTCATTAATTGAACCAACCATCAACAGGAATAGAACTCGCTATACGCAATCCAATATCGCCCCAATAATATGAGGATTCAATATTGGGGTCACGACGTATACGGCCTTACTCTTTCAAGAAGCAAAGAGCATGATCCAGATGTGCTTGCATACAAGAGTTGTCACTTCGGACATGCGTCTCCTACATACAATCCCTGGTCACGGAACCCTCCGCCTTAACGGGAGACCATGGATGTCACTTATGTGATCCTCCTATCACGTTCAAATTCTAATTAATCATTATGGATCATATTCGTTAATATTAATTCTTTCAAGGAAAATGACACATCTATTTATAATAGAGTATCTTAATTTTAATTGGATTCCAATTAACCTAATCATATTAAATTAATGATCCAATTAATATCCAACAAACAATCTATATTGTTACTTGAATTATGGTATTATCTCAAATATGTATTATTTCGAATTTTAATAATTAGAAATAAATCATGATTTCTTAAGCATTATACTAACCCTTTTGATGTCATGGCTAGTACCGACGGGAGTGAGACAGACCGCACACGGTGCACCCTGCTACCCCAACGCTCCCCGACTAGACATCATATCCACCTCGGGAAAGGATAATGCAAAATAGATCACTTTGTACTTGATATGATCATCGGTTCTTCAACCGAAATTATACCATATAATAATAATCAAAACAATTTTGATTAACATTATAATGAGATTTGCTAAGCAAATCCCAAATCCTATTCAAGCAACATGTTTGTTGGAATGTAGATCATGTAGATCATTTAACTAATTAGTGATCTAGATCACATCTAATCAAATATTGGTTAAGGCAATGTCATTTAAGGAAATAATTATCATCAAATATTTCACAAATATTTATGCGCAATTATTCTAGGAAATTTAACAATTTAATTTCACTAATTGATTAAATGACAATCATTAGATTCTTGATTAGGAAAGTATTTCCAATAGTGACCCTCACTTACTAAAAATACCATATCTCAATCAATTTAAATCCAAATCAAGCAAAATAAGTTTATAAAGTTTTCTAATTTGATATAAAACAGAACCTAAGTGATTTGCATGCATTTTAAGGCATTTCATATACACAATTAATATCTTAATTACGTCATGATCCGCAGTCCCCGAAACAGTGGATAGATGTTCACTAAAATGATCATATCTCGAGCATACAGAATCCAAATTACGTAAACTCAGATCCTATGGTTTCCTTATTTAATGGAACAAAAGAAAATTATTATTTTCGTGTTTAAAAAATTTAAACAGTGCCAAAAAATAATCTCAAAACAGAGATGCGAAAATGAAATGCAAGAAAAACTTTCGCAAACCCTAACGAACCCGAGTCGTCGTAGGTTTATGGATCATATCTAAAACCTTCTACCTAAGGCGCTGATAATACTTGAAGGATATGGTGAGATCCTTAAGTGCATCACGGAAGCGTGAGGATCGCATCGTATGCAATCGGGAGCGACTAGTCGCACTAATTGCTCGAGGTAGCAGAAATTAAAATTTTTCATGTGACGAAACCACATAATCCAAGAACACGTCTCGGATCATTTCATCAAACCACAAACAAGTAATAGGATTACCTATTAAAGAGTGGTTGTAATCGAATCTCTAGACGAAGAGACCTCTTGTCTCTAGTCCGATCCGACGGAGGAGATGCTTGCGAGCATGTTGTTGAAACACGTGCTTCTCGCAATCCATGTTGATAATACAAGCCACGGATCTCCTTGTCTCGACAAATGAGATACGACGTCTTCTTCATGAGCAAGGCACGCTGAAGTAGATGGAGAGCCACGAGCAAACTATCGGGCAGCATAATGACGACGATGCGGTGATGGAGAATCTCTCTAGGGCATCCATGGTGGACAGCCACATGAGAGAGATAGAGAGAGTAGGCGTGCAGAGAGAGAGTAGTTGTCTCACCTGGTGTAACATAGAAGAGAAAGGGGTGCCTCTCCTTTTATAATATTTTGGGATCCATGGATCTCGATCCATGGGACAACACAAATCAAATGGCTTACATTGATTTGTGTTTCTTTTAATGGTCATGATCTTGTTGTTAAAACACGACAATAATTAATTTAATAAAATCAAATATATACTCAATATAATTCGATTTACATTAAATTAATCTACATTGGAGAAATAGGAAGGAGGCAAGCCTCCTTCCATAATAGGAGTGGATGGCTACCGTATTCCATGGTGGAATTGTAGACATCCACCCTCTATATGAGGAAGGTAGCTCTCCTTTCTATATTACATGATATTACATTATCTCATGATTCTCTCCAATATTTGCAACAACTTTTTTTGCAAATTATTTCACAGAAATAAATCCAATTTATTTTTTTAACATTGCAATCATGCCATTGGAAATTTGTGAATCACAATCACAACCCAAAATAAAATGTGAATTACATTTTCAATATAATGTCCAATGTGAATCCAATTCACATTAACATTTAATTAACAAATGTAAATTACAAATAACTCTCTCTTATATATTATAAATCACATTTATAATATATATGACTAATATGGATATTGATATCCACATTATTCATATCCATGATAATTAAATCACATTTAATCATCTTAGATCTCTATTCTCTTGTTCTCAAATAATATGAATCACATTCACATTATTCACATCTTTGATAATTAAATCATATTTAATTATCTTAGATAACTCTCTTTACAATATGAATCAAATTCATATTATTCATGATAATTAAATCACATTTAATATCCACTTCCTCAATGCTTGGATACATAATATCAACAATGAAATTATCTTGAACCCATTCAAGGATAATGCGTTTTCTCTGCAGATACTTGGAGATAAGGACAGGGCAATTGTATTGTTCTAGGTATAGTGACTTGGATATTGAGATCTTATCTCAAATCCAGATCGCGGGCCTCCCATAGATGCTTGATTAAATCAAGACCGTAAATCTAATCTTCTCATTGCATCTGAATCACATTCAAAATAATGTCCAACATTTGGACCAAGATCAGATTACTTCTGTACTAAGAGGAGTTACTAAAATCCAAACCCATTTCATCACTCCCTAGGAATGGAAGCGTCATGGTTATACAATCGTTTATGATCACATCACCCTAAGGTATTCCCAAAACCTGTACATCCTGCATATTGGAAGACTCAGAATAAAACAGAAGTATTAGATCAACTTTACACGGTCTACTTCAGGGTTTTTATCGGTAAGTTTCTCATTCGATCATTGGGAGTTGATATCGATCATATACTTTCCAAAAACATATATCATACCTAGATCTTGATTATATACTTTCCAAAAGTATATATCATACCTACAAATTCAGTCAAGCTTCCAAAATCAGATGACCGTGCACGGAATTTGATTCTTCCCAATATCTCATGAGTGACCTCATGTCTTCCGGTTCAGTAACTGAACCTGTATGATCCCTTTGAGAGATTGTATTACTCATATGCTCTTGCATGCACACTAGCGCGTCGGTGTATAGACCTTGATTAGGTCATCAACCTATTGGTCTAGCAAATGTACATACTCAGACATATAGTAACACATTTGTCTCCGGTCAGAGGATGTATGCCTATATCATGACTGCATATGATATAGGACTTTGGTTATCTCGATCTCGTTAAGTCAACTCTTTAACCTGACTAATTTGACATCTCCGAATCTCTATTCCTATACAGAGGACCTGCATCAAGAGGTCGGTCAGATATCAGCCTAACTGAGAAAGGATGGCCATATCCTACTCAGGCTGGAGATCATCTTTTAACAATTATTTGACGGTGCTTGATGAGTTCTCAATCTAACCATTTAGATATTCATCCAGACACCAGCCTCTATGATTCAATAGTTGAATCAACAACAGTGTGATTATTAAGATGGTTCTGGTACATAACCCTAATTGTACTAAGGGACCTATTATGCAAATTATTTATTCTTCATTTCAGATCAGGGGATGATATTCGCAATAATATTTCTTGCATAATGGCTCGCCGTGGGCTCGCATGTCCAACAAGATTGGGGTTAAGTCTCCTTTGGAACTCACGGAAAGGTCTCGCATTATCCTCAGTAAAAATGTGGTGCGAGCAAAGAGCGGGGTTGATCCCCACGAGATCCGACATTGTCCAGCCTATTGCTTCGTGACTCCTCTCTAAGATTTCTAACAACCTAGACTCATGTTCTAAAGTCATGTTTGAGCTAATGATAACATGATATCTCTCTTTAGGTCCCGCAAGAAAGGCATACTGGAGTGTATGAGATGGTGATTTTAGTTTTGGAAATATGGTATCATCAATCAAATCTGGCTGAACTAAATCTGAATCTGGTTCCGTGTTGCATGGAGGTGGGCTAAGCTTAGTAGTACTCACCATCAACTCAGAAGTATGGGGAGTCGGATCGCCAAGGAAACGCGGTAATTCAGCCAAAGCTACGTCCGACTCATCATCTATGTCCCATGATCATTCCGAACGGGATGGAACTGACAGATCCAGATGGATCTCTATGTCATCATGGGGATAGGTAGATGCATCTCTCACACGATCAGACAACACCTGGCAAACTGCATCATCCACTATGCCCTTTCCAGATGAAATGGACTCGCTCTGTCTTGGAGGAATCTATCCCCAAATCCCAACTATGCTAATCATACTGCAATCTGCCTCTGAAGATGAGTACGTTGTGCTACTCTCTGAATCGGGTCGTTGACACTTGGTTTGCTTCATCTCAAGGTTCACTTCTTCGTCTGGAGAACGGAACTTCATCATTCTTGTACCATAATCGAAAGCTGTGCCCGCGGTTCTATGAAAGGGCCCGTCCAGAATGATCTGAGATTCTCTCTAATGATTGGGGGTCTCCATGTCCAAGATTGTGAAGTCAACCTGATAGTTTTTTCCCTCAATCGATATAACGACATTCTTCACTTCTCCCTTAGGTCTCTTCACTGAGCGATCTACGAATTGGAGTAAAGCTCTAGATTTGCGAAGTGGTTCCAACTCCAATTTCTGATATAATGCTAAGGGAAGTAAGTTGATCGAACTATTATCCAAGAGTGTATGTGCAAACGCAATGTTATCAATACAACTCTCCACATAGTGAGCACCCATGTCTCTCTTTTTCCTTGGTAATGTCTGATTCTTGAGACAATAGGTTGTGGCTACTAACAAGACATGTGTCTTTATATTTTGATTTTCTTTCTTCCTGCTAACCCTAATAGGTGTGCATCTCACCGTAAGGTATTTTTGGAATGCAGGATTGTTAGCCATATACTCATCAAATGGCACCTTTACAGTGATTCTCTTTACAAAATCGTACCATATCGAGGTCATCTTTCTGAATATTTTTGATGCTCTTTCCTGCCGTAAGAGAACGGGGGAAAGGGATTGAAGCTAGAGAAATAGAAGATGAAGAGTACGAATCATGAACTGAAAGATCATTCTTAGCAATAACTGAAACAGAGTTCATCATACAAGAATCTTTTTGATGCAACATGGAATCAAAATCTAGACTATCTATTAAAGGTTGTGGAATAGAAGCTGGAGTAGTATCCGCCACAACTGGAGATGCAAGGTCCTCCGTAGAATCAGAAGTGTATCCATGTTGCCGATGCTGCATTCGTGCTCTCCTTCTCCTCTCGATTCCTTGAGTAGATATCCTCAAACGGTGTTGATGGGGCTCTGAAATATGATGCCTCTCATCCTCGTCCTCTGAAGACTCCTTAAGTAGATCTCCAGAGATGCCCCTCCTCGTGTCCCTCGCCCGGTCAGGTACGGTCACGGTCCTTCTGCTCCTGAGTGACATATGATTAGCCTCATCATATGAAAGAATCTCATGTTCAGATCTAAGAGATGTTGTATAGTATATCTGACCAAAGTGCTGCTGAGAACTAGATCGGTTCAGGCTATTGGGGTTAGCTTGAACTTGGGTTGGGATCGAGGTAGAGGGTGCAGTCTGCTCGTCTCGACGTATGGACAGGCGGTTGACATCCACCCGTAAGTCAGGAATTTCATTCTTGTGGGAACGGAGCTCGTCGAGTATCTGCTGTTGAATATCCATGGGTCCAGACGATGAAGGAAGGGGATAGGATTGGGAAGAAGAATGAGAAGACTGGCCCTGTTGGCCAGGGTACTGCTTCTGCTGTTGCTGGGGTATCTGCCGAGATTGTGGGCCATGTTGGCTGGCCTGGTAATGGCCTTGTCATCCATATTGCTGGTACTGTTGTTGTTGCTGCTGAGGTGGCTGGCATCTAGGGCTCTGCTGTGAAGGAGGTGGTGCAAAGGAGAATGGGTGTTGTGAAAGGTCATGGGACGTTGATAGGTATGTCGGTCTCCCGTACTTCCCTGCCTAGTAGGTGAAGGATATTGTGAATCCTCAAGCGCATCACGGAAGCGTGTTGATCGTATCGAATACGATCGGAGCAACTAGTCGTACTAGATGCTAGATGCAGCGGAAATTAAAATTTTAACATAACGATGAAACCACATGATCACGAGAACGCTTCTCGGATCGTTTCATCAAACCACAAAGTATAAGGATTACCTCTCGAAGCGTGGTTGTGATCGCGAGATCCCAAAGTAGAGATCCTCCTATCTTGAGTCCGACCCACGGAAAATGCACTTGCGGGCACGATGATGAGTCGCGTCCTTCCCGCAATCCTTCGACGAAGATCCAAGCAAGATGCTCTCCTCTTCAATATCAAAATGGACGTCCACTTGGATACTTGAAGAGGCTACACGAGATTTAGAGAGAGAGAGAGAGAGAGTAGTAGACTTTTACTTCTCTAGATTATGTACCTTGGAGAGGCTACCCTAGCCCTCCTTTTATACTAGTTTAGGATCCAATGGATCTCAATCCATGGGACTCATGGATCCAAGGGATATGCTTGGTCCATGATAAATCAATGGCTAGGATTTGTTGTTCAATAACAACAATTAATCAAGAGATAATATAACAAATGAGGTGGAGAAAACCAACCCCTAAAAAGGGGGGGCGTCACCCATGAACTCTTCATGGGTGACGCCACCCATGAGGGTGGTTTTTTCTCCATTTTATTTATTATATTATTCCTCAATTAATTACAATATTTATTCGCCAAAATTAATTCCAAATTAATTTTGTGAATATTTCAATCTTGCCATTGAATATAATGTGAATCATATTCACAACCCAAACTAGTTAGTAAATTGCATTTCCAATTAATTAACAAATGTGAATCCAATTCACATTATTAATTAACAAATGCTATTTACATAAATTCTCTCTCTTATATATGTATATTATAAATCATATTTATAACATGCATATATCATGGATAGTGCTATCCACATTCTCTTAATCCTTGATAATCAAATCTTATTTAATTATCTTAGATAATCAATATGAATCATATTCATATTTAAGCTTGATAATTAAATCACATTTAATCATCAAGTCCTTGCTTGGACATTTTATCAAAAGAATTACTCTTGAACCCTTTCAAGAATAATGTGCTTTCTCTGCAGATACTTGGAGACAAGGATAGGGCGATTGTATTATTCCACGTATAGTGACTTGGATGTTGAGATCTCATCTCAAATCCAGATCTTATGGACCTCCCACAGATGCTTGATTAAATCAAGACCGCAAATCCAATCTTCTCATTGAATCTGAATCTCATTCAGATCAATGTTCAACTCTTGGACTAAGATCGGATTGCTTCTCTACTGAAAGGAGTCACTAAAATCCAGACCTGTTTCATCACTCCCTCGGAATGGAAGCGTCATGGATATACAATCGTTTATGATCACATCACCCTTCAGGTATTCCCAATACCTGTACATCCTGCATACTGGAAGACCCATGATCAACCCGAAGATCAAGATCATTTTATACTGTCTTCTTCAGGGTTTAATCATTAAGTTTCTCAATCTTGGTCATTGGGATTTGGTATCGATCATATGCTTTCCCAAAGCATATATCATACCTTCAAATTCATGTCATGCTTCCAAAGCACGACGACCATGCATGGAATTTGATCGGTCCCAATACCTCATGAGTGAGCTCATGTCTTCCGGTTCACAAGTGAACCTGTATGATCCCTTTGAGAGATCATATTGCTCATATACCCTTATATGCACACCAGCTCGCCGGTGTATAGACCTTGGTTAGGTCATCAACCTATTGGTCTGCCAAATGTACATACTTGGATATATAGCAATATATCTGTCTCTGGTCAGAGGATGCATGCCTATGCTGTGACAGCATTCAACATAGGACTTAAGTTATCTCGATCTCGTTAGGTCAACCCATTGACCTAACTAATCTGACACCTCCGAATCACTATTCCCATGCAGAGGACCTGCATCAAGAGGTCGGTCAGATATCAGCCTATGTGAGAAAGGATTGCCATCTCCTACTCAGGCTGGAGATCTCCACTTGACAATCATTTGACGGTGTTTGATGAGTCCTCCATCTAACTCCTTAGATGTTCATCCAATCACCAGCCTTTATGATTCATTTAATGAAACAACAGCTATATGATCATCAAGCTGGCCATGGTACATAACCCTAATTGTACAGAGGGACCTTATAGTGCATTCATTCATATAATTTCAGAAAGGGAGTGAAACATCAATAACTTTTATTGATAAACATAAATATTACAATAACATTTATTGTAAGAATGGTTCGCCCAGGGCTCACAAGTCTAACAATCTCCCACTAGCCCTCAGAACCATTCAGGTACAATCCGTAAACCCATACTCATCACATGCTGGTCGAAAACCTTCTGTGTCAGAGGTTTGGTAAGAGGATCAGCAATGTTGTCGGCAGAGGCCACCTTGGTGATGATGATATCACCACGCTTTTGAATCTCCCGAATGATGTGGTATTTCCTTTCCACGTGCTAGCTCTTCTGATGGCACCTGGGTTCCTTTGCTTGGGCAATGGCTCCAGTGTTATCGCAGAGTAACGGGACGGGAGTATCAGAGGAAACTACGCCAAGTTCCAAGATGAACTTGCGCAACCACACCGCCTCCTTTGCAGCATCCGATGCGGCAATGTATTCGGCTTCTGTTGTTGAATCCGCCGTAGTGTCCTGCTTCTTGCTTCTCCAGCTCACAGCACCACCGTTCAACAGGAATACAAACCCTGATGTCGACTTTCGATCATCAATATCTGACTGGAAGTCTGAATCTGTATATCCCAAGACTTGGAGATCACCATCCCCATAGACCAAGATGTAATCTTGCGTCCGTCTTAGATATTTGAATATGTTCTTTACTGCATTCCAGTGTTTTTCTCCATAGCAGGATTGGTAACGACTTACCACTCCCACTGCATGGCAGATGTCTGGCCTAGTACACATCATGGCATACATCAAGCTTCCTACGGCTGATGCATAAGGGCATCCAGCCATGGCCTTCTTTTCCTCAACACTTTGAGGAGCCATCCCTTTGGACAGATGGATACCATGTCCTAAGGGGAGGAATCCTTTCTTCGAACTATCCATACGGAATCGTTCAAGAATCTTCTTGATGTATCCATGTTGTGATAATCCCAATATTCTCTTTTCTCGGTTTCTGAACAACTTCAGGCCTAAGATGTAAGAGGCTTCTCCAAGATCTTTCATCTCGAAGGTATGGGATAGCCAAATCTTCACACTGGTCATCATTCCTGTATCATTCCCAATGATAAGGATATCATCTACATAAAGCACGATGAACACAATGGCGCTCCCACTAAGCTTCTTGTATACACAAGGTTCATCAGGGTTTTGCACAAAATCATAACTCTTTATGGTTTCGTCAAATCTGATGTTCCAGCTACGAGAAGCTTGTTTGAGCCCATAGATGGATTTCTTCAGCTTGCATACTTTACCGTCCTCAGCTATGAAGCCCTGGGGCTGCTCCATATAGATATCCTCCTCGAGGTATCCATTGAGGAAAGCCGTCTTGACGTCCATCTGCCAGATGTCGTAGTCAAGATATGCAGCTATAGCTAGCAGTGTCCTGATGGACTTAAGCATGGCCACAGGAGAGAATGTCTCATCGTAGTCGATGCCTTCTCTCTGTGTGTAGCCCTTGGCTACGAGCCGTGCCTTGAAAGTCTCTACTTTCCCATCAGGTCCCCTCTTTCTCTTGAAGATCCATTTACACCCAATGGGTTTTACCCCTCTAGGTGGATCCTCTAGGGTCCATACACCATTCTTATGCATGGAGTCAATCTCTGACTTCATTGCTAGCATCCATCTATCCATGTCATGATCCGCAAGTGCTTCATCATATGAAGAAGGATCATTGTCAGTCTCACCTGACACATGGAATCCATACCTTTCAGGTGGTGCAACCACCCTCGAACTCCTTCGAAGAGGTATGGGTGTTTCATCTTCATTTATCTCTTCAGTTTCTGGTTCAGGAATCTCAGAATCCTCAAGGGATTCAATGAGCTCCTCTACTTCATTCTTGTCTTGACCTTTAAGGAAATCATCCTCCAGAAATTTCACATCCCTAGAGACAAAAACCTTTTGGGTCTCAGGGTCATAAAGTTGGTATCCAATACCATCTTTAACATACCCAATGAAGTAGCACTCACGAGTGCGAGATTCTAGCTTACTTGCGTCCACGTTCTTCGCATGAACCAAGCATCCCCAAACCCTCAAGTGATTGACACTAGGTTTGGTTCCATACCAGAGCTCATGAGGAGTCTTGGGTACAGATTTGCTAGGAATCTTGTTTAGGATATATATTGCAGTCTCTACTGCATATCCCCAGAAACTAAGAGGTAAATGTGCTTTACTCATCATTGAACGGACCATGTCCATGATGGTCCTGTTGCGTCTTTCAGCAACACCATTAAGTTGGGGAGTTCCAGGAGGAGTGAGATTGGAGACAATTCCATTCTCTTTAAGGTATTCCTTGAATTCATCTGAGAGGTACTCACCACCTCGGTCAGATCGAATCCGTTTAATCTTCCTGTCGGCTTGGTTCTCAACCAATGCCTTAAACTCTTTGAACTTTTCAAAGGTTTCAGATTTATGACGAAGCAGGAAGATAAACCCATATCGCGAATGGTCATCGATAAACGTCAAATAATATCGATATCCATTTCTAGTCGCGGTATTGAAGGGACCACATACATCAGTATGTATTAGGTCGAGAATACCCTCGCATCTCGTAACCTTGTTACGGAAAGGCATCCTGGTCATTTTACCTCGAATACAATGTTCACAGGTAGGTAAAGTTTGAACCTGCAGAAAATCTAAAGGTCCATCCTTTATCAATCTATTGATCCTATCAACAGATAAATGACCGAGCCTTTGATGCCAAATCATATTCGAATGATTTCCATTCTCCCTGGATCTCTTGGGGTTTTTATTATCAGTGGTAGTGACATTTATGACACATTCATCAATGCACAATTCATAGAGTCCACTAGAAGTCAGAACACCTTCCGCAACAAATTTATCATATTTATTAATGACTAATTTATTACAGAACAGGAAAGAGTACCCATGTCTAACAAGCTTAGACACAGATATCAAGTTCCTCCTGACTTCAGGTACATAAAGACACTCTTTAAGTACTAGGACTCGACCACTAGATATCGACAGTCTGCAAGTCCCGATGGCGACTGCTGCAACACTTGCATCAGATCCCATCTGGATAACTATCTCCCCATGCTCCAGATTCCTAGTTTCCTGAAACAAATGCAACGAATTGCATACATGAACAGAAGCACCAGAATCTATAACCCAACTTCCTTCTCGTCCAACGAGAAAGCTGGTTTCAATGATGAAAGTAGATTTCATACCTGCTGGGGCTTTACCTTTGTCGGTAGACTTCAGGTAATCCGGGCAGTTACGCCGCCAGTGCCCCGGCTTCTTGCAGTGGTGACAGACATCGGTCTTTTTCGATGTCATCAGTGTGGAAGCACTAGAAGATGAACCAACTCCTTGATTCTTCTTCTTTCTCTTCGAGGCTGGGCCCTTCTGAGAACCTTGCTTCCGCCCGCGCTTTCCTCTCGCCTGTGCAACCATTGCACTAGCAGAGGGGCCGTCCTTCTTCAAGACGTCTTCTGCAGACTTCAAAGCAGCCAACAGCCCAGCGTTTGTGAAATCACCTTTGTTCATGTGGTAAGACACAACAAAGTTGTTGAAAGACTTAGGGAGCGACAGGAGAATGAAATCAGCTTGCATTTCAGAATCCAAGTACGCTCCCAGGGTTTCCAGCTCAGAGAGGTACCCAAACATTTTGAGTACATGTTCTCTGACAGAGGTCCCTTCCTGCATCTTGCAGCGAATAAGCTCTTTCATCACATTATAACGCTGTGTGCGGTTTATGTCACCGAACATTTCTTTCAGACTCAGCATAATTTCCTGGCAATGGTTCATTTCCACATGTTGCTTCTGAAGCACATTGGACAATGACCCAAGGATGTAACATCTTGCCAGATTATTATCTTCATCATATTTTTCATTATATGATTTATCTTCATCAGTCACAGGGTCTGCTATCTTGTCCTTGCTAAGCACGTAGGAGATGCGCTCTGCACAGAGAACAAGATCCAAATTTCGGATCCAATCCGAATAATTTGGTCCGGTCAACTGGTTGACCTCTAGAAGCCTGCTAAGTGGGTTCATGGACTTCATTTTCTGAAATTAAGAATGCACTATATTAGAATATATAGATTAAATATATATTCATTTTAAGAATAATTTGATTAAGGCATTTTAAATCAAATTTGTCCTGCCATGTCGACTTTGAAAGATTATTCCCTTATTTTTCTTTCAAAGTAAGAGATATACTTACCGCTATATCTCAAGCAAGATCTGGGATCTCCTCTCTATCCTTATCACATCCCAATAATATGAGAACCTGTGACTTGAATAAGAGAAGCGGGAACACATTCCGCCTTGCAAGTCCAACTTGCATTTCCCAATTCGGTCTTTAACACCCGGGCCCACCACCCCTAAGGTGATGTTGACCCGTTGTTAATTGAACCAACCGTCAACAGGCTTAATACTCGCTATACGCAATCCAATATCGCCCCAATAATATGAGGACCCGATATTGGGGTCACTACGTATACGGCCTTACTCTTTCGAGAAGCAAAGAACCCGATCCAATTAAATCATGCACAGGATCTGTCACTTCGGACAGGCGTCTCCCATACACAACAACTGGCGACGAAATCCTTTGCCTTGACGGGAGACCATGGATGTCACTTATGTGATCCTCCACCTCATATTCAAATTTTATAATTAATTATTGTGAATCACATTCACACAATTAATTCTTTCAAGGGAAATACACATCTATTCAAAATAGTGTGTTTATTAGGTATGATTAATCTAATCATATTAAATTAATCATTTAGTCCAATCATCAACAAACACGTCTTTTACTTGAATAGTAGGTATAATCTCAAAATACGTATTATTCGAATTTTAATAATTAGAAAAATACATATTGTCTGTCTCCGGTATTATACAATCCCTACCCGCTGTCATGGCCAGTACCGACGAGAGTGGGACGGACCACATACGTTGCAACCCGCGACCCCAATGCTCTCCGACTAGGCACCACATCCGCCTCGGGAAAGGATAATACCAAATAGACCATCATGTATTTTGAGATGTTCATCGGTTCTTCAACCGAAAGTTATACCATATAGTACAAATCAAAACATTTTTGATTATAAGGAGATTTGCTAGACAAATCCCCAATCCTATTCAAGCAAAAGAAGGGTTTTTCATGTAAAAGTTGTCCTACAACTATTGTAGGATAAACTATGGTTTTCATGAAAGCAATGTTTGTTGATGAAACAATGATCAAGATCTAATATCTTATCATTGTAGTTTAGGCAAGAGTCATTCAATGAAATAATTATTTCTTTAAATATTTCACAAATATTTATCACTAATTATTCCAGAAAATTAACAATTAATTTTCATCATGATAATTGAATGACATATCACAAGGTTCAAGATCAAAATTGTTAATTTCCAGCAGTGACCCCCAATCACTAAAATTAACTTATCTTGATCAATTTAAATCCAAAAAATGCAAACTCAGTTTCCAAAGATTGCCTATTTGATTTATTAATGAACCCAAGTGATAATTCACGCATTTCAAGGCGAATTAAAACCGTAATCATCTCATTAATTACGTTCAAATCCGCAGTTCCCGCAACAGTGGATATAGTCATATTCAAAAAGCCATATCTTGAGCAAATAAAGTCCAAATTTAGTAAACTCAAGTCCTATGGTTTCCTTGTTTAATGGGGAACAAAATCCAATTGAAATTTTCGTGTTTAAACATTTTAAACAGTACGGAAAAATTCAATTAGACAGAGGTGCGAAAATTGAAATGCAGTAAAAATTTCGCAACCCTTTCAAGAACCAAATCGTCTAAGGTTCATGGATCACATCCAAAACCTTATTCGACCTATGGCTCTGATACCACTTGAAGGATATTGTGAATCCTCAAGCGCATCACGGAAGCGTGTTGATCGTATCGAATACGATCGGAGCAACTAGTCGTACTAGATGCTAGATGCAGCGGAAATTAAAATTTTAACATAACGATGAAACCACATGATCACGAGAACGCTTCTCGGATCGTTTCATCAAACCACAAAGTATAAGTATTACCTCTCGAAGCGTGGTTGTGATCGCGAGATCCCAAAGTAGAGATCCTCCTATCTTGAGTCCGACCCACGGAAAATGCACTTGCGGGCACGATGATGAGTCGCGTCCTTCCCGCAATCCTTCGACGAAGATCCAAGCAAGATGCTCTCCTCTTCAATATCAAAATGGACGTCCACTTGGATACTTGAAGAGGCTACACGAGATTTAGAGAGAGAGAGAGAGAGAGTAGTAGACTTTTACTTCTCTAGATTATGTACCTTGGAGAGGCTACCCTAGACCTCCTTTTATACTAGTTTAGGATCCAATGGATCTCAATCCATGGGACTCATGGATCCAAGGGATATGCTTGGTCCATGATAAATCAATGGCTAGGATTTGTTGTTCAATAACAACAATTAATCAAGAGATAATATAACAAATGAGGTGGAGAAAACCAACCCCTAAAAAGGGGGGGCGTCACCCATGAACTCTTCATGGGTGACGCCACCCATGAGGGTGGTTTTTTCTCCATTTTATTTATTATATTATTCCTCAATTAATTACAATATTTATTCGCCAAAATTAATTCCAAATTAATTTTGTGAATATTTCAATCTTGCCATTGAATATAATGTGAATCATATTCACAACCCAAACTAGTTAGTAAATTGCATTTCCAATTAATTAACAAATGTGAATCCAATTCACATTATTAATTAACAAATGCTATTTACATAAATTCTCTCTCTTATATATGTATATTATAAATCATATTTATAACATGCATATATCATGGATAGTGCTATCCACATTCTCTTAATCCTTGATAATCAAATCTTATTTAATTATCTTAGATAATCAATATGAATCATATTCATATTTAAGCTTGATAATTAAATCACATTTAATCATCAAGTCCTTGCTTGGACATTTTATCAAAAGAATTACTCTTGAACCCTTTCAAGAATAATGTGCTTTCTCTGCAGATACTTGGAGACAAGGATAGGGCGATTGTATTATTCCACGTATAGTGACTTGGATGTTGAGATCTCATCTCAAATCCAGATCTTGCGGACCTCCCACAGATGCTTGATTAAATCAAGACCGCAAATCCAATATTCTCATTGAATCTGAATCTCATTCAGATCAATGTTCAACTCTTGGACTAAGATCGGATTGCTTCTCTACTGAAAGGAGTCACTAAAATCCAGACCTGTTTCATCACTCCCTCGGAATGGAAGCGTCATGGATATACAATCGTTTATGATCACATCACCCTTCAGGTATTCCCAATACCTGTACATCCTGCATACTGGAAGACCCATGATCAACCCGAAGATCAAGATCATTTTATACTGTCTTCTTCAGGGTTTAATCATTAAGTTTCTCAATCTTGGTCATTGGGATTTGGTATCGATCATATGCTTTCCCAAAGCATATATCATACCTTCAAATTCATGTCATGCTTCCAAAGCACGACGACCATGCATGGAATTTGATCGGTCCCAATACCTCATGAGTGAGCTCATGTCTTCCGGTTCACAAGTGAACCTGTATGATCCCTTTGAGAGATCGTATTGCTCATATACCCTTATATGCACACCAGCTCGCCGGTGTATAGACCTTGGTTAGGTCATCAACCTATTGGTCTGCCAAATGTACATACTTGGATATATAGCAATATATCTGTCTCTGGTCAGAGGATGCATGCCTATGCTGTGACAGCATTCAACATAGGACTTAAGTTATCTCGATCTCGTTAGGTCAACCCATTGACCTAACTAATCTGACACCTCCGAATCACTATTCCCATGCAGAGGACCTGCATCAAGAGGTCGGTCAGATATCAGCCTATGTGAGAAAGGATTGCCATCTCCTACTCAGGCTGGAGATCTCCACTTGACAATCATTTGACGGTGTTTGATGAGTCCTCCATCTAACTCCTTAGATGTTCATCCAATCACCAGCCTTTATGATTCATTTAATGAAACAACAGCTATATGATCATCAAGCTGGCCATGGTACATAACCCTAATTGTACAGAGGGACCTTATAGTGCATTCATTCATATAATTTCAGAAAGGGAGTGAAACATCAATAACTTTTATTGATAAACATAAATATTACAATAACATTTATTGTAAGAATGGTTCGCCCAGGGCTCACAAGTCTAACAGTAGGGTCCTAAGTATACCATACTCCATTCACCTCCCAAACTTGTGGAGGCTCCTCCTGAACTATCTATGTTAATGGAGGTGGTTGCTGGAAAGAGTGGGCGTAGGATTGATCCTGCTCCCACAGTTGGGGTTGCCCTGACACCAACTACTCCTGAACATGGTGAACTCGGTATACGGGAGCAGAGGATGCAGTCACGATGGGTATCCTTATCTTAGATACCTTCCCAATCAACTCCTTCATCTGTTTTGGAAGTTTGGAGACGCTCCGGTCTAAGTCATCAATCCTCCTGTCGGTCTTCTCAACTACTGTAGGCTTGTCTGCAAGGAGTCCCATGCTAGGCATGACATCCTGAGAGAGATCGACTATAGCTGATTTTCCCCCTCCAAATGAGAGTGAACTAGCGGACGGTGTATAGACTTTGTTGGCCATCTGTGAGCGGCTAGTTTCAATCATCTGCTCGAATACCTTTCAGACGGTATCCGCTCCTCGTGATGTATAGTTGACTCCACAGGCAACGCTCACTAAACCATGCATCTCAGGGTTGAGACCAGTGAAAAATAACTGGACCAAGATGTTATCATCTAAATTGTGACTGGGACACTTCTGCAGGATGTCCTTGAATCTTTCCCAAGATCACAAAAGGCTTCACGGGGTAACTGGGAAAAACTCGTAATACGCATCCTAGTCATGTTAGTTCTACTCAATGGGTAGAACTTCTTCAGAAATAGGTCCTTGAATTGGGTATAAGTGGTGATGGTAATCCCAAGATTTTTTACCCACTAGTCGGCTTTTCCACCCAAGGCAAATGGAAGGGTTGTGAGCTTAATATAATCCTGACTAACATTAGGAAGTTTGAGGTTAGCACATATGAGCTCAAAGTCCCTTAGGAATGCATAAGGCTCCTCAGATGCATTCCCATAAAAGTGTGGTAGCAGGTTTAGAAAGTGCGGCTTCAACTCAAAATCAACTGTGGGTTCCACCGGACTCAAGTAGTTCCGAATTTGGTATTGTCTGGTGTTATACTCTGCATCCATTGGTGGTTCGACCCAACATTGAGTTGTCCTAACTGAGCTCTGAGAAGTGTGTGTTGCTGCTCAGATGCAGCTAATTTGGCTAGTACCATTCTCATTGGGTCTTCATGATTCTCTTCTTCCTCTTCTTTCTTCTTTGGAGTCATTTTTCTTGCGTCTTCTTTATGGCCTGAATCAGCAAGGTGTTCTTGATTAGAAGAGGATTTATGAATCAAGATATTCTTACCGAGGCAAAGGTCTTCCTCGTTGAGGTGGGAAAAGAGAAATGGAATGGTTTGAGAGTAACCATCCCGAGAGTGGGTGATCATGGGCTCAAGAGGGTCATGAGTCTAGGTTGGTCCAAGTTGCACATGTACCTGTGAAGACATACTTCTTGGAGGGTTCAACGAGGGATTCACAAAGTCCGAATAAATATCCCCCCAATCGGTCATCTTCGATGTCAAAAGAACCGATTAGAACATGATATTCGATGAGGTCATAAACTCACACAATACAAACACAATTCAGACCCTCAATTTCACCAACTCAACATGTGATGGAAATAAGAGTTCGGCCGAATTATCTGGTCAATTTTAGTTGGTGATAAATACAATCTTAGAAAGATTAACGAGCTGTTAGGTGCCCGTATTTTCCTACAGACTGGCCCGATTCTTACGACTAGTTGGACCTACTTTCACCCAGTATAGGAATAAGTACGGACCGCAGAAATACGGCTACCCGTTCCTTGAGGACTAAGGCGCCTTCTAAACCTCTCACTCTGCTAAGGAAGTCTGGACCGTATAAATACGACTACCCATATTCCTCACTGAAAAGTAGCTAATCGCCTAAAAATAAAGAATCAGTAGTATGAAAGAAATCCTGGCTTGATTCTATCCTAGGGTCGTCTCTCTCTCACTTGTAAGTAAATCAAACAATGAGGGCTTTATGCACTCCCAAACAAGGTTCTTTTTATTCCAATTTTTTTAATCGACCTTCTCAATTCAGTCCCAATTTTAGAATTAGGTTATCACTTGAAATTTATCTGAACACAAAAACGTGTCTACCATTCAGTCTCAATTTCCTTTTTGACCTTAAGTTATAAAACAAGAGGGAAATCAGAAATCAGAATGCAAACGAGAAACTATAATGCATGCTCAGAAGAAGGTATACTTACAGTGAATCCCAGCACTCTCCATGCATTATGCAAAATTGAATTTGTAAATTTTACACTAAATGCATGCAGATCGAAAAAACCGCACCTAAATAGTATGCTATTAGCGGGGAAGAATTGATTTAATTTGAGCTAAGTAGTACATGTCTATGTGCGTCTCATTATGAATCTTACACGATAAGTGAATTTCTAAGATATGTGTGGCCTAAATTACGAAGGGCACAAACAAATTTGATTTTATACTATCGGGAAGTGTGCCTAATCCTTAAATTCGCCACTCAAGTCGAGCCCCATCCTCACCGGAGAGTGAGACCGGTCTCGACACACAACAAAATGATGTCCAAGTCTCTTTACAAGCGCGAGCTCTCAAACAAGAGCCGCTATAAAGGAGCAAGTTAACTAAATTATTACAACACAATAATTACAAAAAAAATTCTCTCAAAATGAATAAATTCTCCTTGATCTTCAGCAGTCGGCGCACGTCATGTCCGTCGACCTCCGATGCACTCCAAGTCCACCGGGTCCTCGCAAGGAAAATAAGATTTATATTAGAGAGATAAAAACAAATATATACAAAAATATGAAGAGAAATAATTAAGAGGAAATGGATTAATTACAAGTGGCTTGGGGGTCAGACTACCCGAGTAAGTGAAAATCTAAATCGAACTTTTTAAATTAATCCTTAAGCCATTTGCCTCCCCGGCAACGGTGCCATCTGACGAGTCGCTGAGCTGGTATAATTTAGGCACGTTGTAGTACGTGTACTTAGCGATTCAATCAAAACCGAAACAAGATCTCCGTGAGAGGGCTCGGCTTTAATTTATATCCCAGACAAGTCTAGGGTCGAACACAGGGAGGCAAAGGAACAACATCGGATTAATTTGAAAATTTAGGTCTAGGTTTCCATGCGGTATTTTTAAAAAAATTTAACGCATAAATAAATGCAAATGCAAATGTGGATGAACCAAGATAATAAGAAAACACACAACTAAGCTAAATTAATTTTAATGTCAAATCAGTTCAATTCAGCCAAATTATATTTTTCCTATGATTAATCCAGTGATGCATGCAAAAAATATTTTTTTAGAATTTTAGGAGTTAAAACACAACAGTTAAAAATGCATACTTTTTATGGGTTTTTTCATAATTTTTCACACAAACATTAAGCAAAAATCATGAAAAATTTACTGGAATGAAAACATGATGCAAGGATACTACAGTAATATTTTTGGATTTTTTGACAAAATATGATTTTTATGAATTTTTTTGTGAAAACAGAGTGACAATGAGTAACTAATTCCTAATAAATCCATAATAGCTATTAGGCAGAGAGCGAATTATCTCATATAGGTATTTTCATATGGAATCCAGGAGACTTCAAATTTTGTGAAAAGGATGTATGTGGATTTAATTAAAAAATCAAATATGAAAATCACTCTACAATTTATTTCAGGCACAGGACAACTCCGTTTTAGATGAAATTTGGATAATAATTCAATCACATTTCAAGGCATCATTTCTAATTTTTCAAGAATATTTAGAGCAACCGTGAGTTAGATATGAATTTAATAGCTCAAAATGGTTTTAGTTAATTACCCAAAGACCATAAAAATATAAAAAATATCAACATGATAGATAATGAGTTGCTCAACTTCAAGACATTTTCCATTAAATAAAATGATGCTATACAATTGTCCAAATTAAGACATGAAGACATGAGTATGCTTGCAATTTCAAAAAACACGACATATTAGAAAACTAAGCACGAGGGCCTTCTTGTAATTACAGAAACTTAATATAAACAAAATGCAACTTTCCCAAATAAAAAAAAACAAAAACCTTCTTCTTCTTCTTTGTTCTAGGAGGCTAGGCACGATGGGGAGGAGGCGGAGCCGGTGGCGGGGGCACGTCGCGCGTAGCGTCGGCGGAGGGAGGAGGTGTGTGTGTGCGTGCGGGAGGACCAAAGCTGGCGGCGCTCAGTGGGGTCGGCTGCGCTGCAAGGCGGAGAGGCAGTTGCGCGTGGTGGGCCTGCCTGCAGTTGAGGAAGGGGCAGCAAGGCGCGGTGGGGCCGCTGCCGGTTGGAGGGGGCGCGGGGGCCCTGATGACCGTACTGACCACTAGGGTATAAGGTGCTAAATGGTCGTTGCGACCCAAGCAATCAGGCTCGATCAATCAAGAAAAAGAGACGACCAATATAAAAATCAACTCAAAAATCAATAGCGGTCTTGCTATTATTTTAACCTGGTATAGCAACAAGAGTCGAACTCAGGGAGCACGTAATGGCCTTGCGGCCTACGAAGTAGTCAAAAATAGAATGAAAGAGAAGAAAAGAGTATTTTTGGTGGTTTTTAGGGTTTTTATATTTTTTTGGATTTTTAATGAATTAAGAAACTAAAGAAAACAAGTACACAAGGCAATTCAATTATTTATTTAATCTATCAAAAATCAGTCAAAAATTCCAATAAAAATATTTTTGGGTGTTTTATGTTTTTTACTGTTTTTGGTGAATTTTTGGGATTTTTCTGATTTTTTTTAATTTCCTAAAAATGAAACAAAGTCAAAAAAAAGAGGTACTGTCCAGCCGAGCTTAACGGACTTAGATAAAATATCTAAAAGTCCCCAATAAGCCTGGAGGTAATTTTCCTGTATAGAGAAAGAAATAAGGAAAATTTTGGCACCTTAATTATTATTTTTGGATTTTTAAATTATTTATTAGAATTTTTATGAGTTTTTAGGGGTTTTTCAATTTTTAGGAGTTTTACATAATGAAAAATAGCCAAAATTGGCTAGAAAAACAATCACAACAAAACAAACAGTAGATAATTTCTTCGTGATTTTTAGATGAACTTTAATATTTTTTGGGATTTTTAAAGTCAAACAGTGTTGAAAAGTGATGTTTTTGGATTTTTAAAAATATCAAATCAAAATAAAAATGTCTCCAAAATCCCAGAAACTTTTACACAATGACAAGAGCCATGTGTCCAATTTTCATTGGATTTGGAGTTGGTTTGCTATTTTATTCAAAAATAGAAAGTTGGTACTGTACACAAGGACCTTAGTGCAAATACCAAGAGTCCTGGGGGGTCCGGTGCAAAATACCCCGGAAAACACATGCGTGGCGCGTGCCTGGGGCACTCAGGGACCTAAATGTAAGGAAAACAAGCTTCGAGGACTATTTGGTAACAGGTACCAAAAGCTCAAGGGCTTGTTTGCAATTATCCCAAAAATAAACGCGCATGCACAATTACGTTACGCACAGGGGTATAAATGCAATAATACAAAACTATTCATTCATTCCATAACATCTCAGAACTACAAGGTATAAAATGCAAATAGCCCAGAAAACCACGTGTCGAAGCACGTGCTACACCATACACAGGGGCATAAATGCGAACGAAATAAAGTGCAAGGTCCTCAATGCAATTGTACCAAAAACTAAACAACTAGATAACGTATTTACAGGACTAAATGCTAAACAAAAGAAAAGAGAGGGCCTAAGGATAAATTACCCTTTATTAAGTCGAGCCGCTGGATGGATGCCACGTAGTAGATGAACGGTCAGGATCAGATGGCCCTCCAAAGCTGGGCTCCTCGCGGTTATCGGACGACGGAGGCGTAGCCACGTGGTGGATCGAACGGTGGAGGGCGTCGGTGGCTAAACCTTGCGCATCGGACGGTCCAGATCACCTCTACAAGGATCTGACGGTGGCGGGACCTCCTCAGGTGGACGGTCGAGATGCGAACTGGAGGTCGAAGGCGATCAGACGGCGGAGGAGGATGCTGGACGAACTGGGCGCCGGCGAACTTCGCCGGACTCGTGGCGGTGCTGGCGTCCTCCTGGAAGCTCGCTGAAGATCGGAGAAGGTGCGTGGGAGGCTTCCGCGTCGAGTGAAGGTCTCCGATGACCCAGCCGAGCTCTGGAGAGCTCCGGCAAGGTCGGCGGAGCTGGAGCTACTGGACCGAAAGGTCCAAGCCCTCAGATGGGCTTGGATGAACCTGCAAAGTAGACCAGAAAGCTCGCGGGACGAGGGCAAACTGCCTCGACCCCGTTAGGCGTGGTGCAGGTGGTCGGGGGGTCGGTGTGGGCGAGTTCCGGCGAGGGTGTGGACGGAGGAGCTCGAACCCCAGCTCCTGTGCAAGCTGGGTTGAATGGGAGTGCGGAGAAGGTGCGCGGGAGGAAGGCAAACGTGGTGATGGATTCCGATGATCGAACGGAGGGGGATATGGTTGGAATCGGCGAAAATCAACGGCGGTGCGGTGGAGACTCGTCGGATCAGTGGTCTGAGCGTCCTCAGCCTCGCTGCAACACCTCCGGGGCAAGCTGTCACTCTCGCGATGAAGGTGGAGGTCACTGGAAGGGCGAACGACAAGCCAAAGATGGAAGAATAGGGTAGAGGAGCTCGGCTTATGTATGGGTGCAGGTCCGGCTAGGGTTGGTCGGGTAGGGCTACGGGAAGCGCGGATCCCGATGTGGATACCCCGGCGAGGGTCTCGGATGTAAGGAGAAGAAGTAGGACCCGGGGTTTGCGGAGATGGCGAGCGGATCGAGCACGGAAAAAGAGGAGAAGTCGGGTCGGGCGCGAGATCCGCTGAAGAAGAAGGTCCGCGGAGGGAGTTGACCGGAGGTCAACATCTCCGTGGACCAATGAGAAGCTGCCACGTGGAAAAGATTTGAAAAATCAATTATAAATAGTAAATGGCAGAATTATTAAAAAGTCAAAACATGAAATATTTTTTTAATTTTTTCTATTTTTTGGTGATTTTTAATTAATTTTTCAAAATAAAAATAGTGTATTTACATAGTAGTGCTATATATAGGTATATACAATATATAGATTTTTAATTTTGATTTTTAATTTGTTATTTTTATACAATTTTATTCCCATTTTATATTTTATTTATTTATATCATAAAATTGGGAATAAAAAGATATTTTTATTTTATTTTTATTATTTATATACATAGGTGAAATAAATAGATATGTACATATATATACATTGTATATTTACAAAGTATTTTTGGATTTTTAATTTTTATTATTTTGTTTTTGTTTTAATTGTTTTTATTTTATTTATTTACATCATAAAGGATAGAATATATACAAGATTTTTGGAAATTAATTTTATTTATTTATAAATCTAAATAAATAGGGATGAGTGGACTATATACAAGGTGACTATGTACATGAGTGATGTTTTTGTTTTCTTTTTAATTTTTCTATTTTTATCTTGTTTTTATATTTAAATATATACAAATATTTACAAACCTCTTTTAATCTATTTTTGGGAGGAAAATATTTTTATTTTATTTACATAAATATCTACACACATGAGTCCCTATCTCCCTCTACTTTGGTTTTTATGCAGTCAGGCCCATGCTGAGCCCTCCCTTGGGTTAGGTTTCTCAATATTTATTCTAGATATTTCCCTCTTTTTCTTTTTACTCTTTATTCTTTTATTTTTGCACAAAAACATGCTAATTATTAAACTTTATACAATGCATACTTTTGATAATTATTTGTATTTACATGAATATACATGCATTTGCAAAGGTTTTTGTAGCTAAAATATAAGAATAAAGAGTGATGAATGGGTATTCATCACCCCCCTATACTTAACTTTTGCTAGTCCCTTAGCAAACACTTATTTGAAAAAGAAGTGAAAATAAAAAAAGAAAAAGAGAGGAATATACATGGATCAAGGTTGAATATTAAACTTTCCTTCATTAAATTGAATTATGGAGCTCGATCAGATCTTTGGATTATTAATGTGTCGGAACCTTATTTAGACTTAAGCTTAAAACTCAACAGCCTCTAAGTTCCACCAATCTATGGACAAGACTCCTCAATAAACCAGATCAGAACAAGTCTACATACACAAACTCTAATGACCATGAATATTTCCATGCAGTGTAAGTGATATGTAGCTCCCCACCTCAGAAGTAGCAAAGAAACAACCTCCCCCAACCTGGTAACTCTAATGCCTCGGTCTAGCAACTCTTTCCTCGAGAAGCGGGGTATTCCCTTCTAAGTTCAAGTGCAACCGGCTCAAGAAGAGGGGGAAGAAGTATATACTTTTGGGAGCTCAGCCAGTGTAGCTAAGTCTCCCGCTGCAAGCTTCATGAGATGTAACATGGATACCATAAGCTTTTGATTTATTTGACTATATACACTCCGGTGGGGTTATTAAATTTTCAATCCGACCCACCACTTTTTTGGAGTTCTTTTTGCATTTTTTTCAAGTGCCTCTGTACAACATATCTACATGGTGCAGCATATATACAAGAAATTTTCCTCTTGAGCCAGTAGACTATCCCTCTTTTGAAGCTTTATTGCAACCCACGGCTTCTGTCTTTAGCCTTCATCACCACTAGACCAAGTTGAGGCGCACTTCCTTCACTAGAAGAAGAAGAGAGGTTCCGCCTAGAAGTACTACCCTCATATGCTACCCCAAGCCAAAGGAAACTGCCTCCTCACCACCTCATCCGTGGAGAGCTATGTGTAAGGTGCTGGTGCAAGTCAAGCCATTGTCTCTAAGAGTCATGCGTGTGTTGTTAAGTGCTCTACTTAGGCTCATCAAGATGACATATGCTCATAGCCTAGTGGACTCAAAGATTTAAGTCCTTATGGACCTGAAAAGCCTTAACCCTAAGCCCTATAAGGTTCCTCTTAGAATTAGGTGGATTAAGATCTTAATCAAGCTCCATTTCCCAATTTAATTCCAGTCTTAGTTTAAATGTCAACTATCATCCAGGAAAAAGTATATACATATATACAAAAAGATGCTATTTACAAATATCTACAATCGTGCAAAATTTTTGAAAAATGTTTTGAAATCATGAATGGATGAATGCATGAAGTGCAAGTTTTGCAAAAGTATTTACAAACATTTACACAAGATTTTTGCAAACTTTTGATTTTCAAAACATTTTGGAAAAATTTTGTACTATATACATAATTTTGATAAGAAAATATTTACACAAGCTTTACACAAAAGATTTTTGAAAACATTTTTACAAAAATAATTTGTACACTAGCTATGTATGTGCAATAAAAGAATGATTATTTACAGGAAAAATTTTTAATTTTTGTGATTTTTAGGGTTTTTAGCCATTTTATTTATTAACACACTCACACAAAGTACGAGTTATGGCTAAAGTATATATGAAATATATACACACCCCCCCCCATACTTAGCTCGAACGATGTCCTCAGAGTGATCAAGAGCGATGGAGAAGACATAACTCGTGCTTAGTAAAAGGGAAGTGAAAAGGAATGGCTAGGCACAGAAATGAATAAATGAATAGAATGAGGAGAACTCGGTGGTTTCCCCCTATACTTAAGATTAAATAATCCTAAGTATAGCAAGCTGTACATGAAGGGAAATCCGAGTGAAGAATGTACAGAGTCTGCCCCCCCTATACTTAGGGTAAAATATCCCTAAGTATAGGCAGCAAAACAGGGGCAGCACGAATGAAAAGAATACCCGCAGGTCCTACATCCCCCCCTATACTTAGGGTAAAGTACACCCTAAGTATAGCATAATCATAAGATGAGAAAAGGGATGTGGGACTAAAGAATAGAATGATATGGACAACTGGATCTATACATGTCGGAAAAACAGTGATAATCAGGCGTGAGATGCAATAGATGTGAGTCAAGAGACCACCTCTCACGCAAAGTGAATAGGGGCAACATCAACGACCCGCGGCTCATGATCTAGAAATGGCTTGAGCCGCTGGCCGTTCACTCGAAAGGTACTCTCAGAAGACAACTCGGATATATCAATGCTACCGTTGTCGTGTACCTTTCTCACAAGATAAGGTCCCTTCCATTTGCTCTGTAGCTTCCCTGGAAATAGACGAAGCCTAGCATCAAACAACCATACTCTCTGTCCAGGCTCAAAATGCTTGTGGCTGATATGAGAATCATGTCACTCTTTCACTCTCTCCTTATACTGTAGGCTGTTTGAGAAGGCTATATCTCTAAGCTCCTCCAAGGCTACTAACTCTGCCCTCCTCTGGTCTCCTACACTATCTGGATCTAAAAGAATATCCGTGACTGCCCAAAGTGACTTGTGCCTCAATTCAACAGGTAAATGGCACGGCTTGCCATAAACTAGGCGAAAGGGAGATGTGCCCAATGGTGTCTTGAAAGACGTCCTATATGCCCATAAGACCGAGCCCAAAAGCTGTGACCAATCCTTTCGGTCAGGGCGGACGACTTTCTGCAAAATAGTCTTGATCTCCCTGTTCGAGACCTCGGCTAGACCATTCGTCTGTGGATGGTATGGAGTGGCAACTCGATGGTCTATGCCGAACTCACTAGCAAGTGCCTTCACCTGGTCGTTGATGAAATGAGACCCCCCATCTGAAATCAATACTCGAGGTACCCCGAACCGCGTGATGATGTGCTTCCTCAGAAATCTGCAAACTGTCCTGCCATCAGCGGCTCAGGCGGGGATAGCCTCAACCCAACGACTAACATAGTCAACGGCCAACAGAATGTACTCAAATCCCTGACTCTTAGGGAATGGAATGGATCCATGAAATCGATGCCCCATGCATCAAAAACCTCATAGAAGTGAATGGGCTGCATCGACATCATATCACGCTGTCCACAAGTGCCCATCCTCTGACAGTCAGTACACCTCTTCACGAACTCATCAGAGTCCTTGAAGAGGGTAGGCCACCACAAGCCGGATTGGAGCACTTTCTGTGCCGTTCTCCTCCCAGAGTGATGTCCTCCTGCCTCAAGCTTGTGGCAGTAAGTGAGGACGCTATGGTGCTCATCCTGAGGGATGCACCTACGCCAGACACTATCCCCTCCTTCGTGGTAAAGGATGGGATCCTCCCAGTGGTAAGACTTGGCCTTCGTGAGGAAGGTCTCAAGCCTCTGTCTGGGCCAACCTTGTGGGACTTTCTTAGCAACAAGAAAGTTCACAATATCGGCATACCACGGGAGTGAGGCGATAGCAAGGATCGCCTCATCTGGGAAGGTCTCACAAATGGGATCAATCTGCTCAGACTCCTCAGGCTGCTCTAAACGGGAGAGATGATCCGCCACCACGTTCTTGACTCCAGGCTTATCCTTGATCTCAATGTCGAACTCCTAGAGTAGAAGGATCCATCTAGTCAGTCTGGCCCTGGCATCCTTCTTTGCCATGAGGTATCGGATGGCGGTATGATCTGTGTACAAAGTCACTCTAGATCCAATGATGTACGATCTGAACTTATCTAGGGCGAACACTACTGTTAGCATCTCCTTCTCTGTGACTGTATAATTCCGCTGGGCGGAATCCAAGGTGCGGCTAGCATAGTGGATAGCAAATGGAACTCCATCCCTCCTCTGTCCCAGCACAGCCCCCACAGCAAAATCGGAGGCGTCCGTCATGATCTCGAATGGGAGAGACCAATCTGGTGGCTGGAGGACAGGAGCCTCAACAATACACTGCTTGAGAGTATCAAAGGACGAAAGATACTTGTCATCGACAAGGAACTCGGTGTCTTTCGTTAGCATAGTCAGTCAACGGTCGGGCAACCCTACTGAAATCACGAATGAATCGCCGATAGAAACCGACGTGCCCCAGGAAAGACCGTAACTGCCGCAAATTGGATGGTGGTGTGAGTTTTCTAATGACATCAACCTTGGCCGGATCAACCTCCATGCCCCTGTTGGAGATGATGTGGCCAAGCACCGTCCCTTGAGTCACCATAAAGTGACTCTTCTCCCAAGAAAGAACCAAGCGGACCTCAATACATCGTTGAAGTACTCGGTCTAGGCAGTCAAGACAGGAGTCGAATCCGTCGCCGTAAATCGAGAAATCATCCATGAAGACCTCTAAGCACTCCCCTACCATGTCCGAAAAGATCGACAGCATGCATCTTTGAAAAGTCGCAGGGGCGTTGCATAGCCCAAATGGCATGCGTCGGAAGGCGTATGTGCCGAAGGGACAGGTAAAGGTGGTCTTCTCCTGATCCTCAGGAGCGATGGCCACCTGGTTGTAGCCCGAGTACCCATCCAGAAAACAGTAATGGCTCTTCCCTGCCAGTCTCTCAATAATCTGATCAATAAAGGGCAGGGGGAAATGATCCTTCTTGGTGCCCTGGTTGAGTCTCCTGTAGTCAACACAAACCCGTCAAGAAGTGGGTACTCGTGTAGCAATCTCCTCTCCAGACTCGCTAATCACTGTAGTGATGCCCGTCTTCTTGGGCACCACATGCAAAGGGCTGACCCACTTGGAGTCGGAGATGGGATAGATAAAATCGGTGCTCCACCATTTCGAAATTTCCTTCATGACAACCTCTCTCAGATTTGGGTTCAGCTGTCGTTGGAACTCACGCGACGGCTTCGCCTCATCCTCGAGATAGATATGGTGGGAGCACAGGGCCGGATTAATCCCATGGAGATCTGCTACGCTCCATCATATTGCCTTGCGGTTCTTTTCAAGAACCCCCATCAGACGGGATTCCTGCTCCCCAGTCAAATCGGCTGAGATAATGACTGGATACATCTCATGCTCACTCACAAGGAATCTATACTTCAGCGATGAAGGAAGTGGCTTCAGCTCTGGACAACTGGGTGCTGGCAAATCTGGCTTTGAAAGAAGTCGCGTGTATGCGGCCAAATCTGTCTGGGAGACTGAGAGCGTACTCTCGCAAACTAGATCTGGAGAAGGCTGCTCAACTGAACTGTCTCTGATCTGCTCGGCATCTACCTCCTCCTCAACTGTAGGCTCAGTGGAAATCAGGTCTGGCATATAATCATTACAATCTGCCTACTCAGACTCTGACTCTGAGGGATCTGCATCACACAAGGTGGCATCAGTACTACCAATATCATAAAAATCTGTGTCGCGGTCGAGAACCTGCTCTGCTGCCTCTAAAGTATCCTGAACCAGGAATGTGCTCTCCAAGCTCTCCTCTGTTGTCATCTCTGCATAAGCGGTGTCTGAAAATGAGAGGATGGCATGTGCTGCTGGGTCTGCCCAAACTGCCTCATCATCTGTTATCACAAAATCACAGTCCTGGTGGATGTCTAACCCTGCATTTGTCAGCTGCTTTGTATCTGAAGTGGTCTCTGAGCATGATCTCTCTCTGGCTCTGTTGTCCTCGACCGTCTCTATTTGTACACTTTCGCCCTCGACGCGAAAGTATACCTTCCCGCTATCATGGTCGGTCACTGCCTTGGCTGTGGCCAAGAACGGGCGACCTAAAATGATGGGGGTATCGGTCACTGAATCAGGGATCTCCATGTCCAACACTACGAAGTCCACGAGGAATTGCAAACCCTGAATAGTGACGACAACGTCTCGCAACAACCCCTTCGGTCTCTTGACAGATCTATCAGCAAACTGAAGGATTATCCTGCTCTGTCTAAGAGTGCCCAACTCGAAGCGGTCGAGAAGGGCTGCCGGAAGGAGGTTGATAGACGATCCGCTATCCAATAGAGTACGGTCGAACCTCTGCTCACTGATATGGCATCTGACATAAGGGGCTCCTGAATCTGGCCTCTTGGCCGGCAGACGGTTCTGGATCGTGAAACACATGGCTTTCGTCAGCACATGGATCTCAGAGTGGTGGTTCCTCCTCTTCCTCCTGACTGTGGTCCTGTCTCTCAATGAACGCTGAAGAAGGGGGATGTGCTGCAAAGCCTTCTGAAGAGTCAGCTGTATGTGGAAACGATCTATCATCTGTTGGTTGAACTCTTCCTGATCTCTCTTTTTTGGGTTTTCTGTTTTCTTCCCCTTGCCCATCTGGAGGGCTCTAGGGAAGGGGATCACTGGGTCCTTCTCAGATGAAGGACTAGAAAAGGGTCTAGGCGGTTCGACGACTGGATCCACACATACATCATGCACCACAGTGGGACCAGAAGAAAATAAACCCTTTTCTTTATTCAAAGAACTGTTCAGAGATACATCAGGTGAAGGAAAAACAACAGATCTCTCTACATGAACTCTGGTGGCCTCAGTACCACCATCGGCTGGCTCAGTTGGAAGACTCGCGGCCTCAGTACCGCGCTCTGGCTCGGCATCAGGAGTGGCCTCAGTACCACCTCCTCGAACTGGTGAAACGGCGGCCTCAGTACCGCCGGTGGAATCAGCATCCTTGGTGGCATCAGTACCACCGTCATCATCCTCCTCGTCGGGTGCTCTAGGTGGATCCTCATGATGTAGCTCAGACGAGGCGCCGCCTGCTGGCATCCTACCGCTCCTAAGTGTGACAAAATCAGTATCAAACAGATATCCAGTCATATCACCAAATGCATCACTAGGAGTGGTATACTCAGTACAAACTACCTGCTCAGATTTCCGCTTCAGGTTGTTGGGGTTTGGCTCGATCTGGGCAGGGATGGCGGCCTTCCCTCTCAGAATGTCCCGCATCTCCTGGCAGAACTCGTCCATCTCCCATCTGAAAGTAGCCTGCTGATCCGTGAGGAGGCGGGCTATGTCGTCCAAAACAGGGTTCTCATGGGAACCCGACGGGTAGCCTCTCTGGTAGTGAGGCTGCTGGATCTGCTGCTGCTGTGGCTGAGAGGGGTATGAGTGATGCTGCTGCTGCTGGTGAGGCTGCTCACGCCTCCAAGACTGTCCCTGCTGATAAGGACGAGGACCATAGGAAGACTGCTGCTGCTGCTGTGGATGGTACACTAGGGGCTGCTGCTGCTGGTGGTGCTCTCTCTGCTGGCTGTACTGGCCTCCCTGACCAGATGGTTGTTGTTGGGGCTGGGTACCTCCACTCCCCCACCTGAATCTGGGATGGTCTCGTCGGATTCCAGGCTGAGGGCAGTCATACCAAATCCCGTTGACATCCATCAACGGCTCTGCATCGTACGAGGCTGGCGGGAGTACTGCCAGAGGCTGATCAGGCTCGTATACCACCATCTGCAAGTCTGGAGATGGTGGTGACTAGTAAGTGGGCTGCAACTGCTGGTACGGCTCCGTCTGTACAAGGTGAACCTGTCTAGGCTGCTGGTGTGAGCTGGAGCGCTGGGACGAGCTCCTGCTGTTGTCGTGATCGCCTCGCAACAGAAGACAGGGCTGGGAAGCCGTCTGTGCCTCCTGGAGACACATGAGCTGGGTCTTCATGTCGCTCAGAGTCTGTGCCATCTTCTCCATCTGAGTGATGCTTTGGCACTACTTCTTCTCTATCAGCTCCATCCGATCCAACTTCTCGCTAATGATGCCATGTCCGTAGTTGTGGACTCTGCCTGTGCTGCTGCTACTGCAGACGAACTGGAAGGATCGGCGTCGACCCGTGCTATCCTCTGGTACTGCACGGGTCCTGGCTGCTGGGGTCTGCCCTGAGTGTACAACCTGGTCTGGGACATCACCATGTAGTTCTCGGCCATCTCCTCGTAGATGGCCCAGACCTGGTCGTGATCCTTGGCGAAGTAAGACCCACCACAAGAAGCGTTCACCAAGCCCTGAAGCTCTGGTGTCAGCCCGCTGAAGAAGCTCTGAACAAGGTTCGGCTTCGAGATGTCGTGGTGCGGGCATCGATCAGCCAGCTCACGGAACCTCTCCCATGCCTCATGGAATTGCTCGTTGGGGAGCATGGAGAAGTTGCTGATGAGGGCTCTCGCTGCATTGGTCCGCCCGAGTGGATAGTACTTGTGCAAGTACTCGGCGCGGAGCTGCTCCCAAGTGTAGAAAAACTTCCCCAGGTGCTTCAGCCAGGTGGCTGCTCTGTCTGCTAAGGAAAAGGGGAAGGCAATCATCCTGATAGTATCCTGGTCCACCTGACGATCGTGGACAGTGCTGCATATCATCTCAAACTGCTGCAGGTGGAGATGAGGCTCCTCTGTCGCCAAACCGTGAAACCGAGGTAAGATCTGCAAGATGTTCGGGGGGGAACTTGAAGTCCCCCACGATGGCTGGAAGTACCACCCAGCGGTGTGTCAAGGTCGACCCGGGATTGTGGTTCTCCCGCATCGATCTAAGTAGTGGTGGTGCTCCTCCTGCTGCTGCTGCGGCGTCGTCGGGTCCTCCTCTTCCGTAGTTCTCGCGATTGGCTCTCATCTGCTCAAGCTCTCTCCTCATGTCCATCATGAATGCTCCCTAATCCCTCAACTGCTGCTGCACTGACTCGAGGGAGGTGATCAGGATGGAGTTGATCGAACCCTAGTCCAGAACGAAATGCTGCACTCCCTGTGGACCTCTGGTGCGATCATCAGAACTGCCAGCCATCGTCTCTGAAAAATCAAAACAACCGAACTCAGGTGCCGATAAATCATCTGTTTGTCTCTCCTCTGGCACTGGTATCTCTGAATCAGAAGAAGAAGGGTGCTCGAAGGGGAACAGGGTGGAGTCATACTCGGGTTCGGAGAGCGGGTCTGAGCTCCCACGAACCGACCTAGATGAATGGTCAGGAGTGCTGAAAAGCGGTGTAGCCAGAGGCTGCCTAGGAGACCTCCTTCCCATATCATGATCTGGCGAGTAAGGCGGATGAGATCTGGAAAAACTATGATCAAAAGCAAACCCCCAGTTCGCCAACGCAACGCGAGCTGAAGACCGTAAAGGTCCGGTCAAATTATCTTGTCAATTTTTATTTTGGTGAACAATCAAAATATCAGAGCGATTACGTGACCTGCTGAGATACCCGATACTCTCTCAACGACTGTCCCGCACAGAAGAGTCGGGTAATCAGTCGAGATGAGCACCGGAGGGCTTTACCTAGTGTACGGGTCACTCTTTCGCACAATCAAACCAAGCAATGAGGGGGTTGCTCTCCCCAAGACAAATTTTAGGTGAGGTGTCTTTTAGGGTCGATAGTTTTAGCAGTCCCAATTTTATAGTTTTTCTTTTTTAGATTTTTTTAATGCAAGCAAAAACGCCTAACGAATTTTTCGATTCTCCTGGTTATTAAGTCAAAAACAGGGGGGAGAAGACGAAAAAGCCGATGTGCGAGAAATCAATGATGCATGCAGAGATAGAAATGCGTACCTGACTCCAGCAGCCTTCATGCAAGATGATCCGCGTAGAATTTAAAGACTGAAAAGAAACTACCTATATGGTGCAGCGGTGAAAACCGAGTCCTAAACAGGCAATTTTCTACTCGACAGAACCGTCTAGCTTAGTCACTCGCCCTCGATCCCAAAGAGTCCGGTCTTGACCCACCCCTCCTCTTCTCGATAGGTCGAGTTCAGGAGTAGCGCTTGACGGGGCAGGCTCGCAGCACGTAGGCTCTCAGGAAAGCGACTAAGCTATTTTTATTAATGAGTTATTAGTAGGTCCAATTATCGCTCTATAGGAACTGGCAAGCAATTAAGTGTGGGGATCCTACTAATTACGGCACAGTCAAGCAGAAATTCCTAAATCTAGGGGCTCGAGAAAAACCGCGGAAAACCGTAAAGGCAACTAAAAAGCTAAAACCGCGAAAAAGCCGCGAAAAATCTAAACTAGTCTAAAGGGTCCCCGAGCACACCGTTGCTCGGCGAAACAGACCCGAGAGTCCAACTGTCTCTGAGTACCTGTATTATTACAATAGTTCAAATGTGTGGAAAATAAAGCTAATCTACTCTACACTACTCCCGCGGCTATCCCGCGGCTCCCGTGCTCATGCTCGCTCCTCGCGCTCTCCTGCGGCTCTGTAAAGAAAAGAGCCGCCTCCGGTTCCCGCGATTGCTCGGCTTCCGAAGAAAGCCGCCTCAGTCCTCGGGCCCTCGCAAGAAACAAACAAGAGTGGTCAGCCCAGATAAATATATAAATAGGTCAAATGTATATACAAAAATATGTACAGAAAAGCCGCGAAAAGAAAACCGCGGAAAACGACTACTAAGCCGTGCTCCCCCGGCAACGGCGCCATTTTGATGACCGTACTGACCACTAGGGTATAAGGTGCTAAATGGTCGTTGCGACCCAAGCAATCAAGGCTCGATCAATCAAGAAAAAGAGACCACCAATATAGAAATCAACTCGAAAATCAATAGCGGTCTTGCTATATTTTAACCTGGTATAGCAACCAGGGTCGAACTCAGGAGCACGTAATGGCATTGCGACATACGAAGTAGTCAAAAATAGAATGAAATAGAAGAAAAGAGTATTTTTGGTAGTTTTTAGGGTTTTTATATTTTTTGGATTTTTAATGAATTAAGAAACTAAAGAAAACAAGTACACAAGGCAATTCAATTATTTATTTAATGTATCAAAAATCAGTCATAAAATTCCAATAAAAATATTTTTGGGTGTTTTATGTTTTTTACTGTTTTTGGTGAATTTTTGGATTTTTCTGATTTTTATTTAATTTCCTAAAAATGAAACAAAGTCAAAAAAAGAGGTACTGTCCAACCGAGCTTAAGGACTTAGATAAAATATCTAAGAGTCCCCAATAAGCCTGAAGGTAATTTTATAGAGAAAGAAACAAGGAAAATTTTGGCACCTAATTATTGTTTTTGGATTTTAGATTATTTATTAGAATTTTTATGAGTTTTTAGGGGTTTTCAATTTTTAGGAGTTTTACATAATTGAAAAATAGCCAAAATTGACTAGAAAATCAAGCACAACAAAACAAACATTAGATAATTTATTTGTGATTTTTAGATGAATTTTAATATTTTTTGGGATTTTTAAAGTCAGACAGTGATGAAAAGTGATGTTTTTGGATTTTTAAAAAATCAAATCAAAATAAAAATGTCTCCAAAAATCTCAGAAAATTTTACACAATGGCAGAGCCGTGTGTCCAATTTTCATTGGATTTGGAGTTGGTTTGCTATTTTATTCAAAAATAGAAAGTTGGTACTGTACACAGGGACCTTAGTGCAAATACCAAGACTCCTGGGGGGGTCCGGTGCAAAATACTCAGGAAAACACGCGCTGGGGCACTCAGGGACCTAAATGTAAGGAAAACAAGCTTCGAGGACTATTTGGTAACATGTACCAAAAGCCTAAGGGCTTGTTTGCAATTATCCCAAAAATAAACGCACATGCACAATTACGTTACGCACAGGGGTATAAATGCAATAATCCAAAACTATTCATTCATTCCATAACATCTCAGAACTACAAGGTATAAAATGCAAATAGCCCAGAAAACCACGTGTCGAAGCACGTGCTACACCATACACAGGGGCATAAATGCGAACGAAATAAAGTGCAAGGTCCTCAATGCAATTGTACCAAAAACTAAACAACTAGATAATGTATTTACAGGACTAAATGCTAAACAAAAGAAAAGAGAGGGCCTAAGGGTAAATTACCCTTTATTAAGTCGAGCCGTTGGATGGATGCCACGTGGTAGATGAACGGTCAGGATCAGATGGCCCTCCAAAGCTGGGCTCCTCGCGGTTATCGGACGGCGGAGGCGTAGCCACGTGGTGGATCGAATGGTGGAGGGCGTCGGTGGCTAAACCTTGCGCATCGGGCGGTCCAGATCACCTCTACAAGGATTTGACGGTGGCGGGACCTCCTCAGGTGGACGGTCGAGATGCGAACTGGAGGTCGAAGGCGATCAGACGGCGGAGGAGGATGCTGGACGAACTGGGCGCCGGCGAACTTCGCCGGACTCGTGGCGGTGCTGGCGTCCTCCTGGAAGCTCGCTGAAGATCGGAGAAGGTGCGTGGGAGGCTTCCGCGTCGAGTGAAGGTCTCCGATGACCCAGCCGAGCTCTGGAGAGCTCCGACAAGGTCGGCGGAGCTGGAGCTACTGGACCGAAAGGTCCAAGCCCTTAGATGGGCTTGGATGAACCTGCAAAGTAGACCAGAAAGCTCGCGGGTCGAGGGCAAACTGCCTCGACCCCGTTAGGCATGGTGCAGGTGGTCGGGGGTCGGTGTGGGCGAGCTCTGGCGAGGGTGTGGACGGAGGAGCTCGAACCCCTGCTCCTGTGCGAGCTGGGTTGAATGGGAGTGCGGAGAAGGTGCGCGGGAGGAAGACGAACGTGTAATGGATTCCGATGATTGAACGGAGGGGGATATGGTCGGAATCGGCGAAAATCGACGGCGGTGCGGATTGGGGGAAATCTGAAATTAGCGAAAAAGAAAGGGCAATGGTTCTACTTGGGTGGATGAATGGACTGTGGGCGAGCTTACGAAGCTCTGGGTCCTCGCCTCAAGGAGCGTCGACGTCCGAGGCTCGAGCTCCTGCTCTGGGCGGAGCACGGCGGTGAAGACTCGCCGGATCAATGGTCTGAGCGTCCTCAGCCTCGCTGCAACACCTCCGGGGAAAGCTGTTACTCTCGCGATGAAGGTGGAGGTCACTGGAAGGGGGAACGACAAGCCAAAGATGGAAGAATAGGGTGGCGGAGCTCGGCTTATGTATGGGTGCAGGTCTGGCTAGGGTTGGTCGGGTAGGGCTGCGTGAAGCACGGATCCCGATGTGGATACCCCGGCGAGGGTCTCGGATGCAAGGAGAAGAAGTAGGACCCGGGGTTTGCGGAGATGGCGAGCCGATCGAGCGCGGAAAAAGAGGAGAAGTCGGGTCGGGCGCGAGATCCGCTGAATAAGAAGGTCCGCGGAGGGAGTTGACTGGAGGTCAACATCTCCGTGGACCAATGAGAAGCTGCCACATGGAAAAGATTTGAAAAATCAATTATAAATAGTAAATGGCAGAATTATTAAAAAGTCAAAACATGAAATATTTTTGTTTTAATTTTTTCTATTTTTTTTGGTGATTTTTAATTAATTTTTCAAAATAAAAATAGTGTATTTACATAGTAGTGCTATATATAGGTATATACAATATATAGATTTTTAATTTTGATTTTTAATTTGTTATTTTTATACAATTTTATTCCCATTTTATGTTTTATTTATTTATATCATAAACTTAGGAATAAAAAGATATTTTTATTTTATTTTTATTATTTATATACATAGGTAAAATAAATAGATATGTACATATATATACATGGTATATTTACAAAGTATTTTTGGATTTTTAATTTTTTGTTATTTTTATTTTGTTTTTGTTTTAATTGTTTTTATTTTATTTATTTACACCATAAAGGATAGAATATATACAAGATTTTTGGAAATTAATTTTATTTATTTATAAAGCTAAATAAATAGGGATGAGTGGACTATATACAAGGTGACTATGTACATGAGTGATGTTTTTGTTTTCTTTTTAATTTTTCTATTTTTATCTTGTTTTTATATTGAAATATATACAAATATTTACAAACCTCTTTTAATCTATTTTTAGGAGGAAAATATTTTTATTTTATTTACATAAATATCTACACACATGAGTCCCTATCTCCCTCTACTTTGGTTTTTATGCGGTCAGGCCCATGCTGAGCCCTCCCTTGGGTTAGGTTGCTCAATATTTATTCTAGATATTTCCCTCTTTTTCTTTTTACTCTTTATTCTTTTATTTTTGCACAAAAACATGCTAATTATTAAACTTTATACAATGCATGCTTTTGATAATTATTTGTATTTACATGAATATACATGCATTTGCAAAGGTTTTTGTAGCTAAAATATAAGAATAAAGAGTGATGAATGGGTATTCATCAGGCCCACGCGTGGGCGGCCGCGCGGTGGCTGGAGGCCGCAGGTGCGCCGGTGGCGGTGGTCGACGACGGCGGTGGGGTGCTCCAACCGCTAATGCGGTTTCTCTGTTTTTTTTTTTAAATCTTCTTAGTGTTGTGTGATGTATGTTTTTTTGAATTTTTCATTTTTCTTATTTTTTTAATTTTGATTTTGATTTCTTAAACAGGGAACAAAAGTGGATATGTACAACAAAGGGAAAAATGAAGGTGGTATGATGATTTGATGTGATAATGGTGGTGAAGATGATAAATTATAGTAAATGAAGGATGATGGGTGGTTATATGATGTGATAAAAAAATGCAAAAATAACAAGATGATAAATTGAGAAGAAAAATTACCTACAATGGAGATGGTCACCTATGATGTGCTCATGAGAGAACGGTCCTTGCTCTAATCGTCGGCAAGTGATGAGCTCGAGTAACGTGCGGATGCGGCTACGATGTTAGCCAAAAAGCCAACGGATCTCACCGGAGAGAGGGTAGTCGTCATTCAACCACGGTTGAGTCGCTGTCACCGATTCAACTCTAGGAACTAGGCCTCCTCACATAAAGATGGATCAAGTGGAAAATGAGGAGGATGAGATGTAGATAAAGAGGACACATGAGAAGTTATAAAAGTGGTGGAGTTGAATGGGAGGTTGTATTATTAATGGAGTTGAATGGGAGATTATTAAAAAATGGTGGAGTTGAATGGAAGTTGGTGGTAGAAAGAAGTTATTGCAGAGAATGCTAATTTAAATAAAATACAATAAAATTAAGCTACTAAAAAGGGAGAATAAAAATAAAAAGAGAAAAAGTAGAGAATTTACAAAAGAAGACAAACAATATGTACATTTTTTTGTTTGCTTTTCTAATTTATATTTTTTCTTTTTAATAGGAGATATTTACAACAGAAGAATATAATAAAATACTACAATCAAAATACAACACCACCATAATTTTTTTATATTTTTAGTAATTAAGAAAGATAAAATAAAAAATGAAGAAAGAATGAATATATACATAATATATAATGTACATCTAGGTCCCAAAATCCAACTTTTGCAAATGCAATCCAATTTTAATAAAACCACTTCCGTTGGATACATAATTTTCTAACTTGAACTTTAAATGTAAGTTTGGTGAATTTCGAGTTCATAAGTAGCGGAAATTTGATCAGGAAGTTGGACTTTATGGTTTTTTCTCTTCGGGATCTAGGAGTAGTTAATTGAGCTAAAATTTGTTTTATATTTTTGTTTTTTAATATATTTTTGGGAACAATTTAGAGAAAGAATTAGCCAAAAAGGAGTTGAAATGAAATTATTAAAAATACATTAAGTTTTGGGCTATTTACAGGTGAAAAACTCCTTTAATTTTGTGTCTTTTTATTATTAATTTATTTTGTAAAATCTAATATGCAATAATTGGTGTATTTTATTTACAAGAGTTATTTTTTTAATTTATTGATTTTATATATATTTATTTAGGATTTTACTCAGGGATTTTGCTAAGATCAAGATATTGAGATGATGAATCGTGGATTCATCACCAGTAAAACTTAAAAGATAGAAAATATAAAATGTCTGACGGATACCATGATAATTAACATAAAATTGGATGGAAGTTAACATAGAGGTTATGGGTGTAAAAGTTAAGATTATTGAGGGTCTTGGGTGTAATTCATGATTACAGGGGGTTATGATTGTAATTACGAAATTACTCGGGATTATGGGTGTAAATATCCCTTATAGAAATGATGAACTAAATATACTTATAATTAGAAAAACTGATATAACTACGTGAAGGTTTGAACTTGTTTTTAATTATTTATATGAATGGGACAAAATTTGATATGTATTATTTGGAATGAACTAAGTGTACAAATTGGCAAAACTGATATAACTAAGTGAAGATTTGAAGTTCTTTTCAATGATTTATACGAATGAGATGAATTATGATATTCATTAATTGGAATGGAACTTAAAGCAGTTTTGAAATGGGAGGATGAATAATGTTCTATATAAAATGTAAAACAATATTGTCTTTGTAAAATATGACATCTAAATGTAAACTAAAAACAAACAATGTAATTTATTTATTTTATAATAGAAATATTGGTGATGCTTGTAACTGATTGAATGAGTCATAATACTTCAAAATGTAATTAATTAGAATGAGATTTATTACAATTAATTTAATTACAAGTTACAAAAATAGCAAAAATTGACTTCTTTAAATATACAATCAATTACCAACAAAAATGTGCATACACACTTACATGTATGAAAATCAAGTTAGAGAAATAACAAAAGAACATTAATGAATCAAGAGATGTTCTAGTTGAAAGGTATTCCTGAAAAGTGTGAAATATAAGTCATTTAATTTTGGAATATACAGATTTCTAAGACTAGTTTTTATTGAAGTGTATGAATAATAAAATTTAGGTAATTGTTATTTGAAGTTTGTTTAATCCAAAACCAACGATGATTTTCAATAAAATATATGGAGTATTTTTTAGAATAAATCAGATGAAGTATGATGGATATTCAAATTAAATAGTAAAATATCGATCATTTTTGTAAAAAGAATGAACTAGAGTTGTAAAATATACACAAGGATTTAAAAAATAATTATTATTTTATAAAATGATTGGAAGTATTTTAACTAAATGGACAGGATGAATATGCTTGGATATGATACTAGTTAGAATAAAATCTATCTAAATTATCTTATTTATGATAGAGAGAATTACACAAAAATTAACTTATTCATTCCAACTTTCCTTTACATATCATTGTGGATGAATCCACGTGAGGGTATTGATAAAAGCAAGATAATAAAAAATGTATGAAATGAAGCTTGAAGAGTCAAAATATTAGAAGCAATTAATAACATAAAACACTGACTAATACTAATAAAAACGAATTCCTTGGGTTTATAGAAATACATTACGAACAATTAGGAATTGAAAAATAGAAATGTACAAAAGGTTTGGCTAATCATATCCAAAAATAATAACAAACAATTATAACAATGTTTTTTAAAAAGGGAATCTAGGCATGTTTGAGCACAATCCAAAGACATCTAGAAAAGCACAAAGAAGTTGTCATCCTGCAAAAAATTAAAATATGCATGTGATTAATGAATAAAATATATGATGAAATATACCAAAGGTAATAAATGTACAACAAATTTACAATCGCACAAACATATATTGATGTATTTTCACCCGCATGGGGCTAACAGAGAACTGCAACTGTTATATGGAAGTAGTGGATGCTCAAAATAAGGATTTTATAAATTATTTGAAAATAAAAAAATTATGATATGGAAAATATTTTATAGCATAATTAAATGAGTTAGAGACATGAAAAAGTAATCAAGATATCTGAGAATGTAAACACAAGGAACGTTGCATCGTTGAATTGTAATGGAGATAATTACATTACAATAATATCAATTGAGTCTTCACTGTATGTGAAAAAAGTTATTATATTAAACTCCGTAAATTTAAAGTTATAGTATTGTTATTAGGACAAATTCTGGAATCATGTCCAACGTTGATTTGAGGCACGATTGGCATTGTCCCCCTCCATTATTTCTCATCTCAATTTCAGATTTAAGAGGATTGCCCACACCCTTAGTTCTTCATCCACGCCCACTTCCTTTTGTTCTTACAACGTTTGGATCCTTTACAGATGGTTGGGGGATGATAACTGGAGTATTTAATGAATTGTTGTGTTCTATGATGGACATTTGTTTGTTACTTATCATATGATTAATATTAGAACATAGATCGATGAGCTTGTCCTTAGCATATGAGAAGATATCATTATCTTCGTCAACTGAATCTGCAATGATATGAGAATAGAATTGGTTAAACTGGGATGTTCTATCTTGTTGAGGATCGTGCTCGTATATAGGGTAATTATCATATTTTAATATTCCTTGTCCACCTCTTTACTATGTATTCAGAGCTCAGAAATTCTCTGAATTTTCATTACTGCAGGTATGTGCCTACATGGGTAGCCAGCAAATTGCATGGTCCTACAGTCACAAGATAGGTAGTTGTTCTGCTGCGAACATAAAACACATAATTGCTCTTATGCTTTCCCAATATATGATATACAAAATGGAAAGAAATCCAAAGAGTGGGACTCACTGCGTACATTCAAATCCTCTACCTAATTGAGTTCACCACGAAACTTGTAGAAAATATATTTTGTGTAAACATGAACCATCTAATTCTTCATCTTCCGCTCGAAACTTATTTTGGTTATATATACTTGACTGTCATTATCCATGTCGTTCTTTCATTCCCTATGTTGTGGAATCTACAAACAAATTCCAGTAATAAATTATATTTAATAATGTGGTGTTGTAAGAATGCATTCATGCTTTCGTTCCTTTGTGTATTGTATTGCCCATCACAAAAATAATCCTTAAGGTATAAACTGATCAACGTATGTCTAATACTATATTTCTCATTCAATCAGACATTGGATGATAGGTCGTATTGGTCAATGACGTGCATCATCTTTGCTCGAATTCCTTTACGATTTCGCTTTTCCAAATAGCGTTGGTGAATGTTATGAGGACTTCGTTAATGTATTTAATCTTTCCAAGCTTTTCCTTTATATGCCAAGTGCAGAATTTGTGAACAGTGCGGAGGAAGCAATATTATTGGGGCGATATTGGATTGCGCATAGCGAGTATTAAGCTTGTTGACGGTTGGTTCAATTAACAACGGGTCAACATCGTCTTAGGGTTGGTGGGCCTGGGTGTTAAAGACTGAATTGGGAAATGCAAGTTGGACTTGCAAGGCGGAATGTGTTCCCGCTTCTCTTTATTCGAGACGCAGGTTCTCATATTATTGGGATGTGATAAGGATAGAGAGGAGATCCCAGATCTTGCTTGACATATAGTGGTAAGAATATCTCTTACATTGAAAGTGATTAAGGGAATGAACTTTCATTGTTGACAAGGCAAGACAACTTTGATGTAAAAATTCCTAAATCAAAGTAAAACATGTATATATAATATACCCTTATGCAAATTTCTTATTTCAGATAATCCTTCATTAAACCCACTCAATGTTTTACTCAGTAATAACCAGTAAAATATCAGGGATTGGACTCATGATCTAGATATTGTACTTGCAATTGGACACATAATGTATGCGGGAACAATGTGCAAGGTTCCTCAATATAATGAGGAATGACAATTAAATAAGACAATAAGACATCACATTAGGGTTTGTATATCTCTATAGTCTTGATCTTTGATCGAGTGTACTTTGGAAGTAACATGTCGATAATGATCGCAATTGTCAAAATAATCCTTATAAAATCTAAGAAGATGTTATGGCATGCATATATGCTCTAGACATTTAATCATGAATGACATGGCTCTCTACATCATGCAGAATGGTAGCTCGAAAGAGTTGATGTATTCAAAATGTTTGAATACCTATGTGAACCTAAATCTCTAAGAGTTAAGATGTATGTAGATATGATGAGTGTCATCATTCTACTATCTATACTCAGGTCATTCATGAAGCTTCATAATAATCATTTTGCATGAATTTAATGAAGCATGTATAAATGTTGAAGTGCTCTTGTATTGAAATCTTTTGATTCAACATAAGAGTTTTTGTCTTGAACAATGGTTGTTTATAGATGAAGAGAGCACAGTGGAAGTGTGGGTCGGACCCATGTGAGAAGTAAAGTCAAAGAGTTGATTGTACTTCTGTGACTTCCATATGACATCCAAAGAGTTAGATAAATGCCAATACTGCAATAAGTTGATGTGTCGATAGTATGACTATCAAATCTATCTAAAATTCTTAGTGAAGGACTCAGATAGAGCATCGGAATAATCTACATATAATCATTGACTTTGACTTACTTATTTCATAAGATAAAGTCTGATAATTGTATCTCAATCTTCTATGACACTTGCAATTGGTTGCATGTATATATTAAAAGATTAGAAATTTGACCTTAAGGTTTAATAGTCATCTAAATGGATATTGATGTAATTGTTGCAGCAATCTCTATTGTATAGATGGACTTCATATTCTCAGTGGGAGAGCCCTTAGTCTTAGAGAATGTCTCTATGACCTAGATATTAGAATACACTCATTGTTTGTTTCTAAAATGTTGGAAATAAACATTAATTCTGAGATAGAACTATCATAAAGAGTTATGATGGATATATTTTAGATAGTAATCTAACATCTAGTGTACTCCACAAATTTAGAAAATTAATAAATGGTTCTTTAAGATTTCTAATACTGAAAATTAAAACCTTTATAAGATCAATAGGAGGATAAAGATCATTTGACAATGATCTGGCATCAAGTCTTGGACATATGTCTATTGATATGATCAATAGAATAGTAAGAGATGAAACTTTAGAATGTCTAAAATTTCAAATCGTACATACTTATGAATATTGTATTCAAAGTAAAATATCCAATACACCCTTCTTTTGGGAAAGGTGTAAGATGTCAAGGTATTTGGGATCTCATACATATTGATGTATGTGGATCATCTATATAATAGTGAACATTATGGATATGTGATATCTATTGATAATTATGTATGATATGAGTTTTCTTCTCTTCACCTGAGAAACCTTTGAAATGTTCAAAGATTTCACAATTTTGATTTAGAACCAAAGTTTGAAGGAAGATTAAATGAATTTGATCTAACCAAGGTAGCAAGTACTTGTTAGATAAATTCAAAGAATACCTTATGAATATATGAATATCATTTCTATCTTAATCATCCTAACATACCTAAACTCAATGGAGTTATAGGGAGATGCAATTAGATCATGTGTGACATGATTTGATCAATGTCACACATGATTTGATCAATGATGAATGTTAGCATAATTATCCCTTGGTTTCCAGGTATATATGTATAGTAGAGACTACAATATATATACTTAATTAGGTTCCATGCATGTAAGATGGAATCTAACACTTGAGAGTGTTACTTCATTACGATATTAAAGGATGGTATTAGATACCTACTTTATAACCCTGAGATTCTTAAAAGATCTCATCTCGGAGAATGTGATTCTTAGAGGATGACTCTCATGAGAATCAAGATGAAAATGAAGTGTAGGAACTCGTTTGATCTTTAGAAGATAATGATGATCCTGAAATCGGAAACTAAAAGGGACAATTAAAGATGAAGCACTAATGCCTCTTTAAATGAGTTTGAGGATGTATTCCATGTGTCAGTTAAGTCTAAAAATGATCAGACTTCATGTGGTGAAGCTCCTGAGGATCGTGACATGGAAAGATGGATATTAGCAATAAAGTCTAAAGTAGACTTCATATACAAATGTTGTATATGGACCCTCGAGGATCCACCTATAAGGGCAAGAGCTGTTAAGGTGTAAATGGATCTTCAAGAGAAGAGGGAACCTGATGAGAAGTTAGAGACCTTCAAAGCACGTTTCATAGCCATGAGCTACACACCGAAAGAAAAGACATTGCTTGCAATAAGACTTGCTCTTCAGTCACTATGCTTAAAATAATCAGAATATTGCTAACCTTAGCTACACAACTTGACTATTGAATCTTCAAAATGTAAGTCAAGATCGCATTCCTCTAAGAATACCTCCCTGAGGATATCCACATGAAGTAGCCCCAGGGATTTATGATTGGGGAAAGTAAGGTGTGAAAGCTAGAGAAATCCATCTATAGACTCAAATAAGCTTCTTGTTGTTGGAACATAAGATTTGATGAAATTATAAATGTTATGATTTCAGATAGAATCTTGATGAACCGTATGAAGCTTAGTGGGAGTGCCATTGTGTTCATCGTGCTAAATGTAGATAATATCCTAATGATTTGGAATGATATAAGGATGATAATTAGTGTTTTATGATCTTGCCATTCCATACCTTCAGATATGATCTCAAAGATGCCTCTTGGATCTTAGTTCTGAAGGTGTTCAGAAGCAAAGAAAAGAGGGTATTAGGGCTGTCACATTTGTAGTACACCTTGGACATGTTCCATTTTCTGGAAATTCCAAGAAAGGCTTTCTTACCTTAAGATTTGGTACTGACCTATCTAAAAGGATAGCACCTCAAAGAGTTGAGGAAGTGAATGCTAAAACTAGTTGCCCTTTTGTGCATCAGTTACGAGAAGCTGAAAGTATGTTAGATGTGTACAAAAGCCAGATGTCTGCCATGCAGTGGGAATAGTAAATTGTTACTAATCCTACTATGGAGATAGAACACTTGATTACATTAATAACAATATCTTCAAAGATGACAAGGCTTTAGAGATGGTGATCTCTAAGTCTTTTCTTCAAGAAATTAAGACTTTATACATGGAGATCTAAAAGGTCTTAACTGTGAATACCTTAGGAGATAGAGATATCCAGGAATAAGGGTATTCTGATAAGGATAATAGAAATTACATACTGGTTATAATAATAGTTTTGTGAGATGTATTGTCAAGGACACTATGACTGACAAGATTGAGTATTGGTTGCATTCGACGCAACATTCGCATTAGATGCGAGCACTGCTATTGGGGATATGCAAGTGCCGTAAAAGGACTTGGCGTAGTCTCGCGGGAACAGAGTGATTGATCAGCTTACCTAGCTATTTTCTAAATAGCCTATGATTGTCACATGAGTGGGGGTTTAAATTATTAGCTCATTAATGGCTCTTTGGGCTAGTGGGAGATTGTTGGACATGCGAGCCCACTGCGAGCCATTATGCAATAAATGTTATTGCAAATATAATTCCCTAATCTGAAATGAAGAATAATTAATTTGCATAATAGGTCCCTCTGTACAATTAGGGTTATGTACCATGGCCATCTTGATGATCATATAGCTGTTGATTCATTAATTGAATCATAGAGGCTGGTGCTTGGATGAATATCTAAAGAGTTAGATAGAGGACTCATCAAGAACCGTCAAATGATCATTAAGAGATGATCTCCAGCCTGAGTATGATATGGCAATCCTTTCTCACATAGGATGATATCTGACCGACCTTTTGATGCATGTCCTCTGCATGGGAATGGTGATTCGGAGGTGTCAGATTAGTTAGGTCAATGGGTTGACTTAACGAGATCGAGATAACCTAAATCCTATGTTGAATGTTGTCACATCATAGGCACACATCCTCTAACCAGAGACAGATGTGTTACTATATGTCTGAGTGTGTACATTTGGTAGACAATAGGTTGATGACCTAACCAAGGTCTATACACCGGTGCGCTGGTGTGCATGTAAGGGCATATGAGTAATACGATCTCTCTAAGTGATCATACAGGTTCACTTATGAACCAAAAGACATGAGCTCACTCATGAGGTATTGGGACCGATCAAATTCCATGCATGGTCGTCATGCTTTGGAAGCATGACAAAAATTTGAAGGTATGATATATGTTTTGGGAAAGCATATGATCGATACTGATTCCCAATGACTAAGATTGAGAAACTTGGTGATCAAACCCTGAAGAAGACAGTGTAAAATTGACCTTAATCTTCAGGTTGATCATAGGTCTTCCAGTATGCAGGATGTACAGGTATTAGGAATACCTGAGGGTGATGTGATCATATATGACTGTATAACCATGACGCTTCCATTCCGAGGGAGTGATGAAACAGGTCTGGATTTTAGTGACTCCTCTCAGTAGAGAAGCAATATGATCTTGGTCCAAGTGTTGGACATTGGTCTGAATGGGATTCAGATGCAATGAGAAGATTAGTTTGCGTTCTTGATTTAATCAAGCATCTATGGGAGGTACGTAAGATCTAGATTTGAGATGAGATCTCAACATCCATGTCACTATACCTGGAACAATACAATCCCCCTGTCCTTATCTCCAAGTATCTGCGGAGAAAGCACATTATTCTTGAAGGAGTTCAAGAATAATTCATTTGATGAATTATGTATCCAAGCAACAAGATGTTGATAATTAAATGAGACTTAATTATCAAGAATAATATGAATGGGATTCATATTATGAGAATGATTATCTGAGATAATTAAATGGGATTTAATTATCAAGGAAATGCATATTGTGGATAGTGTTATCCATAATATACGTGTATATATTATAATGTGATTTATAATATATTAGAGAGAGAGCACCTTTGTAAATAGCATTTGTTTATTGTTAATGTGAATTGGATTCACTAAGCAATTAATTGAAAATGTAATTTACAATTTAGTTTGGGTTGTGAATATGATTTACATACTTTCAATGGCATGATAGAAATATTCACTAATTAATTGAGAATTAATTTAGTGGATAATTTTGCAATAAATATACACTAATTGAATTGGACTTAATTTAGTGGATAATGTTGCAAGATAAATAAGAGATAATGATATAAATTAAAAAGAGTATAATCCATCAAACAACAATTATCTTTTTAATTAATAGATGGATAATTATCTTTTTAATTATCATATCATTATCTTGTAATTATTAATTAATTTTATTGAATTAAATTATTTTGATGATAATGCAACATATATTTAATTTAATATAAATTAATATGTTGTTATTTTTTATCAACAATTATCATTGCCATTGATTTAATATACATATCAATCTAACCATTGATTTTGTATATGTCATGGATTGTGATCTATGGACTTCCAAACTAGTATATAAAGAGGGAACCCTGGCCTCTTCAAGCTACAAGATACATCAAGAGTACACGCCTACTCTCTCTCTCTCTCTCTCTCATTCTCGTCCTCTCTCTCTCTCTCTAAGGTGGCCGTCCACCTTGTGCTTTCAGGGAACAAGCAATCATCTCCACGTTGTTGTGATGTCGCTTCGATTGCTCATGGATCTCCATCGATGGATTTCATTGGACGAAATCAGGAGATCTAAGTCTTAGATCTTCATCGAGGATTGTGGGGTGAACGCATCTCATCCTCACGCCTGCAAGTGCCATCTTCGTAGATCGGACTTGAGTCAGGAGGATCTCTTGCTTTAGAGATCTCGTGATCGCAACCACGCTTCAAGAGGTATTTCTAATACTTCGTGGTTTGATGAAATGATCCAAGAAATATTCTTGTGATCATGCGGTTTCATCACTTGATTAAAAAAATTTTAATTTCTGCTGCATCTAGCAATTAGTGCGACTAGTCACCCCGATCGCATGAGATGCGATCAACACGCTTCCGTGATGCGCTTGAGGATTCCTCATATCCTTCAAGTTTATAAATCCCGAGTAGGGGAGCATACCTGAGGAGGTGGTACTGGCTCAGAAGGGGAAGTGGGAGATGGTTGGGGAGTTGGAACTGGTAAGGGGGAGGTGAGGTTCTTGACGGAGAAATTTGATGGGCGAATATTAGTGGTTAATGTTGATAAATAAGGGATTGACTCGAACTTACAAAATGTTTACGTAATCGTGTGTCGAAACATTGGTATCCTTTTTGGTTTGCAGCATACCTTATAAAGACACATTTGACGGCACGTGCAGCAAGCTTATCTTTGCCAGGTGCATGAAGATGAACAAATGCAGTACACCCAAAAACCCGTGGCTGGATAGGATAGATGGATTTTACAGGAAAAAGAATCTTAATAGGGATTTGTTCATGTAAAATTGTAGATGGCATCCTATTAATAAGAAATGTAGCTATTAAGACTGCATCACCCCAATAGAGTGGCGGGAGATTATAAGCAAGAAGTAATGTGCGTGCGGTATCTAGAATATGGCGATGTTTACGTTCGGACACCGTTTTGTTGAGAAGTATAGAGACAAGTGGTCTGGTGCACAATAACCTGGTTAGACAGAAGAATTTGCAAGTCATGAGATAAGAACTCTTGTCCATTATCGGAGCGGAAGGTTTTGATTGTTCGTCCGAATTGAGTTTTTATATTTACGATGTATCGAGTAATGAAACTAGTAGCATCCAATTTATTTTTCAAAAGAAATGCCCATGCAACTCAAGAAAAATCATCAATGAAGACAAGATAATAATGATGACCTAGTCGATAAGGATACCGAGTGGGACCCTAAATATCCATGTGAACTAAATTAAAAATATTAGTTGAATGTTGGTTACTAGAGGAGGAAAATGTGGCACGGTGATGCTTCCCAAACTGACAAGCCTCGCATGTGATAATACTCATGGGGGATAGGTCTGGGATAAGACGACGAAGTTTGTGCACTGAAAGATGACCTAAACACTGATGCCAAAGAGTAGTGGTTGACTGGCCCATACAGGTTCTGGAATAAGCGACCACGGCAGAGGGGTTTTCAAGGTGGTAGACACCCCTTTCTTCACAGCCCGTACCAATCGTGCTCCCAGTCAGTATGTCTTGAAAAACACAAGTAATAGCATCAAAAATTGCTTGGCAATGAAGTTCTTTACACATTTGGCTGACCGAGAGTAGACTAAGCGGGAAATCTAGAACCAATAGAACATTATGCAGCTCAATTGTAGGGGTAAGATGCACATCCCCAACACCTGTAACTGGTGACGATCGCCCATCAACAACTTGAACAGTCTTTCCTGTCTGTGATGTTCTAAGTTTCCGAAAGATTTGAGGATCTCCATACAAGTGGGTGGAGACCTCCGTATCAATAAGCCATTGTGAGTGATTGTGATGGCTAGTGATGCAAGAACCGTGCCTGTTTGGGCGATGATGTCAATGTCTCTTGAAGTGGTGGCCTCATCGGGATTCATCTGTGATAGCCGCTGCATAAGATCCTCAAAATCCTTTTGTGGGATTTCGATCGAGCCTCCTTCGATGTCTGTAGTTGCAATCCGAGCCGATGGTCCTGGGCGTCCATGTTTGTTGTAGCATATAGCTTCGGTATGTCCTAATTTGTGATAGAATGAGCACTATATTTCTGATCGTCCTCTTCCTTGCGAGTGACGATCACATCCTCTGGCCCTGTAGTAGCCTCTGAAGCTCCGTCCAGATGCCGCGAGAGCTGTTATTTGGTTCATAGTTTCTGTAGAAGGGGTCGGAGAAGTCGATAGTCGGCACAATGTGTTGTGCACTTCCTCCATAGTTGGAAGAGTAGGAAAAGTGATCATTTGATCCTGAGGGGCTGCAAATGTCTGATCTAATATGCCAATGAAGATCATAGTTGGCATATTCTGTCAATGTTGTCGTTGTGTGGGACATGTGCATAGAGGGGCACGCACATTATAGCTTGCAACACGAGATTTGAGGGCGGAAAAATATTCTGATAATGGTCGGTCGTTTTAACGCATATGCATCAAATCATGAAATGATTGATACATTTTGGTAGAATTTGTGTCTTGTTCATAGGTGGATAACAATGATTTCCACATATCGTGCGCACTATCATAGTAGAATAACTCCTGAGCGATCCTATCAATGACACTAACCATTATCCACGAGCTTACCATACCATTATCTGTGACCCAAGTAGCGTATTTTCCAACCTTGTTGGTTGGTTCTTCTTCGAGGAGTATATGTTCTTTATCAATAACCTCGAACGATCATTGATGACCGAAAAATCAACGAGCGACTAAGGGAGATAAATAACTTAGGTCGTTGCGACCTCAATCACTCGAAAATCGGTCGATCAAGAAAAAGATAGAACCACCAAATAGGGGAGATAAAACAATGAAAATCACAAGCGGTCCTTACTAATTTTATTAACCTAGTATAGCGACCAGGGTCGGACTCAAGGAGCACGCGATGGCCGAGACGGCCTACGAAGTAAAATCGAAAAATAAGGAAGAAGTGGATTTTAATTATTTTTCAATATTTTTGTGTTTTTGATTTTGTAAGAAAATGTATAAACAAGCAATCAACCACAAATTATTTAAACATCCAAAAATACTCCAAAAATTCAAATAAAAATGTTTTTGTGTTTTTTATGTTTTTAAGTGTTTTTGGGAATTTCCTGGAGATTCTATAAATTTTATTTGATTTTCTAAAATCAAAAAAGAGGAAAAACAGTGCTCAATGTGCAGCCAGAATTGAAAGATCAATTAAAAATATATAATTGATCTATAAAAGTCTGGAGACAACTTTTATGAAAAACATATACAAAAATTAAATTACAGAAAAAGAGTTTGTATTTTTAAATTTTTATAGAATTTTTTATAATTTTTATAAAATTTTTAAGGTTTTTCAATTTTTATGGGTTTTATAAATCCAAATAAGCCAAAAATTTGAAAAAAGCTAGAAGACAACAAAATTAACTATAGAATTTTTAGAGAAGTTTTTATATTTTTCATTGATTTTCAATTCAAACAGTAACAAAAATATATGTTTTTGAATTTTTAAAAATAGTAAAAAGCCTCGAAAATGTCCCAAAAATTTAGGGAAATTTTTACATAATGGTAGGAGCCACGTATCCAAATTTCACCTAATTTAGATTTGATTTGATATTTTATTCAATAAAAACAAAGCGCACATCTCACAGGGACCTAAATGTACGAAAATATACTTCAAGGGGTTTAATCGTAACACATGCTAAAACCTTAGGGTGGAAAGTGTAAAAAGTCCAAACAATCAGCATATGTTCAAATTAATTCATGTACAGGGGTATAAATGCAAATATCAAAAACTTAATTTCATTTCATAACACAAACAAACCCCAAGCCCATACATGCAAAATATCCCAAAATATCACGTGGCGATGCACGTGTTCCACGTAGACAGGGACTAAAATGCAAATAAAATAAATACAAGGTCCAATGTGTAAAATATCCAAAATAAAAGCAACTACGATAAATATTTACAAGACTAAACAGTAAATGCAATAAAAAGAGGGGCCTAAGTGCAAATTACCCCTTTATTAAGGATCGACGGTCGAAGAAGCGCCACGTGGAGATCGAACGGCTGAGAATAGAAGACGCCTCTTCACTGGACGAACGGTCCTGATCAAGCCCAGATGAAGATCGGATTGCTGATAACTCCTCACGAACGGATGGACACGATATAGTCTGGTGCGAGGGGTTGATCGGACGGTGCTGGAGGACTCTCAAAGAACATTTCGCCGATGAAGTTCGTCGGCCCAATAGGTACGATCGAGTCGTCCTCTGGAGCTGTTGAGATGTGGAAACGCTCACCTAGGTTGGTCCACAGCTGGTGGGTACCTGATGAATCCACATTTCATCATCTTTATTCTATCATTTTGGCACCAAAAACCCTAGTAAATGCCTGTAAATAGCATTAATTCCATCATCTTAGCATTCATGCATGTGCATCTAAATAGTGTATAAAATACTGTAATTAAAGCCAAAATTATAGAATAAATAAAAGAAAAGAAAAAGAATAAAATATTGTAAATATTTTATGACCCGATACCCCGAGACCTAGGCATCTTGATGAATAGGTCGACAGGGAATAAAGTAGGGGGGATAAGGGCCAAATACCTATATTATTCTATTCATTCTTTATTCATTTTGGGACCTATTTTTGGTTCCACTTTTTATTCATCAAATAAAGAAACTTTGTACATGAAAGTTGTAGATAATATTACAAGGAAAAATACAAAATTCACAGAAAAAGAATGTACAGATAAAAAGTTATAGTCTGAATAAGAACCCAGAATCCCAACTTCCCAGCCCAGACCCGTATCTCACATCTGACAACTCCAAATGCAGCATACTCACCTTTAATTGTATATAGAAGAAAATAAGCTATTTAATGGCGGTGGTTTCGCATTTGGCGGAGCCATGGTTTGAAAGTTGAGTTTTGGACCCTCATTGTATAATTGTACAGATTAAAATATTCGATTTATTATTCATTATTTTTATATTTTTATATTTTTATAATCTTATAAATATTACTTATAATAACTATGTCAATTAAAATCAAAATAAAAATGTAAAGAAAACTCAAAATAAAAATAAACAGATTTAGATCATACAGGTATTATACATATGTTTATACCTATACTTTTTACACTTATATTTTATTAAATGAACAAAACATATCAGAGAAATAAAACAAAATTGTATCTGTGTATATAAAAGTATTTTATGATTTTAGAAAATAAGAAATAAAAAGAATAAAAGTAAAATACACAAAATAAAAATAAAGTAATAAAGTATATAGATAATATACCTATAAAGGGCATAATCGGTAACTTGTAAAAATATAACTCATAAAAATAATTAAAAATCGGAATAAAATACTATATAAAATAATAAATACTTTTTATTCAATAACCGAAATAAAATAATAACGTTTACTATTTTTAATTGATTTTTTAAGGAGGTTTTTCCTGGTTGGTCCATGTGGACCAACCAGGTGGTCTGGCTCGTTGACTGAGGTCAACAGCCTGACCTACCTCCCTTAGCCTCTACCTACCTCGTTTTTCGCCCGCTTTTGCGGATTTATCGAGGTCGCATCTTACACCTTTTCGCGAAATTTTCTTCTGCAAAATCGTTCCCCTACCATCTCTCTTACTCGCCCTATGTTCTTCTTGGGCTGAGGACCACTGCATCGTCCCAGATCTCTTGTTCTTCACGCCGCTCCGTCAACGTGTACAAAAGACCCCCCCCCCCAGTCCTCCCTTTGATTTTTGAACCACTTTTGGACCAGCTTAGACATCCGGATGCGGGTAGGGATGTGCTCCGGTGACAGGGGGTCCATTCCACACCTCCGTTGAGGTACGGCGAAGGTCTGAAGGTGCGATTCCACCATCTCCAGCCACCATTTGGCCGTCGAGGTTAAACCTCGGGTCTACAGCCCCTTGAGGTCGTTTCTATCTCTTTTTCTTGCATTTTTAGCTTTCCAGTAGCATTAGGATTAGTTAGCTACCCCCAGCTTCGTTCGACGCTCCCATCTTAGCATCACGCTACCACCTCGCCGGAGCTTGCTCCTGCGAGCTTCATCCTCGCAATATCCATTGCCCTTACACCTTTGTGATCCCTGGAAACCACGCCCTGTCGTTGTGCATTTTTCTTGCAGGTTCCAGGCGCCGAAGACCCCACCTAGGGGTCGTTTTTGCTGACACTCAACCCACCTGGAGCATCCCCCGACCACCCTCGCCGCGACGGTTTGCTGGCCTTCCCAGGCCATTTTTGAAGCCGCCTGCTGCTAAAGGAAGCTTCCAGGAGGATCGTGGGGCCATCGGAGGAGAAGATCGAGCCTCGCGTACCGAGATTTTGGAGTTTAAAGCTCGCTGGGGCCGTGTTCATCCCCAGTTCTTCGTCCTGCATCACGAGCCGTGGATCTCCCCGCTGTGCTTGACGCGCTACAGCAGCTCTTGGATTATCCCCGCGCCCAGTCGTTCGATCGAGCTCAGCCATCTAATCTGGGTCGTGGATTCTGAAGGGGTATCGGTCGTCCCTGTGCTGACACGTGTTTAAGTGGCTTGTGCCACGCCGTCGGATGGCGCCCCTTTGTGGGTAATTTTGCTCTTCACCCGCAAACTTTTTGTATTTACTATTGGGACATAATCTTTCATGGGCAGTTCATTTGATTTTGTATAATTTGCACTAATCCCCCTTCAGTTTTGTGTAATTGTGAATTCATCCTCCCAGGCGCGTGCACAGCACGCGCGCGTCTGGGCATTTTGCAAGGGGACCCCAGCCATTTTTCGTATTTAGTGTTAGTACTTAAACTCTCAGTTGCAGTTATAAACATTTTGGCACTTTAGCATTTTAGCCCCCGCACTTTTGAGAATCACGTTGACACCCTTCCCAGGTCCACGTGCCCTAGGCGCGTGACCTTGGAGTTTTTACTAAGAAACCCTTGCGGGTTTTTGTATTAAGATTTAGTCCAAAAGTTTAATACTTCAGTTCAATATTTTGCGGAAAATTGCATTTTCGCCCTGGACTTTTGGATATTTGCATAAATGCCCCTGTCAGGCCTTTAACTTGTGCTTGCTTGCTCTATTTATTTAAGGCCTTATTTTAATCGAAAAATTTTTAAAAATTAGGGTTAAGTTCTTGTAGGCTTGTTCTTTGATGCTAGCATTTTAGTTTTTGATTCTATTTTATTTCTATATTTATTAAAAATCAAAAACATGCTTTTTATTCACTGTCTAGCTTAGAAAATGCCAAAAAATATTAAAATACCTCGAAAAATTCCAAAAAAAATCCCTAGTGTGTCTTTTAACCTATTTTAGTGTCAGTCCAAAAATCACTAAAAATCTCAAAAGAAAAACCTTAAAAATTCAAAAATACGCAAAACTTTCAAAAAAATCTATAAAATCAAAGAAAACTCAGAAAAATATAAACCCAATTCCTGTTTGTTATATATTTCATTCTCTTTATTTGAAAATTAATGTGAAAAATTTTGGTTGCTGTTTGCTAATTTTAATTCCCATTCTACTCACAGCCAGCACATATTTCACTGTTTGCCCTTATTTCAGTATTTGAAAATACCTAAAACACCTTGAAAAATCCCCAAAAATCACAAAAACAGTAAAAATCTTAAAAATATCAAAAACATTTTATTTCTGAATTTTTGGCTATTTTTGCATATTTTTGTCATTATTCTATCTTCTCTTTTATTACATAGCCTTTATTTTCCAATATTGAAAAAGAAAAAAAATAAAATATAAAATTATAAAAATCAGAAAATTAAAAAAATTCAAAATACAAAATTAAAAATAAAAAAAATTATAAATTAAAAACCCACAAAAAATTCCTTTGATTGCTTGCTTAGTGTAGACACACCTCACACTCACTTGTGCACCTCTTTTTGAATTACCCTGTTTGCTCCCTGTGTTCGAACTCTCTGCATACTTGTCCCTATACACCATTTGTGCAGAGTTAAAAAAAAATTTAACTCCACATTTATTTCTAATTATTGATCTATAGTGTGGGTTAATTGTTGATTAAATACACTTTATTGTGGATCGCCGCATCGACATCGGTTGTCTATGCCTTGTGTGAGACATACTCTTTAGACCTACGATAATTTGTGTTTATCAAATGGCGCCGTTGCCGGGGAGCAACAGCGCGTAGATCACTTTTTGCTTGTGTTGTGATTATTTGTCTACTTTTGCGGCTTTTATTTCTACTTATTGTATTTTGGCTCATTTTTTATATTTATTGTTTGAATTGTCTAATCACCTTCTTGTTTGACTTTGTGCGAGATACGCGGATCGAGGGAGGCTCTCTTTTCTAGGAGCGCCCGTGCACCCACGTGAGGCGGCTGACGCTTCGCACCAAGGCGGACTTAGAGGATTTTTTAAGACAATTCCCGAGCCATTTATTTCATTGACCTTATCTTGTGTAATTTATTGTGAGAGAGAGACTCTTTATTTGTAATAATACAGGTACATTCGGACTTGGACTTTCAGGCCTAATTTCCAGGTGTTTGTACACCTGGGGGCTCACCGTGCTTTTATCGGTTTTCATCGCATTTTTTTACTTTGTTTTTCGGTTTTATTTTCTTCACTTTGTGTGATTGAGCCCTTAGATTTAGGATTGCTTGCGATAGATTAAGGCCAAACACCTAATATATCATGCATGTACCTATAGCCGCGTTTGGACTTAGTCAAATTTTAAACAGTCGTTTCATCATCTTAGATCCGCCGCGCCGCGAGCCCACCCCATCAAGCGCTACTCCTGAACTCAACTTGTCGACAAGAGGAGGGGTGAGTCTAGACCGGACTTTTTGGATTGAGGATCGATGATCGACTTGTGGATCTTCACGTTAATAGCAATTTCTGAACATAGGGCGATTTCATCGGCTTTGCATTTGCATATAGATAGGTTTCAATTCTGTTGAGCATCCTTGCATGTAGAGTGCTGGACGCAAGGTAAGCATTTACGCTTTAGCATTCATCATTGTTTGCCGCTTGCATTGTTTTTCCGACTCTCCCTCTGATTTTGCCAACCTAGGAGCTTAAAGGAATTGAATCCCCATTAAGATCGTGCATTTCTCACTAAAAATCCAAAAAAAAGTGATAACAAATAAAATTGGGACTGCTAATTTTACTTGACCCTAAATCCGATCAAAAAGAAACATCTTGTATTGGGGCGAGTAATCCCCTCATTGTCTTCGCTTTTATTTGCTCGCGCACACACTAAGGTTAGAGCCCAAAATCCCATTCAGTCCCCTAAGTGTTTGCGCAATTTTAGACTTCTCACCTAACTCTAAAACAGACAAGATAAAAAGACCACTCTTTGCGGTCTCTACCGAGTTGAGTAGGTGAACTGAGGGTTTGGCTTATTTTGATTTTTGTCTGTGATTGTTGTGTGTGTCCTAGATCATCGCACTTGTGCCTTCTTCTTCACTCTCTTGAATTGACCGTCGTGCTCTCCCCGATCATTCTCTCTTGTTTCGAGATGGAACCCTGGAGCGATTTTTATCCGGATTTTACGGATTCCTCGTACCCTCCAGCCGGTCCCCCTCCCTTTTATCAGGAGGTTCCTCCTCCTACTTTTTCTGACTTTTGTACATATCCGCCTCAGCCACAGTATCACGACTCGGACTTCTACTCACACCCACCCCCACCTGTATATTATCTACCTCCACCTTCACATCCACCCGAGTCTGACCTGATGGAGTCACCTCCCTCGATCTCTATGAGTGATATCTTGAATCAGATGACAAAGCGCATTGATTTGTTGAATGATAATCTTGTTATCTTGAGGAATAATCAGATTAATGCTCCTTCCGTCGGGGATTCAGATTTACTTGTAGGTGATCATGGGAGCTTGCAATCGCCCAAAATACAAAAAATGAGAAAAATTTAAAAATACAAAAAGAGTTCGGGAGACACTTGGTTGATCAATATTTTGAGGAGAGAGTCCACTTGCCAGAACCCTTAACCACACATACATTCACACCTAGTCCCACCTTTGACCCCGAGGATGCCGCTGTACAGACTGCTCCTGGCATGCCTCGTGTATATGCTGATTCCGACTTCCTCCCTTGTATGGAGGAAGTCCAAAAATTCAAAAAAATGTTGACTGAACCCGAAGTGGTGGCCACTATTCATGAGATCATCCGTGCCCCACTTCAGCAGGCCATGATCCAATTATCTGCTCCTCTTCCCAAGAAGAGAAAGCGGAGGAGCAGATCTGAGCGTCACATTCTGACCATGGCCACTGCCCTCGCCATCACACACCGTCCCATTCCCAAGAAGAAGAACACAGCTACACCTTTCATCACCTGCACTATTTCTGACTATACTTGTGATCACACTCTCCTAGACGGCGGTGCTTCTATTAGTATATTACCCTTCTCGCTGGTACAGTCTCTTCACTTAGGGCCTCTCAAGAAAACCAGGATGATCGTTCAGTTTGCTGATGGATCTATTAAGAGGCCGAAGGGTGTCCTTGAAAACGCCGTCATTTCTATTCAGGGCACGATCCACCATGTTGATTTTGTCGTGTTGCCCATGGAGACCTCCACAGGGGAGCCATCTCCAATCATCCTGGGACGACCATTCCTCGCCTCTGTGAGGGTCGTTATTGATTACGGATCAGGAGAGATTCGCTTCCGTCCTGTTGACGAAAGCAAAGTATCGATCACCGCACCCATAGTTGACCAGAGACCTGCACCTGATGCACCTTCATCGATTTTAGCTGACTCCAAGGCCCATGACCGATCTGATGCTACTAAAGATGTTTGCTTAGCGAAACCTAATGAGACCTGACGGATCCCTCGAAAGGGGAGGAAATCGGAAAGCATGGACCTTGAGTTTCCTCCTCCGGGTGTGTGGCGATGTGTTGATGAAATCCAAAGCATTTACGTGATTGATCCAATTGAGCGGGGGGGCAGGTACCAAGACTATTGAGGACGTTTATGAAGTTGCCCATTATTTTGAGAGACCTCATAAGGAGACAAATGACCTAGGTAAGACTAGACGGGACGGGCCTGGTTTGACTACTTCCACTGATATGTTTGTGCCTGGTCCTTCACAAGTAAAGATGATTGAGGTCGGTTATGATGCTGCCATTTATTTTGATAGATTCAAGCCTCTTGATGGAAATGATTCAGGTGAACTCTTGAGGACGATCTGAGTTCGTATACTTCCACTGATGATTTCGTTCCTTTTGATTTTGACCTGGACGAGGACTCGCAGGACGACTCCGATTACACTTCTTCCGAGGATGATGAGTTTGTCCCATTCCACTTTGACATCTGCGAGACTTCCAAGGCCGGACCTAGTCGTACTTCTTCCACTCACCAGTCTTTGCCTTCACACCATAGGACTACCAAGGGAGAACTTAGCCATACTGCTTCCATTGATCAGTTCGTCCCTTTCCGATTTGACTCCACTGAGGGCCTTCACCATGTAGACCCTGATCGGCTTCCGTCCACTGGGGACCTCGATGTCGACATACACCATATCAGATCTATCCCTCAACGGTCTCGCAAGAAGGTTAGCTTTCGGCCTTCTTGATCATATATACATCCACCTCTGTTATACATTCTTCTTTGTTCATCTCTGTTTCTCTCGTATTGCTCGTCCATCCATTCTCGTGTTTGCCTTGCTTAGGACGCACTTTGTCCTACGTTTAGGAGGGGTGGACGAGCCGAGTGCTCTTTTGTCGTTCCGTGTCATCACTCATGTTGTTGCCTATACTTAGGGCTTCTTTTACCCTAAGTATAGGGGGAGCGATGTGTACATTCTCATGATCTCATTTCTAGTCTCATCTCTTTTTCTTTTCTTCTTTTCTTCTTTTCCTCTTCTACCTTCTTCATCTATCAAAAAGGTGCCGCCCTTGTAGACAGTTTTCCATACTTAGGACGTACTTTGTCCTAAGTATAGGGGGGCATGCACCCCGAGTTTCTCTATTTTTCGATCCTCACCATTGTCTCCTCTTCTTGTCTATACTTAGGGATATTTTACCCTAAGTATAGGGGGAGACAATTTGAGTACGATCTGTTCATTCCCACCCTTGACCCTCCCTGCTTTGTATACAGTCTGCTATACTTAGGATTATTTGATCCTAAGTCTAGGGGGACGGTCAACTTCTCATTTGTTCATTCATTCCTTCAATTATTCATTTATTCTTTAGATTTTCCTATACTCAGTACGAGTTATGTCTTCTCTTTTCTCTCTGATCTATGAGGACAGAGCTCAAGCTAAGTATAGGGGGGTCGTATATACTGTGTATATACTTTAGCCATAACTCATACTTTCGTATTTTTCTAAATAATATGGCTAAAAATTCTTTAAAATTCATTAAAATCCTTATAAAAGGTGATTGTTCCTCAAATTCTTTTTGTATATACTGATTAATAAATCAGGTGAAAATGTTTTTTGCAAAATGCTTGAAAAATAGTTTGAAAATCTTTGTGAACATCTATTGAAAACTATTTTGAAAATATTTTGTTACATGTTTTCAACCTTTGTAAAAATGTATGGTTTGTAAAATTTATTTTCTTTGTGTGAAATAAATTGTTTGAAAAACGATTTGCAAATGGTTTGAAAAAAATGGTTGCAAAAATATTTTGAAAAATCTATCTATACTGTTTTGAAAGCCTTTGCAAAATGATTTTCAAATGTGTGTACATGTTTGTAAAAATTGTTTGTAAAAATTATTTCGGACTATAGTTTTCAAAATTGTTTGCAAAACCTGTGTCAAATAAGTTTGAGGAATACATACATCACACCAAATTCCACTATACATGTGTACTTATAAAATTGACCACTTACCCCTGTAAATCCTTAAAATCCACTTCTTGTAATTATAAGAAGCACTCCCGTGTACATATTTTTAACCTAGTTTTCAGCCAAAATCTTTTGTTTTCAAAAAGCCCAAAAACATTTGCAAAATTAAAATCCAAAAACATTCGAAAAATTTCTTTGAAAAATACAACAAATGCATCTGCATATGCATCATCATCATCTTTCAAAAATCCATAAAAAGTTCAAAATCTTGAAAATTGCATCACAAAAATATTTTCTGCATTCTGCAGCGCATTTGCATAGCATGAGCATTTTTCAGATTGAGTTTGATATTTGAACAAGTCTAAGTAAAATCCGGAGGTTGGAGCTTGATTGGACCTTAAAATCTACCTAATGACAGGAACCTTATAGGAACTGGGTTTGAGGTACTTCAGGTCTAGTTGACTTAATTCTTTGAGGATCACGGGACTTGGTTCGATGGATTCTTGACTGCCTAAGTAGAGTATTTCGGAGCACACGCACGACTCTTGTTGATAATGACCTAACTTGGACACCTGCACCTTTCACATAGCTCTCCACGGATGAGGTGGTGAGGAGGCAGTTTCCTTTGGCTTGGGGTAGCATATGAGGGTAGTACTTCTAGGTGGAACCTCTCTTCTTCTTCTAGTGAAGGAAGTGCGCCTCAACTTGGTCTAGTGGTGATGAAGGCTAAAGACAGAAGCCGTGGGTTGCAATAAAGCTTCAAAAGAGGGATAGTCTACTGGCTCAAGAGGAAAATGTCTTGTATATATGTTGCACCATGTAGATATGTTGTACAGATGCACTTGAAAAAAAATGCAAAAAGAACTCCAAAAAAACTCCAAAAAAGTGGTGGGTCGGGTTGAAAATTTAATAACCCCACCGGAGTGTATATAGTCCAATAAAGCAAAAGCTTATGGTATCCATGTTAAATCTCATGAAGCTTGCAGCGGGAGACTTAGCTACACTGGTTGAGCTCCCAAAATTCTATACCTCTTATTCCCCCTCTTCTTGAGCCGGTTGCACTTGAACTTAGAAGGGAATACCCCGCTTCTCGAGGAAAGAGTTGCTAGATCGAGGCATTAGAGGTACCAGGGTGGGGGAGGTTGTTTCTTTATTACTTCTGAGAGGGGAGCTACATATCACTTACATTGTACGAGTCAGACTCATAGTCGTAAGAGTTTGCGTATGGGTTGAAGTATTTCTGACCTGGCTATTGAGGAGACTTGGACGGAGTTTTGGGATTCTCAAGGACTGTTGAATTTCAAACACGGTTCTCACTAAGGTTCTGCCCGCACTAAAACTCCAAAGGTCCGACTTAAGCTCTAAACTTTGATTTTGTGAAGACAAGTTTGATAATCAAATGAAATCCAAGTTCTTCTTTTTCTTTTCTTTCTTTTCTTTTTGCACTTATTGCATAAGTGTTTGCTAGGGACTAGCAAAGGTAAAGTATAGGGGGATGATGAATCCACATTTCATCATCTTTATTCTATCATTTTGGCACCAAAAACCCTAGTAAATGCCTGTAAATAGCATTAATTCCATCATCTTAGCATTCATGCATGTGCATCTAAATAATGTATAAAATACTGTAATTAAAGCCAAAATTATAGAATAAATAAAAGAAAAGAAAAAGAATAAAATATTGTAAATATTTTATGACCCGAAACCCCGAGACCTAGGCATCTTGATGAATAGATCGACAAGGAATAAAGTAGGGGGAGATAAGGGCCAAATACCTATATTATTCTATTCATTCTTTATTCATTTTGGGACCTATTTTTGGTTCCACTTTTCATTCATCAAATAAAGAAACTTTGTACATAAAAGTTGTAGATAATATTACAAGGAAAAATACAAAATTGATTTCACAGAAAAAAAATGTATAGATAAAAAGTTATAGTCTGAATAAGAACCCAGAATCCCAACTTCCCAGACCCGTATCTCACAATTGACAACTCCAAATGCAGCATACTCACCTTTAATTGTATATAGAAGAAAATAAGCTATTTAATGGCAGTGGTTTCGCATTTGGCGGAGCCACGGTTTGAAAGTTGAGTTTTGGACCCTCATTGTATAATTGTACAGATTAAAATATTCGATTTATTATGTATTCATTATTTTTATATTTTTATATTTTTATAATATTATAAATATTACTTATAATAACTATGTCAATTAAAATCAAAATAAAAATGCAAAGAAAACTCAAAATAAAAATAAACAGATTTAGATCATACAGGTATTATACCTATGTTTATACCTATACTTTTTACACTTATATTTTATTAAATGAACAAAACATATCAGCAAAATAAAACAAAAATGTATCTGTGTATATAAAAGTATTTTATGATTTTAGAAAATAAGAAATAAAAAGAATAAAAGTAAAATACACAAAATAAAAATAAAGTAATAAAGTATATAGATAATATACCTATAAAGGGCATAATCGGTAACTTGTAAAAATATAACTCATAAAAATAATTAAAAAACGGAATAAATTACTATATAAAATAATAAATATTTTTTATTCAATAACTGAAATAAAATAATAACGTTTACTATTTTTAATTGATTTTTTAAGGAGGTTTTTCCTGGTTGGTCCACGTGGACCAACCAGGTTGTCTGGCTCGTTGACCGAGGTCAACAGCCTGACCTACCTCCCTTAGCCTCTGCCTACCTCGTTTTTCGCCCGCTTTTGCGGATTTATCGAGGTCGCATCTTACACTTTTTCGCGAAATTTTCTTCTGCAAAATCGTTCCCCTACCATCTCTCTTACTCGCCCTATGTTCTTCTTGGGCTGAGGACCACTGCATTGTCCCAGATCTCTCGTTCTTCACGCCGCTCCGTCAACGTGTACAAAAGACCCCCAGTCCTCCCTTTGATTTTTGAACCACTTTTGGACCAGCTTAGACATCCGGATGCGGGTAGGGATGTGCTTCGGTGACAGGGGATCCATTCCACACCTCCGTTGAGGTACGGCGAAGGTCTGAAGGTGCGATTCCACCATCTCCGGCCACCATTTGGCCGTCGAGGTTAAACCTCGGGTCTACAGCCCCTTGAGGTCGTTTCTATCTCTTTTTCTTGCATTTTTAGCTTTCCAGTAGCATTAGGATTAGTTAGCTACCCCCAGCTTCGTTCGACGCTCCCATCTTAGCATCACGCTACCACCTCGCCGGAGCTTGCCCCGGCAAGCTTCATCCTCGCAACATCCACCGCCCTTCCACCTTTGTGAGCCCTGGAAACCACGCCCTGTCGTTGTGCATTTTTCTTGCAGGTTCCAGGCGCCGAAGACCCCACCTGGGGGTCGTTTTTGCTGACACTCAACCCACCTGGAGCAGCCCCCGACCACCAACACCGCGACGGTTTGCTGGCCTTCCCATGCCATTTTTGAAGCCGCCTGCTGCTAAAGGAAGCTTCCAGGAGGATCTTGGGGCCATCGGAGGAGAAGATCGAGCCTCGTGTACCGAGATTTTGGAGTTTAAAGCTCGTTGGGGCTGTGTTCATCCCCAGTTCTTCGTCCTGCATCACGAGCCGTGGATCTCCCCGCTGTGCTTGACGTGCTACAGCAGCCCTTGGATTATCCCCGTGCCCAGCCGTTCGATCGAGCTCACCCATCTAATCTGGGCTGTGGATTCCGAAGGGGTATCGGTCGTCCCTGTGCTGACACGTGTTTAAGTGGCTTGTGCCACGCCGTCGGATGGCGCCCCTTTGTGGGTAATTTTGCTCTTCACCCGCAAACTTTTTGTATTTACTATTGGGACATAATCTTTCATGGGCAGTTCATTTGATTTTGTATAATTTGCACTAATCCCCCTTCAATTTTGTGTAATTGTGAATTCATCCTCCCAGGCGCGTGCACAGCATGCGCGCGTCTGGGCATTTTGCAAGAGGACCCCTAGCCATTTTTTGTATTTAGTGTTAGTACTGAAACTCTCAGTTGCGGTTACAAACATTTTGGCACTTTAGCATTTTAGCCCCTGCACTTTTGAGAATCACGTTGACACCCTTCCCAGGTCCACGTGCCCTAGGCGCGTGACCTTGGGAGTTTTTACTAAGAAACCCTTCCGGGTTTTTGTATTAAGATTTAGTCCAAAAGTTTAATACTTCAGTTCAATATTTTGCGGAAAATTGCATTTTCGCCCTGGACTTTTGGATATTTGCATAAATGCCCCTACCAGTCCATTAACTTGTGCTTGCTTGCTCTATTTATTTAAGGCCTTATTTTAACTCGAAAAATTCTTAAAAATTAGGGTTAAGTTCATGTAGGCTTGTTCTTTGACGCTAGCATTTTAGTTTTTGATTCTATTTTATTTCTATATTTATTAAAAATCAAAAACATGCTTTTTATTCACTGTCTAGCTTAGAAAATGCCAAAAAATATTAAAATACCTCGAAAAATTCCAAAACAAAATTCCCTAGTGTGTCTTTTAACCTATTTTAGTGTCAGACCAAAAATCACTAAAAATCTCAAAAGAAAAACCTTAAAAATTCAAAAATACTCAAAAATTTAAAAAAATCTATAAAATCAAAGAAAACTCAGAAAAATATAAACCCAGTTCTTGTTTGTTCTATATTTCATTCTCTTTATTTGAAAATTAATGTGAAAAATTTTGGTTGCTGTTTGCTAATTTTAATTCCCATTCTACTCACAGCCGGCACATATTTCACTGTTTGCCCTTATTTCAGTATTTGAAAATACCTAAAACACCTTGAAAAATCCCCAAAAATCACAAAAATAGTAAAAAAATCCTAAAAATATCAAAAACATTTTATTTCTGAATTTTTGGCTATTTTTGCATATTTTTATCATTATTCTATCTTCTCTTTTATTACATAGCCTTTATTTTCCAATATTGAAAAAGAAAAATTATAAAATTATAAAAATCAGAAAATTAAAAAAATCAAAATACAAAATTAAAAAAAATATATTTTAAAAATTAAAAACCCACAAAAATTTCCTTTGATTGCTTGCTTAGTGTAGACACACCTCACACTCACTTGTGCACCTCTTTTTGAATTACCCTGTTTGCTCCCTGTGTTCGAACTCTCTGCATACTTGTCCCTATACACCATTTGTGCAGAGTTAAAAATAAATTTTAACTCCACATTTATTTCTAATTATTGATCTATAGTATGGGTTAATTGTTGATTAAATACACTTTATTGTGGGTCGCCGCATCGACATCGGTTGTCTCCGCCTTGTGTGAGACATACTCTTTAGACCTACGATAATTTGTGTTTATCAGTACCTCCGATGAAGCCGGGAAGCTCCAGGGAGCTCCGGCGACGAAGGAGGAGCAAAGCTCCTGTGCTTGGATGTTCGGACCTCCAGATGGGGTCCTTAAACATGCAAAACAGCACAGAGAGAATCCTGGGTCGAGGGCAAAGTGCCTCGACCCGTCAGTGGGTGAAATGGATGATCAGAAGGGGGCGGAGCGTAGTCTCTGGCGAAGCGACGGTGGAGGAGACCTGAGGTCCTGCTCCGTGGTGATACAGGATGATCGGAGATGCGGAGAATGTGGGAAGGAGTCTCGTGAGTGTGAGTCGATGGTTAGATGAGCGAATGGACGGTCAGATCGGGGGGAATTGGTCGGCGGCGAAAAAGGGCGAAATCAAAAATTAAGGTAATCTACGGGGTATCGGAACTGCTTGATGGACACAATCGATTGGGTTGTAGATGCTGGACCTCTGGGGGTCTTCTCCTCAATGGAACATCGCTTCCAGAGGCTCGGGCGCACCTTGCGGCGGCGCACGGCGATGAGGCTCGCTTGATCAGTGGTTGGGGCTGCTCTCTCCTAGCTGCGACACTGCCCTCGGATAGCTGTCACTCTAAGGAGGGTAATGGAGGTCCTGGGATGGAAGGCGGAGGCCAAAGATGGAATGAAAACCGCGGCGGAGGAGAGGATATATACTCGTAGGGGTTCGTCAAGATGGAGGTCGAGCGAGTGATTCGGGGCTCGGATCCCTAAGCAGATCCCCAAGCATGGATCAGGGATGATTGACAGATTCGAAAATGCAGCTTGTTAAGGATGTGTTTTTATGTGTCGTTCATTGTAGGCGGCAATCAGAAACGGTCAAGAAAATAACCACACAAAATATTCGTCAATTTGATTAATGTGGTTTTATGATTGTTTTACTTGGGCAAGTCCCAAGGTCGATCACAAGGAGGCAAAGGAACAACCTAGAATTATGCTTATCAGGATTCATGCACAGTTTTCAAGGCGGTCTGGAATTTTTCATGCAATAAAGGGTGTTACATGTAATTTTGGCCTAATTTTAGGGACCAAAATAGCTACTACGTTCAAACGATGTCCGAAAAATATGAAATTTGGCCACAATGGAAAATATGATGAAATGAGTGTACTATAGTTTTTTTGGAATTTTTGGATGCAATATGAATTTTTATGGGTTTTGAAATGCAAACAAAATGAATATCACTATTTAATTATAATAAATATTAACCTATTTATTTTCAAGGGATAAAATTATCTAAGATCTATCACTAGGTTATTGATCAGGAAAAATCTAAATCTCGAAAATGTGAGATCTAATACCTATTAAAAATTAAACACTGAATTATGCAAAATGATTTTTACAGGGCAAACTATATATGCAAATGCAATTCTTTTTGGGCACAATGTCAAGCACATGTAATTCTACAATATATGACTTTTCGAGAATTTTTAGAGCAACAATTAATCAACTATGAATTTCAGAGAAAGTAATGGTCAAAATATGCAATTTTACATAGAACAATTAGTTATTAATTAACCATCAATCACAAAAAAGTCTACAATATGTCAAAATGTAGAAAATTAATCAAAGAACAAAACGCCAATTTTTAATAAATAAAATGATGAAGTATAGATGTCTAAAATTGTGGAGGATTACAGGGGTATTTTTGCAATAATAATAATAAAGAAAATTGCAGAGGGGGACTTATGTGAAATTACCAGTAAACAGAGGGAAAATTCTACAAAATGTCCAAGAGGCACATGCGTAGCACGTGCCCTTGGAATAGAGGGTTGATGTGCGAATAGGGAGATCCTCCAGCGAGCCTGTTGTAAATTCCCCAAGGTCACATGCAAAGTAGTGACCCCAGGGTGGACGCGCCTCACGTGATCCCTCCGCACGCGCACCTCGTGTGGGAGGGCCTCGGGTTGAAGCTCGGCCGACTGGTGGACTGCGGGGTGGTGCGGGAGCTTCAACGCCTCCCCTTTACGTTGTTGGGAAGGAGACGCGGCTGTGTTGTGCTCCGGGTGCGGCGGTGCGGTGAATGGCCGGAGCGTCGTGGGAGGTGTTGGTCCAGGCGAGGGGCCACGTTGCTGTTGGACGGAGAGAGGCGATGTCGCGGTTGTCGTGGGCGGAGTTGGAAACGGTGGCGGAGACAGCGGAGTCGGGGATCGAAGACGAAGCTGGAGGTCGATGTCGACCGTGGTGGAGATATCGTCGTTAGGCGGTCGTAGGGGGTCGTCGGCCGATGGCAGTGGCTCGGTTGATGAAGATGGTCGGTGGTTGTCGACGATCATTGATGAAGTCGGTGGTAGTGTGGCTTCGGTCGGAGAAGAGAGAGAGAAAGAGAGAGAGAGAGAGAGAGAGAGATAAGGAGTAGAGAGAGAGTACATGGAAGGATCGGGCTCGACGGTCGGTCGCCGGAGCAAACGTCGAGGGCACGGTTGTCACGACCAGAGGAGAGTGACGGCGGATTAAGTGGAGGAGGGCCAGCGGTGCTCGTTAAATAGGAGAGAGGGGAGAGGTCAGCTATGGAAGGAGGTCGGACGAGATCGTCGAGGATCGGAGATGGGATTCGATTGGGATACGCGGCGGCGGCGGTCGCGAGATCCACGGAGATGGGGTGATTCGGCGGAGGAGGGATTTGCAGTGAGGTATAGGGGCGGCAGAGCTTTCCAAAAGGGGGAGGAAGAAGATAAGCCAGGGCCGTCCGATCGGCCGACATCGGACGGCCTGGAAGTAGCCACGTGGCACGCAAGGGGGGCGAGAGATGAAGGCACGTGCGGAGCACGTGCCTGGGAGGCACGTGCGACGCACGTGCTCTCATTTTAATTTTTTTTAATTTTTTTAATTTTTTTTATAAAATGTAAATATAATGAGGCCAAAAATGGCTGACACGTGGCGGCACCCGGTGTTGCCACGTGTCAGCGCCACAAAAATCATGATATAAATACTTTGTAAAATCGAAAATTAATAGTAAATGACCTCAGATCAAAAACGTGTCTTCACGAAAATTGCTCGTCTCGATGAGATCTACAACTTTCATGAAGACATCAAAACCAATAGTCGATCATTTGCACAAAGTGGTATTTTTGGGGTATCCCATGTACATAGAACACCTTGGTTTTGGGGTTTTTTAATTTTTATGTCATTTTTTAGATCAGATAAAAATCCGGAAAAAAATATGATAAATCAGAGATAAATAATTACATATTAATCTAATTTTTTGGATTTTTATTAATTAATAAAATAAGGATATAAAATAATAGGTTAAAAACTGCTAAAATCTACAATATACAAAAGGGGCCCAAAACCCAACTTTCACATATGAGCTCCGATTCACTTGAACTTAGTCTTGTTTTGAAGGTAATTGAATGTACATTAGTTCAAAAGTGAGTAGGATTAAATTGGACACTGGATGAGGAAGATATGAGCTTTTTAGTCCGTAAATCCTAAAACTAGAGTTTGGGTTTTTGGTCCACTTATTTGGGTTAGTTATTTTTTTATATTTTTCATTTTATTCTTGTTAGTGATACGTACACAATGGAAGTGGTTTTGGCTTATTCGGAGTTAGTATGAATGAGTTAAAAATTAGGGAAGTTAGGCTATTTACAGGTCACTTTTGACTTGGGTTTTTGGCTTCTTATTTTGTGCAGAAATTTATGCTAAAATGCAATTCTTATGAAATTATGCATGAATGCTAATTATGCAGAATAGATGCCGAAATGTTGTTGATTTTAGGGGATTTGAGCTTAATAAATGAGATTTAGAGTGATGAATTTGAGATTCATCATCCCCCTATACTTAAAGCATGCCCGTCCTTGAGCATTAAAAAGAAATGCTATGAAGTGAAATGAGATTGGGTTCCATACCAAGATCATGAGCTGAAGGTGAAAATGAATCTATACTCAACCTTTGGATTATTAGTGCAGTGGAACTTCTGTGAGACTTAGAATTTTAAAATCAACAGCCCTCAAGTTCTACACATCAATGCTACAGTTTCGGCTCAGAAGTCATCTTAGATCTATCCTCTTCCCAAAGCATACCCTATGAACATTGAACAATCGACTCTTGTGTGTGAAATATTTTAGCTCTTCCCACCCAGAATGTCGGACTACCGTGCAAACCTCCTCTCCAATAACTCATCCTCGAGGAGTCAGGTATTTCCTTCTAAGGGTTGTCGCGTCGTGTTCACAATCGAATTGGGGAAGAAGTTAGAAGAATGAGAAAAGAACTGGAGGGTGGCCAGTGTAGTCACCTCTCCTTATGAAGATGGCCAGTGTATCCGAGTCTCCACCAAGATCTGCAGGTTTCTTGAAGCTTGGACCTTTTGGTCAGATATTTATTTAGTAGAATGCTTCTTTGTATTTGTAACTTTTGGTGGTTCTGCTTGGATCTTGTTGTGCCCCTACGGATACAGAATCTTTTGTTTCCGTACAGTTTTTGGGGTCTTAGAAAAAATTGTGCCCGGCCATCCATCCCTTTTCCGGAGCTTTATTTCAAACCGTACTCCTGTCTTTAGATTTCCACGCTACCAGAAAAGAAACTCACACAGTCTTCCAACATCCCGTCTGAGTTGAGCTAAGTGCATAGTGCGAGAGTACAAATTAATTCCTTATTCCAGAGTTGTACCCAGAATGAAGAGACCATGTTAGACACTAAAAGTCAAACTCTGCACATTGTCATGTGGAACTTAAAGAATTAAGCCAACGACCTGATGTTTCTAAAATCCTATTTCTCGGTGAAGTTCCTCTGAAAATTAGGTGGATTAAGGTCAAGTCCAGACCACTCTCGATTTCGGCTCATAACTCGGTCCAGAACCCAATGACTTTTCACATATGCAAAAGAATGCGATGCTGGATGAAGTGCAGGTGTGTGGAATGCAGACACATTTTTTTCTTCTTTTGATTTTTTTTATGTAAGGGATTTTTATTTGTTTTGTTTCGGTTTTTTTTGTTTTTTTTGTATGTTTTTATGCAAAAATAAATAAGAAGCCATTTTTTTCAAAAAATTTTGGGCATAGTTAGTGTTAGTAGCAAAACTTTTTTTAATTAATTACCCACCCCGTAAATACATATAGACTTACGCGAAAGTACGAGGTATGGCTAAAATATATACACAGTATATATACAGACCCCCCTATACTTAGCGAGTGCTGTGTCCTCAGAGCACAAGAAGCGTAAAGAAGACATAGCTCGGGCTAAGCGTAAGAGAGTAAAAATTTGATATACAATGGCCAGCCCCCCTATACTTAGATTGAGAATAGTCTAAGTATAGAAGACGAGCGCAAAAAGAGGCGGTCGGGATATGTGAATGAGGAGAATATATACAGGTGGGTGTCGGTTCCCCCTTTACTTAGGCTCTGATCGGCCTAAGTATCAGAGAAAGGTGGGAATGGAGTGATCGGGAGAAGCCGTGTGATGGGGGAAATGGTATATACAGATGGCATCAGTCCCTCCTATACTTGGGCCTTGGCCTAAGTAGAGGAAGAAGTTGTACAAGGAGACCGATGTGGTCGGGAGGGAGGGTGGGGTTGAACTGATAAATCTTCACTGTCTTTGCTCTGTGTAAAGTAGATGACCTCAACTTGAACTATCTGCTCTTGGGATGATTCTATATATGGCTTCAGCAATTGTCCATTCACTGAGGTTGTGCATCATCTTTGAGTTCTGCAATATCCACACTTCCATTGGTATGCACATCGATGACAACATAGGGACCCGTCCATTTTGATTTCAGTTTCCCATGAAAAATCTTTAACCGAGATTAAACAACCATACTTTCTGCCCAGGGACAAAGGTTTTATCTCGAATGTGTCTATCATGCCATCTTTTGACCTTGTCCTTATAGATCACACTGTTGTCATATGCTCAGTTTCGGATTTCAATTAGCTCATTCAAATTTAATTCTCGACATAATTTCCCAAGGTGACAACTCCAATTCAACTTTTTGATCGCCCATTCATATTTGTGAATCAATTCTGCAGGTAGATGATATGGCTTGCCATAGATCATTCTAAAAGGTGAAGTACCGAGTGGAGTTTTATATGTTGTCCTATAGGCCCACAGAACCCGATCCAATAGTTTTTGACCAATCCTTCCTATCTGGACGAACCAATTTTTGAAGAATACCCTTCACCTCTCTATTAGAAACCTCTGCCATGCTATTAGATTGTGGATGATATGGTGGCTATTCTATGTTCAAATTTATACTCTTTAGCCAAAGATCTCATTTCCCTATTCACAAAGTGGCTACCTCCATCAAAAATCAAAACTTTTAGTATCCTGAACCTTGCAATGATATTATCCTTGATAAACTTACAGACGGTTTTGTTGTCTGCAGTTCGGGTTGGAATAGCCTCTACCCATCTGGACAAATAATCAATTGCCAATAAGATGTACTCAAATCCATTGCTATTGGGAAAGGGACCCATAAAATCAATCCCCCATGCATCGAAAACATCACAGAAAATCATTGGTTGCATGGGCATTTCATCTCTATAACCAACAGTCCCTCCCATTCTTTGGAAAATCATGCAAGACCGTACAAAGTCATTAGCATTACGAAATAAGGTCTGCCAGTAAAATCCACATTGGAGTACCTTGTGCGCGGTTCTCTTTCTTGAATGGTGTCCTCCAGCCTCGAGAGTATGACAATGTGTGAGGACACTCTAGTATTCTTCCTGAGGAATACATCTTCTCCAGACATAATCTGCTCCTTCATAAAAAAGGAAAGGATCGTCCCAATGGTATTTTCGTGAATCCGACTTCAGTCTATCAATCATTCTCTTGGTCCAACCAAAGGAAACTTTCTTGGAGACAAGATAGTTCACGATGTTGGAATACCATGGGGTTGAATCAATAACGCAAACAGATTCGTCTTGAAAAGTCTCCTTAATAGGTCCAGTGTCAGGATAATCATTTTTCTCAATTCGGGAAAGATGATCAGCAACAACATTCTTTATTCTAGGTTTATCTTTGATCTCCAAATTAAATTCCTGGATTAACAAGATCCACCTCAAAAACGTGCCTTGGCATCTTTCTTATCCATGAGGTATCTAATTGTCGTATGATCAGTGAAAATTGTCACCTTGGAGCCCATATGATCTGAATTTTTCAAGGGCTCAAACAACTGCGAGCATTTCCTTTTCAGTCACTGTATAATTTTTCTGTGCAGGATCTAATACTTTGCTCGCATAGTGAATCGCATAAGGGATTCCATCCCATCTTGTCCAAGCACAGCTCCGACAGTGAAATCCGATGCATCAGTCATGATCTCAAAGGAAGAGACCAGTCGGGAGCTTGTAATATTGACGATTCACATATTTTCTTTTTCAGGAGCTCGAAGTCCTCAAGACACTTGTGATTTACAATAAACTCAGTGTCTTTTCCTAAGAGCTCAGTCAGTGGGCGGGCGATCTTTGAAAAATCAGGGATAAACCTTCGATAAAATCCAACATGCTCTATAAAAGACCTCACTGACTTGACGTTGGTTGGTGGCTCAAGTTTCTTGATCACGTCCACCTTGGCAGGGTCGACCTCCATTCCCTTTTTGGAGATGACATGCCCCAACACGATACCCTCAGTCACCATAAAGTGACTCTTCTCCCAAGAGAGTACCAAATTAACCTCCCTGTATCTCTTGAGGACTCTGTCCAAGTATGCTAAACATGTATCGAATGAATCACCATGGACCGAGAAGTCATCCATGAAGACTTCCAGGAAATCACCCACCATTTCGGCAAATACGGCAATCATGCACTGCTGAAATGTGTCTAGGGCATTACAAAACCCGAATGGCATGCGCTTGAAAACGTAGGTACCGAAGGGACATGTAAATGTGTTTTTTCCTGATCCTCGGGAGCGATAGCTACTTGATTGTAGCCAGAATATCCATCAAGAAAATAGAAGAATGCTTTCCCTACATGTCTCTCCAAGATTTGATCAATAAATGGCAGTGGAAAGTAATCATTCTTGATCGCAGCATTCAGGCGTTTGTAATCGACACAGACACGCCACAACGTGGGTACTCGGGTCGTGATCTCTGCCCCCTCCTCGTTGGTGACCATCTGGATTCCTGACTTCTTCGGGATGACATGAAGGGGGGCCACCCACTTGGAGTCAGAAATTGGGTATATAAAACCTACTTTGCACAATTTCTCTATCTCTTTCTTAACCACTTCCCGAAGATGGGGTTTAATATTCTCTGAAATTCACGGAAAGGCCTTGCGTTATCTTCAACATAAATTTGGTGCGAGCAGAGAGTAGGGTTGATTCCTATGAGATCCAACACAGTCAAACCGATGGCTTTTCGATTTCGCTAAAGGACTTCTAGAAGTCTAGATTCTTGATCCATGGTTAATGATGAGCTAACAATCACAGCGAATTTATCTTTAGGTCCATTGAGAAATGCATACTTCAGTGTGGGAGGGAGAGGTTTTAGCTCTGGCAATTCTAAATCATCAATCAAGTCTGGCTGAATGTCTTTTAAGTCCGGCTCTGTGTTGGTTGGCGGTGGATCATTCTGTGATATGTTAGCCACTAATCCTGAAGGAATGTGAGTCGGATCGCAAAAGTAGTGCGGTAATTCGGCCAAAGCCGCGTCCAACTCGTCATGGATGTTTCTTGATTTTCCCGAAGAAGATGGAATTGACAAATCCGAAAGGATTTATGTGTCATCAAGATAACAAACAACGTGTGTTTAGATTTGTCTGGCGATAGCTCACATAATGTATGGTTCATTGTTTCTTCTTCTGCTGTGGTGGTATCAATCTGAAGATCTGGCAGTTGGTCCCATGGTCTAGTAGTGCTGATGAGATTACACTCAGATGTTTCGGCATCTTCAGTGGTGGATTCGGAATCTGATCTTTGCCACTTTGTTTGTTTCATCTCCAGATCTACTTCTCCATCTAGGGAGCGGAATTTCATCATTCCGGTGTTGTAATCGAATATAGCCTTGGCGGTTCTTAAGAATTGTCTTCCCAGAATGATTTGCGATTCTTTCCAATGGTTCGGGGTCTACATATCAAGGTCAGTGAAGTCCACTTTATATTCCGTACCCTCGACCATAATGATAACATTTTTCACTTCTCCCTTAGGTCTTTTAGTAGATTTGTCAGTGAATTGGAGTAAAGATAATGATTTCTGAAGAGGACCTAACTCCAATCGGTAATATAAGGCTAAGGGAAGAAGATTGATGGAAGAACCATTGTCGAGAAGTGTGCGTGAGAATGCAATACCGCCAATGCGGCTTTCCACGTAATGAGCCCCCAGATCCCTTTTCTTCCTTGGTAAATGCTGATTTCTGACGCATTTTGTAGTGGCCACTGTCAGGACATGAGTCTCCACAAACTGACTTATTTTCTTTGTACAAGTCCTGGTGGGAGTACATTTCATTTTCAAATATTTTTGAAATGCAGGATTACTAGCCACATACTGATCAAAGGGTACTTTCATTGTGATATTCTGCTGGCAGAACATTTCCATCACTGGGTCATTCTGAATGTTTTTCTTTTGTTTTCCTTTCTTAAGAGCATGGGGGGAAGGAATAGAAGCATTTGAGATTGGAGAAAGAGAGCCAGAATCGTAAATAAGAGCATCTTTATTGGATTTGGAGTTCTTATTACAATCATAATATTTTTGATAATAATCATGTTGCTGAAATGGTGAAAGGTATTTTTGCAGTAACTAGAGGTTCAAGGTCCTCTGCGGTCTCCATAGATGCTTTTACTTTATCTCGAGCAGAAATCTTCGAGCGTCCTTCTTCGTCCTCAGAAGCATCCTCCGGTTGATCTTCTGAGTCTTGATGGTCTGCTTCCCTTGCCCGGTCAGGTACGACCACGATCCTTCCGCTCTAAGTGACATGGCACTGATATTGTCAAACGAAAGGATTTCGTGTTCAGATGTGGAAAAATCTGAATAGTATACCTGGCTATTGTATTAAGATGACTGAGATTTGTTCAAGATATTGAAGTTAGCTTGAACTTGGGCGGGAATGGTTGTAGCTGAGGCCGTCTGTTCATCCTTCCAACGGGATAGACGATTAACATCTACCCGTAGATCGTACAGCTCATTTTGAAAGATGTGAATTTCCTCCAGCATTTGTCTCTGGATATCCACCGGTTCTTCTGGAGGATTGGATGCTTGAGATGCTTGATTTGGAGCTTGATATTGCTGACGATGTTGTTGAGGTTGGTTCTGACGGTTGTGTGGTTGTTGCTGCCTCGAGTGCTGATTGTGTTGTGGAGCTGTGGGAAATGTGGTATTGTAGAAGGTGGGTGGACGTTGATATTGCTGACGGTCCCCCATATTACCCTGTCAGGTATTATCCTGTGTGTACCAGATGCCGTTTATCTCGAATGCCAGGGGAGGGGCTTCTTCGACTATCTCGGCTGGTGGAGGTGACTGCTGGGAAGGTTGGGCACAGGATTGGTCCTGAGCCCATGGTGGATGTTGTACTGACCCTGGCTGCTCCTGGACATGATGCACATGATAGATCGGGGTCGTAGGTGCAGTAGGTATCCCTATCTTGGATACCTTCTCAGTTAGATCCTCTATTTGCTTCGGAAACTGGGAGATCCGGTTGTCGATGTCGTTCACCCTTTTATGAATGTGATCCACCACTGTTAATTTATCTGCGATGATGTTCATGTTGGGAATCAAATCTTCTGCTATTTCTGCGACAGTTTGCTTCCCTACTTTGGCTTGAAAGGTTTTCAGGGAATCGGTGTAAGCTCTACTAGTGATTTGTGAACGGCTAGTCTCCGCCATTTGCTCCAGTATTTTCCAAACGGTCTCAGCTCCTCGGGATGTGTAATTTCCTCCACAGGCAGCGCTGACTAGACCATGAGTCCCGTAGTTAAGGCCAGAATACAATGATTGAACCAGGATGTTATTATCTAGGTCATGGTAGGGACATTTCTGCAGCAGATCTTTAAATCTATCCCATGCATCACAAAGTGGTTCATTCGGCATCTGAGACAAGCTAGTGATGCGAGTCCTCATTTGATTGGTTCGACTCAAAGGGTAGAATTTCTTCAAGAATAGGTTCTTGAACCTATCATAAGTGGTCACTGTCACTCCCAAATTTTTCACCCAGTAATCTGCCTTACCGTTCAAGGCGAAAGGTAATGCAATGAGACGAATGTAGTCTTGGCTGACTTGTGGGTGCCTCTGATTAGAACATACTAGCTCCAAATCACGCAAAAATTCATAAGGTTCTTCATCTGAATTACCATGAAATTATGGTAATTGACTCAGGAAGTGTGGCTTTAGTTCATGGTGAACCTCTGGCTGTGGCGGCTGCAAGTAATTTCTGACTCTATATTCCCCGGGATTGTATGCGGCTTCCATTGGTGGTTCTTCCTCTGCATTCAACTGTTCTAGTTGTTCCCTCATCAAATTTTGTTGCTGCTCAGACGCGGCTAGTCTTGCTAGAACCATCTGCATTGGATCTTCATTGAGTTCATCTTCTTGATTGCTCTTCTTCGGAGGCATCTTTCGTGGGTACTTCTTTTCACCTTCATATTGTGAAAAATTGGAGTCAATATTTTGGAAAAGATTATAAGAGGAGGATTCAAGGGGAAGGTGTTCCTGAACCCAAGGTGGTTCTGAGTAAGAGTGGCTCAGAACGTTTGAGACTGGAAAGTTTGTGACGGTCAGAAAAGGGTTTGCTGAGTCCGAACAGAAATTACCACAATCTTCCATTCTCGAATCCAAGAGATTATCAAGAGGTGTATGGATTATGATCTAGGCACAAGTGTGCGGTATTCGATGATCAACTAAGTTTTATGCACAAATCAAACACAATACAAAGTTTTTTTGTTTCACCAACTTACTCAGTGAAGACCGTAAGAGTTCGACCAATTATCTTGTCAATTTTAATTTGTGAGAAGTCAAATCTTGCAAACCGTTAAACGAGCTGTTGGGCGCCGAAATTTTCTTAAAGACTGTCCCGAGTTTGTACGACTAGTTGCATCCACTTTCAGCCAGTATAGGTGTAAGTATGGACCGTAAAACGGCTACCCGTGTTACTTAAGGATGGAGCCTTACGCAGTCTCCTTTAAACCACCCACTCTGCTAAGGAAGTACAGACCATTTACCGGCTACCCTTATTCCTCACTGACAAGTAGCTAATTGTTTTTAAAATCAGTAGTCTATATGAAAATCTTGGCTTGTCTCTATCCTAGTGTGTGTCTCTCTTCTCGATGTAAGATAAAGACAAACAATGTCGGGGTCGCTCTCCCGCAAGAATTCCTGATTTTATAGGGTAATTAAGAATCAGCTATATTTAGCAGTCTCAATTTTAATTAGGTGATCACTGAAGAAATTAAGTGAGCAGAAATGCACGTCTACCATTCAGTCCCAGTTCCTTTAAATTTATGTGATAAAACAAGAGGGAGGAGGCCGGGAAAAGCTGATGCACGTGAAAAACTATGATGTATGCTCAGTTAGAAGACATACAGTGAATCCTCGCAATCTTCATGTGGGATGCTAGACAAAAATTTAAAAATTATTCTATATGAAATGCAAGCCGATGAAAAATCGCACCTAAGCAGAAAATTCTATTGGCGGAGAAGAATTGAGTTAAATTTTTTGCTAAAGTGAACGATCTATGTGCTTCTCAATTAAAGTGACGTGTGGCTTAAGATCCTACGAGCACAATCAAGAATTTAAAAATGCTATGAGAGTCGTATGTGCAGGTCTAACCTAATCGCCACTTAAGTCGGGCCCCACCCTCGCCGGAGAGTGAAACAGGCCACGACACACCACAGAAAAAGTTTAGAGGTCTGTTTACACATGCGAGAGTCCAAAGGGACACCGCTGTAAATATACAATTAATTACAGAAATTAAAGTTCAGAAAAATAAATCCTAGACTCTACGCTCTCTCACAAATCGACTAGATCTTAGATTAATTGTGGTTTTTTAGGAGATCGGTGAAGTAGCGTCGGTTCTTGAAAAAACAGCTCCACGTACCGGGTATCTCGCAAGAAAAATAAGAGAGATAGTGTAAGAGAGTGACTCAAAAATATATGAAAAATAAATGTTGAAAATAAATTGCAGGAAAAAAATTGGAATTTACAATGCGAAATTCATGGGTCAGACTACCCGAATGCGGAAAACCGAACGAAAATTTTCAAAACAAAAATCTAAGCCGTTTGCCTCCCCGACAACGGCGCCATCTGACGAATCCGAAAATGCAGCTTGTTAAGGATGTATTTTTAAGTGTCGTTCATTATAGGCGGCAATCGGAAACGATCAAGAAAATAACCACACAAAATATTCGTCAATTTGATTAATGTGGTTTTATGTTTATTTTACTTGAACAAGTCCCAAGGACGATCACAAGGAGGCAAAGGAACAACCTAGAATTATGCTTATCAAGATTCGTGCACGGTTTTCAAGGTGGTCTTTTTTTGGAATTTTTCATGCAATAAAGGGTGTTACATGCAATTTTGGCCTAATTTTAGGGACTAAAATATCAACTACATTCAAACGATGTCCGAAAAATATGAAATTTGGCCACAATGGAAAATATGATGAAATGAGTGCACCGTAGTTTTTTTGAAATTTTTGGATGCAATATGAATTTTTTATGGATTTTTAAATGCAAACAAAATGAATATCAATATTTAATTATAATAAATATTAAACCTATTTTTTTTAAGGGATAAAATTATCTAAGATCTATCACGAGGTGATTGGTCTAGGAAAAATCCTAAACCTCGAAAATGTGAGATCTAATACCTATTAAAAATTAAAAACTGAATTATGCAAAATGATTTTTACAGGGCAAATTATATATGAAAATACAATTCTTTTTTGTCACAATGTCAAGCACATGCAATTCTACAATATGTGACTTTTCGAGAATTTTTAAAGCAACAATTAATCAACTATGAATTTCAGAGCAAGTAATGGGCAAAATATGCAATTTTCCACAGAACAATTAATTATTAATTAATCATCAATCACAAAAATGTCTACAACATGTCAAAATGTAGAAAATTAATCGAAGAACAAAATGCTAATTTTTAATAAATAAAATGATGAAATATAGATGTCCAAAATTATGGGGGATTATAGGGGTATTTTTGTAATAATAATAATAATAAACAAAACTACAGAGGGGGACTTATGTGAAATTACCAGTAAACAGAGGGCAAATTCTGCAAAATGTCCAAGAGGCACGTGCGTAGCACGTGCCCTTGGAATAGAGGGCTGTTGTGCGAATAAGGAGATCCTCTAGGGAGCCTGTTGTAAATTCCCCAAGGTCACGTGCAAAGCACGTGACCCCAGGGTTGACGTGCCTGACGTGATCCCTCCGCATGCGCACCTCGCGTGGGAGGGCCTCGGGCTGGAGCCCGGCCGACTGGTGGACTGCGTGGCGGGGCGGGAGCTTCACCGCCTCCCCTTTGCATTGTTGGGAAGGAGACGCGGTTGTGTTGTGCTCCGGGTGCGGCGGTGCGGTGAATGGCCGGAGTGTCGTGGGTGGTGCTGGTTCAGGCGAGGGGTCATGCTGCTGTTGGCCGGAGAGAGGCGATGTCGTGGTTGTCGTGGGCGGAGTTGGAAACGGTGGCGGAGACGGCGGAGTCGGGGATCGAAGATGAAGCTGGAGGTCGATGTCGACCGTGGTGGAGATATCGTCGTTAGGCGGTCGTAGGGGGGTCGTCGGCCGATGGCGGTGGCTCGGTTGATGAAGATGGTGGGTGGTTGTCGACGATCGTTGATTGATGAAGTCGGTGGTAGCGTGGCTTCGGTCGGCACAGAGAGAGAGAGAGAGAGAGAGAAGGAGTAGAGAGAGAGAGAACCTGGAAGGATCGGGCTCGACGGCCGGTCGTCGGAGCAAGAGCAGCGGCGGAGGCGTAGCTGCGATGAGGTTGTAACCTCGGATCACGCCGAGGGCACGGTTGTCACGACTGGAGGCAAGTGACGACGGATGAAGTGGAGGAGGCCCGACGGTGCTTGTTAAATAGGAGAGAGGGGGGAGGTCAGCTATGGAAGGAGGTCGGACGAGATCGTCGAGGATCGGAGATGGGATTCGATTGGGATACGCGGCGGCGGTCGCGAGATCCACGGAGATGGGGTGATTCAGCGGCAGAGGGATTTGCGGCAAGGTACAAGGGCAGCGGAGCTTTCTAAAAGGGGGAGGAAGAAGATAAGCCAGGGCCATCCAATCGATCGAGATCGGACGGCCTGGAAGTGGCCACGTGGCAAGCAAGGGGGGCGAGAGATGAAGGCACGTGCGGAGCACGTGCCTGGGAGGCACGTGCGACGCACGTGCTCTCATTTTAATTTTTAATTTTTTTATTTTTTTTTATAAAATGAAAATATAATAAGGCCAAAAATAGCTGACACGTGGCGGCACCAGGTGTTGCCACGTGTCCGCACCACAAAAATCGTGATATAAATACTTTGTAAAATCTAAAATAAATAGTAAATGACCTTGGATCAAAAAAGTGTCTTCACAAAAATTGCTCGTCTTGATGAGATCTACAACTTTCATAAAGACATCAAAACCAAAATCGATCATTTGCACAAAGTAGTATTTTTGGGTTATCCCATGTACATAGAACACCTTGGTTTTGGGGTTTTGTAATTTTTATGTCATTTTTTAGATTAGATAAAAATCCGGAAAAAATATGATAAATCAGAGATAAATAATTACATATTAATCTAATTTTTTATTTTTATTAATTGATAAAATAAGGATATAAAATAATAGGTCAAAAACTGCTAAAATATACAGTATACAAAAGGGGCCCAAAACCCAACTTACACATATGAGCTCTGATTCACTTGAACTTGGTCTTATTTTGAAGGTAATTGAATGAACATTAGTTCAAAAGTGAGTAGGATTAAATCGGACATTGGATGAGGAAGATATGAGGTTTTTAGTCCGGAAATCCTGAAACTAGGGTTTGGGTTTTTGGTCCACTTATTTGGGTTAGTTATTTTTTTGTATTTTTCATTTATTCTTGTTAGGGATATGTACGTAGTGGAATGGTTTTGGCTTATTCGGAGTTAGCATGAATGAGTTAAAAATCGGGGAAGTTAGGCTATTTACATGTCACTTTTGGCTTGGGTTTTTGGCTTTTTATTTTGTGCATAAATTTGTGCTAAAATGCAATTCTTATGAAATTATGCATGAATGCTAATTATGCAGAATAGATGCCAAAATGCTTTTGATTTTAGGGGATTTGAGCTTAATAAATGAGATTTAGAGTGATGAATTCGAGATTCATCAATGATTCAGGTGTAATCAGGACCCGGGGTTTGGATGAATGGTGATCGGATCATGCTTGGGAAATTAGGCAAAGTCGGGTCGGGAGCAAAGATCCGTCCTGGGTGGTCCTGGGGGAGAGTTGACCGGGGGTCAACATCCGTCGTGGACCAATGGGAGGTCGCCATTTATTTATTATTTGAAATTTCAATTAAAAATAGTAAATGATTTTATTTCAAAAAAGTTTAAACATGAAAAATGTTTATTATTTTTCAAATTATTTTTTAGTGATTTTTATTTATTGTTTTTGAAAAATATATAACCTATTTACATTATATTATTGTTACATATAGGTATATATACATATGTATTTTTTATTTTTATTTTTAATTGTTTATTTTTGTACAATTATTCCAATTTTATATTTTATTTATTTACAACATAAAATTTTGAATAATAAAGTATTTTTATTTTATTTTATGATTTATTTACGTGGGTTAATAGGTTTATATACATATGTACATGGTATATATACAAGGCGGGAAATGATTTTTATTATTTTTGTTTTTATTTTTATTTTTCTGATTTTTATTTTATTTTATTAATATGTACAAAATATGAGAAATACTTTTAATTTTTATTTTGAAGAAAATAAATTTATTTATATACATAGGGTTATGTACATGTGTGATTGACCTTATCTCTCTCTACTTGGGTTCTTTTGTGGTCAGGCCCATGCTGAGCCCTCCCTTGGGATTAAGTCACTCAATATTTATTCTAAATATTTCCCTCTTTTTCTTGTGTTTCTTTATTCCTTTATTTTCACACAAAAACATGCTAATTATGCATATTTACATGATGCATGTGTTTTGACAACTTATGATATTTACACATATTTACATGGTATTTGGCTAAGGTTTCTGGGTAAAATAAAGGAATAAAGAGTGATGAATTGGGATTCATCACCCCCCCCCATACTTTACTTTTACTAGTCCCTTAGCAAACACTTATTTGAAAAAGAAGTGCAAAAGAGAAAGAAAAAGAAAAAGAGAGGAAATCAAGGTTGATTATTAAACTTTCCTTCATTAAATTGAAATATGGAGCTCAGTCAGACCTTTGGATTATTAATTTGTCGGAACCTTATTTGGACTTAAGCTTAAAACTTGACAGCCTCTAAGTTCCATCAATCTATGATCAAGACTTCTCAATAAACCAGATCAGAACAAGTCTACATACACAAACTCTAATGACCATGAATCTTTCCTTGTACGGTGTAAGTGATATGTAGCTCCCCACCTCAGAAGTAATAAAGAAACAACCTCCCTCAACCCGGTAACTCTAATGCCTCGGTCTAGCAACTCTTTCCTCGAGAAGCGGGGTATTCCCTTCTAAGTTCAAGTGCAACCGGCTCAAGAAGAGGGGGAAGAAGAGAATGGACCATGGCCAGTGTAGCCATGTATCCTTGGGAGCTCTAACCAGTGTAGCTGAGTCTCCCGCTGCAATCTTCATGAGATGGTCATGTATAACATAAGCTTTTGCTTTATTTGACTATGTACACTCCGGTGGGATTATTAAATTTTCAATCCGACCCACCACTTTTTTGGAGTTCTTTTCTTTTTGCACATTTTTTTCATGTGCATCTGTACAACATATCTACATGGTGCAGCATGTATACAAGGAGTTTTTCCTCTTAAGCCAGTAAACTATCCCTCTTTTAAAGCTTTATTGCAACCCACAACTTCTATCTTTAGACTTCATAACCACCAGAACAAGTTGAGATGCGCTTCCTTCACTATAAGAAGAAGAGAGGTTCCGCCTAGAAGTACTACCCTCATATGCTACCCCAAGCCAAAGGAAACTGCCTCCTCACCACCTCATCCGTGGAGAGCTATATGTAGAGTGCTGGTGCAAGTAAAGCCATTATCTCTGAGAGTCATGCGTGTGTTGTTAAGTGCTCTACATAGGCTCATCAAGATGACATATGCTCATAGCCTAGTGAACTCAAAGAATTAAGTCCCAATGGACCTGAAAAGTCTCAATCCTAAGCCCTATAAGGTTCCTCTTATTATTAGGTGGATTAAGGTCTTAACCAAGCTCCATTTGTCAATTTAATTCCAGGCTAGTTTAACGGTCAACTATGATTTGGAAAAACTGTACAAGTATTTACAAAGATGCAATTTTTACAAATATTTACACATGTGCAAAATTTTTGAAAAATGTTTGCAAACATGTATGTATGCATGAATGCGAAGTTTTGCAAAATATTTACAAAAATTTACACACGGTTTTTGCAAACTTTTTATTTTCCAAACATTTTACAAAAATTTTGTACTATATACATAAATTTTGATATGAAAATATTTACTAGCTATTTACACAAAAGATTTTACAATCATTTGTACAAAAATAATTTTTATACATAAATAGGTATGTGCAAGAAGAATTTTACGTACAAGGGAATTTTTTAATTTTTATAGATTTTTAGCCATTTTTATTTATTAACACACTCACACAAAGTAGGAGTTATGGCTAAAGTATATATGAAATATATACGTACCCCCCTATACTTAGCTCGAACGATGTCCTCAGAGTGATCAAGAGCGATGAAGAAGACATAACGCATGCTTAGTATAGGGAAGTGAAAAGGAATGGTATGTACAAAGATGAATCAAAGAATAAAATAAGGAAGACTCGGTGTTTCCCCCTATACTTAGGATCAAGTAATCCTAAGTATAGCAAGTTGTACATGAAGGGAAATCCGAGTGGAAGGATGTACAGGGTCTAGCCCCACTATACTTAGGGTCAAATATCCCTAAGTATAGGCAGCAAAACAGGAGTAGAAAGAATCAATAGGATACCCGAGAGTCCGAAACCCCCCTATACTTAGGGTAAAGTACACCCTAAGTATAGCATAATCATAAGATGAGAAAAGGGGTGTGGGACTAAAGAATAGAGTGATATGGACAACTGGATCTATACAAGTCGGATGAACAGTGATAATCAGGCGTGAGATGCAATGGATGTGAGTCAAGAGACCACATCTCACGCAAAGTGAATCGGGGCAACATCAACGACCTGCGGCTCATGATCTAGATAAGGCTTGAGTCGTTGGACGTTCACTCGAAAGGTAACATCAGAAGACAACTAAGATATGTCAATACTCCCATTGTCATGTACCTTTCTAACCAAATACGGCCCCTTCCATTTGCTCTGTAGCTTCCCTAGAAATAGACGAAGCCTAGCATCAAATAGCCATACTCTCTATCTTGGCTCAAACTGCTTGTGACTGATATGAGAATCATGCCACTCCTTCACTCTCTCCTTATAATGTAGGCTGTTTGAAAAGGCGGTATCACGAAGCTCCTCCAGGTCTGCTAACTCTGCCCTCCTCTGATCTCCTATACTCTCTAGATCCAAAAGTATATCAGTGACAGCCCACAGTGACCTATGTCTCAGCTCAACAGGTAAATGGCACGGCTTGCCATAAATGAGGCGAAAGGGAGATGTACCCAAAGGAGTCTTGAAAGACATCCTATATGCCCATAAGACCAAGTCCAAAAGCTGTGACCAATCCTTTCGGTCAGGGCGGACGACTTTCTGCAATATAGTCTTGATCTCCATGTTCGACACTTCAGCAAGACCATTCGTCTGAGGGTGGTATGGAGTGGCAACTTGATGGTCTATGCTGAACTCGCTAGCAAGGGCCTTTACCTTGTCGTTGACAAAATGAGACCCCCCGTCAGATATCTACACTCGAGGTACCCCGAACCATGAAATGATATTCTTCCTCAAAAATCTGCAAACAGTCCTAGCATCTGCGGTTCGGGCAGGGATGGCCTCAACCCAACGACTCACATAATCCACGACCAACAGAATGTACTCAAATCCCTGACTCCTAGGGAATGGACCCATGAAATCGATACCCCATGAGTCAAAAATCTCACAGAAGTGTATGGGCTGCATCGGCATCATATCACACTGTCCACGAGTGCCCATCCTCTAACAGGCAGTACACCTCTTCACGAACTCATCAGAGTCCTTGAAGAGAGTAGGCCACCATAGGCCGGATTGGAACACTTTCTGTGTCGTTCTCCTCCCGGAGTTATGTCCTCCTGCCTCAAGCTTGTGGCAGTAAGTAAGGACGATGTGATGCTCCTCCTGAGGAATGCACCGACGCCAGATACTATCCCCTCCCTCGTGGTAAAGGACGGGATCCTCCCAATGGTAAAACTTGGCCTTCGCGAGGAAGGTCTCAAATTTCTGTCTGGGCCAATCTTGTGGAACTTTCTTAGAGACAAGATAGTTCACAATATCGACATTCCATGGGAGCGAGGCGATAGCAAGGATCGCCTCATCTGGAAGGTCTCACAAATAGGCTCAGTCTGCTCATAATCCTCAAGATACTCCAATCGGGAGAGATGATCCACCACCACATTCTTGACTCCAGGCTTATCCTTAATCTCTATATTAAACTCCTGGAGTAGAAGGATCCATCTGGTCAATCTATCTTTGGCATCCTTCTTTGCCATGAGGTACCAGATGGTGGTATGATCGGTGTAAATGGTCACTCTAGATAGAATAATGTAAGATCTGAACTTATCTAGGGAGAAAACTACTGCTAGCATCTCCTTCTCCGTGAATGTATAGTTCCGTTGTGCGACATCCAATGTACGGCTAGCATAGTGAATAGCAAATGGGACTCCATCCCTCCTCTGTCCCAGCACGGCCCCCACGGCAAAATCGGAGGCGTCCGTCATGATCTCGAATAGGAGAGACCAATCGGGTAGTTGGAGAATAGGAGCCTCTACAACACAGCGCTTGAGAGTCTCAAACGACGATAGACACATCATCTACAAGGAACTCGGTCTTTAGTCAGCAGATCAGTCAATGGTCGGGCAATCCGGCTGAAATCATGAATGAAGCGTCGGTAGAAACCAACGTACCCCAGAAAAGACCGTAATTGCCGCAAGTTGGACGGTAGATTGAGTTTTCTAATGACATCCACCTTGGCCGGATCAACCTCCATGCCCCTGTTGGAGATGATATGGCCAAGCACCGTCCCCTGAGTCACCATGAAGTGACTCTTCTCCCAAGACAACACAAGGTAAACCTCTATGCATCGCTGAAGGACTCGGTCTAGGCAGTCAATACAAGAATCGAATCCGTCACCGTAGACCGATAAATCATCCATGAAGACCTCCAAACACCCCCCCACCATGTCCAAAAAGCATGCATCTCTGGAATGTCGCCGGAGCGTTGCACAATCCAAATGGCATGTGTCTGAAAGCATATGTCCCGAAGGGACAGGTGAAGGTGGTCTTGTCCTGGTCCTCAGGCACGATGGCCACCTGATTATATCCGGAGTACCCATCCAAGAAACAATAATGGCTCTTCCCTTCCAGACTCTCAATAATCTGATCAATAAAGGGCAGGGGAAATGATCCTTCTTGGTGGCTTGGTTCAATCGTCTGTAGTCCACACAGACCCGCCAAGAAGTTGGTACCCGGGTAGCGATCTCCTCTCCTGACTCACTGACAACTGTAGTGATGCCCGTCTTCTTGGGCACCACATGCAATGGACTGACCCACTTGGAGTCGGAGACGGGGTATATAAAATCGGCGCTCCACCATTTCGAGATCTCCTTCATGACAACCTCTCGAAGATTCGGGTTCAGCCACCGCTAGAACTCACGTGACGGCTTTGTCTCCTCCTCGAGATAGATATAGTGGGAGCACAGAGACGGACTGATCCCCTGGAGATCGGCTACACTCCATCCTGTCGTCTTACGTTTCTTTTCAAGAACCCCCATCAGATGGGATTCTTGCTCTCCTGTCAAATCAGCGGAGATAATGACTGGGTACATCTCATGCTCACCCGCAAGGAACCTATACTTCAGCGACAATGGTAGCGGCTTCAGCTCTGGACAAGCAGGTGCTGGCAAATCTGGACTCTGAAAGGTCTGAGTGAACGCTGCCAAATCTGCATGGGAAAATGAGAACTCTCGCTCGCAATCTAAATCTGGAGAAGGCTGCTCGGCTGGACTGTCTCTACTCTGCATGGGATCAGCCTCCTCCCTAGATATAGGCTCAGTAGAAGTCAGACACAGTATCAAATCATCCAACTCTGCCCAATCAGTATCTGACTCCGAGGGAACTGTATCAGACTCACAAAAATCTGTCTCGCGGTGGGGAACCAGATTTGCGGCCTGAAAAGTATCCTGGACCAGGAATGCGCCCTCCAAGCTCTCCTCTGCTGGCGTCTCTGCATCAGCAAACTCTGAAGGTGAGAGGATGTCCTATGCGACTGGATCTTCCCAAACTGCCTCGTCATCTGTAATCACAAAATCGCAGTCCTGGTGGATGTCTCGCTCTGCCTCTGTCATCTGCTATGAATCGGAAGTCGGCTCTGAGCAAGCTGAATCTCTGGCTCTAGTCTCCTCGACCGTCTCTATTTTTATACTCTCGCCCTCGACACGAAAGTACACCTTTCCGCTATCATGGTCGGACACTGCCTTGGCTGTGGCCAAGAACGGGCATCCTAAAATGATGGGGGTATCGGTCACAGACTCAGGGATCTCCATGTCCAACACAACTAAATCCACGGGGAATTTCAGGCCCTGAATCATGACGACAACGTCCTTCAGCAACCCCTTCGGCCTCTTGACTGATCGATCAGCAAACTGAAGGACCGTCCTGCTCTGTCGGAGAGTGCCCAACTCGAAGTGGTCGAGAAGGGCTGCCGAAAGTAGGTTGATCGAAGAACCGCTGTCTAATAGAGTGTGGTCGAACCTCTATTCGTGAATGTGGCATCTAACATACGGGGCTCCTGCATCTGGCCTCTTGGCTGGCAGATGGTTCTGTATCGCGAAACACGTGGCACTAGTAAGCACATGGATCTCTGAATGATGGTTCCTCCTCTTCCTCCTAACTATGGTCCTATCTTTGAGTGATCTCTGGAGTAGAGGGATGTGCTCCAAGGCCACCTGAAGAGTCAGCTGGATGTAGAATCGATCTATCATTTGCTGGCCGAACTCTATCTGATGATTCTTTTTTTTTATTTTCTGTTTTCCTCAACTTTCCCATGTGAAGTGCTCGTGGAAAGGGATCACGGGGTCCTTCTCAGATGAAGGACTAGGAGAGGGCCTGGCATGCTCATGAACAACAGAGTCCACACAATCATCATCAATTAACACATGTGGATCCGAAAATAACAAACCCTTTCCTTTATTTCCAGAAATGTCCTGAGATACATGTACAGATGAAAAGACAACAGGACTAGCAGAAGTAGAAATGGTGGCATCAGTACCACCCTCGGCATGTCATCTCGCGGCATCAGTACCGCGCTCTGGCTCAGCAACTGTGGTGGCGTCAGTACCACCTCCTCCATCTGGTCAAACGACGGCCTCAGTACCGTCGGCTGGATCAACATTCATGGTGGCGTCAGCACCACCGTCATCTTCTCTCGCGGCCTCAGTACCACGATCCTCCTTTCCTGGCGCCCTGGAAGTGGCGTGGGGTCGCCGCTCAGACGAGGTGCCGCCTGTTGGCATCCTACCGCTCCTAAGTGTAACAAAATCAGCATGAAACGTGTATGCAGATAAATCACGAAATGAATCACTAGGAGTGATAGTCTTTGCGAACTCTACCTACTCAGACTTCCTCTTCAGATTGTTCGGGTTCGGCTCAATCTGGACAGGAATGGTGGCCTTCCCTCTCACGATCTCCCGCATCTCCTGGCGGAACTCGTCCATCTCACGTCTAAAGGTAGCTTGTTGCTCTGTCATGAGGCGGGCTAAGTCATCTAAGGCGGGGTTCTCATAGGCTGGCCCATGAGAACCTAACGGGTGGCCTTGCTGGTAGTGAGGTTGTTGCGGCTGGTGCGGGTGAGAGGGGTACTGCTGTGGATGATACTGCTGAGGTTGCTCTCGCCTCCAAGACTGTCCCTGTTGATAGGGACGAGGGCCATATTGGGATGACTGTTGTTGCTGGTGGTGGTGTACTCTGGCTGGGGTTGTTGGTGCTCTCGCTGATGGCCTTACTGGCCACCCTGAACTGGAGGCTGCTGCTGGGAAATGGCACCTCTGGCTGACCAGCAGAATCCGGGATGGTCTCGTCGGATACCGGGCTGGGGTCTCGTACCGAATCCCATTGACATCCATCAACGGCTCCGATTTGTAAGGGGTGGTGGGAGTACTACCAGGGGCTGATCCGGTTGGTAAACCACCATCTGAGTGTCTGGGGATGGTGGCGACTGGTAGTAAGGTTGCGGCTGCAGGTACGGCTCCGCCTGTACAAGGTGAACCTGTCTAGGCTGACTGGAGCGCTGGGACGAGCTGTCGTTGTTGCTCGGATCTTCTCGTGACTGAAGACAGGGCTGCGAAGCCGTCTGTGCCTCCTGGAGACACATGAGCTGTGTCTTCAGATCACTCAGCATCTGTGCCATCTAATCCATCTGAGATATGCCCTAGCACTGCTTCTTCTCTATCAGCTCAATCCGGTCCAGCTTCTCGTATCCCCGTGTCTGTGGCTGTGGACTCGGCCTGTGCGAACTACCGCGGAAGAAGTAGAAGGACCAGCATCGACCCGTGTTATCCTCTGAAACTGCGCGGTCTGTGGCTGTGGGTGCCCCTGAGTGTAAAGTCGGGTTTGGAACATCACAGTATATTTCTCGACCTTCTCCTCATAGATGGGCCAGACCTGATCCTCATCCTTGGTGAAGTAGGAACCGCCACAAGAAGCATTCACCAGGCCCTGCATTTCTGTGTCAACCCACAGAAGAAGCTCTGAACTAGGTTTGGCTTCGTGATGTCGTGGTGCGAGCATCGGTCGTAAGCTCACGAAACCTCTCCCATACCTCGTGAAACTGCTCGTTGGGGAGCATGGACAAGTTGCTGATCAGGGCCCTCATTGCATTGATCCGCCCGAGTGGATAGTACTTGTTCAAGTACTCGGTGTGGAGCAGCTCCCAGGTATACACAGATCTCCCTAAGTGCTTCAGCCAGTTGGTTGCTCTGTCGGCCAGGGAGAAAGGAAAAGCAATCATCCGGATGGTATCCTCATCCACCTGCCGATCGTGGACGGTATTGCAGATCATCTCAAACTCCTGAAGATGAAGATGGGGCTCCTCAGTGGCAAGCCCGTGGAAGTGGGGGAGTAGCTGAAGTGTGTTTGGGGGGAACTTGAAGTCCCCCACGATAGCCGGAAGAACCACCCACCGGTGTGTCAGTGTCGATCTGGGGTTGTGCAACTCCCGCATCGGTCTCGACTCTGTTGCGGGCTGCTCTGGCTGCTCTGGCTGATCGGGACCCCTCCGTCCCTCGGCATGCGGCCGGTCTGCTGCGGCTCTCAGTCTCTCCATCTCTCTCCTCATCTCCACCATGAAGGCCCTCTGATCCCGTATCTGTCGCTGCATCATCTCAAGGGAGGCTAACATGGTGGTGTTGATCGCACCCTAGTCCAGAATGTAAGTGATCGTCTCAGGCCTCTGACCCTCAGTGTGATCCTCGCTGCTGGCCATGGTCTCTGCAAAGATAAAAGACCCAAACTCAGGTGTCGAAATATCATCTGTATGTTGTCTCGCATCTAGCACTGGTAACTCATGAATAGAAGAAGGGTGGTCAAGGGGAAATAGGGCGGAATCGAACTCGGGTTCGGAGAGTGGGTCTGGGCTCTCACGAACCAACCTAGATGAACGGGCTGGAGTGCTAAAAAGCGGTGCAACCAGAGGTTGCCTAAGAGACCTCCTGTCCATCATCTTGATCTGGTGAGTCGGGCGGATGAGATCTAGAAAACAAACAAGATGAGCAAACAAACCTCGGGTTCACCTACTCTACACTGAACTGAAGACCGTAAGAGCTCGGTCAATTATCTTACCAATTTTATTTAGGTGATCATGTCAAGATATCAGAGCGATTACGTGACGTGATAGGAATCCAATCTGCCAACCAGACTGTCCCATATAAAAGACCGGTAGTCTGATCGGGGCTCAGATGTGGCTCTAACCTAGTGTGCGGGTCACTCTCTCGCGCATCCAAACCAGACAATGAGGGGGTTGCTCTCCCCAAGACATATTTTTAGGTGAGGTGTCTTTTAGGGTCAAGTTTGTTTAGCAGTCCCAATTTTATAGTTTTTCTTTTTTAGGTATTTTTCAAGCAAACAACGCCTAATGATTTTTTCGGTTCTCCTGATTATTTTAAGTCCAAAACAGGGGAGAGAAGATGAAAAAGCCGATGCGTGAGAATCAATGATGCATGTACGAGATAGAAGGCATACCTGACTCCAGCAGTCTACATGCAAAATGATCCGCGCATAAAATAAAAGATAGAATATAAACTACCTATATGATGCATGGGAATCTGGTCCTAGCAGAGCAATTTCTACACGTAAGCACAGTAGCCAGGTACTCGAGCCTAAGTCTGGAGTCCTATCTTGGGAGCCACTCGGTGTCTGCCACAACGGATCATGCACGCGTTGTATGTGACTCCTCAAGGCACGTGGACTAGAGCTGAAATAATCTGACTTTTTCTTTGTGATTTAATTAATTAGGTCCATTTAATGATCTATAGGAACAGGCAGATAATTAGGTTCTGGGATCCTAATCAATTACGTCACAATCACAGAAATTCCTAAGCTAGGGTTAAAATCGCGTAAATCAAATGGGCAGTAAATAAACAGTCAGGAAAACAAAAACCGACGAAAATCACAGTGAGGTCCCCCGAGCACACCAGTACTCGGTAAAACAGACCCCGATATCACCCAAGTCTCAGTCCAAGTCCCTGTGTTATTACAAATTAATAATTCTGCAGAAAATAAAACTAACTAATCTACAGCTATTCTACGATTATTTCACGGCTATTCTACGGCTCCCGAACTTCGGCTCTCCTCCTCACGCTCTCCTGCGGCTTTGTACAGAAGAAAGACGCCTCCGACTCCCGCGGTTGCTTCGGCTTCCAAAGAAGTCGCCTCGGTCTTCGGGCCCTCGCAAGAAAGAGAAACAAAAGTGTGTCAGTCCAGAAAAATATATAAATGAATCAGAGAAAATATATCTATAAATATCTACAAAAAGTCGCGAAAAAGAAAACCGCAAAAAATCGAAAACGACTACTAAGTCGTGCTCCCTGGTAACGGCGCCATTCTGATGATCGAAAAATCAACGAGCGACTAAGGGAGATAAATAACTCAGGTCGTTGCGACCTCAATCACTCAAAAATTGGTCGATCAAGAAAAAGATAGAACCACCAAACAGGGGAGATACAACAATGAAAATCACAAGCGGTCCTCGCTAATTTTATTAAACCAGTATAGCGACCAAGGTCAGGCTCAAGGAGCATAGGACGGCCGAGAGGGCCTACGAAGTAGTCAAATCGAAAAATAAGGAAGAAAATATTTTTGGTAGATTTTAATTATTTTTCAATTTTTTTGTGTTTTTGATTTTGTAAGAAAATGTATAAACAAGCAATCAACCACAAATTATTTAAACATCCAAAAATACTCCAAAAATTCAAATAAAATTGTCTTTTTGTTTTTTATGTTTTTAAGTGTTTTTGGTAATTTTCTGGAGATTTTATAAATTTTATTTGATTTTCTAAAAATAAAGAAAAAGGAAAAACAGTGCTCAATGTGCAGTCAGACTTGAAAGATCAATTAAAAATATATAATTGATCTATAAAAGTCTGGAGACAATTTTTATGAAAAATATATACAAAAACTAAATTACATAAAAAGAGTTTGTATTTTTTATTTTTAGAATTTTTAAAAATTTTATAATATTTTTAGGGTTTTTCAATTTTTATGGGTTTTATAAATCCAAATAAGCCAAAAATTTGATAGAAGCTAGAAGACAACAAAAATAACTATCCCTAATTTTTTAGAATTTTCGGAGAAGTTTTTATATTTTTCTTTGATTTTTCAATTCAAACAGTAACAAAAATACGTGTTTTGTATTTTAAAAATAGTAAAAAACCTCGAAAATGTCTCAAAAATTTAGGGAAATTTTTACACAGTGGCAGGAGTCAGTCCAAATTTCACCTAATTTGGATTTGATTTGATATTTTATTCAATAAAAACAAGGAACACAGCTCACAGGGACCGAAATGTACGAAAATATACTTCCAGGGGCTTAATCATAACACGTGCTAAAACCTTAGGGTGGAAAGTGTAAAAAGTCCAAACAATCAGCACATGTTCGAATTAATTCACGCACAGGTGTATAAATGCAAATATCAAAAACTTAATTTCATTTCATAACACAAACAAACCCCAAGCCCATACATGCAAAATATCCCAAAATATCACGTGACGATGCACGTGTTCCACGTAGACAGGAACTAAAATGCAAATAAAATAAACACAAGGTCCAATGTGCAAAATATCCAAAATAAAAGCAACTACGACAAATATTTACAAGACTAAACAGTAAATGCAATAAAAAGAGGGGCCTAAGTGCAAATTACCCCTTTATTAAGGATCGACGGTCAAAGAAGCGCCACGTGGAGATCGAACGGCTGAGAATAGAAGACACCTCTTCACTGGATGAACGGTCCTGATCAAGCCCAGATGAAGATCGGACTACTGATAACTCCTCACGAACGGATGGACACAATCTAGTCTAGCGTGAGGGGTTGATCGGACGGTGTTGGAGGACTCTCGAAGAACATTTCGTCGGTGAAGTTCACCGGCCCAATAGGCGTGGTGGAGTCGTCCTCTGGAGCTGTTGAGATGTGGAAACACTCACCTAGGTTGGTCCGCAGCTAGTGGGTACCTCCGATGAAGCCGGGAAGCTCCAGGGAGCTTTGGCGACGAAGGAGGAGCAAAGCTCCTGTGCTCGGATGTTCGGAACTCCAGATGGGGTCCTTAGACTTGCAAAACAGCATAGAGAGAATCCTAGGTCGAGGGCAAAGTACCTCGACCTGTCAGTGGGTGAAATAGATGATCGGAAGGGGGCGGAGCGTAGTCTCCGGTGAAGCAACTTCGGAGGAGACCTGAGGTCCTGCTCCGTGGCGAGACAAGATGATCGAAGATGCGGAGAATGTGGGGAGGAGTCTCGTGAGTGTGAGTCGATGGTCAGATGAGCGAATGGACGGTCGGATCGGCGAGAATCAGCCGGCAACGGCCGGCGGCGAAGAAGGGTGAAATCGAAAATTAGGGTAATCTACGAGGTATCGGAACTATCTGATGGACGCAATCGACTGTGCTGGAGATGCTGGACTTCTGGGGGTCTTCGCCTCAATGGAACGTCGCTTCCAGAGCTCGGACGCACCTTGTGGCGGCGCACGACGATGAGGCTCGCCGGATCAGTGGCTGGGGCCGCTCTCTCCTTGCTGCGACACTGCCCTCGGATATTGTCACTCTAAGGAGGGTAATGGAGGTCCTGGGATGGAAAGCGGAGGCCAAAGATGGAATGAAAAGCGCGGCGGAGGAGAGGATATATACTCGTAGGGGTCTGGCAAAATGGAGGTCGGGCGAGTGATTCGGGGCTCGGATCCCTAAGTAGATCCTCGGGCGTGGATCAGGGATGATTCAGGTGTAATCAGGACCCGGGGTTTGGATGAATGGTGATCGGATCATGCTTGGGAAATTAGGCGATGTCGGGTCGGGAGGAAAGATCCGTCCTGGGTGGTCCTGGGGGGAGAGTTGACCGGGGGTCAACATCCCCCGTGGACCAATGGAGGCCGACATTTATTAATTATTTGAAAATTCAATTAAAAATAGTAAATGATTTTATTTCAAAAAGTTTAAAAATGAAAAATGTTTATTATTTTTTAAATTATTTTTTAGTGATTTTTATTTATTTTTTTGAAAAATATATAACGTATTTACATTATATTATTATTACATGTAGGTATATATACATATGTATTTTTATTTTTATTTTTATTTTTAATTGTTTATTTTGTACAATTATTCCAATTTTATATTTTATTTATTTACAACATAAAATTTGGAATATGAAGGTATTTTTATTTTATTTTTATGATTTATTTACATGGGTTAAATAAATAGGTTTATATACATATGTACATGGTATATATACAAGGTGGGAAATGATTTTTATTATTTTTGTTTTTTTTATTTTTCTTATTTTTATTTTATTTTATTAATATGTAAAAAACATGAGAAATACTTTTAATTTTTTATTTTGAGGAAAATAAATTTATTTATATACATAGGTTTATGTACATATGTGATTGACCTTATCTCTCTCTACTTGGGTTCTTTTGCGGTCAGGCCCATGATGAGCCCTCCCTTGGGATTAGGTAACTCAATATTTATTCTAAATATTTCTCTCTTTTTCTTGTGTTTCTTTATTCCTTTATTTTTACCCAAAAACATGCTAATTATGCATATTTACATGATGCATATATTTTGACAACTTATGATATTTACACATATTTACATGGTATTTGGCTAAGGTTTCTAGCTAAAATAAAGGAATAAAGAGTGATGAATTGGGATTCATCAATCATCAGGAAAACCCGAGACCAGATGGAGTAGTTCGTGGCATCTAATTTTGGAATTGATCCAAAGGAGGGCATTTTTGAATGACTGCCTCCATCGATTTCCGATGTAGGTACCTCGGATGGCATAGGCTCTTCTGCCGTCAGCCTTCAGCGAGGTTCCAACGTACTGTTTTTGTCACCTATGTCGTTTTGTGTTGATTATGTGTCTCCCCCCCCCCCATATAATTTTATTACATTTTAATATACATCCAGGCAGCATAGTACATATGACGGAACGGGGAAAGCAAAAAAATATGATGTCGGATGTTGATGTCAGAGACTGCCCGATTAGTGGCTAGGCTTGCGGAGCCAAATCAGAGACATCACAAGCTCGTAGTCAACTTGTGGGGAAGAGACCTGGAGGGCCTGGAGCTTGGCCTTGGATGATATCGATCGTTAGGATAGCGCCTGAGGGATCACACATGCCTGTAGAGGATAGCGCCTGGAGGGTATTGCCGTCTGGAGGGATAGCGCCTAGAGGATAGCACCTGAAGATTGCGGGGAAGAGATTGCGCATGGGGGGATAGCATCTGGAGGATGGTTTAGGGTTAGGGCTAGGAGTATAGCGCCTAGAGGATAGCACCTGGAGAGATAGCGCCTGGAAGATGGCGCCTGGAGGAAGGCAGGGCGTTGGCGAAGGGAGGCGATGGTTGAGGGATGCGATGGTGGAGGGCGCGGGTGATGGCGGAGGGAGGCAGGGCAAGGGCTATGGCAGAGGGCGTTGGAGGGAGGCGGGGCTGGATCGGGGCTAGAGGGGGATGGCGTTGCAGCCAGGGAGGGGGGCGGCGCAGATCCCTAGGTCATAACTTAGGGCTCTGATACGATGTGAAATGGGCTAATTAGGATCTGTATGCTCATTAGACCCCCCTAATCCTCTTTATATAATAGAGCATTAGGGTTAGGGTTTACAGAAGGAGGACCCCACTGAGGTCAAATACCCAAACCACCCTTTACTCTCAACAATAATGTGCAGTTTTGTACACGATTTTGTATTTATAATGTGCAGTTATAATACAAACGGTATACATATTCTACTAAAGTGCTCGTGTTTTCTACAAAGGATGCATCCTATTGAAAGGGATGACCAAAACAAGCCCCTGAATGTCCAAAACACAAAGCCTGAGATATCCAAAACAAGCCCCTGAAATATTGGTGTCAAGACGGATGGATTTCTTGAGCCTAGTTAGACTCGGTCTGGAACCATCCAGTATATGAGAATATGCATCTTATTGAAAGGGTTTCGTGTATATGTAATTCCTATAGCTATGTAAATTAGCTTAATCCTCTCTACCATATTCTTTCGATGTCTAGTCGTACTTGGACTTATTTATATTTCATTCCCTCATTTTTCGACTTACTATATGTTCCATAGCTGATAAGGTAAACCTGACATTTTATTCGAAAGAAACCAAAGTTATTATTCGAAGTCACTCTTTGGTACAAACCAAAGTAATATCTATATAAATATTACAGGGATTTTGCAGTTATACCCTTGGAGTTTTTCCAATGAAACATATGTCCCTATCATTTTAGAGATTAGATTCATGGCTCTATATTCTTACAAATTCACATTTCTATCCTTTCACCGTTACACGTGCCCAGTGCCCTTATATTGCACGAAGGACATTACAGTGAATGTTTCAAGAAGAAGGGGGCTGAAGTGTGATTGCAATTATTGGGAAACTCGGGAGGAGACGACTAATTTTAAAAATCCCAATTCTATAACCACACGTGCGTGGCCCCTCTCTATTCCAACTAACCAACGACCTCCCTACAGCCTCCTCTTTCCCGCCTTCCCTCCAATTCAAACAATTAGCAGTTCTCATCTCCCCATTCCCATTCCACTGGTTCCACCCCACCTCTCTCTCCAGGAGGAACCAACAATGGCCGCCGACCAACAAGTGCCCTCGCCCTCTCTTTCCCAGGAGAAGCCGTGCTCCATAGCCAATGTCTGTGCCGCGCTGGAGCTCGCGCCCAAAGAATTCCTTGTTTGGGATGCGGCCCTCAAGCTTGTGAAGGATGCCATGTCACATGATTCTACCGCAAAGGCACTCAACATCATCAATGAGGCCCTGCGACGTGAACCCAAATCCCACGCACTACACCGTGATCTCGTCGCCTTCTTGACGAGGATGGGCAAACAAGAACTGGATACCCGCACCAAGAACTCCCATTTCCAGCGTGCCAGAGAGGTCAGCCGCACTGCTTGCGATCTTGCCCCGTCAAGGATTGACTATGCGTTGTACCATGTCGACCTTCTTCGTGATATTGGGGGCACACTCTGGCAGGAGGAGGCTGCCGATTTTTGCAAGGCAGCATTGGACATAAAGAAACCCAAGATGTTGCCGTTTTCGGATGAGGGCATAAACAGGATCCGCAAGATGCTGCGTTCCCACCTGAAGGAATGTGGTAGATACCAAGACAAGGGCAGACCGCGGAAGGACAAGAATGATGGAAGCAGCAGCTCTAGCTCTTCCGATTTGAGGTCGAAGATGCAGAAGTACTGGAGGGAGACGATGACATCTGAGCTGCGAGAGGATTTCTTCAAGGTGGGTGAGGAAGAACTCAAGAAATTCTGCAGAGAAATAATACCGAATAAGGAGCGGGAGGAGGTTATGGATTTTCTAGAGGAAGCTTTGGTGCAACTGAAAGAGCATAATTCTTTTGATAGTATTCGAGTGCTTCCGATGCACAACTGATACCAAGTTCACAAATGCGACAGATTATTTAGATCACCAGCAAGAGGTCCATGAGCTATTTCCCTTGCTACCGTATCATCTGGGATGCACGATCCCCCAGGAAGTCGATGAGGAGTGGACGACCGTGATTCAAAGCACATTGTTGCTCCCGATCAACAGAAGCACTGTACTTGACAACCCAGATTCTTGGACCGCCGTAGACGATATGGAGCGCAGTCGGCTGATTGCACAGGTTCAGATGATTCTGAGTACACTTGTTGCAGGTAGGTGCCTCCTCGTTCCCCATTTCGAGAAGGTCGAACAGTTTGCTATGGACTCTGTTCTTGGTCTGTTTGCCGAACCCGACAAGGAAAAATGGGCGGTATACCTCTGTCTTCTCGATGCTACCAACCTTCGCAAAGTCGTCCAGTTCTTGGACGAAATCTTGGACGTATTTTCGAAGGAAGGCTACAGCTCAAATGATGGACCGATCAAGTTGATTGAGAAACTATATGAACAGGGAGAGAAGGTAACTTTCGATAGCGACACATCAACTTTAGTATTGGATTCGACAATATTCAATGCAGAGGAAAACACCGAAGATATCAATTTGGAAAAGTTGATGTCGTGGGTATATGATGAGGAAGCTTTCGAAGACGTTCTCACGAACTTTCCCCTGATGAATTCCAAGGTGAGTGCAGTATTTGCACGGGGCGTTGTTGAGTGCATTGATCGCGAGCATAGTTTCCTTGTGGATATGTGCGAGGAGAAGTTGATATTACTGGAGAAACTGAACGTGGAGGCAGATGGCTATAGGTGGAGGATGGAGGAATATCTTTCGCATGATGACGACTCTATTACGAAGGTTTTTCCTTCGAACATTGCTACTTCGCACGCCAACCAAAATTATATTATGAGATTTCTTCGGTTAATATTTATCATCTTTTCTTCTTCTTCTTAGATTGTCGAAGCAGATGCATCTATTGTTTGGAAGTTAAGAACAGCAGAAAAAAATATGATGAAGATTCTGGAATTCTCTGCGATAGATCGCAGAAAACGTGTTGTCGCTATCTTGAAGACCTTTTTGCTGGTAATTTCGCGTTCAACTTCAAGGGAGGTTTAACTAGAGTATTTAACCTAGGAATATATAGATTTTCTTAGTAGACCAAAGTGTAAAGCTTACTTGTAGATTAGTATGATAAACTGTGACCTCGTAATTTTGTATTTCAACCGTGGTGCATAACCGGGGGATCAGCAAACTTTTTTTGACCAAATAAATCCTGTAGAGCGTTAGTAAATGAAAGTCTTCTGATAACTGGATTTGTGCAGGCAAGAATAATGAATGCGATGAGGAAAGTTGAGGTGGAAAGGTCTGAAGCTGCAGCATGGGAATTGCTAATGGCGACTAAAGAAGAGGACACTTTGAAGAAAAAGCAAGCAGACAAACCTGATACGAACCAGAAATCCAAGAAAAAAAGCAAGAAGAAGAAGAAGAACAAAGGAAGAAGCACCAAAGTTGAAGCAGCCATGGAGAGCAGCACCTCAGAAAAGCCAGAGGTGGAAGAGGTTGAGGAGCAGGAAGAAGGCGTCGTTACTGGAGATACAGAGGTTCTTTTGAAATCGCAGTTGTCTTTTACGTCATTTGCCTTCCATCACAAAATTGGATAAAAATCGTGACGTCGTCTTTAACATATGAATTGCTTTCTTGCAGGAAATTCTTGAGGATGAAAACAATGCGTACACCATTTATGATGATGAGAACAGAAATGCCATGAAAATCTCAGGGACAAAATCGGAAGATGAGGGAAAATCTTGAATCCCAGGTAGGATTGAAGGAGATTATGGAAGATTTTAAGAATTTAGATGCTGCAGAAGCTCCGGTGGTCGATGATGCCCTTAAAAAGATGGAGACAAATTAGAAGATGAGACGAAGATAGATACCTTAGAAGGATCCATGGTGAAACCAGGAGATGATAAAAACATGGATGCCACAGAAAATCCAGAGGTCGAATTAGAAAAATAAGAACATCTATCCCTTAGAAAGAACAGAGGCCAAACTGGAAGATGATAAGAATATAGGTGCCATAGAAGGTCCAGAGGTTCAACTGGAGGAAGAGGAGAGCAGAGATGAAATGAAATTGCCAGACACAGAAGGATATAAAAGCATAGATGCCATGAAAAAGTTAGAGAGAAAATTAGAAGATGAGGCGAACATTAATGGCTTAGAATCAAATGAGGCCAAAATTGGAAGATTGTATGAATACAGGAGCTATGGATGGTTACGAGACGGAATTGGAAAATGAGGAAGAAAAAGATGACAGGGAATGGTCACAAGAAGAGTTGGAAGATGAGGAGAACAAAGATTTGGTAGTAGTAGTACGGAACAAAGGAGATACCTTTGAAGTGTGTTTAGAAGATCTCGAGGATTACTGCGGAAAGGTGTTGCACCGAAACTGTGCAAAATGTTGCTGATGATTCTACGAATAGCTATACGCTCGCTGGAAGAACATGGCACATTATCAGGCTACAGTTGTTTCGGCTGCTATCCTCATACAACCTTTGAGCTTGCAAGTGATTATTTGCACCATTGGACACAAAATCATGATCCGTCAAGCATCTTTCAACTGCAAGTCCCACTGAAGTCAGCTCTGAATGGTTATCAATCTCCACGAGGTCAAGAATCCAATCGATCATCCATTTCCGTGTGCACGCTCATGTTGGAGGTGGCAAAGCATGGTGACAATGCTCGTATACCGGAAGGGTGGCCGACTTTAGCAGATGATCCTGAGCGAGCTGGCCTACTTGCAAAAATCCAGAGAGTCATTTTTTCGTTTGGTAACCGCCTTATCCTCCAGTGCCATCTTGACAAGGTTACAATTTTCGCCAGGGAATCGTTACGCCACCTAAGCTTCGGATCTTTCAGCATCCATCTGATAAGAACACATGAAGAGTTGGATGTATCACTGTTTTGCTTGCGTTGCCTTGCGGTTCCGCAGCTCGAGCAAGTCCTTGCATTCTTAGAGAAGCTCTTGGATTAATATGATGACAATGGCAACTCCAACAGCAATGATGAACATAACATTGATGAACAGATTACTGTTGATTATCCAACCTCAAGTTCAGTGTTGATTACAAACTTAAGTCAAGCAGAAATGAGCAGAGCATTGCCGACATTGCCACAGCATGGATATCTAATTGGATAGAGAGAGTTGTTGAAGGGCTAAAGATTCGCAACTCGATAATTAAGGATCATGCTGACCTGAAAGCTGTGTGTTTGAAGAGGAATGCATTTCTGAAAAGGCTTTATTCGATGGGCATGGGACAGTCCATAAGCACATACTACTGGTGACTGCTTGTGTGATCATAACAATCATGTGATACAGGTGCATATGATTATTTGTTTGCGAACAAAAGTGCCATCTTTGACTTTTCAGTTTTTTCTCTTTATGCTAACCATAGTGGGAAGAAATAAAATATGGTTTTCAATGAAATCTTTACAGTTAAGAAAAAATTCTGACTACATATTCTAAAAAAACTGCCAATAAATCAATGGGCACTCCATTACTGAGACTTCTGCTTTGATTTTTTAGCTTATAAAAATGGAATCTTCTATCAGAAGGATTTGGAACAGGATAAAAGAGGAAGAAGAGAAGATGCGCGAGTGTTCTCATTGCGATTACAGAGGGCTAATTGTACCACTTGCGATCTGCTTCTTAAAGGTATAAACATAATATGATATAGTTTTTCCTGTAATTTAAAATGTTGCAGTGCTCGAGTGTCTGTTCATGCAGGAGGCTCATGCGGATAAAGGAACCCAGAGGTGTGAAGCCTGTGGACAAACAAGCCAAAACAAAGGAAAAGGAATCAACAAAAACACATGAAATACATATGAGACGGGTGGAGAAATAAATGAATAACGAGGATGAAGATGATGGCCAGCTTGCAAATTGTGAATTTCTGATCTCCTAAAAGTTTCTTTTAGCTGCGAGAGCTGCTATTTTTTTGTGATAATCTGCTGTGTGTGGATTTCTGTAGCCTCCATGTACAATTTGATTTTCAAGTCTTCTCCCATATGTAAAGGCTACTTTTTTCGAATAACGCTCCTGTGATTCATAAATAAACAGATGCATGCCCTTTAATCAACAGAGACGCCCTGGATAATGCCAGCATCAAAATTTGGCTAATTTCTAAGAAAATAACTTTAGTTTGCTGCAGATATAAACAATTTTTTTACCAGTTATGTCCTTTAGCATCCCAAAGTGGTATCCCCATTCACGCGGATTGTGCTTCCACATATGACTAAATATGATTTGACTACTCACTTGTTGGCTAACCCAAGTGTGTCAGCAAACGACATGCAATGAAGAATTCTTCATGTTTGTGGCTTCTTAGTAAGTCCATAGTCCAAGTAAAAAGGAAAGACTGATTGGTTGGTGTATGCCGATTGTAATATTAAGATGCTCCAGTCCTTTTTAAAGTCCTCACACAAGGATGCTAGTCGATCAATATATAAAACAACACCTTCAGTATGACTGCACAATCATTAACCTTTTCAAAATCAGTCAAGACATTATGAAATTCGTTCTTCTTTCTTATTATATAAATACTATAACAAAGAATAACTTCGACAATCATTAAAAACAATGATTTTTAATATTCATTGTAAATTGTGTAAACTGGTTAATACAGCATGGATTGTATCTATTCCTTCCTAATTACATTAGAATTACCGAATGGTTCTTTGCATTCGTCACCATTTTGATATAGCAACAAGTAAATCGGTGCTTAACTTTTACTTAGAATTCTTGTGGTTTGTAAGGGAGTATTTGCACTTTATTAGAAAAATCTTACGGTAGATGTAAAATAAAAGTTAATGTTACAGACTAATTTATAATGATACAAATTAATTTATTTGAAGATTAACTTTATATTCTAAAATCTAGTTTGATTTTTTATCTATGGATTAAGAACTAATTTTTAATTAATAACTTTGTTATCAAGGCAGTCATTGTTAATTTGATAAAAAGCCCTGGTATTACCTGCAGATAAAATTATCTATGAATTACTATCACAGTTTGATGAATAAACTGTTATTTTATAATTAAAACCCTATACAGGTAAACTATCTAGGGATGATATTTCCATGATTTTTTTATTATTATGTAAACATGCAAAGAAAAACCATTCCCACGTAAGAAAGTCTCTTCATAGAATTATTTACATTCACTGTTGTAATCTTTAATATTTGGTTGTGCGTCATATGAGTAGTAGGAGGGTAAATGGATCTCTCCAGGATCCATTTACCCTATCCATATGTTTAGTCCCACATCTACCAGTGGTGGGACTCGGAGGCTCTGCGGAGGCTATATAAGGAGCTCCAGACCTCCTGTATCCATTGAGAAAAAAAGGAATGCAATATCCGCCCTTTTGAGGGCTTCTCCCGTGGTTTCATCCCGCTCCTGAGGGAGTAGGGTTCCACGTAAAAATCTTCTTGTTCTTTCATGTTCATATTTCTATTCTTATGTTGTGTTTATCATTCTGCTTCTGCATTCTCTATTTTCAAAGGATTTTCTTTTAGGAAGAAAAGTTACTTCTCAGAAAACAATTGTGCATACACATACTTGAGATCCCTTCTACTAACTTATTCAAAGTATTGTAATACATGCAGATGCAATCGAAAGAAACCTTTCAAAAATGACATTTTTTCTGCAATATCATATATGTTCCAGTTACAGGAGATATATAACTTATGCATTAACCTTCATAGTGGTAATAAGATATTTACAGAAAGGCGGTAAACTTCCACCATTGTTTTTTGCATAGCATCTTCCAGAAGAAAACTTGTACACATGCACGTGCTGATGACATTTTAGATGCAGTCTTCTTTAGCAATTTGTTATTTCCTGTGCCAATCAGTAATCTAAAGGAAGAAAATGTTGAAAGGAACGAATGAGATGCATTACCATTAACCCTAGAGCTCTCTTATATAGGAGAAAAGCTCTATGGGTAATTTACATAAAGAGGACAAATAAACACTACAAAATAATGTTACTCTAACACTCCCCCTCAAGCTGGAGCATATATATCCAACATGCTCAGCTTGGAACAACAAAGATGAAATGGACCCCTAGCAAGGGCCTTGGTGAACATGTCTGCAACCTGTTCTCCTGATGATACATGAGAAGTCGAAATAAGTCCTTTTTTAATTAAATCTCGTGTAAAATGGCAATCCACTTCAATGTGCTTCGTCCTCTCATGGAAGGCTGGATTATTGGCTATGAACAGGGCTGCTTGATTGTCACATTTTAGATGCATGGGAAGAGGAACATCAATGGTTAAATCAGTCAAAACGGATTTAACCCACATCATCTCAGCACTACCTTGGGCCATTGCCCTATATTCTGACTCTGCACTTGATCGAGCCACCACAGTTTGCTTCTTACTCTTCCAAGCTACTGGTGAGGTGCCAACAAATACAATAAAGCCTGAAGTTGACTTTCTATCATTAGGACACCCAGCATAGTCTGCATCAGCATAACCTGTGATGGATATAGAGGTATCTCTTCTATACAGAAGACCAATACCTGGAGACGACTTCAGATATCTCAAGATCATAAAAACAGCATTCATGTGAGCCTGCCTGGATTGCTCCATGAATTGACTTACCCTATTAACCGCAAAGGCTATATCCGGTCGGGTAATAGTGACATACAAGAGCTTTCCCACTAGCTCTCTATATCGTCTCTTGTCTACCTCCTCAGAGTCATCATCATAAAGTTTGACATTAGAATCCATAGGTGTAGCAGCTGGTCTACACCCTGCCATACTTGTCTCAGATAAGAGATCCGTAACATACTTCTTTTGTGTCATTACCATTCCTTGCTTGTTCCGTGCAAACTCCAGCCCCAAAAAATAACGAAGTGTACCCAAATCCTTCATAACAAACTGCTCGCCAAGAAACTTCTTGGCTGCTTGAATGCCCTGCTCATTACTGCCTGTAATAACAATATCATCAACATATACTAAGATGATCACAGTACCTCGCTGATCTCTCTTTACAAAGAGAGTATGATCTGATGTGGATCTGACGAAGCCCTTCTGTTCAATCAACTCCGAGAGCTTCTGAAACCAAGCCCGTGGACTCTGCTTCAGGCCATATATGGCCTTATGGAGACGACACACCATACTAGACTCCCCCTCAGCCGCAAACCCTGGTGGCTGCTGCATATAGACCTCTTCCTGCAAGTCACCATACAAGAAGGCGTTCGTGACATCAAGCTGAAATAGGGGCCAGTCTCTGACAACAACAACTACAATGAGAATCCGTAAGGTAGTATGACGGGCTACTGGAGAAAACGTCTCCTGATAGTCCACCCAATATGTTTGGGTGAACCCACGAGCAACCAATCTGGCTTTGTATCTATCAACCGTACCATCTGCCCGATGCTTAACAGTAAAAACCCATTTGCTTCCAACAATGGACGCACCTGGTGGAGGATGCACAACACTCCACGTACCACGTGACTGCAATGCCGCCATTTCCTCTTCCATAGCTAAAAGCCACGGGCTGCTCTGTAGGGCCTCCTGATAAGACCGTGGAATGTGTACTGCCGATAACCCAACAACAAAGTTGCGAAAGTCCGGGGACAAACGTTCCAATGACGCCTGAGAGCAAAAATCCATCCCATATTTGGGATTCACCGTCCGAGCACGCTTCGGCCGTCTATGAGCAATAGGTATATGTAGGTCATCGACAGACGGAATAACAGTATCATCAATAGCATGTTCATCAGTAGCCTGTACATCCATCTGCACATTCAAATCACATGTGCCATTATTAGAACTCAAATTCTCAGTACATACCTCGGGCGTGCTGGATGATGGAGGAGGCACATGAGCAGAGGGCCGTCGCTGATAGACCTTAGGATAATGAACAGTAGCTGGTGGTGGTGGTGGTGGTGTAGGCTGTGGTGGTGGTGGAGGAGTAGGCTGTGGTGGTAGATGAGAGCATGGAACAGATGGAGGTGGAGGCGGCACATAGATGTCGTCTCCCTCCTCTGAGTGAGTGAGTCTTGTCACCTGTATGAGAGAAATACATAATGGACTCAAAGAAGGTGACATCTGCACTGACGTAGTACCTTCGTTTAACTGGATCAAAACACCGATATCCCTTCTGGGTTTTGGAATAACCCACAAACACACATTTGACAGCTCTGGGAGAGAGCTTGTCAAGACCAGAAGAAAAACAATGAACAAAAGCAACAGACCCAAAACACGTGGTGTTAGGGAAAAAAGATCTTTCTTGGGAAACGCAGTCAAGAACGGAATCTTCTCCCCTAACACTGTCGAAGGCATACGGTTAAGAAGATAACAAGCAGTTAGAACCGCATCCCCCCAATAGGAGTGAGGGGCACGGCTCTGAATCAAAAGGGTTCTGGTCATATCCAACAAATGACGATGCTTCCGTTCAGCCACCCCATTCTGTTGGGAGGTATAGGCACACGACGTCTGATGCACAATCTCATGAGACATAAGAAATTTGGAAAGTTGGGTACGACACAATTCTAGAGCATTGTCAGTCCGTATGTACTTCACTTTAGCAGAAAAAATATTTTTTATTTCAATAATAAAAGTTTGAATAATATGACCAGCATCAGATTTATTTTTAAGAAGAAAGACCCAAGATAGTCTAGAGAAATCATCGACTGCAACATATAGAACCTGTTGCCCTTGAAGATCAGGGACACCGACTGGGACCCCAAATATCAAAGTGAAGTAACTCAAACAGACTACGATGACTCGGACCTGGACGACTCTGAAACGACGACCGGCGATGTTTCCCAGCTGGCACGCCTCGCATTGAAAAGTAGACCTGGGAGAAATCTGGGGAAGGATATGGACCATCTTTTGCAACGGAAGATGACCAAAGCGGAGATGCCATGTGTAAGTGAGACAGATCCAGCACGAACAGACGAGACACCAGCGTAAGGAGACTGTACCAGTCTATAGAGACCCCCTTGCTCACAGCCAGTTCCAATCACTCCTGCCCGTTAGGATGTCCTGAAACACAAGAGCAGATGGGTCAAATATGGCACGACAATGTAAGTCTTAGTGATTTGACTAATAGATAGTAGATTCATGGAAAAATTAGGAGCATAAAGAACATTCTGAAGCCGTATCCCAGGGGGTCAATTGCACCTCCCCCTGACCAGTAATGGGAGAATGTGTCCCATCAGCTATCACCACGGAGCGGCCTGTCTGAGTTGTAATAAAACCATCCAACTGCTTCTTGTTACCACATAAATGGTGAGAAGCTCGTGAGTCCATGATCCATTCTGATAGATCTGCACTGTAGCTACTAGTAAATGCATACATTGTACCTGAATAGGATGCTGAGCCGGCTATCTCTGATGGTCCTGAAGTACTAGCTGATCCTTGGCCAGGCATGATCTCCCGAAGTCTCGCCACTAACTCCTCAACCTCTGATCAGGGACAAGGGAAGGACCTCCTTCCTGTTGAGCCTGCTCCGCATACGTGTCGTAGTGTAGTAGGAAACCCATGCTTGGAGTAGCATATTTCCTCAGTGTGTCCAGTCCGGCGACAGTAGGTGCACGGCTGTCTAGGAGGTCTACTACCTCCTCCTCCTCGACCGCGACCGCCTCTACCTCGAAAATGTGAATAGCCTCCTCTGCCACGAGAAGATGCCATGGCTGAAGGTGTCGAACCTCCACCATGGGATATGGAGAGTCTACTCAGCCTGCGATATGCCTCCTCCATAGGTGGATGGTGGCATCTGTAAGAGTCTGTGCTCGGGCGGCATCATACTCCGGATCAAGGGCTGCTAGAAACACTCCAGTCATCACCGAGTCCCTGTATGCTTTGAGCTGCTCCGGTGTTGCCGTCAATGGAATGTACCCGTGTAGCTTCTCAAACATACCCCTCAGAGAGGTGTAGAGGGTATGGAGAGGGCGCCCGTTCTGCTTCGAGGTAAAGATATCATGCTGGAGTTGTAAGATCTTGGACTTGTTCTTCGCCGGAGAATACGTGGCTGCTAGGATATCCCACATAGCCTTCGCAGTGGGTTGACTTAGGATGACGTTGGCTATTTCCATGGATACAGTACCGGATAGCCAAACACGTGCATAAGCATCGTCAAACTCCCATGAGGCATTAACCCCAGTCTTGTCCACAGGTTCCTCTTGTGTGAGGATATGCTTCTTGCCATTGCATTGCATAAGACTCATGAACTGCATGGCCCACAGTTCATAGTTCGTGCCATCCATCTTCACCACAGGTGTTGGACCTTTGAAGGCACCCAGAGATGGAACATCTACCTTGTTGTCTGACATGATGACAACAATAACCTGTAACTGGGGTTACACAATCAAAAGACACTGTCTGCTTGTACATAGACTCAAAACGATCACATGCACAAAACATGTGCCTTCAAGAAAATACAGCTAGGGCATACACAGATGACTTGCACATGACTTGTGTGCATACACACATGACTTGCGTGCACTGGAAGGCTTCAGGCTTTATCGCATATGCTACAGGACGGCTAGGGCACACGCTGACTTGCGTGCAGATGCTACAGAACAGATGACTTGCGTGCAGATGCTGCAGATGCTTCAGGCTTCGGACTCGATCAACTGATGCAAGGGTTTTTCCGCTCGATGCTACAGAACAATTGCGTGGAGCGATGCGATGGGCGATCACGATAGAGCTCCCACGGCACACCACACACGTCGATTGAGAGACGTGCGAGCAGCGGCGCAGCCGCGCGTGCGACGGCAGCGTAGGAGGGGGCGCCGATCAAGAGGAAGGAGAGAGAGAGAAAGGGCGGCGGGTGGGGTAGGGTTAGGGTTAGGTTTCAAAACTCCGGCCTAGGACCGTTGCTCTGATACCATGTTGAAAGGAACGAATGAGATGCATTACCATTAACCCTAGAGCTCTCTTATATAGGAGAAAAGCTCTATGGGTAATTTACATAAAGAGGACAAATAAACACTACAAAATAATGTTACTCTAACAGAAAATATATAAGAATGTTACCCCTTGAACAAGAGAATTTGATTCCAGACATGAATACGCTTGGAAGTGAGATACAAGAGGGTTTTTTTTTTTGACATGAATACGCTTAGGGTGCGTTCGGTTCGGGAATAAGCAGGAATAAGGATGGGGAATAAGGAGAATAAGGGTCTATTCTTTGTTCAGCTGGAGGATAGGAATAAGGAGAATAAGGTGAAATAAAGGTAGGTAAGGTGGGATAAAGATAGGAATAAGAGTGAAATAAGATGGAATAATGGGGAATAATCGTACCACTGGGAACCGTGTCGGGAGGAAAATTGGTCCCTTATTCCAGGGCCTGTTCTCCAACCAAACAGGGCACATAACAATATGGATTTGCATCGAAAGAGATTATTCATGAAAGGATGAGTCCAAAGTGGATTGCAGACAACTTTATTTTCTTCCATTTTTTTAAAGTAGAGCTTCAGAATGGTACCTGTCTTTTTCTTGTTGATTGCTATGAAGGTAATACGTTTTCCTCAGCCATATGTCTCTACGAGAAGGAGTTAAGCCAGTGTTGATCTTCATACGCATATGCAAGTACTGAAAATTTTCCAGTTGTAACGCTCATGTCAAATGGATTTGATAAGAATTCATGTAGTTGACCTAACTTAAAGTGGGAGAAGGCTTTCAAGTCAAATGCAATAAAATTAAGTATTAAACTCTATAAGGTTCACAATTATCTCGTGATTAATTCCTATACAATCTCCTTCATGAGCCTCAAGCCGAAGTTGGTACATTTTTGTACGAACAATGCGTGTGATGAGAACTTCAGCAGCAATGCCAATTTTAGAGCATAATGAACTACAATATGTTACTCAGATTAAGAATTCGGTATAACAAAATTAACAAGACAGAAGTTTACATGTAGCATATCCAACTCTCATGTCCGAAAACGCTCCCATGTGATTTTTGTTGATCTTCACCCAAATTACATATTCACAAACAATATTCTGTTGCCAAAATATATTCATTATCGATCACATTCAAATCCAGCTATGACATTTCAGTCAATCCCTGGATTAAACAATATATTATTATTTCTATATGCAGATGATTTACATCGAATGAGCAGAACTCTACCACCACAGAATTCACTTCTGCAGAACTACAGCAAGGCAATTTCTCTGTATTATTCTTTCTCATCGTATGCTTCGATGCAGCAAATTCCCTCCACCTTCCTAAAGCCCCATAAACATTCGAAAAGCTACATGATTAGCTCCATCAACAGGTTGAAGTCAAATAAGCTCTTTCATGGCCAACTCTGCTGAATATACATCTCCAAATATACGGGAGGATGCCAATAGAGAGCTCCATATAACACACTATCAGCCTCAATTGGCATCGCTTTGATGAAGCGCAACGCCTCACTAAGCATCCCAGACCTTCCCAGTAAGTCCACCATGCAACCATAGTGTTCCATACATGGACTAATCAAGCTTTCTTCAATCATCGATCTGAAAAATGAAATTCCTTCCCTGACTAATCCCATGTGGCTGCAAGCACATAAAACTCCCACAAAAGTTATTCCATCGGGCTCATGGCCTGCTCTCTCCATTTGATTAAAGATTCGTAGCGCTTCCATTCCATAACCATCCATAGCTAAGCCCAAGATCATCACGTTCCAACTAACAACATCCCTCACTTTCATGCCACCGAACACCTCAATCGCTCTTTCGATTCCTCCACACTTTGCATACATGTCAATAAGGGCATTTCATTGCCAGTGTTTATGCTGTCTCTAAATCCATTCCCATAGACATAAACATGGACCCACTTTCCCTCATCTAGAGCTCCCTCTCTCAAGCATGCGGAAAGTATAGTCACGATAGTTACCTCATTGGACTTCATGTTTGAATTTCTTAGCATCGCCCGAAAAGCATGTAAAGCATCAGAGAACCTACCATGGCATAAGTAGCCATTGATCAATCCATTCCACGAGTACTCATTTCTTTTTGGCATCTCGTTCAAAAACCTCACGAAGGCATCCAGATCACAACCATTAGCATATCTGTTGAGATATTAACTATCTCTCATATTAATTTATATATTTATTATTTCTATATTCTTCTTTCTGTAAATTTACCCAATAGGTTTCTCCTATATAAGAGAACCCTTGGGGCTCTCACGTGCCCATGCCCCCCCCCCCCCCCCCCCGCGCGCGCTGGCACCCCCGCATCCGGCCCCTAGGCCCCTGCAGTCTGATTTTCTGCCAGAGAGCGTGGTTTCGGACCTCTAGTTCATGTTTTCCAACCCTAACGAGCGACAAGGATTAACAAGGATGGTTGTATGAGTCTACACATACAACCAATCTTCCATATGATTCTATAGACTCGTTTATATCTGTCTACTCCACAGTTGAATTCCGTTATTTGGCTATTTTGTAATCATGTCAGATAACAAGGGTGACATCTTCTCGTCTGGAGCCTTCAAGGGCTCAGCTCTCATCACTAAGATGGATGGGACCAACTATGAGTTATGGTCCACGCAGTTTCTCGCCCTCATGCAGTGCAACAACAAGGAGCACATCCTGACAGATCTAGAGCCAACGGATAAGATTGGGGCAAATGCTTCTTGGAATCAAGATGATGTGTACGCATGTGTTTGCCTTTGTGGGACTCTCACTACAGAAATAGTCAATGATATTCTAACTCAACCCACTGCCAAGGCAATTTGGGACACTTTGACATCCACATATGCACAGGCGAATAATGAGGCCAAGATCCTTCAACTACAGTTTGATATCTACAATACCAAGCAGAATGGCAGCCCCATGCATATTTACTACTCTTCACTGCGTGGCATGTTTGAAAAGCTTCATAGGTACATGCCCATTACGACGTCTACTGAGCAACAGAAGATGTATAGAAACTCCATGATGGTTGGGGCTTTCATGGCTAGACTTGATACAAAGTATGATGCTGCACATACTCATCTTCTTACTGGAGCTGCCATCCCCCTATAGAAGAGGCCTATAGCCATCTAAGCCGGATTATCATGCCTTCGACAGCCATGTATTCGCACTCCTCAATAATGGCCGCTTCTCGTAGTCGAGGTGGGGCGATCCAGTCCAAAGGATGCACACCCTGAGGAAGAGGCGGGGGATGCCAACGTGGTCCCTGCACCTACTGTCGCAAGCCTAGACATGCAGAGGATACATGCTATCAGAAGCATGGATATCATGTTTCTAGTCGAACAGCAGAGCAGATTGTATCTTCAGAGACCCTCTCCCCAGGCCAATCCTTGCATGGATGATATTGTCTCTCATATTCGAGATCATGACTCCTACTGCAGACACCACCACTACAGATACCGTTGCAGCAACCAGAGCCTTTTCGAGCTCATCAAGTATTACATATGCCTTTACTGGTAGTACGAATGCAGACATGACAAAGTGGATTATGGATTATGGTTCTTCTCACCACTTGTGTGGAGACAGAACATAACTGAGGTGCTACAGGGATATATCACCTGGCAGGTGGGTTATCATTGCTAATGGCAACCACTTACCTGTTACAGGATAGGGGGAGGTGCATTTGACACCATCTATGCACCTAAAGAATGTTTTATATGCTCTTGCCTTTCAGATGAATTTACTTTCTATTAGTCAGATCACTAAGGATATGCATTGTCGTGCCATCTTTGAACCCTCGTCTCTTGTGTTTCAGAGCATACTCACAAGCAGGGTGATTGGATGTGGACGTGAGCAGCGGGGACTCTACAGACTAGTCTAACCTCCTCATGCTAGTGTTTCTAACATACTCACTGGACATGTCTCTCCTTATATGTGGCACCTTAGGTTTGGACATCTTCCTATACAGAAGCTATGTCATGTTCTCCCTCTGATTTCTATGAAATCCTCTTTTCAGTGTGAGGCATGTCAACTTGGGAAGCATCATCGTTCCTTTTTTCCATCCCGTCAGAGTCGGATCAATTCTCAGTTATTTGAGCTCCTTCATTTAGAGATTTGGGGTCCTAGTCGTGTTCCTGGCCACCAAGGATACCGTTTTTATCTTGTAGATGTCGATGAATTCTCTGGACTTTCTGGGGTCTCTTATTGAAGAATAAGTTTGAGGTTGGACCAGCTATGAGATATTTTATTAATGAATTAAAGAATATTTTTCTGCCAATGTCAAGTATCTTTGTTATGATAACGCTTTGGAATTTCGCACCTTACAGCTTTCTGAGTTTCTTAGATCCTATGGCATTGATCACCAGACCTCATGTGCTTACAATTCCCAACAGACCGGTGTTGTCGAGCGTAAACACGGTCACTTACTTGATGTGACCGGAACATTGTTAATACAAAGTCGCACTCTGCATGCTTACTGGGGTGATGTTGTCGTTACTGCATGTTATTTGGTAAACCGTATGCCCATCGTCCGTGTTAGGAGAGAAGATTCCTTTCTCGATTGTGTTTCCCGAGAAGGATCTTTTCTCTCTTACACCCGGTGTGTCTGTATATGTTGCCTTCGTTCATTATGTCTCCAGGGCGTGACAAGCTCTCCCCTAGGGCCTGTTTGGTTGCAGGGTTAGGCAGGGTTGGGATGGGCAGGGGTACCCCTGTGAATAGTAAACTGTGAGGAGGATTGTGCTGTTTGGTTGGAGGGTTGGGAAGGGTTGGGTTGGCCCAACCCTTCCCAACCCTGCAACCAAACATGCCCCTAGAGCTGTCAAGTGTGTGTTTGTAGGCTACTCTCGTACCTAAAAGGGGTAACACTGCTTTGATCCACTAAAGCAGAAATATTTTGTTAGTGCTAACGTTACTTTCATTGAGTTTATCATGTATTTTTCTCCTACAGGTGACAAACTTGCACCATCTGACTCTGATGATGAGATATGCATGTCACCACCTCATACAGATGGTCCTTCACCCACTCCTCTTCCACCACCTCCGCCACCTCAACCATTCCTCCTTTGATTCAGTTTTTGCCTCGTGTTTTTTCTCGCATGTCTCGCTTTGTTCACCATGCTCACAGGCCTTGCCCATCATCCAACACGCCTCAGGTATGTAATGAGCATATTGTTTCTGCTGATGGTACTACTTAGTTAATAGTGCAACAGGATCTGAGACAGGATGAGTAGGTGTCCTCTCAAGAGGGAAATTTACAGGCCTCAGACTTGGCAGATGATCTTGACGTACCGATTGCTCTACGAAAGCAGAAACGGGCGTGTGCTACTTACCCTCTTGCGGTCCAGGTTTCTTTGAGCAGGTTGTCAAAGGATTTCAGGAGATTCACTTTGGCGCTATCACCAGTGTAGATATCACAGACGTATCAGGAGGCTCTCAAAGATAGTCAGTGGAGGTTAGCCATGGAGGAGGAGATGGTTGTGTTACAGTCACATGGTACGTGGAGTCTTGTTTCTGCTCATGTTGATACATCTGTTGTGGGATGCAAATAGGTGTTCACTGTGAAATACCGTGCGGATGGAATCATAATCACTATAAGGCGAGACTTGTGGCATGAGGGTTCACCAATACATATGGGGTAGATTATCATGATACTTTCTCTCCAGTTGCCAGATATTCTACCCTACGTATTCTCCTTGTTGTTGCTGTGACACGAGATTGGCCCTTTTATCAACTTGATGTGAAGAATGCATTCCTCTATGGTGATCTACAAGAGGAGATCAACATGCAGCAGCCACCTGCGTTTGCCACTGAGGAGGAGTGTCAGAAGGTTTGCAGGTTACACAAGGCTATCTATGGCCTCAAGCAGAGTCCAAGAGCATGGTTCCAAAAGCTCTCGGACTTGATAGAGCATCAGGGGTTTGTGAGATCAACTACTGATCACTCCTTATTACTACAGAAGACCCAGAAAGGTACTACAGTTATTCTTGTTTATGTTGATGACATTATTATTACAGGAGATGACGAGCAGGGTACTCAGGATGCCAAGGACTTCCTAGGTCAACAGTTCGTGACCAAGGACCTTGGACATTTGCGTTACTTCCTCGGAATAGAGTTTACCAGGAATCAACGGGGTCAGACTTATTAAGCGGAGTAGTGGGTGGTATGCAATCTACCATATCTGTCTCTGAAAGGAGATCTATAACATACTTCCTTTGAGTCATCACAAGACCCCGTTAGTTCCTGACAAACTCTAGTCCAAGGAAGCAACGTAATTGTATAAGGTTTGCCTTTGAGTCATCACAAGACCCCGTTGATTCTTCTTTTGTATAAGAGAACCCTTGGACCTCTTATAATGAATCACAATGTTTTTCTTTTAACAATATCCCTGCAACATGGTGTTCCAAGCGATCAAGTCTCGATCCGGCATTGATCGAACAACTCCTTTGTTGCATCAACATCTCCCACCTTCAAGTACCCCGACAACATGGTGTTCCATAACACGACATCACATTCCCCCGCCTCATCGAACCTCCGGCGTACCCCAGCCAAGTTACGTGCTGATATATCCGCCCTCACAATTCCAGTCCACGCAACGACGTTCTTCTCAAGCATTTCATCAAACACCTTGGAAGCGCTCCTCCCCTGCTCCTCCTGTGGCATACACGTCGATCAGCGGGGTACACACGAACAAATTCGACCTGAACCCAGTTTTCACAGCGAAGCAATGCACCTCCTCGTCCTTCCGAATCGCTCCAACTGCAGCACAGGACTTGAGAACGGTCGTGAAGGTGTAGCCGTTGGGCCTCACGTCTGCCAAGCGCATTTCCTCAAACAGTTCGAGGGTTTTGTGATGGAACCCACCTTCGGTGTAGCCTTTGAACATGACATTCCACGGGATTGCATCGGGACTGAGATGGGTGGTGCAGAAGTGAAGGGAGGCGTGACGGGGAGATCCGAGGACGAAGGAGGCGGAGAGGATACGGGGAGTGAGGTAGTGGTGGTGGAGGAGGCCGTAAGCTGTGACTTGGGCTTCGAGCTGAAGGAGGTGGCGGTGGATGCTGCACCTGTAACGATCCATAAATTATTGATAGGGTAAACAAATATTGTTTGGTATAAAAATAAGTTAATTGGTTTATAAAATAAAGTGGGTGAGATTGGCGGTTATGAAGCTAAATCAACCCCTTATCCCATGTGCATGGTAACTATTTTGGAATGAGATTTACCTCTCTCATTCATTGAGAGAGAGAAAGAGAGAAATACGTAAAGAAGGAAAGAGAGGGTGTGCGTGAGAAATACAAAGAGAGGGAAGGAGAGAGAGAGGGGGGAGAGAAAGAGACGTGAATGGAGATAGAGGGAGAAATAGGTAGATGGAGAGACGAGAGAAGAGGGGGGAGAGAGAGAGATAAGGGCGGTTATAAGGCCAATTGAACCCTTTTATTACATGTGCATGATATCCATTTTTGGAATGTAACTATTTCTCTCATTACTTAAGATAAAGAAAGAAAAAGAACGAGAGAATAGAGAAGAGAGTGAGCGTGAGAGGAAGAGAAGAGAAGAGAGACAGATATAGAGATAAAGAGAACACGAGAAGTAGAGGAAGCGATGCCGAATTCAAAACCGTCAATGACAGCTCGACATCGAATTTAATACGGTGGAATTGGAGACACATACATTGAGCGTTGGCGATGACCTTTTCGTCAACGTTGTATTTGGATCCGACAAGATCCGAGGTACATCAACGTGGTCGGCGACGATATGAATCCGCGTAATCAAATCGTCTTCATGTTTCCGTACATTGAGGTATGTGTCGAACATTTAGGATTCGAAATTGATGATACCATATCACTTATGAATACTTCTTGATTGTTTAAAAATGTTAATATCACTTCATGGTGCTCGATGTCATTATTTAATCGTTGCAATTTGTTAGACTCAGTAGGACATAACCAATATATAAATTGAGGGATAATGATGGGTTCAATAATATGCGCAAATCTTCTATTTTTCTTTATGTAGAATGGATTTTTAACAATACAATTTAAGTAGAATTCCCATGTCATGTATGTGCCTCATAATAGATTGCCTCTTGAAAATCATATATATATATATATGTACATAGTTATGGATATCACATTCGTTGTTCTAACTTGCAATAAATCAATTTTGTATATGTTTAGCAATTGAATGTGGAAAGCAACGGCCAAAATCTACAGTAGATGTCTTACCATTAATGGGTGTGTTTTGGGGAACTACGTGCAGGAAAATAATAATATGACATTAGTGATTCGGGAGAAATAGAACCATAGAAATTTAGAGACGTATGTGCCATTCCAGATTTAATAAAAAAACTTACTACTGAATTTGAGACGAGCAAATAAACGTGTGATGTATGCAATGATTACGAGGTTAATTAGCTATTATCACCTTGTATTTATGATTTGATAAAGACCAGCTAATGAAGATAAATTTTAAGTTAATAAGAAACTTCCAAATATACAACCGTGATTGCCCTCTATGTATAATCAAAGGATTTAACATAGTCAGTTACGGTTAACTTGACTGAGTGATTTTTCCAACATTTTACTAATAAAAAATAAGAAATAAAAAGATAAGTCATTGGTCTAGCCAATAGGCTCAAGGAGTTTTTATTCCCCAAAGTAGCTTTACGAGAAATGACAAATTCGCAATAACTATATATATATATATATATATATGTTGCTAGAATAAATATGAAAAAATGAAACAAAGGAATAATTGATGGTGCATTGTCTTTCATCGAATCCAAGTATGATTATTTAAGAATATATGGAGTCATCAATATGACAAGGCTGATCTCTACGAGTATAAATTTGTTATGTATATAATAATACAGTTCTTTGACAATAACAAGACATCGTTTGAGTATTATCCGTTATCATAAGGTGACCATACTGCAGGAAACCATACTTTGGACCTCAAATGACATGTTATAAAGTGGGCATATAAATATATATATATATATATATTAATACAAATATTAGAATTGGTTGCCGATATTACCAATAGTTGGTACATAGCTTATTTGTAGAAACGATCGAGTATCTACTTATTGATTACGTGTTGGAAACCTGCTTTTATGGTGCATGAGTGAGTGTTAAAGTTAAGATAATTAGAGTAACTCTAAATAAAAATAATTAATTCCAAGTGCGTAAAAAGATTGATTGATATAAAGGAAAGAATGTTGGAGTGTGTGTGTGTGTGTGTGTGTGTGTGTGTGTGTGAATGTGTGTGCGCATAAGCTATAAATTTTATATAATGACGACCTTATGATAAGCAGAACCAAAAGGTTACACGAACCACTGTTGTATGAAAAAGGATATCGTATTTAAAGAATTGAAAAAAAATCCTTAAATGAATATTGACACTTAAACGGTAAGCAGAGCTAAGTGCTACACCCAAGGTGGGAGCCACCTCTAGAGTCCGTTTATTGAGAGCCTAAAGGGCAACACCTTCCGGGGGTGTCAGGTTCAGTAGAACCTAGTGGAAAGTCCACAATTGACTCAGCGCTGATGTCATCATGTTCTATGTAACGATTGAGTGACCGCTTGTGCCGGCGGTAAAAGCCGCCAAAGCCACCCAATAAATTATGAGATAAGATAAATCCATAATGAATAAGCTAAGTGCTTATGAGGAAGATAAGTGCTTATGTGAAATGCCTAAGTGCATATGTGCAATTATGTTAATGTTAAGTGTATAGGTGTATTCGTGTGAAATGTTAAGTGCATATACGTAATTATATGAAATGCCAAGTGTATAAGTGCAATTATATGAAATACGAAGTGCATATACGCAATTATGCGAAATGTCAAGTATATATGTGCAATAACGTGAAACCTCAGTGTATATGTCAAAACTAAAGTAAATATATTGCACGTGTGTATATGTGAATATGGAATGCCACATATGTGAGGGTATATGCGAAATATTGTATGTTATGTTATATGACTACCCTTAAGTATGATAATAATTATGAGTAAGTTATATGACGGTTGTGAATTCTTTTTCATATATCGAGATAATGATATCGTGAATATTGCTAATGATAGGCATATGGATATGACTCCTTTATGTATATGAGATTTGGTATTTTTTTAGTAACTCAGATGAAACATTTACATGAGAATGATTAGGGAAAATCATGGGCGAATGTTGCTAATGGTACTCATGGACATTGTAGGTGAATATTATTCATAAAGGGAAAAAGAAGATAAATAGCATGTTGTGATTATTTATATTAAGAATGAAGTGTTTAATGTAGATTAGTGAAGACCTGATTTCTCGCTAGCCGGCTTGACCTTATCTTGACACATACTGAGCGTTAGGCTCATACCATATATTTTTGTGTTTTTATTGCAGGTCATTGTGAGAATAAATTTAGTGGCAGTTTGAAGAGTTGTTGTGAGACCTGAAGGAAGGATATCATTGTGCCCACAGGAACAAAAGGATCTTGGATATGTATATAAGATGTACTCTTTTATGGATAAATTAAATGTATAGGTGATTTATTACTGGAAATGTGATATCATTGATGTTTGAGAGTAACACTCGGATCTGACGTGGCATTGAATATGCTTTCGCTGGTCACCGAGGATCTGGGCTGTTACAGGTGGTATCAGAGCAGTTGTTCCTCTGGGCATGAGATATCCGTTATAGATGACGTAAGACTTTTAGTATAAAAAAAAGTAGGATAAAAGGAAATAGGAGACAGAAAATTTAGCATGACCTCTACGTCTTTAGAATATAACATGAGTGTTAGGAGGATGACCGATAGGGAGATAGAACCAACTTGGATATTACATGTTGTTCCAAGGAGGAGAAAGTGAGTTTAGTAGATCAGATACACTCAGTTGATTATTTGTGGAGAGAAAAAGAAGAGGGTTAGATGATTATTTTATTATAGACAATGTCATCAGTTGTGCGACTTATTTGGCTAAGGAAAAGTTTCTCTTGTGTGACTTGGGGATTTGAAAGAATTGTTGACTTCATTATTGATGTAATACATGATAGTATGCCCGTATGAGTTGGATGAGCTGAAAAATAAATTGAAGTGACAATTAGATAAGGGATATGTGAGACTTGGTGTTTCCTTGAAGTGTTTGCATTACTTATGCTCTACTAATAATTAAAATAAAGTATTCATGAAGATAAAAGATTTTCTTCTTTACAGGAGATCAATTGCAACAAGAAACCATATTCTTCAAGGTTGACCTTTAGTTAGAATGCCATTAATTAAAATTGAGAATGTAGACATAAGACTGGCAAGAATCCCTAGTGATGCTTTTTGACCCCTCAAATGTGTTAGCTACATTAAGTCGATGAGTCGGACATTTTGAGGTTATCTAGGAAAGTTTATGATGGTCTCTGGTGATAGTATCACAGATATCTTAAACACTATCTATCAATTTATTGATATAGCCATTAGCCAATATTGATTTTGTGTGTGATTAAGTTGGACCTTAAGTGGTTATACTTGATACATGATTGTGGTCACTCGATCTAATTAATTTTTATTCGAAAGACATTAATGTTGGTCAAGATTCTTATTTAATTATAGCTACTATAAGATATATAAGTTAATTTAATGAATATTGATTTTGTGATATACTAGTTGCTAGTAAATGGCACAATCCTTTTATATTGTCTATCCAAACTGGAGTTAGAAATGTCTTTATTTCTATATATATCGTAGTTGTGCACCAGGATAGTCTGTTTTTAATGAGTGACAACCCACAAACTGACCCTTACAGATTCCTTTCAACCTCTAGCTGGGTTAGTTACTCGTGTCTCTTAGGTGAAGATATGTTCTTGCTGATTTATTTCTCTTGCAATCGAAACCTTGAAGGAGGCAATTGTCATATTGTGAGAAAAGATACGGATACAAGGGAATAATGCTAAAGTAGGATAATAAGAACATAAAGCCGGTTTCTTAAAATGCTAAGAGCAAACAGAACAACTTAGGAATGAGATATGAATCCAAAATCTTGAGTATTTGTAAGTTTCTTAACTAGTAAATTTTGGGACGAATTTTTTTTTCTAGTGGAGTAGATTGTAACGACCCATAAATTCTTGATAGGGTAAACAAATATTGTTTGGTATAAAAATAAGTTAATTGGTTTATAAAATAAAGTGGGTGAGATTGACGGTTATGAAGCTAAATCAACCCATTATCCCATGTGCATGGTAACTATTTTTGGAATGAGATTTACCTCTCTCATTCATTGAGAGAGAGAAAGAGAGAAATATGTAAAGAAGGAAAGAGAGGGTGTGCGTGAGAAATACAAAGAGAGGGAAGGAGAGAGAGGGGGGAGAGAAAGAGACGTGAATGGAGATAGAGGGAGATAGATGGAGAGATGAGAGAAGAGGGGGGGAGAGAGAGAGAGATAAGGGCGGTTATGAGGCCAATTGAACCCTTTTATTACATGTGCATGATATCCATTTTTGGAATGTAACTATTTCTCTCATTACTTAAGATAGAGAAAGAGAAAGAACGAGAGAATAGAGAAGAGAGTGAGCGTGAGAGGAAGAGAAGAGAAGAGAGACAGATATAGAGATAAAGAGAACACGAGAAGTAGAGGAAGCGATGCCGGATTCAAATCCGTCAATGACAGCTCGACATCGAATTTAATACGGTGGAATTGGAGACACATACATTGAGCGTTGGCGACGACCTTTTCGTCAACGTTGTATTTGGATCCGACAAGATCCGAGGTACATCAACGTGGTCGGCGACGATATGAATCCGCGTAATCAAATCGTCTTCATGTTTCCGTACATTGAGGTATGTGTCGAACATTTAGGATTCGAAATTGATGATACCATGTCACTTATGAATACTTCTTGATTGTTTAAAAATGTTAATATCACTTCATGGTGCTCGATGTCATTATTTAATCGTTGCAATTTGTTAGACTCAGTAGGACATAACCAATATATAAATTGAGGGATAATGATGGGTTCAATAATATGCGCAAATCTTCTATTTTTATTTATGTAGATTGGATTTTTAACAATACAATTTAAGTAGAATTCCCATGTCATGTATGTGCCTCATAATAGATTGCCTCTTGAAAATCATATATATATATATATATATGTACATAGTTATGGATATCACATTCGTTGTTCTAACTTGCAATAAATCAATTTTGTATATGTTTAGCAATTGAATGTGGAAAGCAACGGCCAAAATCTACAGTAGATGTCTTACTATAAATGGGTGTGTTTTGGGGAACTACGTGCAGGAAAATAATAATATGACATTAGTGATTAGGGAGAAATAGAACCATAGAAATTTAGAGACGTATGTGCCATTCCAGATTTAATAAAAAAACTTACTACTGAATTTGAGACGAGCAAATAAATGTGTGATGTATGCAATGATTACGAGGTTAATTAGCTATTATCACCTTGTATTTATGATTTGATAAAGACCAGCTAATGAAGATAAATTTTAAGTTAATAAGAAACTTCCAAATATACAACCGTGATTGCCTTCTATGTATAGTCAAAGGATTTAACATAGTCAGTTACGGTTAACTTGACTGAGTGATTTTCCCAACATTTTACTAATAAAAAAATAAGAAATAAAAAGATAAGTCATTGGTCTAGCCAATAGGCTCAAGGAGTTTTTATTCCCAAAGTAGCTTTACGAGAAATGACAAATTCGCAATAACTATATATATTGCTAGAATAAATATGAAAAAAATGAAACAAAGGAATAATTGATGGTGCATTGTCTTTCATCGAATCCAAGTATGATTATTTAAGAATATATGGAGTCATCAATATGACAATGCCGATCTCTACGAGTATAAATTTGTTATGTATATAATAATACAGTTCTTTGACAATAGCAAGACATCGTTTGAGTATTATCCGTTATCATAAGGTGACCATACTGCAGGAAACCATACTTTGGACCTCAAATGACATGTTATAAAGTAGGCATATAAATATATAATAATAATACAAATATTAGAATTGGTTGCCGATATTACCAATAGTTGGTACATAGCTTATTTGTAGAAACGATCGAGTATCTACTTATTGATTACGTGTTGGAAACCTGCTTTTATGGTGCATGAGTGAGTGTTAAAGTTAAGATAATCAGAGTAACTCTAAATAAAAATAATTAATTCCAAGTGCGTAAAAAGATTGATTGATATAAAGGAAAGAATGTTGGAGTGTGTGTGTGTGAGAATGAGTGTGCGCATAAGCTATAAATTTTATATAATGACGACCTTATGATAAGCAGAACCAAAAGGTTACACGAACCACTGTTGTATGAAAAAGGATATCGTATTTAAAGAATTGAAAAAAATTCCTTAAATGAATATTGACACTTAAACGGTAAGCGGAGCTAAGTGCTACACCCAAGGTGGGAGCCACCTCTAGAGTCCGTTTATTGAGAGCCTAAAGGGCAACACCTTCCGGGGGTGTCAGGTTCAGTAGAACCTAGTGGAAAGTCCACAATTGACTCAGCGCTGATGTCATCATGTTCTATGTAATGATTGAGTGACCGCTTGTGCCGGCGGTAAAAGCCACCAAAGCCACCCAATAAATTATGAGATAAGATAAATCCATAATGAATAAGCTAAGTGCTTATGAGGAAGCTAAGTGCTTATGTGAAATGCCAAGTGCATATTGCAATTATGTGAATGTTAAGTGTATAGGTGTATTCGTGTGAAATGTTAAGTGCATATACGTAATTATATGAAATGCCAATTGTATAAGTGCAATTATATGAAATACGAAGTGCATATACGCAATTGTGCGAAATGTCAAGTATATATGTGCAATTACGTGAAACCTCAGTGTATATGTCAAAACTAAAGTAAATATATTGCACGTGTGTGTATGTGAATATGGAATGCCACATATGTGAGGGTATATGCGAAATATTGTATGTTATGTTATATGACTACCCTTAAGTATGATAATAATTATGAGTAAGTTATATGCGATTGTGAATTCTTTTTCATATATCGAGATAATGATATCGTGAATATTGCTAATGATAGGCATATGGATATGACTCCTTTATGTATATGAGATTTGGTATTTTTTAGTAACTCAGATGAAACATTTACATAAGAATGATTAGGGAAAATCATGGGCGAATGTTGCTAATGGTACTCATGGACATTGTAGGTGAATATTATTCATAAAGTGAAAAAGAAGATAAATAGCATGTTAGCATGTTGTGATTATTTATATTACGAATGAAGTGTTTAATGTAGATTAGTGAAGACCTGATTTCTCGCTAGCCGGCTTGACCTTATCTCGACACATACTGAGCGTTAGGCTCGTACCATATATTTTTGTGTTTTTATTGCAGGTCATTGTGGGAATAAATCTAGTGGCAGTTTGAAGACTTGTTGTGAGACCTGAAGGAAGGATATCATTGTGCCCACAGGAACAAAAGGATCTTGGATATGTATATAACACGTACTCTTTTATGGATAAATTAAATGTATAGGTGATTTATTACTGGAAATGTGATATCATTGATGTTTGAGAGTAACACTCGGATCTGACGTGGCATTGAATATGCTTCCGCTGGTCACCGAGGATCTGGGCTGTTACAGGTGGTATCAGAGCAGTTGTTCCTCTGGGCATGAGATATCCGCTATAGATGACGTAAGACTTTTGGTATAAAAAAAGTAGGATAAAAGGAAATAGGAGACAGAAAATTTAGCATGACCTCTACGTCTTTAGAATATAACATGAGTGTTAGGAGGATGACCGATAGGGAGATAGAACCAACTTGGATATTACATGTTGTTCCAAGGAGGAGAAAGTGAGTTTAGTAGATCAGATACACTCAGTTGATTATATGTGGAGAGAAAAAGAAGAGGGTTAGATGATTATTTTATTATAGACAATGTCATCAGTTGTGCGACTTATTTGGCTAAGGAAAAGTTTCTCTTGTGTGACTTGGGTATTTGAAAGAATTGTTGACTTCATTATTGATGTAATACATGACAGTACGCCCGTATGAGTTGGATGAGCTGAAAAATAAATTGAAGTGACAATTAGATAAGGGATATGTGAGACTTGGTGTTTCCTTGAAGTGTTTGCATTACTTATGCTCTACTAATAATTAAAATAAAGTATTCATGAAGATAAAAGATTTTCTTCTTTACAGGAGATCAATTGCAACAAGAAACCATATTCTTCAAGGTTGACCTTTAGTTAGAATGCCATTAATTAAAATTGAGAATGTAGACATAAGACTGGCAAGAATCCCTAGTGATGCTTTTTGACCCCTCAAATGTGTTAGCTACAATAAGTCGATGAGTCGGGCATTTTGAGGTTATCTAGGAAAGTTTATGATGGTCTCTGGTGATAGTATCACAGATATCTTAAACACTATCTATCAATTTATTGATATAGCCATTAGCCAATATTGATGTTGTGTGTGATTAAGTTGGACCTTAGAATCCGAGACCACTTAGGTTAATTTTTATTCGAAAGACATTAATGTTGGTCAAGATTCTCATTTAATTATAACTACTATAAGATATATAAGTTAATTTAATGAATATTGATTTTGTGATATGCTAGTTGCTAGTAAATGGCACAATCCTTTTATATTGTCTATCCAAACTGGAGTTAGAAATGTCTTTATTTCTATATACCGTAGTTGTGCACCTGGATAGTCTGTTTTCAATGAGTGACAACCCACAAACTGACCCTTACAGATTCCTTTCAACCTCTAGATGGGTTAGTTACTCGTGTCTCTTAGGTGAAGATATGTTCTTGCTGATTTATTTCTCTTGCAATCAAAACCTTGAAGGAGGCAATTGTCATATTGTGAGAAAAGATACGGATACAAGGGAATAATGCTAAAGTAGGATAATAAGAACATAAAGCCGGTTTCTTAAAATGCTAAGAGCAAACAGAACAACTTAGGAATGAGATATGAATCCAAAATCTTAAGTATTTGTAAGTTTCTTAACTAGTAAATTTTGGGACGAAATTTTTTTCTAGTGGGGTAGATTGTAACGACCCATAAATTATTGATAGGGTAAACAAATATTGTTTGGTATAAAAATAAGTTAATTGGTTTATAAAATAAAGTGTGTGAGATTGGCGGTTATGAAGCTAAATCAACCCCTTATCCCATGTGCATGGTAACTATTTTTGGAATGAGATTTACCTCTCTCATTCATTGAGAGAGAGAAAGAGATAAATAGGTAAAGAAGGAAAGAGAGGGTGTGCGTGAGAAATACAAAGAGAGGGAAGGAGAGAGAGAGGGGAGAGAGAAAGAGACGTGAACATAGATAGAGGGAGAAATAGGTAGATGGAGAGATGAGAGAAGAGGGGGAGAGAGAGAGAAGGGCGGTTATGAGGCCAATTGAACCCTTTTGTTACATGTGCATGATATCCATTTTTGGAATGTAACTATTTCTCTCATTACTTAAGATAGAGAAAGAGAAAGAACGAGAGAATAGAGAAGAGAGTGAGCGTGAGAGGAAGAGAAGAGAGACAGATATAGAGATAAAGAGAACACGAGAAGCAGAGGAAGCGATGCCGGATTCAAATCCGTCAATGACAGCTCGACATCGAATTTAATGCGGTGGAATTGGAGACACATGCATTGAGCGTTGGCGACGACCTTTTCGTCAACGTTGTATTTGGATCCGACAAGATCCGAGGTACATCAACGTGGTCGGCGACGATATGAATCCGCATAATCAAATCGTCTTCATGTTTCCGTACATTGAGGTATGTGTCGAACATTTAGGATTCAAAATTGATGATACCATGTCACTTATGAATACTTCTTGATTGTTTAAAAATGTTAATATCACTTCATGGTGCTCGATGTCATTATTTAATCGTTGCAATTTGTTAGACTCAGTAGGACATAACCAATATATAAATTGAGGGATAATGATGGGTTCAATAATATGCACAAATCTTCTATTTTTATTTATGTAGATTGGATTTTTAACAATACAATTTAAGTAGAATTCCCATGTCATGTATGTGCCTCATAATAGATTGCCTCTTGAAAATCATATATATATATATATACATACATAGTTATGGATATCACATTCGTTGTTCTAACTTGCAATAAATCAATTTTGCATATGTTTAGCAATTGAATGTGGAAAGCAACAGCCAAAATATACATTAGATGTCTTACTATTAATGGGTGTGTTTTGGGGAACTACGTGCAGGAAAATAATAATATGACATTAGTGATTAGGGAGAAATAGAACCATAGAAATTTAGAGACGTATGTGCCATTCCAGATTTAATAAAAAAAACTTACTACTGAATTTGAGACGAGCAAATAAACATGTGATGTATGCAATGATTACGAGGTTAATTAGCTATTATCACCTTGTATTTATGATTTGATAAAGACCATCTAATGAAAATAAATTTTACTTCCAAATATACAACCGTGATTGCCCTCTATGTATTGTCAAAGGATTTAACATAGTCAGTTACGGTCAACTTGACTGAGTGATTTTCCCAACATTTTACTAATAAAAAAATAAGAAATAAAAAGATAAGTCATTGGTCTAGCCAATAGGCTCAAGGAGTTTTTATTCCCAAAGTAGCTTTACGAGAAATGACAAATTCGCAATAACTATATATATATATATATTGCTAGAATAAATATGAAAAAAATGAAATGAAGGAATAATTGATGGTGCATTGTCTTTCATCGAATCCAAGTATGATTATTTAAGAATATATGGAGTCATCAATATGACAAGGCCGATCTCTACGAGTATAAATTTGTTATGTATATAATAATACAGTTCTTTGACAATAACAAGACATCGTTTGAGTATTATCCGTTATCATAAGGTGACCATACTGCAGGAAACCATACTTTGGACCTCAAATGACATGTTATAAAGTAGGCATATATATATATATATATATATATTAATACAAATACTAGAATTGGCAGCCGATATTACCAATAGTTGGTACATAGCTTATTTGTAGAAACGATCGAGTATCTACTTATTGATTACGTGTTGGAAACCTGCTTTTATGGTGCATGAGTGAGTGTTAAAGTTAAGATAATTAGAGTAACTCTAAATAAAAATAATTAATTCCAAGTGCGTAAAACGATTGATTGATATAAAGGAAAGAATGTTGGAGTGTGTGTGTGTGTGTGTGAATGTGTGTGCGCATAAGCTATAAATTTTATATAATGACGACCTTATGATAAGCAGAACCAAAAGGTTACACGAACCACTGGTGTATGAAAAAGGATATCGTATTTAAAGAATTGAAAAAAATTCCTTAAATGAATATTGACACTTAAACGGTAAGCGGAGCTAAGTGCTACACCCAAGGTGGGAGCCACCTCTAGAGTCCGTTTATTGAGAGCCTAAAGGGCAACATCTTCCGGGGGTGTCAGGTTCAGTAGAACCTAGTGCTGATGTCATCATGTTCTATGTAATGATTGAGTGACCGCTTGTGCCGGCGGTAAAAGCCACCAAAGCCACCCAATAAATTATGAGATAAGACAAATCCATAATGAATAAGCTAAGTGCTTATGAGGAAGCTAAGTGCTTATGTGAAATGCCAAGTGCATATGTGCAATTATGTGAATGTTAAGTGTATAGGTGTATTCGTGTGAAATGTTAAGTACATATGCGTAATTATATGAAATGCCAAGTGTATAAGTGCAATTATATGAAATACGAAGTGCATATACGCAATTGTACGAAATGTCAACTATATATGTGCAATTACGTGAAACCTCAGTGTATATGTCAAAACTAAAGTAAATATATTGCATGTGTGTATACGTGAATATGGAATGCCACATATGTGAGGGTATATGCGAAATATTGTATGTTATGTTATATGACTACCCTTAAGTATGATAATAATTATGAGTAAGTTATATGACGGTTGTGAATTCTTTTTCATATATCGAGATAATGATATCGTGAATATTGCTAATGATAGGCATATGGATATGACACCTTTATTTATATGAGATTTGGTATTTTTTTAGTAACTCAGATGAAACATTTACATGAGAATGATAAGGGAAAATCATGGGCGAATGTTGCTAATGGTACTCATGGACATTGTAGGTGAATATTATTCATAAAGGGAAAAAGAAGATAAATAGCATGTTGGCATGTTGTGATTATTTATATTACGAATGAAGTGTTTAATGTAGATTAGTGAAGACCTGATTTCTCGCTAGCCGGCTTGACCTTATCTCGACACATACTGAGCGTTACGCTCATACCATATATTTTTGTGTTTTTATTGCAGGTCATTGTGGGAATAAATTTAGTGGCAGTTTGAACAGTTGTTGTGAGACCTGAAGGAAGGATATCATTGTGCCCACAGGAACAAAAGGATCTTGGATATGTATATAAGATGTACTCTTTTATGGATAAATTAAATGTATAGGTGATTTATTACTGGAAATGTGATATCATTGATGTTTGAGAGTAACACTCGGATCTGACGTGGCATTGAATATGCTTCCGTTGGTCACCGAGGATCTGGGTTGTTACAGCACCGACGGAGGGAAGTGAGGACCTCTTCTGAGCTGCGGTGGAGCTTCACGCAGTGAGGAGCATTTTTTAAGAGGGGGCTCAAGCCAAATAAATATGCATCTGATTCCATCGTGATAACTATATAACAATAATATTTTCTGTATTTCTCATATAATTATGGGATTTTTATTCTTCGAACTTTAGAAGCTTGCTAAATTATTTTTATGATCTTTTACACAAAGTAATTATCACATCAACCCCATAAATTACTTCAAGAACCTTCATGAGTTTCAAATAGATTAATCGTGGAACTGAATAGGTAAGAATTAGCAAGTTTACGAGATCGATAAGGAAATTACATTGTTTCAAAGATCGAGAAGATAATTTACAAATTTATAAGACTCGTGAGATAAAAATCATCAGTAATCATTTCAAACTTAATTTTTAAAATCTGGTATTATGAATTGGTTCAATTTACATAAATTTTATATTGTACATATTCCACGGTGGTTGTTTCCTTTATATTTTTTCCCGTAACCAATGCATATTCTAGTATTTTGGATTTATTTCAAAATCCAATCTTACTAAACTTCTTACAAATTTGAACTAAATTAAAATTATGAAATACATAAATTTATAATTTTTACTATGAAGAACTAGAAATATAAATTTAATGTATATGAAGCAAAATACACCAATCAAGGATCACTGTATTTTTTGTAAATTTACATTATAAAATATAAGTAATATTAAAATCTAAAAGACCTAACAATAACTTATTATTTTAAGAAATTTGATAAAGTGAGAACGAAAAGCGTGTTATGTATCTGTATCTGTATATGTGAGGATGATTATGGATAGATACCAAATCTGTTCAATAATTTGATCCTAAATTCGTGGATATTCAATAAGATTAGAAAGATAGAGCACCCATTATTGGTTTATCTATTTTAGAAGCTTTCCATTATTAGTTTATTTAAGAAAAAAATACTACAATCGAGATGGGATTTTAACATTAAATCTAAACTTATATATGATAATTGAATAAGTTAGAGTGACGTGTTGATACGTTACTTCTCTTAATACTTATTTAGTCCTACAACCTATCTAGGGGCTTTTAGGTATTTTTCGCTTCTCGACTCTCTAAAGGTTCGTTTGATTGCAGGGTTGGGCATGGTTGGGTTGGGTACTCCCTCATAGTTTACTATTCACCCAGCCCTGTGAATAGTACCCAACCTTGTCCAATTTTACAACCAAACGAACCCTAAAGTTTCACATTATAGAAGATGCCCTAGACCCATTGAATAAATTATTCATCCTTCTCCACAAGATATCAGAGCAACGCCTAGATCAAGGCTCATACCCAATCCCCTTCTGCCACGGCAAGCCTCTCTCTTAGCCACGCGTAAGCTTTCTTCTCCGTCTATGCTTAGGGCCCGTGGCCTTGTTGAATCTATGTGTGGGCCTCTCTCAATATCTAGCCACGTGCATGGTTTTCTCACCCATAAAGGTCATCTACGTCACAGCTTGATCTGAATCAGTATACTTGGGGGCCATCATATCGCCTCTCCAGGCAAGCCGATCATCGCCAGCAACATCCGATCGTCGCCAACACCATCCACAAGCACCGCAGCATCTTCCAAAGCGTCGTTAGCACCTCTACAAGCGTTGTCAGTGCCGCTTGCACTACTTGAGCGCTGCCAGAAGTTGCTTGATTGCCCCTTCCTTGTTCCACTCTTTAATTTTGGGATTTTATCACTTGTGCCGTTCCGAGATATCGCAATATCAGCTATGCCCCTATCTTTTTGGTAATATCAATTGTGCCCCTCACTTCTTTCTCCGTCATCAGTTGTGCCCTTCCGTCAGATTGACCGTCAAAAAATTGAAATAACTATAGTTTACTCAAACCATGGTGTGATTAACAGGGGTATTATGGTCAGATCAGAATAAAATCAACCTGAACGCGGGACCACCCCACCTCCCAATGCGCTTGCCCCGCGCCTGCCCCCGCCACCCCCGCGCCCCCCTTCTGCTGCTCCTCCCCCCGCCCCTGACCGTAGGGGGTGGAGGAGCTGCCAGCAGACGTTCGTCGGCTACTCCCTGTGCGAGCACCATCTCGGTAAGGGGCGCATGCGCACCATGAGCAGTGTGCGGTGCAACGACGCCAACCGCAGGAAATGCGGTGCATCGCTGACGCCGCGGCAGACGCAGACTGACGACGAGGACATTGTGGTGGTGATGGTAATTACGATGATGATGTTTAGGATGAGGACGAATTCACCGGGTTGAAATCGTGGAAGAAGAATATCGGGATGGTGAAGGCAGGATCGATCAGTAGCTTGCTCCACGAGACCGATCAGGGATGCGCATTGACGGGTGTGGAGGATGTGGCAGGGGACGGTGGGGAAGCAGCGGGGGCAGGGGAGACACGGGGAGCGCGGGAGGCGACCTAGGCGTGGGGAGACGGCGGGGGCAAGGGAGGCGCGAGGGAGCGCGGAGGGCAACGTGGGCGCGGGGGAGGTGCAGGGGAGAGGGGCGACCTGGGCGCGGGGGGAGGAGGAGGCACGGGGCTGGGAGGGGCCGCAGCCCAGGGGGAGGGGGAGTAAGGGGGCGGCGTCGGGGAGGGGAGGAGGTGCGGGGCTGGGAGGGTCCGTAGCCCAGGGGGAGGGGGAGCAGGGGGGCGGCGTCGGGGAGAGGAGGAGGTGCGGGGCTGGGAGGGGTGCAGCCCAGGGGGAGGGGAGCAGGGGGCGGCGCCGGGGAGGGGTGGGGGCGCCGGGGGGAGGAGGTGCGACGCGGGGCTGGGCAGCGGGCTGGGAGGAGGTGCGGGGAGCTCGGGGCGGAGCTGGGCGGCGCAGGGCAGGGACGGGGGCGGAGAGAGAGGAGGAGTAGGTTGGAGGAGGAAGAGGATGGGGAAGAGGAGGAAGAAGAGGATGAGGAAAAGGAATTAAAATGACCACATAACCTTTTTTTTAAAATTAATTCCACTTATGTCCTCAAAGTTAACGTTCGTTTGCACTGTGGATGGACGGTCACTAACTCGAGGGGCACAAATGATAAAATAATAAGAAGTGAGGGGCACAACTGATATTACCAAAAAGATAGAAGCATAACTGATATTGCGATATCTCGGAGGGGCACAAGTGATAAAATCCCTTTAATTTTTGTCACGTATAATGCAAATCTCCCCTTTGGGATGAAAAATATCCGCCACAGAAATCTCCTCGGACACAGCTGAGCATCAGCCAAACCCCTCGTCCCCAGAACGATGATTACTATCCACTCGTCATCCTCGCAAAGAACTGACGCTTGCAAGAATACAATGAAGAGGACCTGAGAAGAAAAGGGGGAAGAGACCACCATTGCCGCAGCCACTTGCGGCCCACTCGAACCCGCGCTCTCGTCAGGACCCAAGATTCGATCACCACCACACCTCCACCGTTACTTTCCAAGCGGCTGATCTCCGCGACCCGGCTGCTATCCAAGCAACCCCTACCTCTCCATTCCATCCTTCACCTCCGTGGCGTGTGCCCGTCGTCCACTGCCCCCACGTTCACGCCCTGTGCCACCCTCCGCTGGGTCCGTCTATGTTCCTCAGCGCACCCCACCATCTCCTCCGTCTGCTTACCTGTGCAACCGCATCCTCCGGCTACACACTCTACCCCCCTTGGCTAGGGATGGGCAGGGGCATGGACCAGGCAGGGTGGGGCGGGGCCTTGAAGGGTCCAGGTCTAAGCTTGTTCACAATTTTTTTATTCTTTGACTCAAACCCGACCCAATATATTTGAACCGGGCTTTAGTTGGGTCAGCTCATCTCCACTTGTAACTATGATTTACCACTAAATCTTTTCACCCTTGTAATAGGTAATGGTATTTACATATTGCGAACAGAAGCCTATAATTTTGAAGACACGATAACTAACGTAAGTATCCTACTCTTGTAATAGGGTATTAGGAATGTCTTTTTGTACATTTTTGGGCTTATACAAAATACCCATAAAAATGCAATATATTATAAGTTTCAAACTACTCTATGTGGTCAATATAACAGGGATAGCACACGTTTGGTCATGTGTATATTTCAGTTTATGTATATTCCAGAACAACCAAATCAACTAATAACACTAACCTTACCCAATCCCAAAACCATTTTTGATCTACCCCAAAACAACCAAGCAAAGTACATAGGCAGCAGAATACCCAACCACAGATTTCAGCGGTTCTTCAGTCATTACTTGTTCCAAAGTATCTTTCCTGCAGTTTTTTGTAAGTGGGAACTATTGCATAGATTAGCCACCTCCAGTAGCAATATCACGAAGGCTACACACAAGTTTCAGATAAAATAGATCAAAATCAGGCATACTTTTGAACCTCCATTCGGGTCGAGCCCTCGGGCCAGTTCAAGCTGAGCCAGTCAAAGTCTGAGTCTAGCCCAGAAAAAATTTGGACATAAAAGTTCGACCCAAGCTCAACCCATTGTTCATTTGAACTTGGACCAGACAGAGCTTTTTGGGTCGGACCATCCCTACACTCAGCCTGTCACACATGCCAACATGCACCATCTCCACCTTGGCAATCCCAGCCCGTGTCGTGACTCTTGGGCTTCGTTTGGTTGCTGGGTTGGGTTGAGGTATCCTTGTGAATAGTAATCTGTGAGGAGGGTTGAGAGAGTTGGAAGGAGGAGTACACCAGTGTACCCCAACCCAACCCTGCAACCAAACAAAGCCTTAATGCCCTACTACGGGCAGCGTTGCATTTGAAAGAGAAGGGTTGTAGACTCTTTTTATTTCATATTTTGTTTATCGTGATTTTTTCTGCAAGAAATCATTCTGCAAATCTTGAATATACTAGATTTTATTCTCCTTTTACTTTTAATAAGTTCTTCTAGATTATATTAAGCGAAATTGCATTCTTCTCATGCCATTTTATTATGTAATTTAATTAGTTTTAGATATGTAGTTTTTACACTGCCTTTTTGTTAAATGTGACAGTATATCCAATTGTGACAGTTCACAGATTGATCTTGTTACGAGCAACACGTGAGGAGATGAATGTACATACTTTCAAAGACACATGGGATCTTTTAACATGCCAACCTAGTGTTAAGTATGTTGCATGTCGTTAGATCACCACAAACAAGCAGGCAGCATGATAGTTCCATTCCCAAATTGAAGGCCCAACTTGTGGCAAAAGGCTTTCCTCAAAATTATGGCATGCCAACATTCCAAGACCATTTCTAACCTCAAGGAAAGCCCATTACGAATGAGATTCTTAGATAACAATCTGCTACCGCTATTATACTAGCATGTACAAGACAGCATCTGATTATTAGATTTTTGTCAGATAACAATCTGCTACCGATACTATACTAACAATCTATATTTTTGATATGATTGTTACTGGTAATTATGATTGGTCCTTAGATTTACGATTACAGTTCTCGGCATTCCCTCCAAATAGCAAAGTATGCACGCAGATATTCACGACAAAAAGCCCAATCAAATTCAATGAAAATTCTATCAAACCCAATCGGCCTACTAGAAGCAGCTAGAATTGATAAATCTGGTAAATGCAGCTAGAACTGATAAATCTGGTAAATGCAACCGCCCAGCCAGAGAAGACAAAAATATTCCATCTCACCATTAGAGAAAAATTCGAGGTCCAACCATTAAAACACAAGTAGTAGCAACAAAATTGGGTCTAAATGACAAGATAATCAATCATCACCGAAGGTTGTCTTTTTCCCTGCACAATATAAACAAAATGGATTAGTACCTGCAATGACTTCTTCCAATCATAGCCAAAAATTGTAAATACATATAGTTTTTCTATAAATGAAGCATATCCGTACCAGTTCCAGGTGTGCCCATGCTTGGTTTGAATCCACGGCCTCTGCCCCCACGTCCTCGACCACCACTGTCCCTTCCACCACCACGACCTCCAAAACGTCCTCCACCACCACGTCCACCAAAACGTCCACCACCATCCCTCCCAAAACTTCTACCACCACTGAACCGACCACCATCCCGACCTCCACTAAACCGACCACCACCTCTTCCACCACCATCACCCTTTGGCTTGGCTTCATCTACAATCAACGTGTAGTCATTGAGAATGGAACCATTCAATTCCAGAGCCTTGGCAACAGCATCAGCATCACTGAAGTCGATGTAAGCAATTCTGAAAAGAAGGCAACCAAATGTCACTCTTGCAGAATACCATAGGAAGAGAACAGCAGGTCGTTGAAAAAAAGGCTTACCCCTTGGAAGCACCCGTGTCGTTGTCCTTCGGAATTGAAACGCGAGTTATCTCTCCACAATCGACAAAATGTTCCTCTAAGGAGCTTCGAATCTTGAGTAAAAATTCACATTAACACAGGAAAGCAACAGAACAAAACACCATAGACTAAAATAGTTACCTGATCTTCCTCCTGAAATTTATCAAAACCTTTCACAAATGCAGTGCAGCTGGCACCTCTCCCATCGCCCTTCTGGAAAGAATTATTATCAGACCTGCGATAGACAGATGAATGCAGGAATGTCACAAAGCATATACCACATACAAATTCAACAATCATACAATAAATTAAGATCAGAATATATAAAAAAAACAAGTCAAAAAATCAGAACAATCTCATTGACCATAAATTTAAGTCCTCAAGGAATGCAATATCAGCCAGTTACACTTACGGAAAGTAAAATAACATAAAATAAATCATAAAATGCAGAAATGCAAATATCTTTCCTACATAATCTAGATTTACAAAGCCAAATTCAATGCTCGGATAAGACTGGATCCTTGAAATGAAGTTGATGATAATGCTGGACAGGTAGGTGAGTTTTAAAAAATCACTTCAATAAGAATTTTAAGAGCATAACAATACCGATCTCGTGGGGTATAAGCACCACGTTCACGAGCAAAATTAAGAATCACACTACGACCCAGAAGTTTAGCACCATTGAGTTCATCAACAGCCTGCGAAACAAAATAAAGACAAATTATTACATAAAAAGAGGAACTAAAAGATGATAGAACGCAATCAAAGTCTAAACTTTAAGGGGTGTAAGGTACCTTTTTTGCATCAGTTTCCGAGGCAAATTCAATGTGACAGAATCCTCTAGATCTTCCATCCGCATCAAAAGATAAGCGAATTGCAACAATATCGCCAGCACCCTTGAAGAATTCAACCCTGAAAGAACAAATACAAAATGAAAATGCCAAACTGCACGATAGCAACATCCAAGTTCGTGAGATAGAGACATACACATCATCCTCTGTGATATCATAACTAAGATTCCCAACAAACACAGTCTTTGATCCCGTACTCTGACTCTGGGGGGTAAAAGGAGATTTCACCTAGAAGGGCATGAACAAAAAGATTTATATTGGGTTCCCAAACTAAACATCGGTAAACTTGAAACAATCAACTGGAACAATATTTGAAACTTTATAAAATTGACCTCTGACAAGCACCTACCTCCTTGGATAATTTTGGTGTGTTTTGGGCATCTTTCATCTCAACATCATTAGACTGCATTAATACAGGTATACTTTAGATGGTATGTGAGAATAAAGATGGTAACTAAAACCAAAAATGATAGCAGAACCAAAAGATTGCCGCGTTTTTATGATATTACCTTTTTGTTTGGGGTCTGGGCAGGTTTTTCATCGTCATCCTCATCAGATTCAGAACTATCATCGCTACTACTATCACTTTCATCACCCTTGCAGACTGGTTTCAACACCTGCATCTTCACAGGCTTTAGACAAAAATATATATAGTGAGCATATGAAAAGGCTACAATAGAGAAATGAATGAAGTGTTACCTCAACTTTGACTTTTTTCTTCTGCGGCTCACTGTCACTTTCATCAGAACTGTCCTCACTATCGTCACTGTCACTTTTTCCTTTCTTTACTACCTTCTGCATTTAGGGTAGCATATAGTAATAATGTAAGAAAGCCAGAAATAGAAGAAAGCAGATACGTGTATTCAAATGGGCAGCACGTCCTCTATTTTTAAAAAGAAAAAAGAAATTTAAAATGCAGAATAAAGTGAAACTATATACAAAAATAGAAAGGCCATAACATTGAAAGATACAACAAAGCCTTTTCCCAATTTAAGTAGGGTCGGTTATATGGATTTTTTGCCTCCGTTCATATCTATCTTGTGTTATTCTCAGGCCTAGATCGATAAACTAAGATACATTCATATACTCTCATTCCAACACTTTTCGGGCCTTCCACACCCTCCTTTAAACGGCTCAACATTCCAAAACTCACTCCAAACCGGTGTATTAGCTGACATCACCTTTTTGTTTGGGGTCTGGGTAGGGGCAGTTGACATCCATAACATTAAAAAATAAAAAATCTTAAATAACTATCAAATATGAGTACAAACTAAATTATTAATAACCAAAGATGGAAAATTGAAGTAAAGAAACCATTGATGAATTATTCAGCGATTAGCAAGCAATTAAACATTAAAAGACAGATTTGGATATATCTTAATACACAGAAATAAAGCAAGCAGACTAGAAACATAGATGAATAGACAAAAAACCATTATCACTAACAATAACACATTAGTGAGCCTTGGGTTCAGTAACTTTTCATTAAGGAATGAAGTATAAAGGCAAAGTTTATCAAACTAGTAGTAAAGAGATACAAGATTATAACAGAACATATGTTTGCTCCGTTACAATACGTCCATGAAGCATTCCAATGGACATTTTTTTTTGCAAAGAAAGCCAGACTGTCTAACTGCCTTCAACAATCTACCAATGCAACAGTAATGGATAAGAAAAGTCAAATAGAACAAGGAAGTGGGGAAAGTCACGGTCATCAATCGCCTAACCATGTCAAACGCACTTCAATTATCTGTCAACGCGACAGAAATACAAAACAAAAGCCAGACAAAACTCAAAAGAACAGAAAGTCATGATCACCTCTTACCTCGCCACAGTTCACCACTCGTCAGCAATTAGGGACGGTAATCGCCATTTTCAAACTATCAAATGATAGTACCATTTTCTATCACGATTACATGACTTAGCAAAAATGGTATTTTCCACATGAAAAAATCCCAGACTGCAAGATGGACATATTTTTTCATACATGATAACATCCGTATCACCTACTTGGTCTGGCATGGTTTCCTGGTGTGGTTGTTATTTTTTCATACATGATAACATCCATATCACCTACTTGGTCTGGCATGGTTTCTTGGTGTGGTTGTTGCATGCTGATGTTCTTATTGTTTGAGAGTCGGTTGATGAAACCCCATAATATAGTAAATGTCATTACCAAACATAGTTTCCAAATGTCAATTTAAGTTTTTCACAATTGCCTTTGTTTATCAGGTACGTAACCAGAAAATTTCCAAGTAGTCATCAAAATACCATTTATTCTTTTCTTATCCGTAGTGAATACACTAGCTTTTGCAACATTGAATGTAATGGAACCTAGAATATAGAATCATGCTAATCAGAATATTAAAGGAGTGACAAAATCACAAATCTATAAAAACCCATATTAATATTTTTCAATACAGTGCAAAATTGCAAAGGCATTTTTGTAAACCTGCCTCAATGTTGTTAAGGCTATAAGTGAAGTAATGCAACAAGCTTGCAAAAATCAGCCAACTAGTCGAGTCAGGGGGGTAGCCGACTTGACTAGGCTTAGTCGGTCGTTAGTCGCTCCACCCGACTAGTCAGGCCGACTAATCGGCCGACTTTTACAACAACCTTTTTTATTTTTTTTTTGTTTTTCTCTTTTTTTAATAGCAAACATTTTTAATATGCTTAATGTTATATTTAAAGTCAATTACTTCTTTTGTTTCATCACGATGTCATATAAAATGTACAAATATATGTATATATAAGAATATATGTATAAAAAATAATTTATATATTTAAAATAATTTAAAAATTCAAAACGGACTAATGACCGACTAATTCCGATTAGTTACCCGACTGCAGATTAATCCTTCTTAGTAGGTGACCCCACCGACCGAGTACGGACTACCGCCATGGCCTTAAATTTCGCCGAATTTCGGTCGAATTTCGGTTTCGGTAGGTGACCGAAATTCGGCCGAAATGGCTATATCGGTCGAAATTTGGGGGGGTCTAGTTCAAAAAACCACCGAAATGACCGAAATTTCGGTCGAATTTCGACCGAAATTCAGCCAAAATTTCGTTTCAGTCCCTCACCGAAACGAAACCGAAATCCGACTTTTAAGGCCTTGACTACCGCTTTCTGCAACCTTGCAATGCAATGACCTTGTTGTGTGCCCAACTCAAGAAGCAATTCAAAAGGTGACACTATTTTAATTGAGCCAGCAATGCATATAAATTGCATGTGCTTTCCATTTCCCAAACCAAAATATCTTTAAAAATGGAAAATCACTAATAAAAAATAAAAATGAACCTACAAGTGGGGCTTTATACAATGGCATGATGAATGTGAAATCAATTGCTACTTTTTACATAATTCTCAATCTCAAACAACAATATAAAATAAAATGCAATATTTTCTATAGTAATAAAAATATAAAATTATAAGACGCACTGTCATTTTAGATAAATTATATAACAAAATGATGTATACAATATACACTGTTATTTTATTAGTTTAGATATATTATATATCAAAAAAAGAAGTTATCGAGTGTTAGTACATATATCAGCAACAAGTAAAAAAATAAATGGGAGAAAGGAGCCTACACCAAGGGGTATAGGTAACTACTTACACCAGCCTTTTTTCATTATTTCGAATTTTTAAAGAAACCTTAGGGGGATTCACGTCAAGGCCCTGAATGTCGATTTTGATCACCATTTCGGTGATCGACTGAAACAAAATTTCGGTCGAATTTCGATCAAAATTTCAGTCAATTCGATCATTTTTTTGATACAAGGACCCCCATCTTTCGGTCAAATTTCGATTTTGATTGGATATCGATATTCAGCAAAAATTCGACTGAATTTCGCTGAAATTTGATGTCATGATTTGTGTGTAATATATTGAGGGGAATAAGTGCTTCAAATTTCATGCAAAACAAACATTCCTAACAAGTTCACCAAAATAGGGTCAATTTCAGCCAATTTTAGTGAATTTTTAGAGAACATTTAAATGTTTTAGAATTTTTTAAAATTGTTTAAAAACAAAAAAAACATGCAAACAGTGCACAAACAAGTGAGTTTTGTAAATTAAAAAATACGGAAATTGCACAACACTACCCGGGATTAATTTTATTCAAAACTAAAAAGGAAATATCTACAAATAGAAACTGAAAATGCATTTTTTGGATTTTAGACAATTTTATATAATTTTATACAATTTTTTATGTTTGTAACATTTTAGGTTTTTTGATAGGCAAATGATGTGAAAATGGATAGAAACTAAAACAAACCAAAACAAGACTCTCTAATTTATTTGTTAATTTTAAAGGCTTTTTCCAAATTTTTATGATTTTTTTCTTCCAAATAGGGTTTTCTATTGTTTTTTTTCATTTTTGATAATAACTAATAAGGGAAATTTTGTTGACAATATGTACCACTCAAATATCATACTAGCAGAAGCTACATGTTATTTTTGTAGAAATTTTAGAGCCAAACTAATATTTATTGCAAGTAACAAATATTAAGCAGTAAACAAACATAGGGCCTATATGCAATTATTATAAGTTACAAGACCAGATATTAACAAGCAATGGAACTCCAAGGATCAAATATACAATTGTTCCATGAAACACATGCTGCGTGTGGTTCACAGATCACAGGGGTATAACTGTAAATAGCAAAATCTTTTCAGATTAAGATAATAAACGAAAGCTCAGTTTCAGATGTGCAAAGTAATTATTATAAGTTACAATACCAGATATTAACAAGCAATGGAACTCCAAGGATGACATATGCAATTATTCCAGGAAACACATGCTGCATGAGGTTCACAGATCACAGGGGTATAACTGTAAATAGCAAAACCTTTTCAGATTATGAAAAGGTTAAGATAATAAACGAAAGCTCAGTTTCAGATGTGCAAATAACCAACAAAAACATGTGCACAGGCACAGGACTTCAACTCAGATGAACTAAAATGAAAATAATAAAAGTTGTGAGGTCCTTAGTACAAATGTTCTAAACTAAATACTACATTTATTGGACTAGGGTTTAAATAGCATGAAAGACAAGGGCGGAAGGGAAATATACCCCTGCTTATGGTGTGGTGTGTGTTCATGGAAGCTGGCATGGATGGCTCTGATGCGGCTCAGATACAGATCTGACGGCTGTGAAGGCTCAGGCGCTAACGAATGGTGAAGGTGGTCCACTTATGATGGACGGTTCAAACGGTTAAAATTTGGTAGTCTTGATGGAGATGATAAAAGTTCCGAATTAAGCTGAATTTGATATGACGTCGTGCTGATATATGGTGATCTAATTCCCACAAGGTTTTATTTCAAAAAATTAAAAAATAATGAAAAAGGAGCCGGATGTAGGTAATGTCCTAAACGGATGGGCGTAAGCTCCCTTTTGTCAAAATAAACAAGTATATATGGTATAGTATATTATGTTATGTTACTTATTACTTGCATATAACATTATACAAATTACATGGCGAATACATATGAAACTTCAGTTAGGAGTAAACCCATTCAATATCTTTGTTTACACGCACGCATGGCCTTCTTAACGAGATATCTAGACATACAACACCAAAAACAATTCGAACATAACATGTTCCTTACAATCATGTGATTTTAAATAAATAAACCATTTTGACATTTCTAGGCATTGTCGTGTATACTTAGATTTGGACCTAGCATTTCTAACTTTGCTATCTCAACCATGGTATTAAAAGGCACGCCTCGAGGCGGTCGAGGCGTACGCCTCGAGGCGAGGCGGGCCTTTTTAGCCTCGAGGCGTGCGCCTCGGCCTTGTCCAGTGAGGTGTGCGCCTCGAGTGGCTGAGGCGTAGCCTCGAGGCGTTCCGCCGAGGCGTTTTTGTTTTTTTTGAAGATTTCTTGTATGATTTTAATAGTTACATGGTGGTTTGAGAAGCTTATAAATATATACTTGTTTAGGATAATGATTATACAAGTTAAATGCTAAATCTGATGTTTCTTTCGTACCCATAACTCCACATTTACTATTAATTATGTGTAACTATTTCAGCAAACTGCTTCATATTTACTATTAATTATGTCTAACTAATAATTTATGCAAAATGTATGCTTAAATTTGACCTCTTTCATATTCATATGCTTGAATTTGACCTCTTTCATATTCGTATTTACCATTAACATTCCAAATTATTTTAGTGAACACTTTACTATTACATCCTTAAACAAATAAAAATGTGTATACAAATTCGAATCCTCATAAAAGAAAAAGTTTTTGGGTATGATGCAACAGGGGCATACAACCAATCTTCATCTAGGTATAGTAGAACATATAGTTAGGATTCAAATCATGTGAATCATATCAACAACTTGGATATTTATAATGACAACTATAGCCAAGCCCTTTTAGATAACTTTTTAGTGATAGTTATAAGTTATAACCAATGATTTTCTTTTGATTAGGTAGAAATTTAAAAGGTTTATGATGGCATTGAGTCATTTACATATCCTTTTTTTCATGTTCTTATCTTCATAATATCATCATAAATTACATTGTTAGATACTATATGTTTGTCAAATTATATTATTTCATCAATAAATACATGTATTATATATTTTATAATTATTTTTCTATACAAAACTGAGGCTTACGCATCGACCGCCTCGAGGCTACGCCTCGCCTCGCTCCCAAGGAAAACGCCTCGTTCCACCTTTCATTTTTTCAAACCTTGATCTCAACGGGTGATCTACAAGTACAGTAAATGTCATCACCGAACATAGTTTCCAAATACAGTATGCTTCCAAACTGACTGTAATCACATTGCAACAGCCAGCCAACTAGACTGATTATGAGGTCCAATTATGTTATTCAGTGGAGTGAACTAATAGCATAATAGTGATCAACTACACAGCAGATTATAGAAATATAATATTTCATTTTAAGTTTTTTACAATTGTCTTTGTTTACCAGGAACCTAACCTGAAAATTTCGAATGTCAAAAAAAAAACCGTTATTCTTTACTTATTCGAATTGAATATTTAACACTGGTTTTTGCAAGACTGAATGTAATGGCACCTAGAATGTAGAATCATGCTAATTAGCATATTAAAGGAGTGGCAAAATCTCAAATCTATAAAAACCCATAAAAATAATTTTCAAATACAGTGCCAATGCATTTTTGTAAACCTGCCTCGGAGTTGTTAAGGCTAAAAGAGAAACCATGCAATGACCTTGTTATGAGCCCAACACAAGATGCAGCTCAAAAGGTGACACCCACGTTTAAGTAGGCCAGAAATGCATATATTTGCATGTGCTTTCTAATTCATAAACCCAAATATCTTTAAAAATGTAAAATCACTAATAAAAGATTTAAAAATTAATATACAAGTGGGGTTTATACAAAGGCATGATGAATGTGAAATCAATTGCTTCTTTTTACATAATTTTCAATTTCAAACAACAAGATTACATGAAATAAAATATTTTCTACATAAATAAAAAGATAAAATTATAATATGTGCTGTTATTTTAGATAAAATTACATAACAAAAATGATGTATATAATATACACTGTTATTTTAGATAATATTATATAACAAAAAACATAGAAGTTGTAATGTGTTAATATACATCAGCAACAAGTAAAAAATAAACAAGTATATATGATACGGTATATTATGTTATGCTACTTATTACTTGCATATAATATTATACAAATTACATGGCAAATACATATGAAACATAGAATATACATGAACTAAAGACATTGCACAAAAACGTGATGGGCAATATGAGATGATAACTTGGCAGCGGATATACTACAAAAGTTCTAGTGTTAAGAGATAACTACATCAGTATTTATATTCCACTAAGCATTGTGTTAGATGTTTTCTTCATCGCTGAAATCACAATATGATATATTGTCCCTTTTGAAATGCATATTTTACTTTCTGAGGCAATTCAGCAAATTCACAATTAGTGCATGCAGAACATCATAAATATACCTAAGTTTGGAAAAGTGATTAGAAGTTGAGTAGTCTATAATTTTTAGATGATATGATGGTATAATATATTATTTTGGGGGGAAACCCCCAGCCGAACAGCACCTAAGAGCTTGGGAAAACTTACCTTCCTTGCCAGACTCCGTTTGTGAATACAGCAAAACAGAATCAATATTTAAGACCGTGTAACAGGTTAAATAGAATATAACATAAGTATGAAACATTTCATGGACTCTCGCAATTAAAATGAAATCAATAGATGGCATCAAATCAATGGAACGAAATTGACAAGGAGGCCAAGCTCGCGATAATTGGATGAAAACAAACAGTTTATATGTAATGGTAACATATTAAATAAACAACTCTAACATGATTTCATCATCAGAGCTTTCACTCCCACAAACAAACTTTCTTTTTAGCCATTTAACCATATGCACCTTCTAAGCAAGCATCCAAAAGAAGACATCGCAAATGAAAACATTGGAAGTCAAAAAAATAATTTACCTCATCTTCAGAGCTTTCACTCTCGGAACTTCCACTTGTTTCATCTTTTTTGGCGACCTGAGATACCACAGGTTTCTTAACAGGCAACTTTATGGCAGGTTCCTGCATGATAAGATTCAGATCTAATTACCTTGCCAAGTTGGATATCAAAAAGTGCTAATTTGCAACTAATATATTGTCTCCGATTATGAAAACTGTCTTTAGTAGTTTAATAGATTTTATTTCAAAAAGTTTTAAACAAGTGCTATTAAAAAATCTCTAATTGATTCAAAATAATGGAATAATTTACCTCTTCATCAGAGTCATCCTCAGAACTATCACCGGACTCACTCTCACTGGACTCTTCCTTCTTTTTAGATGGAAGAGGGACCCCAGTTTTAACAGGAGCCTTCGCAGCAGGTACAGCATCATCGTCTGAGCTGCTGTCATCTTCAGAACTGTCACTGGATTCCTGTTTCCTCTTAGGAGCAGCAGCAGACCCATTTTTAACAGGAGCCACTTTTGCAACAGGTGGGACAGCGTCTTCATCCGAGCTGCTATTTTCATCAGAGCTGTCGCTCGAATCCTGTTTCTTTTTTGGCACGGGGGCAGATCCGTTTCTTGCAGGGGGCACTTTTGACGGGGGGGTTTCATCATCTGAACTGCTATCATCATCAGAGCTGTCACTAGAGTCCTGCTTCTTCTTAGCAACAAGAGCAGGTCCATTTTTCACAACAGCCGCTTTCTGAACAGGCTTTACATCCTGCAAGATAATATTCGCAACATTAATGGAACAGAAATTACTATCATGCAGAGTACCTATCTGACGTGGCCATTTTGTAATTCGTGCACTATACTTAGATGATACTCAGCCAGTCACCGTTGAAAGAATTCCATGACAGATAAGGTAAACCACATATAGAAAGATGGGCATAAGTCCAAGGACAGAGAACATAACACTGAAAAAGTCGAAACAATAGCTAAATATTCTGCCCTACCGAGTTAATTCAACAGGTCTATTTAGGAAGAAAAAGATGTTACTACCAACAACCGTCGACTGTGATGTATAATTGTTGGGAGTATTTGTTTGTATGTGTCACTTATGAGGGATACATCATCTAGAGTTTACTGTCACATCTACCAGTTTAAAGATGTGGAGACTCTGTGGGTGCTATATATAGAGCCCCACACCCCTATCGGCAGATGAGAAAAAGGAATGCAGTATCCGTCCCTTTGAGAGCTTCTCACGTGATTTCATCTCGCTCCTTAAGGAGTAGGGTTCCACGTAAAACTCTTGTGTTCCAAGTTCATATTTCTTTATCTATGCTCTGGTTATCATTTATCTTCCGCGTTCTCTATTTTCTAACATGGTATCAGAGCGGGTTCAATTCTTGAAGATTTGTTCCTGAGGATTTATTTTATATATTGTTCGAGAGTCGATTAACAAGGCAGTTTTATTCATTGATCGTTCTTTCTTTAAGATTATTATTTTCATGTTCAAACTTTAAATCAAGGGTTTTGTTTAAACCCTAGACAATCATGTTCAAGTTGAATCTGTCACATCCCTTCGGCCAAGAATCGTCTCCAGAATACTTCGAGCGCAATATCCTGACGCAAAGATGCAGCGTGATCCCCCTTTACGCAAGACCTTCGCCAGCGCAACACGAAGTAGTTGCCAAGAGACTTCCCCTACCCGCATTGATTCTCCAAGCCATCTTACGAATCCTCGCGAAACTCCATCACGCAGCCCTATTCCAAGTTGCTCCTTGATGCAAATGAGATTTTGGCGACGGATAAAAATAAATTAGATTGGTGGATTTTTGGTGGAGGAATAAAATGGAGGGGTTGAGAGGAGAAAGCGCACCGGTTGCGCGAGATTCGAGGGGAAGAAGTACGAAGATCGCGTAGGGGGAGAGAGAGACAAGAGGGGAGAGATAAATCTCAATTTTTGTATCAGCTGAACTGTCTAAAACAATAGCCTCTCATCCCTTTATATAGGAGGGATGAGGTTAAATAAAATAGAAACTTGAATTCAAATTGAAACTAATTATCCTAATTTGACTCTAACCGACTAACTGACTAATTTAAAATTCAAATATTCAACTAATTAATTGAGATCACAGGCGATCTCGTTTATTTAATTAAAAACACGACAGCTCAAATAAACGTAAATAAAATTAAAGGATAAAATTTAAATAAATGCAACCCTATATTTCCATATCACGCTGCATCAACTCTCCTCCGCTTGAAAAATTCATCTCCCGATGAATTGCTGGATCTGCAGGTTTGGAGGTGGATAAATCCGAATCGACGTCCTCGATTATCCCGCGGAAGAACTGGTGTGGCGCGAATGGTGGGATCCATGCGTGTGGGATGCGAGTGTTGGCAATGTGGACTTCGTGACGGAAGAGTAGGTGGGCGCATAGGCGGGCTCCCATCCGGGTTTCATCCCTTTGACACGATGCTCGAAGAACTGATGGGGCATTTTCATAACGATTAACTCGGCCTTTGGAGAGCCCATAGTAAAGCAATAGCACAAGGAGAGTAGAGGAGATGTGTCCGATGAATGAAGCCATGGGGCCTTTAAATAGGTAAAACCCAAGGTCCAAATCCTAATAGGATAAGGAGGCCACCCGAATTTCTTCCTTTCAATCCTTCTTTTTAAATTTTCCTCGGAACGAAATAGTTCTACCCCTTCATTCCATTTAAGTTTTACCCTTCTATACTTAACTTTGGGTGGGGGTTTCTTTTTATAGAAATTCCAAATCAAACAACCATCACAGAACTTACAGGATGCACCCTTCATTTGAGTGTCGTGTTTCTTCCGTAAGAGAACCCATATTTGGATTTGCTTTTTCCAGGGACAACAGCGGTGGCGACTCCTCAAGGTCGAGCTACGCAGATGATGGGAGCTTAGGTGGGGAATGCGGCGGTGAAGCGGTGGCGGCGAGATGGCAACAGTCTGGAAGGATCCAGCTGTAGGGGTTGGAGGATCGGCAAATGGTAGTTGGCGTGAGAGAGGGTCGAGGGTTTGGAGGGAATGGGTAGGGGTTTTACAGGGGTCGCGACAGGCGAAGAGTGTTGTGTTGGGTGGCGATGGCGGAGCAAGGATCGAGGGTTCGGGATCGGTGATGGGGGCGGTTGAGGGAGGTTCGGTGGCGTGAGGATTGCGGGAGGTGAGGGCTAAGCCGACGGGGTTGGGTCTTCGGGGGCAGTGGTACAGGGTGGTGGTGGCGGTGGTGTTGGAATCGCAGAGGGGTGCAACAGGGAAGGGGTTGGCGATGGCACCGGAGGAGGTGCAGGGGTTCGGGTAAGGCATTGTCGCGAGGGAAGGGGTATGTGCAGGCTCGGGGTTCAAGGCTTGTTCCGCAGGAGTCGTGGTGGTGGGGACAGCGGGCGTGGGTGGGGTTGGCGACGATGGAACCAGGGAGGAGGCCTGCAGGATTGACAACGGGGGGGTAGGAGGAAAATCTGGGGCTGGGGTCGCAGAGGGATCCGCGGATGGTGCCGAGGATGATTTCAGAGGGATTCGCAGGTCTGAAAATACCTGGATCGTAAGCATTTCGTCACCTTTTTCTTCTGGAATAACCTGGACAGCGAGTAAATCATCATAGGCGACGAGTTTTCCATCGTCACAGATATGGACAGCGGCTTCAGTAGCGAAAGATTTTGTTAGGGCGGCACACATAGCCTTTAAATCAGCCACTAAATCTCGACATTTGGACTGGAAAATTTGGAAATTAAGCTGTGCCTCCATGTCCTTGTTATAGGCTTCTTCGGCTTTTCGTTTCCACTCCGACGAATAATAGTGTTTTGTCGCATGTCGACACGAACGTCTGGACAGATCATCAGATCGTGAGGACGATCTATAGGTCATGCTCTGATACCAATTGATGCAAATTGAAAATTCAGCGATGGATGAAAATAAATTTGATTGGTGGATTTTTGGTGGAAGAATAAAATGGAGGGGTTGAGAGGAGAAAGCTTATCGGAGAACGAGAGAATTGAGGAGGAAGAACACGTACATCGCGTAGGAGAAAGAGAAAGAGAGAGGGAGATAGAGAATAAATCTCAAATTTTATATCAATTGAACTGTCTAAAACAATAGCCTCCCATCCCTTTATATAGGAGGGATGAGGTTACAAAAATAGAAACTTGAATTCAAATTGAAACTAATTATCCTAATTTGACTCTAACCGACTAATTGACTAATTTGAAATTCAAATCTTTAACTAATTAATTGAGATCACAGGCTATCTCGTTTATTTATTAAAAACACAACAGCTCAAATAAATGTAAATAAAATTAACAGATAAAATTTAAATAAATGCAGCCCTATATTTCCATTTCACGCTGCATCACTCCTCCGCACCCTCTTGGCGTGGTAATCCTCCGATCTACAAGCACCTCCACAATTTCCAGACCAACAACGCAAGATCCTGCGTAAGCATCTCTATATATCTGGACAATCTCTGGAACGCATATCTGCAAGCAACACCCTTAGATCCCAAGCGGCGATGAGCCGCATCCTCCACCAATCTCAAGACATAGCTTTAATTTCCTCAAGCAACGACGAGCCTTGTTGTTCTTCTTGCGAGATCGAGGGGCTCCAACAGTAGAGCCATGTATGCATTAGGCGACGTTATATATCGATGAAGGGGGGGGTTTCCCATTCGAGAACCCATACCCTAAATAAGTCTGCAGAACTGTTCAGCTTGTGGGCCGTCATTTACGAAAAAAATTGAGATACGAGAGTGCGACACAGTTGGGCAGACGATATTATGGAAGAGAGAGGGGGGAAGAGAAGGAAAAGAGAGTGCCCAAAGTTGGGCCTTTTTAAAAAAATGACTATTATTGGAGGCCCAACATTAAAAAAGAGGGGATTGTTACTAAAAAGGGGGTGTGTTTTGGCTAAAGAAAAAAAGAGATAAGAAATGAGGGCCCAAGAAGGCTACGGTCAAAAAAATTAACAGTTGTTAGAGAGCCCAAGTGGGCTGGAAATGTTTGTGAGAAAAAAAAGGAATAGAGAGACCAAATGAAAAAAAATAAAGATTTCTTTAAAAAAAGGCGCGTACAAGATAAAGTCAGACGCAAGTAAAAAATGATTTAAAAACGTCAATAAAAGAAATAATATGAAACAACTTTAAAAAAATTAAAAAGATATGAGAAGAAAAGTTAAAAATAAAAATATCGGCTTATTTGATTTGGTTTATTCCCCATGTTATTATCCTTTCCCAACTTTGTCGATGTTTATTTCCCGACAAGTATGGGAGAAAGGTAGAGTATTGTATACAGTTACAAGTCCAAGTCAGATCCAGATTTCCCAGATTTCATATTACAAACCAAGCCAGTTTCCAAACTCTACATTTGTATTCAAACTCGACATCAGATTCTGAGTCAATTTCAAACACACACATGGATGAAGTCTACTTTTCAGATGTACACACGTCTGCTATCTTTTGTCGTGGTCCCATCATTTCTTGTTTTGTTAGCCAGAGTTTTCACATGAGCCATAGGGACTCAAGAGTAGATGACTATTTCCTATGCCATGTTGGCAAGAGTTTTCATGTGGTATCATAAGGATTCCACAGTAGAGTACCATTATCTGTGTCAGATGAGAGAGATCCAATTCTTCAACGATGAGACTTCTTTCAAACTCCATTTTCCAACGACTGTAGGCTCCGACAAGGATTACACTTCCACGGTCTTTTCATTTCAGCTTTTTTGTGATGGAGTAGTTGACCACATGTTGTGGCAGGCCAGAGTACTCTGACAAGGAAACTCATTTTTAATAGCAGTGACTCTAACAAACACAGTTCAAAGCACATGCTCTCCGACAAGGAGATGCAGTAGACTCATACTCTACCCCGTTCGACTGCGCGACATAAGAAGCGACGTCCTCAACAGCAGCCGACAATTATGCACGTTGAGTTGATGTTGTCTATAGTGTCATGTATTATGAGTTGAGTTTCTTTCAATTTATTCAAACTAAGCATTACATGCTCCAACTTGAGGGGGGTGTTCGAGTATTTGTTTATATGCATCACTTATGAGGAAGATGGGTAAATAGAACTCTCCAGAATCCATTTACCTCATCCGGGGTTTAGTTCCGCATCTACCAGTTTAAAGATGTGGAGACTCCGTGGATGTTATATATAAAGCCTCACACCCCAGTAGTCAAATGAGAAAAAGGAATGCAATATCCGCCCACGTAAAACTCTTGTGTTTCAAGTTTATATTCATTTATCTATGATCTGCTTATCATTTAGCTTCTGCATTTTCTAATTTCTAACAATAACCAACTAAGAATGCAACCAGTGGAAAATGAATGAGGCGAGAGAGTGCGTGATTGAGATAGCTAATACAATTGGAAAGAGTTCAAACTGTAAGCGAAACAAACCTCTTCATCAGTAGAGCTATCCTCCGAACTACTGTTTTTCTTCTTAGCGGGAACCGCTTTCTTTACTACTGGAGCAACAACCTTCTTATCTTGTGCTGCAGTCTTCACCGGCTCCTGCAAATGCCACAAAATATAAATTGTGGAATGTCCAAGAAAGAGCAGCCTATAAATCTTCCAAACAAATCAAAAGCTATGTTACACTAGCCTCGTCTTCAGATGAGCTCTCCTCTGAGTCGCTGCTTTCCTTCTTCACTGAAACGGGCTTCTTTCCTACCGGAGCAACAACCTTCTTGGCTTGTGCCGCAGTCTTCACCGGCTCCTGCAATTCCCACACAAAATCAAATACAGGAAGGCCACACAAAATAATCCAAATATATGTTAAGCTAACCTCGTCATCGGATGAACTATCCTCAGAACTACTGCTCTCTTGTTTCCCCTTCTTACCAACAGCTCCATTCTTCACTGCAGGTGCTGCCACCTTCTTTGCTACAGGCTCCTACAGCTCACACAAAAATCATCAACAATAGATACCACCAAAGCCTAAAAACACTCGCATGAACCATAAAGCTTCCATGTTTGTCTCACCTCGTCGGAAGAAGAGTCCTCCTCGGATGAGCTCTCTTGCTTCTTCGGTAGGGGCTTCTTCTTAGGCTCCGGTACCTTCTTCGTCTCGACCTTTTTCGGGGCCTCTTGGACCTCCTTTTTCTGCTTTTTCGTGCCTACTGCCTTCTCTATGACCTCCTCCGCCGCCCTCTTACCTTAAAAACCCGACATAGTGATTCAGTTCCACTCAAAAAACCTAAACTTTGCAACGAGAGGTCGAATAAGATCAAGATCGCACCTTTCTTGCCGGACTTCTCCACAGGCATCGGGGATGGCGCCGCGGCGACCTGGACAGAGGTCTTCTTATTCGATTTGCCCATCTCTGGCGACCTAACGACCGATCGACCGACCTGCAAGTTAGGAATCTCTATCAATCCCTTAGACTACGCAGCAGAGGTAGGGATCAGAGAAGGTGCAGCCGAAGGGAGGAAATTGAGACAGCCGACCTGCGGAGAGAATCGGAGAAAACGACCCCAAAATTTTAGGGTTTTAGAGGAGGAAGGGATTCACAGAGGTGCGACGAGACAAGGTTTTATAGCGAGGAGGGGTTTTAGGGCTTTCGACTAGGGGAAGGGGAGAGCGATCGGGACCGTCCGATAGGAGGCGGCGGGACGGGAAGTGAAAGAGGTGACTGTAACGATATTTTGTTCGAAGGTCACGTGTATATCACGTGAGAGGGGAGATCCCTTGTCTTGTCTTACCTTTCACGGGATAAGCTTTTGTGTTAACTGTGTAGAATGATCAAACAGAGTCCCTGAACTAGAAAGGCTTATATCATATTCCATTTGGAAATAGGTTTGAAATGTTTGTTAGATGGATTTAGGTTTGAAATGTTTGATCCAATCCATCTTTTCTTGGGGGACCTTTAGCTTGCGTTGAAGTTTTCTTCATTCTTTGGTGGTATCGATATTTTCGGATGTTTCTTCAATCATTGGCATGACTGAATGATCTCAGTGCTCGCCATGGTTGTGAATTGAATTCCTCCTTTATTCATGCTCAGTGTTAGCTGCTAGTTAGGAAAGCTTTGTCAGAGTAGTCATCAAATGATTGATTATCATCGTAACTTAAAATATTCAATGAAATATAGATCTAATTATATAACATTAACAGTTAACTATGTGTACATAACTAAACCTAATTGATGGATATAAATAATTCTATTAATGTGGTTCATTTTATGTGTTTTATTCATTACCAAAAATCCCATAAAAATAGTTAATGCATATATTTATTTTGACATTAATTTCAAATTAAAAATAAAAAAAATCTCAAAAAAATTAAACGGGTATTTTTATTACTTAAAAATACTTACAAAAATATAACTTTGTATATATTACCTAATTTGACTTTTTGTTTGACATGAAACTTGTAGCTTTCAAATAGATATACAACTTTCTTGTTTTACACTTTTTTTAGTTTAAGCTTATAAATATTTGGATTTTTCTTTGTTTTTATATTTTTCTTTTTCCCTATTGGGCCATGTGGCTTCTACTCATTCCCCCACGTGGCCCAGCTCCTCTTCACACCCCGTCATCATTATCCATTGTCAGATTTGCTCTGATCAGCTGATCAGAGCTGCTCCTTCCTACTCGCTTCGCATCTGCCATATCTGATCCATCAGGTCCATCACCACCGCCCAAACCCTATGTAATGGCATCATGTGGTGCCCTTGGATTTTTTGAATGGGGGGTTGGATGAATCGACGTTTCATCATCTTTGTTCTATCATTTTGGCCTTAAAAACCCTAGTAAATGCGTGTAAATAGCGTTAATTCATGCATTTTATCATCCATGCATTATTGTGTAAATATTGTATAAAATGCGGTTTTTAAAGCCAAAATTATAGAATAAAGAAGAGAAAAGAAAAAGAATAAAATATTGTAAATATTTTATGACCCAAAACCCCGAGACATGGGCATCTCGATGACTAGGTCGACAAGAAATAAAGTAAGGGGAGATAAGGGTCAAAAAAAATAAAAATCACCTTTTATTTAATTCATTCTTTATTCATTTTGGGACCTATTTTTGGTTCCACTTTTTATACATCAAATAAAGAAAGTTTGAACATGAAAGTTGTAGATAATTAAATAAAGAAAAATACAAAAATTATTTCACCTAAAAATAATGTACAGATAAAAAGATATAATCTAAATAAGATTTCAGAATCTCAACTTCCCAGACCCGTATCTCTCAAATAAAAATTCGAAATGTACCAAACTCACCTTTAATTGTATATAATTTTAAATAATCTATTTAGTGGAGTGGTTTCGTATTTTTCGGAGTTACGGTTTGAAAGTTGAGTTTTGGACCCCTATTGTATACTTGTACAGATTAAAATATTTAATTTATTTATTATTCATTATTTTTATAACTTTATATTTTTATAATTTTGTTAATAATATTTATAATATATGTATACATCAAAACAAGAATAAAAACCTAAAGAAAATACAAAATAAAATACTTGTATATAAAGACCTAGGTATAATACCTATACATATACCTGTATATTTAATACTCATATTTTATTAAGTGTACAAATTACTTCAGAAAAATAAAATAAAAATATATTTAAGTGTATAAAAATAATTTATAAGCTTATAAATTAATTAATAAATTAATTAATTAAATATACAAAATAAAAATAAAATATTAAAATATATAGATATGTATACCTATATAGCCTTAAAATGGTAACTTGTAATTATTAACCTCTAAAAAATAAATAAAAATCAAAATAAAATAATTCAGAAAATAATAAATATTTTTCATTTTATAATATAAAATTAATAAAATCATTTAATATTTTTAATCGATTTTTCAATCATTTTTTCCAATGATTTTTCTGGTTGGTCCACGTGGACCAACCGGATACAATCGTTGGTTGACCTCGGTCAACTCTTTGACCGAAGTCTGCCAGGGCGTCAGCATTGGTTTTTGTCCTCTTTTGCGGATTTTTCTAGGATGCCTCGTATCTCCTTTCACGATTCTTTCTTCACGAATTTTGTAGCCCAGATATCCATGATACACGCCCAAGGCCTATCTTGGGGCGTGTATCACTGGCGCGCCTCAGAAATCTCGATCTTGGAGACACATCGGTCATTTGTACAAAACCGCCCCTTCGCCCATTTTCAAAACTCGAACCCTCTTCCACCTAGCTTTGACCTTGGTCGTGGAGCTCAGGATCGACTCCTGTGACAGGGGAGTCTCCAGCTCCTTCGCGCGAGGTCTGGCGAGGGCCGAGGCGGTGCTCCACCCCATCTCCGACGTCCGCCGTGAGGTACCCATCTCAGGTGTTAAAACCTTCGAGGTCTATTTTTATTATTGCTTTTTCTTGCTTAGTTGTATTCCCAGTAGCTCCAGCTTTCCCTCCTCCATTTTCCATCTCGATCATCAATCGTTTTCTCGCCTTCGCCATCCTCGTCGGAGTTCCGCTCCGGCCACCGCTGACCACCCATCGCCCTATTACTTCCCATCCTCAATCCCACCTAATAATAGCCCAGGTCCTTCGCCTTCGTCTCGCCGCTTTGTGCGTGTCTTTGCAGGATCTGGAAGGCCCCATCTGAGGGGCGCTTTGCCAAAAGAAGACCTCCAGGTCCACCTCTGCCGCCTGCCATTGCCGAAGCTCCTTGGAGCATTTTTGACGCCCTAGATCGACAGGAAGGGGGCCTGCGAGGTTCTTGATGTCATCGTAGGGGAGAGAGACACGCCGTGCGTGAAGATTTTGGAGCCCCAAAGTCATCCAGGCCGAGTTCTTCGTCGTGTTCTTCCTTCACGCCCCGGCGCCGTCGATCTGCTCCAGTTCTTTCAGGCTGTCCTTCAACCGTTGGATCACGCACGCCCAGAATCGTCCGATCTTCATCCATCTTCTCATCTGGGCCGCAGGCTGCGAAGGGGTATCGGGCGCCCATACGCTGACACGTGGCATAAGTGAAGCGCGCTGCACCGTCTGATCTACGCCTGAGGGTATTTTGCAATAACCCCCTCTCCCATTTTTGTAATATGCTATTAGTATTAAAACATTCATTTGCCTTTTAAAACTTTTGTAGCATTTGCAACTTTGCCCCCCGGTGTCTGTAATATCACTTTATAGTCCCCGCCAGGTCACGTGCTTCACGCACGTGACTAGGCAATTTTGCAGGAGACCCCAGGAGTTTTGCCATATTTAACTTTAGTCCTAAAACTTCTAATCGCAGTTATAAAATTGTGGTACGTTTGCATTTATGCCCCTGACGTTTTTGTTAATTGCAGGACAATCCTTTCAGGCGTGCGTGCTTCACACGTGGTTTGGGGGATTTTTTTACTTGTATCCCTGTGATTTTTGTGATTAACATTTAGTCCTTAAAAGTTCAATTGCAGTATATATTTTGTGGACAATTTACATGCAAGCCCTGAACTTTTTGCATATTACAAAAACACCCCTGCCAGTATGCTTTTTCCATTTGTTGTTTCTATTTAATTCATGCATCTATAAAACTCCAAAAATTACCAAAAAAATACATACCTGTTGCATCATAGTTTCACGCCATATTTTTGTTTTGCAAATTTGTTGCATTTTAATATTTATAAAAATTCAAAAATACGCATTTTCAGCACTGTTTGCATTATAAAATCCATAAAAATTATAAAAACATCTCAGAAAATTCCCAAAAAAAATATGTTTTGCCTATTTTAGTGTCTTTTAACTTCAGTCCAAAAATCACTAAAAAACATAAAAAAACTCCTAAAAACTTGAAAACCCCAAAAACCTTCCTAAAAATCTTAAAAATCTATACAAAATCCTAAAAATACAAACTCTATTTCTAAATTTTCTTTGTTTCGTTATCTTTAATTTAAAATTAAAGTTGAGAATTTTTGTTACTATTTTCTATTTTATATCTCCATTTTAATTTCGGCCAGCAACTTTATTCACTGTTTACTAGTATTTTTTACTTAAAAAATACCAAAAAATTAGGAAAATCTAGAAAAATCGCAAAAACATTAGAAAAATACAAAAGACTAAAATATTTTATTTTCTGAATTTTCCTTATTTTTATCTATTTTTATAATTCATTTGTCTCTCTCTTCTTACTTTGTTTATATTCTATTTTATAAATCAAGAAAAAGAAAATAAAAAATATAAATTATAAAAAGAAAATATAAAATCAGAAATTAAAAACTAAAATATGAAAATATAAAATCAAAAATTAAAATAAAAAATATAAAATTAAAAACCCACAAACACATGGCATAGATAGACACTTGGTTACTTTCACATTTTTTGAGCATTAGTGCCCCGTTCTACATGTCTGCTCCCCGTGCTCGACCTCGACACATACTTGCACCTATACACATCTTGTTGTAGAGTTATAATAAATTTTAACTCCGCACATTTACTTTCATTGCTTGATTTATCTGTTGTGGGTTAATTGTTGTTTGAATTTCGGATTTCGTTGGAGGTCAAATCAGCGACTGTTGATTCGCCTTGTGAGTCAACACGACCTCTTCAAGTCCGGTTCAACAAATGGCGCCGTTGCCGAGGAGCAACAACGTGTAGTTCAGGTTTTTGCTTTGTGCTTGTGATTATTTGACTATTTTTTCCTTATCCATTTGCTCATTGATTTGATATAATTGTTTGACTTGTCTAATCACCCTCTTTTGTTGACTTTGTGCGAGGAACCGCGGATCAAGGGAGGCGCTCCACCCTAGGCACTTGTGCACCCACGTGAAGCCGGCGTCAGTTGGCCGACCTAGCATCAAAGGAGGCTTGGAGGATTTGAGAAGACAAGCTCCTTTTTTAGCATTTTTGTGCATTTAATTATTGTGTAATTTAAGTGAGAGAGAGACTCTATATTTGTAATAATACAGGACTCTCTAGGACTTTGAACTTTCGGGCCCAATTTCCAAGTGATTGTTCACTTGGGGGCTCACCGCAGTTTCCACGATTTTTCATCGCATTTTTTTACTTTGTTTTCCGATTTTTCGATTTTATTTATTTTGTGTGTTTGAGCCCTTAGTTTTAGGAGTTGCTTGTCGTTAGTATTAGGTCCAAACACATTAATTACCATTGCATGTACCTATAGACACGTTTGGACTTAGTCAAAAGTTTAAATTGCTTCTCACTTAGTCTCGGAACCACCGTGCTGGGAGGGGTCGTATACAGCGCGTGCAGGATCCACTGTGGTGGACACTGATCAGCCCCCAAGACCGGACACTTCGATTCTATTCTAAGTCATTGGCATTGGTTCTTCACGATAATAGCAGCTTCTCACCCTAGGGCGATTTCATCGGCTTGCATCTGCATATAGTTTAGGTTTCAATTCTACTGAGCATCTTTGCATGTAGAGTGCTGGAGGCAAGGTGAGCATTTACGCTTTAGCATTCATCATCGTTTGTTGTTTGCGTTGCTTTTCCGACTCTCCCTCTGATTTTGATCACCTAGGTGCTTAAAGGAATTGACTCCCTGATAGGATCGTGCATTTTTATTAAAAATACAAAAAAAAGTGATAACAAATAAAATTGGGACTGCTAACATTACTCGACCCTAACATCGATTAAAAAAAATTGTCTTGGGACGAGTATTCCCCTCATTGTCTTCGTTTTACACTGCTCGCGCACACACTAAGGATAGTGCCCAAATCCCATTCAACCCCCTAAGTGTTTGTGCAATTTTGGACTTCTCACCTAACTCTAAAACATACAAGATAAAAAGACTGACTTTTCAGTCTCTACCGAGTTGAGTAGGTGAATTGAGGGTTTGTTTTGAGTTTGCTTGTTCTTGCTTGTGTGTATTCTAGATCGCTTCTGCGCATTTGAGCCTTCTTCTTCACTCTCTTGACTTGGCCTTTGTGTTCTCCTGACTATCATCTCCTTTTGTTTTGAGATGGCCGACTGGAGCATATTTTATCCGGACTTTACGGACCCCTCGTTCACTCCAGTCAGTCCATTTCCTTTTTTCCATGAGGACTTTGCTCCTGATTTTTGTACATATCTGACCAACCCACTATTTCATGATTTGGACTTTGACTTCCACCAATCATTTCCACCACCATCACCCTCACATTTCGACAACCTGCTCTTCATTGAGTATCCTGATCCGGAATGTGATTTTTGTCCACACCCACCGCCTACATTCGACACACCCGATCCTAAGATTTTGGAGTCACCTTTCATGATATCCACACTTGAGACCTTGAATCAGATGATGGAGCAAATGAACTCGAGGATGAGCGATATAGTTAACATAAATAAGATCCAGAACGAAGCTCCATTCTTTGAGGATTTGGATTCAGATGAGGATTTCCATGAAAGCTTGCAATCGCCCAAAATACAAAAAAATGAGAAAATTTTAAAAATCCAAAAAGAGTTCCGGAGACCTTTGGTTGATTCAGACTGTGAGGAGAGTGCCCACTTGCCAGATCCTTTGACCACACAACCTTTCACACCTTGTCCCACCTTTGATCCCGAGGATGCCGTTGTACAGACTGCTCTTGGCATGCCTCGTGTATATGTTGATTCCGACTTCCTTCCTTGTATGGAGGAAGTCCAAAAATTCAAAAAAATGTTGACCGAACCCGAAGTAGTGGCCACTATTCATGAGATCATCCGTGCCCCACTTCAGCAGGCCATGACTGATTTATCTACTCCTCTTCCCAAGAAGAGAAAGCGGAGGAGCATATCTGAGCATCATATTTTGACCATGGCCACTGCCCATGCCATCACACATCGTCCCATTCCTAGGAAAAGAACACTGCCACACCTTTCATTAGTTGCACCATCTCTGACCACACATGTGATCACATTCTCCTCGATGGCGGTGCTTCGATTAGCATATTACCCTTCTCGTTGGTACAGTCTCTTCACATAGGGCCTCTCAAAAAGACCAGGATGGTAGTTCAATTTGCTGATGGAACTATCAAGAGGCCGAAGGATATCCTTGAAAATGTTGTCATCTCGATTCAAGGCATGAGCTACAATGTTGATTTTGTCGTGTTGCCCATGGAGACCTCCACTGGGGAGCACTCTCCAATCATCTTGGGACGACCATTCCTCGCCTCTGCGAGTAGGGCTGTAAGAAAATTCTCGAGTTCGATATTCGCTCAGGTTCGGCTCGCTAAAAGTTCGATTCAGATTCGGTTCGGAAATAAACGAACCGAACTTGAACACAAGTTTAGGCTCAATTAAATAAACGAACCGAACTTAAAAATCATAGGTTCGCTCAGGTTCGATTCGTTAAAAGCTCGATAAACATGCACATATACATATTTACAAATCCGTATCCGTAGAAGTGGACCTTATTTTGAGATAAGTCAATTTTGTCACAGGATAAATGAATTTTGTCTAGAGATAACTGGATATTTACGGGATAAGTAGGTTTTATCTCGGTATAAACTATCCAAAAATAAATAGTCACATTGTGTTTACAACATCCATCATCTATGTGTCTAGTACTTTTCCATTCTTTATCTTCAAATCAACAGAACAAGTATAAACCTTACTTATCGGATATCTCCATATTATTCTTATTCCTTATCCCTATCGGAATAGATGTAAAAATATATTATAATTATAACTTTTCAAAGAGATGAATCCATATTAATCTATTTTTTCAAAAGATGAAGATGAGTTAGATAAAGAAAAAAATAAATGAATATTTATTCTAAATGTAAACACATATATATTTCCATTTCTCTTCTTTTCACTCCCTCTGAATTCTTAAGTTCGATACTCGCTTAGGTTCGATTCGTTTAAAAAGAGGTTCGATTCAGATTCGATTCGAAAATAAACGAACCGAACCTGAACACAAATTTAGGCTCGATTAAATAAATGAACCGAACCTAAAAAATATATGTTCGCTCAGGTTCGGTCCGTTTACACCCCTATCTGCGAGGGTCGTTATTGATTACAGATCAGGAGAGATTCGCTTCCATCCTGCTGACGAGAGCAAAGTATTGATCACCGCATTGATAGTTGACCAGAGACCTGCACCTGATGTGACTACACCTATCTTGGTTGACCCTGAGGACCATGACCTTGACGAGACTATCAGAGAATTTTGTTGCCTATTGGATTCTACTGAGACCCAAGAATTCCTCTCCAAGGAGGAAGACGTGGAGAGCATGGACCTCGGAGTTCCTTCTTCTGGGAATTGGCGCTGTGTTGATGACATCCGTGGGATTTACACGATTGATACCATTGAGCGGAGGGCAGATGTAGAGAGTAGACAGGACGAACATGTTTCGACTTCTTTCACTGATGAGTCCTCTCCTGTTCACTTAGATTCAGATTAACCAAGGGCTGAATTTGATCTGATTGCTTTTATTCGGGAATTCGGGCCTTTTGATGAAAAAGATGATCCGGTTGAGATTATTGAGGACGAACAGAGTTCGACTACTTCCACCGATTAATTCGTTCCTTGTGGTTTTGACCTGGACGAGACCTCGCAGGATGACACTGAGTACATTTCTTCCGATGATGATGAGTTCGTCCCTTTTCACTTTGATACTAGCGAGACTCCCAAGGCCGGACCTAGTTGTACTTCTTCCACTACCCCGTCTGTGCCTTCACACCCTAGGGCCACTGAGGACCATCACCCTGTCGATCCTGATCGGTTAGCGTCATTTGAGGACTCCGATGTCGACCTGCACCATACCAGATCTATTCCTCAGCGGTCCCGCAAGAAGGTTCGCTTTCAACCTTCTTGATCCCGTGTATATCCACCTTTGTTGTACCTTCTCTTGTGTATACCTCTATTCTCTCCACTGTATTGCTCGTCCACCCATTCTCGTGTTGCCTTGTTTAGGACGTACTTTGTCCTAAGTATAGGGGGTGGACGAGCCGAGTGTTCATTCGTCGTTCCGTTTCATCACTCTTATTGTTGCCTATACTTAGGGCTTCTTTTACCCAAAGTATAGGGGGAGTGATGCGTACATCTGTCTCTAGCCGTATCCATCTTCAGATCTCTTTTCTTCTTTTCTTCTTTTCCTCCTCTATCTTCTTTATCTACCAAAAGATGCCACCCCTTTTTGTCAGACTTCTATACTTAGGACGTACTTTGTCCTAAGTATAGGGGGGTGTGCACCCCGAGTGCTTCTATTCTTTGATCCTCTCCATTGTCTCCTCTTCTTGTCTATACTTAGGGGTATCTTACCCTAAGTATAGGGGGAGACAGTCCGAGTAGGATCTGTTCATTCCGACCCTTGACCCTCCCTTCTTTGTGTATAGTCTGCTATACTTAGGATTATTTGATCCTAAGTATAGGGGGGACGGTCGACTTCACGTTCGTTTGTTCATTCGTCTCTTATTCATTTATTCTTTAGACTTTTCTATACTCAGTACGAGTTACGTCTTCTCTTTTCTCTCTGATCTATGAGGACATAGCTCAAGCTAAGTATAAGGGGGTCGTATATACTATGTATATACTTTAGCCATAACTCGTACTTTCGTATTTTCCTAATAACTATGGCTAATTATACTTTTAAAATTCATTAAAAATCTTAATAAAAAGATGTTTTATTCCTCAAATTCTTTTTGTATTTATTGATTAATAAATCAGGTTAAAATGTTTTTTGCAAAATGTTTGAAAAATAGTTTGAAAATCTTTGTGAAAATCTTTTGAAAACTATTTGGAAAACGTTTTGTTACATGTTTTCAACCTTTGTAAAAATGTGTGGCTTGTAAAGTTTATTTTCTTTATGTGAAATAAAATGTTTGAAAATAATTTGCAAATGGTTTGAAAAATGGTTGCAAAAATATTTTGAAAAATCTATCTATACTGTTTGAAAACCTTTGCAAAATGATTTTCAGATGTGTGTACATGTGTGTAAAATTGATTGTAAAATTATTTTAGACTATAGTTTTCAAAAATTGTTTGAAAAACCTGTGTCAAATAAGTTTAAGGAAAATATACATCACACCTAAAATTCTTTATATATATACCTATAAAATTGATCACTTACCCTGTAAATTCTTAAAATCTACTTCTTGTAAATATAAGAAGCACTCATGTGTAAATATTTTAACCTAATTTTTGGCCAAAATCTTTTCTTTTCAAAAATCCCAAAAACATTTGCAAAATTAAAATCCAAAAACATTTGAAAAACTTTTTGAAAAATCTAAAAAAATGCATATGCATCATCTTTTGAAAAATCCATAAAAAGTTCAAAATATTCGAAAATTGCATCACAAAAATATTTTCTGCATAACATTTGCATAGCATGAGCATTTTTCGGATTGAGTTTGATAGTTGAACGAGTCTAAGTAAAATCCGAAGATTGGAGCTTGGTTGGACCTTAAATCTACCTAATTAACAGGAACCTTATAGGAACTGGAATTGAGGTACTTCAAGTCGAGTTGACTTAATTCTTTGAGGATCATGAGACTTGGTTCAATGGATTCTTAACTGCCTAAGTAGAGTATTTCAGAGCACACGCACGATTTTTTTTATAATGACCTAACTTGGACACCTGCACCTTTCACATGGCTCAACTCAGTTGGAGTGGTGAAGGGGTTGGATTTGCCGGTATGAGACGCATACATGTGGAAACACTTGTCCCCCTCTAGGGAGGAAAGTGCATCCCAACCCGTCCAGTGATGATGAGTTTCGAGGATAGGAGATCGTGGGTTGTGATAAAGCTTCAAAAGAGGGATAGTCTACTGGCTCAAGAGGAAAAACTCCCTGTGTAAATGCTATTGTATATAGTATTCAAAAAAAATAGAAAAAACTCCAAAAAAGTGGACGGGCTCGTACAAAAATGAAAATGCCTGTCGGAGTGTACATATGTTGTAAAGTCAAATAAGCAAGCTTGAGCTTCAAAGTCAAATCATGTGAGCCTGCAGCTGGATGACTTGACTACACTGGTCTTGCATCCTAGGATAGGTAGCTACACTGGCTACCGTCCATTCTTCTCTTCACCCCCTCCTATTGGGTTGGTTGCCACTTGAACTTAGAAGGGAATACCCTGCTCCTTGAGGAATGAGTTGTTGGATTGGGGAATCATTGGGTTGTCATATTGGAGAAGTCAGTCTCTTTGTCATTTCAGTTGGGGAGAGCCACCATCACTTACACTGTACGAGTCAGATCCATAGTCGTAAGGATTTCGTATGAGTTGAAATATTTCTGACCTGGCTATTGAGGAGACTTGAGCAGAGTTTTGGAATTCTCAGAGGCTGTTGGATTTCAAATCCAGTTCTCATTAAAGTTCCGCCCGCACTAAAATTCCGAGGGTCCGACTTAAGCTCCAAACTTTGATTTTGTGAAGACAAGTTTGATTGTTAACCTTAATCCAATTTTCTTCTTTTTCTTTTCTTTTTTTCTCTTTTCTGCACTTATTGCAGAAGTGTTTGCTAGGGACTAGCAAAGGCAAGTATAGTGGGATGATGAATCGATGTTTCATCGTCTTTATTCTATCATTTTGGCCTTAAAAACCTTAGTAAATGCGTGTAAATAGCGTTAATTCATGCATTTTATCATCCATGCATTATTGTGTAAATATTGTATAAAATATGGTTTTTAAAGCCAAAATTATAGAATAAATAAGAGAAAAGAAAAAGAATAAAATATTGTAAATATTTTATGACCCGAAACCCTGAGACCTAGGCATCTCGATGACTAGGTCTACAAGGAATAAAGTAGGGGGAGATAAGGATCAAAATACAATAAAAATCACCTTTTATTTAATTCATTCTTTATTCATTTTGAGACCTATTTTTGGTTCCACATTTTATACATCAAATAAAGAAAGTTTGAACATGAAAGTTGTAGATAATTAAATAAAGAAAAAATACAAAATTTATTTTACCTAAAAATAATGTACATATAAAAAGATATAATCTAAATAAGATTCCAGAATCCCAACTTCCCAGATCTGTATCTCTCAAATAAAAATTCAAAATGTACCAAACTCACCTTTAATTGTATATAATTTTAAATAATCTATTTAGTGGAGTGGTTTCGTATTTTTCGGAGTTACGGTTTGAAAGTTGAGTTTTGGACCCCTATTGTATACTTGTACAGATTAAAATATTCAATTTATTTATCATTCATTATTTTTTTTATAACTTTATATTTTTATAATTTTGTAAATAATATTTATAATATATGTATACATCAAAACAGGAATAAAAACCTAAAGAAAACACAAAATAAAATACTTGTATATAAAGACCTAGGTATAATACCTATACATATACCTGTATATTTAATACTCATATTTTATTAAGTGTACAAATTACATCAAAAAATAAAATAAAAATATATTTAAGTGTACAGAAATATTTTATAAACTTATAAATTAATAAAAAAAATAAATAAATTAAATATACAAAATAAAAATAAAATATTAAAATATATAGATATGTATACCTATATAGCCTTAAAATGGTAACTTGTAATTATTAACCTCTAAAAAATAAATAAAAATCATAATAAAATAATTAAGAAATAATAAATATTTTTCATTTTATAATCTAAAATTAATAAAGTCATTTATTATTTTTAATCGTTTTTTCAATCATTTTTTCCAATGATTTTTCTGGTTGGTCCACGTGGACCAACCGGATACAATCGTTGGTTGCCTCGATCAACTCTCTGACCGAGGTCTGCCAGGGCATCAGCACTGGTTTTTGTCCTCTTTTGCAGATTTTTCTAGGACGCCTCGTATCTCCTTTCACGATTCTTTATTCACGACTTTTGTAGCCCAGCTATCCATGATACACGCCCAAGGCTTATCTTGGGGCGTGTATCACTAGCGCACCTCAGAAATCTCGATCTTGGAGACACATCGGTCATTTGTACAAAACCGCCCCTTCGCCCATTTTCAAAACTCGAACCCTCTTCCACCTAGCTTTGACCTTGGCTGTGGAGCTCAGGATCGACTCCTGTGACAGGGGAGTCTCCAGCTCCTTCACGCGAGGTCAGGCGAGGGCCGAGGCGGTGCTCCACCCCATCTCAGGTGTCCGCCGTGAGGTACCCATCTCAGGTGTTAAAACCTTCGAGGTCTATTTTTATTATTGCTTTTTCTTGCTTAGTTGTATTCCCAGTAGCTTCAGCTTTCCCTCCTCCATTTTCCATCTCGATCATCAACCTTTTTCTCGCCTTCGCCATCCTCGCCGGAGCTCCGCTCCAGCCACCGCTGACCACCCATCGCCATATCACTTCCCATCCTCAATCCCACCTAATAATAGCCCAGATCCTTCGCCTTCGTCTCGCCGCGCTTGTGCGTGTCTTTGCAGGATCTGGAAGGCCCCATCTGAGGGGCGCTTTACCAAAAGAAGACCTCCAGGTCCACCTCCGCTGCCTGCCATTGCCGAATCTCCTTGGAGCATTTTGATGCCCCAGATAGACAGGGAGGGGGTCTGGGAGGTTCTTGATGTCATCGGAGGGGAGAGAGATACGCCGTGCATGAAGATTTTGGAGCCTCAAAGTCATCCAGGCCGAGTTCTTCACCGTGTTCTTCCTTTACGCCCCGACGTCGTCGATCTGCTCCAGTTCTTCCAGGCCGTCCTTCAACCGTTGGATCACGCTCACCCAGAACCGTCCGATCTTCATCCATCTTCTCATCTGGTCCGCAAGCTGCGGGGTATCGGGCGCCCATACGCTGACATGTGGCATACGTGAAGCGCGCTGCACCGTCTGATCTGCGCCTGAGGGTATTTTGCAATAACCCCCTCGCCCATTTTTGTAATATGCTATTAGTATTAAAACATTCATTTGCCTTTTAAAACTTTTGTAGCAGTTAGAACTTTGCCCCCCAGTGTCTGTAATATCACTTTATAGTCCCCGCCAGGTCACGTGCTTCATGCACGTGACTTGGCAATTTTGCAGGAGACCCCGGGAGTTTTGCCATATTTAACTTTAGTCCCAAAACTTCTAATAGCAGTTATAAAATTGTGGTACGTTTGCATTTATGCCCCTGATGTTTTTGTTAATTGTAGGTCAGTCCTTTCAGGCGCGCGTGCTTCGCACGTGGTTTGAGGGATTTTTGTACTTGTATCCCTGCGATTTTTGTGATTAACATTTAGTCCTTAAAAGTTCAATTGCAGTATGTATTTTGTGGACAATTTACGTGCAAGCCCCTGAACTTTTTGCATATTACAAAAACACCCCTGCCAGTAAGCTTTTTTCCATTTGTTGTTTCTATTTAATTCATGCATCTATAAAACTCCAAAAATTATCAAAAAAAACATAGTGTTCATGTTGCATTGTAGTTTCATGCCATATTTTGTTTTGCATATTTGTTGCATTTTAATATTTACAAAAATTCAAAAACACACATTTTCAGCACTATTTGCATTATGAAATCCATAAAAATTATAAAAGCATCTCAGAAAATTCCCAAAAAAATATATTTTGCCTATTTTAGTGTCTTTTAACTTCAGTCCAAAAATCACTAAAAAACATAAAAGAAAATTCCTAAAAACTTGAAAACCCCAAAAACCTTCCTAAAAATCTTAAAAATTCATACAAAATCCTAAAAATAAAACTCTATTTCCAAATTTTCTTTGTTTCATTATCTTTAATTTAAAATTAAATTGGAGAATTGTTTTACTATTTTCTATTTTATATCTCCATTTAAATTTCGGCCAGCAACTTTATTCACTGTTTACTAGTATTTTTGACTTTAAAAATACCAAAAAAATTAGGAAAAATCTAGAAAAATCACAAAAACATTAGAAAAATAAAAAGGATAAAAATATTTTATTTTCTGAATTTTCCTTATTTTTATCTATTTTTGTAAATCCTTTATCTCTCTCTTCTTACTTTGTTTATATTCTATTTTATAAATCCAGAAATAGAAAATAAAAAATATAAAATATAAAAAGAAAATATAAAATCTGAAATTAAAAACCAAAATATAAAAATATAAAATTAAAAATTAAAATAAAAAATATATAAAATTAAAAACCCACAAACACATGGCATAGATAAACACTTGGTTACTTTCACATTTTTTGAGCATTAGTTCCCCGTTCTACCTGTCTGCTCCATGTGTTTGACCTCTACACATACTTGTACCTATACAAATCTTGTTGTAGAGTTATAATAAATTTTAACTCCGTACATTTACTTTCATTGCTTGATTTATCTATTGGGGGTTAATTGTTGTTTGAATTTCGGATTTCGCTGGAGGTCAAATCAGCGACTGTTGATTCGCCTTGTGAGTCAACACGACCTCTTCAAGTCCTGTTCAACAGGTTCTTGTCGATTCCTAACAATTACAAATGGGTCCCCACGCACTTGAAATATTATAGGGAAGGCCCATTGCAGCTCTTATAAATTGCAAAAATGCCCCCCAATGGCATGTTTGTGATGTTTTTTTATTTATTTTCATGTTTTTCTTGAAGTTATGCTGCTGAACTCTTTTATTTATAACTTGAGAATATGGACTTCATTATGTGTCGAGTTGCCTTTATATCAATGCCATTGTTGAAATTCACATGTATTTCATGCATGCAATTATCATGAAATTAATCACCTTTGTATTGCTCAATTAAATGACTAATTTAGGGCATAAATGTGCATTAGTCTTGGTTTTCATATCATTTTATTGTGTAGCATTATGTTCGTATTATTCAACTTGCATAAAACCAAAATAAAAATGCATTGTGTTCATTCACGATGTATTGCATCGTGTTGTTTGTGCATTGTTGACCTACTGATAACTCCAAAAATCGATCAATCTTGTGTTCCACACAAGGCGGGAACACAGTCGAAGTGTCAACCAATCAAACTCTGGAATTAATCAACAATTAACCCACACTATAGATCAAACAATTAGAAATAAATATGGAGTTAAAATTTATTTTTAACTCTGCACAAAAGATGTATAGCAAGCAAGTATGCAGAGAGTTCGAACACAGGGAGCAAACAGGGTAGATGAAACAAGTGCGTATGTGAGTGAATGTGAGGTGTCGTCTACACTAATGCAAAGCAAATATTTTTGTGGGTTTTTATTTTTTAATTTTTTTAATTTCAATTTAATTTTAAATTTTGTATTTTGATTTTTAATTTTCTGATTTTTATAATTTTATATATTATATATATTTTTAATATTGGAATGTATAAACAAGGTGATAAAAGGGGTGATAAAATATTTATAAAAATATGCAAAAATAGTCCAAAATTCAGAAATAAAATCTTTTTGATTTTTTATGATTTTTTTACTGTTTTTGTGATTTTTGGGTGTTTTTCAAAATATTTTTGGTATTTTAAATAGGCAAAACAAGGGAAAACAGTGAATAAACTTGCTGGTCGAAATTAAAATGAGGTTGAAAAATACTAAACAATACCTAAAATTCCTCAAATTAATTTTAAAATATAGACAATAAAACAAAGAAGACACATCAACCGAGTTTGTATTTTTGTGGTGTTTCTATGATTTTCTAGATTTTTATCAAGATTTTTAGGGTTTTCTAATTTTTAAGATTTTTCTTTTGAGATTTTTAGTGATTTTTGGACTGACACTAATAGATGACAAAACACACAAAATATAATTTTTTTTTGTAATTTTTCAAAATGTTTATATAATTTTTAGGGATTTTCTAATGCAAACAGTATGAAAAATGCATGTTTTTGGTTTTTAATAAATATGGAAATGCAATAAAATACAAATGCAAAAATGTGACGTGAAAGTGCAAGTTAACAAGAGCTTAACATAATTTTTGTGAGATTTTTTCAAGTTAAAAAGATGTCCTAATTAAATCAAGCAAGCACACAAAAATATCACAGCCTGGCAGGGGTATACATGCAATTACACAAAAATCCAGGGGCATACAGGCAATTTCTCCACAAAATATAACACAATATTTAATTTCCAGAACCAAAGACAAATTCCCAAACCCGCAGGGGTGTCGGCGCAAAATGTCCACCAGGGCGCGTGACTTGCACGCGCCTGGCATGAACCTAAGTGTAATATCAGAAACCTCTGGGGGGCTAACTTGCAATTTCTTCAAAAATATAACACTTAATATAAAGTTCCTTAGACTGAAACGAAATAACAAAAGGGCTGAGGGTCTCCTTGCAAAATGCCCACACCTCACGTGAACAGGTCACGTGAGGTGACGTGGCGGAGGACCTGGGTGTAAATATGAAAAGCTCAAGGGCTTACTTGCAATTTTTACAAAACTTTTACACTACAGACGAAAGTTTAAGTATTAAATGATGAATACAAAATGTGTGGGATTAAAAGAACAAAATACCCCTGGCGCGCGGATCCAACGACTGCGAATCTTCACTTAAACACGTGGCGCGGATCCAATGGCCGATGACGCTTCGCGTTGGACGGTGAAGATTAGATCGTTGGGAGATGATCCGACGGTGGCGAACGTTGCTCCATCCAACGGTAGCAGTGCAATCTGGAGACTCTCCTCGATCCGACGGTTGGGAGGCGAGGACCAAGAACAACGACGAGCGCCGGCGAGGGCGAGCTTCGTCGCGCTAGATCTCCGTCCTCCGGTGGCGGTTGGGTGTCAAAATGGACGTGGAGGCTCCTGGGGGTCTCCTCTTCCTCCTGGGGGCGTCAGAATGCCACGACGAAGGTTGGGGTGCTCGCGGGTGGCCAGCGTAGCTGGGGGGCTCGGCTGATCTCCGACGAGTGCCAAAATATCTCCCACGCGCTAGTCAAAGCGCGTTGACCCTGCAAAAATGATTAAGAGGTCCAGGGCAAAATGCCCGGATCTTAGGAAGGAGGAATCGAGGCGAAAAGCGACGTGGAGGTGACTGGCCGGAGTTGCGCTCCGGCCAAGATGGGGGATTGGTTGATTCGAGCGACGATACTTCGATCTTTTTGAGGGTTTTTGATGTTTGGATTATGACTAACAAAATGTAGATGAAAAATAAGGGAGAGGGGGTCCTCAATGTCCGGAACCAGAGGAAGATGTATACCTCAACCGCCGGTATTGCGGGAGGTGGTGGAGATGCCTTCGACCTCAAACGCCTTGGCTGATGAGCTCGCGGTGAAGCTGTCACCTCCAGGGGGCTTTAGAGCGCAAGAGAGGTGGAGAGGCGTGGACCAAAGGGACTCCAATTCGAATCCAAAGTTGGGGGTTCATTTTAAGTGGTTTGACCCGAGGTGACAGGGGCTCAAAGATCAACGAAGATTGGAGCAATCGTTGGTCCTCGGCCCAAGGTTATTCATGGGCGAGCTAGAGGGATGATCGAAGAACAATGTTGCAGAAGGTTGCAACACAAAAAGGTGAAAGAGTTGTCCTCGAGAAACCCGTGAAGTCGGGCCAAAAACGAGGTTGTCAGAGTCCACAGGGGTCTAGGACACCTAGTTGACCAGAGTCAACTAGGGCTTGCGCCTGGTTGGTCCACGTGGACCAACCAGGAAAATCCCTGACTAAATCTTTTATTAATTCATTTAAAAATAGAAATAATCCGAATTAAATTATGATTATAAAATAAAAAATATTTGTTATTTTATGTAGTATTTTATTATGATTTTTAATTAATTTTATGAGATATATTTTTATAAGTTTACTTTTAGCCCTATACAGGTTTAATACCTATGTATTTTAGTCTTTTATTTTTATTCTGTGTATTTTAATTTTATTATTTTTATTTAGTATTTTATAAAATCAGAAAATACTGTTTTACATACAAATATATTTTTATTTTATTTTTCTGATGTGTTTTGTATATTTAATAAAGTATACGTAAGTATTGTATATGTATGGGTACAGGTATAATACCTGTGTATTTGATATACAAATATTTTTATTTTGAGTTTTCTTTGCATTTTTATCCTAATTTTAATGCACATAGTTATTATAAATAATATTTACAAAATTATAAAAATATAAAATTGCAAAAAATATTGAAGAAATAATAAATTGAATATTTTAATCTGTACAAGTATACAATGAGGGTCCAAAACTCAACTTTCAAACCGTAGCTCCGCCAAATGCGAAATCCACTGCCATTAAATAGATTATTTTATTCTATATACAATTAAAGGTGAGTTTGCTGCATTTGGAGTTTTCAGTTGTGAGATACGGGTCTGGGAAGTTGGGGTTCTGGATTTTTATTCAGACCATAACTTTTTATTTGTACATTATTTTTCAGTGAAATCAATTTTGTATTTTTCTATATAAAATTATCTACAACTTTCATGTATAAAGTTTCTTTATTTGATGTATAAAAAGTGGAACCAAAAATAGGTCCCAAAATGAATAAAGAATGGATAGAATAATATAGATATTTGACCTTATCTCCCCCTACTTTATTCCTGGTCGACCTATTCACCAAGATGCGTAGGTCTCGGGGTTTTGGGTCATAAAATATTTACAATATTTTATTCTTTTTCTTTTCGTTTATTTATTCTATAATTTTGGCTTTAATTACAGTATTTTATACACTAATGGGATGCATATGCATGAATGCTAAGATGCTCTATTTAAGGCCATTTATAGGCATTTGCTAGGGTTTTTGGTGCCAAAATGATAGAATAAAGATGATGAAATGTGGATTCATCATCCCCCTATACTTTACCTTTGCTAGTCCCTAGCAAACACTTATGCAATAAGTGCAAAAAGAAAAAGAAAGAAAAGAAAAAGAAGAACTTGGATTTAGTTTAATTATCAAACTTGTCTTCACAAAATCAAAGTTTGGAGCTTAAGTCGAACCTTTGGAGTTTTAGTGCAGGTAGAACCGTAATGAGAACCAAATTTGAAATCCAACAGTCCTTGAGAATCCCGAAATTCTGCCCAAGTCTTCTCAATAGCCAGGTCAGAAATATCTCAATTCATACGCAAACTCTTACGACTATGAATCTGACTCGTACAGTGTAAGTGATGGTGGCCCTCCCCAACTAGAATGACAAAGAAACTGACTTCTCCAGTACGACAACCCAATGATTCCCCAATCCAATGACTCCATCCTCGAGGAGCGGGGTATTCCCTTCTAAGTTCAAGTGGCAACCAGCTCAAGAGGAGGGAGGTGAAGAGAAGAATGGACGGTAGCCAGTGTAGCTACCTATCCTGGGATGCAAGACTAGTGTAGTCAAGTCATCCAGCTGCAGGCTCACATGTTTGACTTTGGAACTCAAGCTTGCTTATTGGCTTTACAACATTTGTACGTACTTTGCAGGCTTTTTATTTTTATACATGCCTGAACTTTTTTTTAATACTATATACAACAGCATTTACATAAGGAGTTTTTCCTCTTGAGCCAGTAGACTATCCCTCTTTTGAAGCTTTATTGCAACCCACAACCTCCTGTCTTTAGACTTCCTAATCACTTGGACGGGTTGGGGTGCACATCCCTCCCTAGAGGAGGACAAATGTTTCCACTTGTGTGCGTCTCATACCAGCAAATCCAATCCCCTCACCACTCCAACTGAGTTGAGCCATGTGAAAGGTGCATGTGTCCAAGTTAGGTCATTATCAACAAGAGTCATGCATGCGCTCCGAAATACTCTACTTAGGCAGTCAAGAATCCATTGAACCAAGTCCCGTGATCCTCAAAGAATTAAGTCAACTAGACCTGAAGTACCTCAAACCCAGTTCCTATAAGGTTCCTGTTATTAGGTAGATTTTAAGGTCCAGTCAAGCTCCAATCTCTGGATTTTACTTAGACTTGTTCAACTATCAAACTCAATCTGAAAAATGCTCATGCTATGCAATGCTATGCAGAAAATATTTTTGTGATGCAATTTTCAACATTTTGAACTTTTTATGGATTTTTGAAAAGATGATGACGACGATGCAAATGCATTTTTTTTGTATTTTTCAAAAAGATTATTCAAATGTTTTTGGATTTTAAGTTTGCAAATGTTTTTGGGATTTTTGAAAACAAAAAGATTTTGGCTGAAAGCTAGGTGAAAATATGTACATGGGAATGCTTCTTATATATACAAGAAGTGGATTTTAAGAAGCTACAGGGTAAGTGATCAAATTTATAAGTATATATACATATAGTGGATTTTGGTGTGATGTATATATTCCTCAAACTTATTTGACACAAGCTTTTCACACCATTTTTGAAGACTATAGTCCAAAATAATTTTTACAAACATTTTTACAAACATGTACACACACTTGAAAATCATTTTGCAAAGGTTTTCAAAACAATATAAATAGACTTTTCAAAATATTTTTGCAACCATTTTTCAAGCCATTTGCAAATCAATTTTCAAACATTTTATTTCACACAAAGAAAATACTTTTACAATCAAAATGTTTTTACAAAGGTTGAAAACATGTAACAAAACATTTTCAAAATAGTTTTCAATAGATGTTCACAAAGATTTTCAAACTATTTTTCAAACATTTTGCAAAAAAAAATATTTTCACTTGATTTATTAATCGGTACTTATAAAAAGAATTTGAGGAACAGAACACCTTTTTATTAGGGATTTTAATGAATTTTAAAGAATTATTAGCCATATTATTAAGAAAATACGAAAGTACGAGTTATGGCTAAAGTATATACACAGTATATACGACCCCCTATACTTAGCTTGAGCTATGTCCTCATAGATCGGAGAGAAAAGAGAAGACATGACTCGTACTAAGTATAGATAAGTCTTAAAGAATGAATGAATGAACCAACAAGAAGTTGACCGTCCCCCCTATACTTAGGATCAAATAATCCTAAGTATAGCAGACTGTATACAATGCAGGGAGGGTCAAGGGTGGGAATGAACAGATCGTACTCAGATTGTCTCCCCCTATACTTAGGGTAAAATAGCCCTAAGTATAGACAAGAAGAGGAGACAATGGAGAGGATCGAAATGAAAATGAAAGAACTCGGGTGCAAACCCCCCTATACTTAGGACAAAGTACGTTGATGTATGGAAAACTGTCTACAAGGGTGGCACCTTTTTGATAGATAAAGAAAATAGAAATGGAAAAGAAGAAAAGAAGAAAAGAAGAAAAGAAGAAAAGAGAATGACAGATGAAAGCATGATATAGACAGATGGTCTGTACAACGGAAAATGGAATTGATCACCATGTATGAGATGCAGATGATGTGAGTCAAAGAGCACATCTCATACCAGAAGAATGGGGGCAACATCAATGGTCGGCGGATCATGATCTAGATATAGTTTCAGGCATTGACCATTGACACGGAAGGTAGAAGAGGATGACGGTTCGGATATGTCGATGCTGCCATTGTCATGTACCTTCCTAACCACATACTGACCTTTCCACTTGCTCTGCAATTTCCCTGAAAATAATTTTAGCATGGAATCAAACAACCATACTCTCTAATCTGGCTCAAACTGTTTATGGCTGATGTGAGAATCGTGCCATGTCTTCACTTTCTCTTTGTATTGTAGGCTGTTGGAAAAGGCTGTATCTCTCAGTTCTTCCAGGGCTGCCAACTCTGCTCTTCTCTGGTCTCCTATGCTCTCGGGATCTAACAGTAACTCAGTGACTGCCCAAAAAGATTTGTGCTTGATTTCCACTGGCAAATGGCACGGCTTGCCATAGACGAGTCGAAAGGGAGATGTCCCCAATGGATTCTTGAAAGAAGTCCGATAGGCCCACAAGACCGAGTCCAGAAGCTGTGACCAATCCTTTCGGTCTAGGCGGACAACTTTCTACAAGATTGTTTTTATCTCCCGATTCGATACTTCGGCAAGACCATTAGTCTGAGGGTGATACGGTGTGGCAACCCAATGGTCAATGTCGAACTCGTCTGCAAGGGCCCTAACCTTGTCATTGATGAAATGAGACCCCCCGTCTGAAATCAAGACTCTCGGTACCCCGAACCGTGAAATGATATTTTTCCTCAAGAATTTACACACGATTTTAACATCTGCGGCTCGGGCAGGGATGGCCTCAACCCATCGGTTGACATAGTCCACAGTGAGCAAAATATGCTCGAATCCCTGACTCTTAGGAAATGGGCCCATGAAATCAATCCCGCATGCATCAAAATCCTCACAAAAGTGAATGGGTTGCATGGGAATCATGTCTCTCTATCCGCAGGTTCCCATTTTCTGACAGTCAGTACATCTCTTCACGAACTCATCAGAATCCTTGAAGAGAGTAGGCCACCAAAGGCCGGATTGAAGCACCTTCTGTGTTGTCCTTTTTCCAGAATGATGTCCTCCTGCCTCAAGCTTGTGGCAATATGTGAGGACGCTATGCTGCTCTTCCTGAGGAATGCACCTCCTCCAGATGTTATCCCCTCCTTCATGATAAAGGATGGGATCCTCCCAATAGTAAAACTTGGCCTTAGCTAGGAAGGTCTCAAGTTTCTGCCTGGGCCAACCCTGAGAGACCGTCTTGGCAATAAGATAGTTTACAAAGTCGGCATACCATGGGAGTGAGGCGACCGCCAAGATCGCCTCGTTTGGAAATGTCTCTGTGATAGGTGCACTGGGCTCAGATTCCTCAAGATTCTCCAATCTGGAGAGATGATCCGCCACCACATTCTTTACTCCAGGCTTATCCTTAATCTCAATATCAAATTCCTGGAGCAGAAGGATCCATCTGGTAAGACGTGCTTTGGCATCCTTCTTGGCCATTAAGTACTGGATGGCGGTGTGATCGGTGTAAATAGTCACTCTAGATCCGAGAATATAAAATCTGTACTTATCCAACGCAAAGACTACGACCAGCATGTCCTTCTCAGTCACAGTATAATTCCGCTGAGCGGTATCCAAAGTCCTTCTAGCGTAGTGAATGGCAAAAGGTAATCCATCCCTCCTCTGTCCAAGCACAGCCCCAACGGCTAATCTGAAGCATCCGTCATGATCTTGAATGGGAGAGACCAATCGGGTGGCTAAAGGACATGAGCTGAAACAACCATATCTTTGAGAGTCTCAAAAGAAGCAAGACACTTATCATTGACAACGAACTCGGTGTTTTTCGTAAGCAGATCAGTAAGTGGTCGGGCAATAGGACCGAAGTCCTAAATGAACCGTCGGTAGAAACCGACATGCCCCAAAAAAGACCGCAACTGACGTAAGTTGGACGGTGGATTCAGTTTTCTGATGATATCCACCTTGGCCGGTGTTGGAAATGCGAGCCCACGGCGAGCCATTATGCAATAAATGTTATTGCACATATCATTCCCTGATCTGAAATGAAGAATGAATAATTTGTATAATAGGTCCCTTAGTACAATTAGGGTTATGTACCATGGCCATCTCAATAATCATACAGCTGTTGATTCAACTGTTGAATCATAGAGGCTGGTGCTTGGATGAATATCTAAAGAGTTAGATTGAGGACTCATCAAGCACTGTCAAATGATTATTAAGAGATGATCTCCAGCCTGAGTAGGAGATGGCAATCCTATCTCTGAAGGCTGATATCTGACCGACCTCTTGATGCAGGTCCTCTGCATAGGAATAGAGATTCTGAGGTGTCAGATTAGTTAGGTCAAAGAGTTGACTTAACGAGATCGAGATAACCAAAGTCCTATATCATATGCTGTCATGATATAGGCACGCATCCTCTGACCGGAGACAGATGTGTTGCTATATGTCCAAGTATGTACATTTGGCAGACCAATAGGTTGATGACCTAATCAAGGTCTATACACCGGCACACTGGTGTGCATATAAGGGCATATGAGTAATACGATCTCTCAAAGGGATCATACAGGTTCAGTTACTGAACCGGAAGACATGAGCTCACTCATGAGATATTGGGAAGAATCAAATTCCATGCGCATGGTCGTCTCGCTTTGGAAGCTTGACTGAATTTGTAGGTTTGATATATACTTCTAGTATATGATCAAGACCTGGTATGATATACGCTTTTGGAAAGTGTATGATCGATACCAACTCCCAATGATCGAATGAGAAACTTACTGATAAAATCATGAAGTAGACAGTATAAAGTTGATCCGATACTTCAGGTTTAGTCTAAGTCTTCCAGTATGCAGGATGTACAGGTATTGGGAATACCTGAGGGTGATTTGATCATAAACGATTGTATAACCATGACGCTTCCATTCCTAGGGAGCGATGAAACGGGTCTGGATTTTAGTGACTCCTCTCGGTAGAGAAGTAATCTGATCTTAGTCCAAGTGTTGGACATTGATCTGAATGTGATTCAGATACAATGAGAAGATTAGATTTACGGTCTTGATTTAATCAAGCATCTATGGGAGGCCCGCGATCTGGATTTGAGATATGATCTCAATATCCATGTCACTATACGTGGAACAATACAATCGCCCTGTCCTTATCTCCAAGTATCTGCGGAGAGATTGCATTATTCTTGAAGGGTTCAAGAATAATTCCATAAGATCTAAGCAATGAAGAAATAATGATTAAATGTGATTTAATCATCTTGATGTGTGAAGAAATTATCCAATTTAATTAAATGTGATTTAATTAATGTGGATAAGAATAATGTGGATAGAAATATCCAATTATTCATAATATATTACAAATGTGATTTATAATGTATTAGAGAGAGCTAATTATAATTTATATGTGTTGATTAATTATTATGTGTATTGGATACACATTGTGTAATTAATTAACAATATGAATTATATGTTGTTTTGGGTTGTGAATATGATTCACAATTTTTTCCATGGCATGAGTGCAATATTCTCAAAGATAATTGTGAATTATTTTTGAAGAATAAAATCCAACAAATTTGTTGCAAATAAATAAGAGAGAAAATCAAGGAGATATGCAATCTCATGGGAATCCATGAGATTGCCTCCTTGGACTCCCATAGTGGGCGGCACACCATTCCTATATGGAATGGGTGGCCGTCCAACATGGAAGGTGCATGGATATGAAATCTCCATGCACATTCTCTCCTTATTTGTTGGGTTGATTTAGGACTAAATTATATTCGATTTTTTCAAATATATTTTAACCTAAATTTGTTGCTTTTGACAACAACAATCTTGGCCATTGGATTGACACAAATCTATCTCACCCATTGATTTTATGTGTCCCATGGATTGAGATCCATGGATCCCAAAACCCTATAAATAGAGAGGCATACTATGCTCTCTAATAACTTGTAATATTGGAGCTCTCTCTCTCCCTCATTTCTTCTTACACGCCAGCCATCTCTCCCTCTCTTGTTGGTGGCCGTCCACCATACCCTAGAGAAGGGAATCGTCGTCGCTATCGCCACCGCGCTGCCGCTTCGACGTCCTTCGGTTTCTCCGTCTCCTTGGTGTGCTACGCCCACAAAGGAGACGTTAGATCTCGTGTGACGAGATCAGGAGCAACCACGCTTGGATCAACTTCTTGGATTGCGAGGACAACGCGGTTCATCCCCGCGCTCGCAAGCAGTCTGGCCGACGATCGGACTTGAGACAGGAGGTCTCTTCTCTTAGATACTCGATCAACCACGCTTCAAGAGGCATTGCATTATACTTGTTGTGGTTATAGATGAAACGATCTGAGAATGGTTCTCGGATCATGTGGTTTCATCGAATAAAATTTTTAAATTCCGCTGCACCGAACAACTAGTGCGACTAGTCGTTCCTCGTCGTATCCGATACGACGATCACGCTTCCGTGATGCGCTTGAGGATAATTCCATATCCTTCAAGTGGTATCAGAGCCAGGTTGACGACTTTGAATATGATTCGAAAAACCGAGGACAACTTGGGTTCGTTAAGGTCGCGAAAGTTTTTATCGCATTTGATTCGCAGATCTGTTTAGTAAATAAATTCGGCACTGTTTAAATTGTTTAAACACGAATTTAATACTTGTATTTTGTTCCCCATTAAATAAGGAAACCATAGGAACTGAGTTTACGTAAATCGGATTTCGTATGCTCTAGATATGGTTGTTTTAATGAACATGTATACACTGTTGCGGGAACTGTAGATCTGAACGTGCTTAAAATGTTAATTACTGTTTAGACTTTCCTCGAAATGCGTGTAACCTTACTTGGATTCTGTCCTAAATCAAATTATCAATCTATGAAAATTGATTTTGTCTAATTTGGATTTAATATGATTGAGATATGCTAATTTTAGTAAGAAGGGGTCACTGCTGAAATTACAGTCCTAATCAAGAACCAAGTGATTGTCAATTATTGAAATTAATTGTTAATTTCGTGAAATAATCATGAAAAATATTTGTGAAATATTTGAAGATGATTATTTACATAATTGACTTGGCCTCATCCAATTAATTGATTAGATTTGATCTAAATCTTAATTGGAAACACATTCATCAAACTTAATGTTTGATTGGTGATTGTCATTTAATCATTTAGTGAAATTAAATTGTTTAATTTCCTAGAATAATTGTGCATAAATATTTGTGAAATATTTGATGATAATTATTCCCTTAAATGACATTGCCTTGACCAATACTTGATTAAGATGTGATCTAAATCATAATTGGAAACCACAATCTTTCAAACTTGATGCTTGAATAGGATTTGGGAATTTGTCTAGCAAATTTCCTTATAATCAAAAATGTTTTGATTATTACTATATGGTACAATTTCGGTTGAAAAACCGATGATCATCTCAAGTACAAATTAATCAATTTGGCATTATCCTTTCCCGAGGCGGATATGGTGCCTAGTCGGAGAGCATTGGGGTTGCGGGTTGCAACGTATGTGGTCCGTCCCACTCTCGTCGGTACTGGCCATGACAGCGGGTAGGGCCGGGATAATGTCCGAGGGATTAAGATGTATTTTTCTAATTATTAAAATTCGAATTAATACGTATTTTGAGATATTACCATATATGTATTCAAGTAAAATAATCAAGTTTGATTGATTGAATTGGATTGATAATTAATTTAATATGATTAAATTGATTATGTCCAATTGAAATACTCTAATTTGATTAGAGCTAATAATTCCCTTGGAAGAATTAATTATGTGAATGTGATTCACGATAATTAATTAAAATTTGAATATGAGGTGGAGGATCACATAAGTGACATCCATGGTCTCCCGTCAAGGCGGAGGGTTCCGTCGCCAGGGATTGCATGTGGGAGACGCCTGTCCGAAGTGACAGCTCCTGTATGCAAGCGCATCTGGATCGGGCTCGTCGCTTCTCGAAAGAGTAAGGACGTATGCGTAGTGACCCCAATATCGGGTCCTCATATTATTGGGGCGATATTGGATTGCGCATAGCGAGTTGTATTCCTGTTGACGGTTGGTTCAATTAATGACGGGTCAACATCGCCTTAGGGGTGGTGGGCCCGGTTGTTAAAGACCGAATTGGGAGATGCAAGTTGGACTTGCAAGGCGGAATGTGTTCCCGCTTCTTTTTATCCGAGTTGTAGGTTCTCATATTATTGGGATGCAACAAAGATAAGGAAGGAGATCCCAGATCTTGCTTGAGATATAATGGTAAGTATATCTCTTATATTGAAAGTGATTAAGGGAATGAACTTTCAGTGTTGACAAGGCAAGACAACTTTGATATAAAAATCCTAAATCAAAGTAAAATATATATATATATATATATATGCAAATTTCTTATTTCAGATAATCCTTCATTAAAACCCACTCAATGATATACTCAATAATAACCAGTAAGATATCATGGATTGGACTCATAATCCAGATATTGTACTTGCAAATGAACACATAATGTATGTGGTTGCAATATGCAAGTTTCCTCATAATAATGAGGAATGACAATTAAATAGATGATAGGACTACAACCCTAGGGTTTGTGTGTCTCTATAGTCTTGGTATCATCAAATGTACTTTGGAAGTGACATGTTGATGATGATCATGATTGTCATATAATCCTTAATAAATCAATGAAGATTTTCTGGTAAACATATGTGCTCTTGACATTTAATCATGAGTGACATGGTTCTAAGCATCATGTAGAATGGTAGCTCTATAAAGAGATGATGTATTCAAATTGTTTGAATACCTACCTGAACCTATGTTTTATGAGTTTAGATGGATGTAGATGATGAGTGTCATTATTCTACTGTCTATACTCTAGTCATTCATGAAGCTTCGTAGTATTCATATTGTGTGAATCTAATGAAGCATAAATAAATGTTGAAATACTCTTATTTTGAATTCTTTTTGAATTTATTGTAAGAGATCCTTAGTCTTAAGCAATGGTTGCTTATAGATAAAGGGAGCGCAATGGAAGCATGGGTTGGACCCAAGAAAGAAGGAAAGTCAAAGAGTTGACTGGATTTCTGTGACTTCCATATGACATCCAAAGAGTTGGATGAGTGCCAATACTGCAATAAGTTGATGTGTTGATAGTATGACTATCAAGTCTGTCTAGAATCCTTAGAAAAGGACTCGGATGGAGCATCAGAATAATCTACATAAATCATTGATATTGACTTACTTATTGAATAAGATAAAGTCAAATAATTGTATCTCAATCTTCTGATGACATTTGCAATGGGTTGCATATGTTTTTAGAAGACTGGAAAATTTGATCTTAAAGGTTTATAGTTATCCACGTGAGTATTGATGCAACTATTGCAACAATCTCTGTTGGATTAATAGACTTGTTAATTTCAGTGGGAGAGCCCTTAGTCTTAGAGAATGTCTCTGTGACCTAGATATTAGAATACACTCATTGTTTATTTCTAAATGTTGGAAATAAACATGAATTCTGAGATAGAACTATCATAAAGAGTTATGATGAATATATTTCAGATAGTAATCTAAAATCTGGTGGACTCCACTAAATTAGAAAAATTAATGAATGGTTCATTAATATTTCTAAATACTGAATTAAAACCTCTGTAAGATCAATAAGAGGATGAAGATCATTTGACAATGATCTAGCATCGAGCCTTGGACATTTGTCTATTGATTTGATCAATAGACTAGTAAGAGATGAAACTTTAGAATGTCTAAAATTTCAAAAGTTACATACTTATGAATATTGTATTCAAAGTAAAAATGTCCAATACACCCTTCTTCGGGAATGGTGTAAGATGCCAAGGTATTCAGGATCTCATACATATTGATGTATGCGGATCATCTATATCATAGTAAACATTGTGGATATGTGATATCTATTGATGATTATGTATGATATGAGATTTCTTCTCTTCATCTAAGAAACTTTTGAAATGTTCAAAGATTTCATTAATTTTGGTTTAGAACCAAAGTTTGAAGGAAGATAAAATGAATTTGATCTAATCTAGGTAGCAAGTACCTACTAGATAAATTCGAAGAATACCTTATGGAGATATGAATGTCATTTCTATCTCAATCCTCCTAACACACCTTAACTCAAAAGAGTTATGGGTAGATACAATTGAATCATGTGTGACATGATCTTATCAATGTTGAATTTTAGCATAATTATCCCTTAGTTTCCAGGTATATATGTGTAGTAGAGACTACAATGTATATCCTTAATAAGGTTCCATGTATGTTGGAATCTAGCACTTGAGAGTGTTGCTTCATTAGGAAAATAAAGGATGGTATTGGATACCTACTTTATGATCTTGAGATTCTTAAAATATCTCATCTCCGAGAATGTGATTCTTAGAGGTCGAGACTCTTGAGAATCAAGATGAAAATAAAGTGTAGGAACTCATTTATAATGAGACTCCTGAAATTGGAAACTAAAAGGACAATTAAAGATGAAACATTAATACCTCTTCAAATGAGTTTGAGGATGGATTCCATGTGTTAGAGAAATCTGACAATGATTGAACTTCATGTGATGAAGTTTCTGAAGATCATAGCATGGATAGATGGATAGCAATAAAAGTCTAATGTAGGCTTCATATACAAGTGTTGTATATGGACCCTCGAGGATCCACCTATATGGGTAAGACCTGTAAAGGTGTAAGTGGATCTTCAAGAGACAGGGAACCTGATGAGAAGGTAGAGATCTTCAAAGTACGGTTCATAGTCATAAGCTGCACACTGGAAGAGAAGACATTGCTTGCAATGAGACTTGCTCTTCGGTGACCATGCTTAAAACCATCAGAATATTGCTAACCTTAGCTACATAACTTGACTATTACATCTTCAAGATGTAAGTCAATATTGCATTCCTCTACGAATACCTCTTTGAGGATATTAACATGAAGTAGCCCCAGGGCTTCATGGTTGAGGAAAGCAAGATGTGCAAGCTAAGGAATCTATCTAAGGACTCAAATAAGCTTCTTGAAGTTGGACCATAAGATTTGATGAAATTATAAGTGTTATGATTTCAGATAGAATCTTGATGAGCCCTGTGAAGCTTAGTGGGAGTGCCTTTGTGTTCATCATGCTAAATGTAGATGATATCCTAATCATTTGGAATGATATAAGGATAATAATGAGTGTTTTATAGACTGGCTATTCCATATCTTGAAATATGATTTCAAAGATACCTCTCGGATCTTAGTTCTGAAGTTGTTCAGAAGCAAAGAGAAGAGGATATTGGGACTGTCACATTTATAGTACACCTTGGACATATTCTATTCATAGAAATTCCAAGAAAGGTTTCCATCCCTTAAGATATGGTACTGACCTATCTAAAGGGATAGCACCTCAAAGAGTTGAGGAAGTGAATGCTAGAACTACTTGCCCTTGGGCATCAGTTCTGAGAAGCCGGGTGTGTGCTAGATGTGTACAAAAGCCAGATGGCTGCCATGCAGTGGGAGTAGTAAACTGTTACTAATCCTACAATGGAAATAAAACACTTGGTTTCAGTAATAACAAAATCTTCATAGATGACAAGATTTTTTGAGATAGTGATCTCAAAGTCTTATCTTCAAAAAGTTTAAGACTTTATAGATAGTGATCTAAAAGGTCTTAACTATAGATACCTTAGGAGATAGAGATCTCCAGGAATAAGGATATTCTTATAAGGATTATGGAAATACTGGTTGTGATAATTGTTAAGCTGTAGTGTCAAGGACACTATAACTAACAAGATTGAGTATTAGTTGCATAAGATGCAACATTCGCATTGGATGTGAGCACTGTTACTAGGGATATGCAAGTGCCGTAAAAGGACTTGGCATAGTCTCGCGGGAACAGAGTGACTGATCAGCTTACCTAGCTATTTTCTAAATAGCCTATGATTGTCACATGAGTGCGGGTTTAAATGATTAACCCATTAATGGCTCTTTGGGCTAGTGGGAGATTGTTGGAAATGCGAGCCCACGGCGAGCCATTATGCAATAAATGTTATTGCACATATCATTCCCTGATCTGAAATGAAGAATGAATAATTTGTATAATAGGTCCCTTAGTACAATTAGGGTTATGTACCATGGCCATCTTAATAATCATACAGCTGTTGATTCAACTGTTGAATCATAGAGGCTGGTGCTTGGATGAATATCTAAAGAGTTAGATTGAGGACTCATCAAGCACTGTCAAATGATTATTAAGAGATGATCTCCAGCCTGAGTAGGAGATGGCAATCCTATCTCTGAAGGCTGATATCTGACCGACCTCTTGATGCAGGTCCTCTGCATAGGAATAGAGATTCTGAGGTGTCAGATTAGTTAGGTCAAAGAGTTGACTTAACGAGATCGAGATAACCAAAGTCCTATATCATATGCTGTCATGATATAGGCACGCATCCTCTGACCGGAGACAGATGTGTTGCTATATGTCCAAGTATGTACATTTGGCAGACCAATAGGTTGATGACCTAATCAAGGTCTATACACCGGCGCACTGGTGTGCATATAAGGGCATATGAGTAATACGATCTCTCAAAGGGATCATACAGGTTCAGTTACTGAACCGGAAGACATGAGCTCACTCATGAGATATTGGGAAGAATCAAATTCCATGCGCATGGTCGTCTCGCTTTGGAAGCTTGACTGAATTTGTAGGTTTGATATATACTTCTAGTATATGATCAAGACCTGGTATGATATACGCTTTTGGAAAGTGTATGATCGATACCAACTCCCAATGATCGAATGAGAAACTTACTGATAAAATCATGAAGTAGACAGTATAAAGTTGATCCGATACTTCAGGTTTAGTCTAAGTCTTCCAGTATGCAGGATGTACAGGTATTGGGAATACCTGAGGGTGATTTGATCATAAACGATTGTATAACCATGACGCTTCCATTCCTAGGGAGCGATGAAACGGGTCTGGATTTTAGTGACTCCTCTCGGTAGAGAAGTAATCTGATCTTAGTCCAAGTGTTGGACATTGATCTGAATGTGATTCAGATACAATGAGAAGATTAGATTTACGGTCTTGATTTAATCAAGCATCTATGGGAGGCCCGCGATCTGGATTTGAGATATGATCTCAATATCCATGTCACTATACGTGGAACAATACAATCGCCCTGTCCTTATCTCCAAGTATCTGCGGAGAGATTGCATTATTCTTGAAGGGTTCAAGAATAATTCCATAAGATCTAAGCAATGAAGAAATAATGATTAAATGTGATTTAATCATCTTGATGTGTGAAGAAATTATCCAATTTAATTAAATGTGATTTAATTAATGTGGATAAGAATAATGTGGATAGAAATATCCAATTATTCATAATATATTACAAATGTGATTTATAATGTATTAGAGAGAGCTAATTATAATTTATATGTGTTGATTAATTATTATGTGTATTGGATACACATTGTGTAATTAATTAACAATATGAATTATATGTTGTTTTGGGTTGTGAATATGATTCACAATTTTTTCCATGGCATGAGTGCAATATTCTCAAAGATAATTGTGAATTATTTTTGAAGAATAAAATCCAACAAATTTGTTGCAAATAAATAAGAGAGAAAATCAAGGAGATATGCAATCTCATGGGAATCCATGAGATTGCCTCCTTGGACTCCCATAGTGGGCGGCACACCATTCCTATATGGAATGGGTGGCCGTCCAACATGGAAGGTGCATGGAGATGAAATCTCCATGCACATTCTCTCCTTATTTGTTGGGTTGATTTAGGACTAAATTATATTTGATTTTTTCAAATATATTTTAACCTAAATTTGTTGCTTTTGACAACAACAATCTTGGCCATTGGATTGACACAAATCAATCTCACCCATTGATTTTATGTGTCCCATGGATTGAGATCCATGGATCCCAAAACCCTATAAATAGAGAGGCATACTATGCTCTCTAATAACTTGTAATATTGGAGCTCTCTCTCTCCCTCATTTCTTCTTACACGCCAGCCATCTCTCCCTCTCTTGTTGGTGGCCGTCCACCATACCCTAGAGAAGGGAATCGTCGTCGCTATCGCCACCGCGCTGCCGCTTCGACGTCCTTCGGTTTCTCCGTCTCCTTGGTGTGCTACGCCCACAAAGGAGACGTTAGATCTCGTGTGACGAGATCAGGAGCAACCACGCTTGGATCAACTTCTTGGATTGCGAGGACAACGCGGTTCATCCCCGCGCTCGCAAGCAGTCTCGCCGACGATCGGACTTGAGACAGGAGGTCTCTTCTCTTAGATACTCGATCAACCATGCTTCAAGAGGCATTGCATTATACTTGTTGTGGTTATAGATGAAACGATCTGAGAATGGTTCTCGGATCATGTGGTTTCATCGAATAAAATTTTTAAATTCCGCTGCACCGAACAACTAGTGCGACTAGTCGTTCCTCGTCGTATCCGATACGACGATCACGCTTCCGTGATGCGCTTGAGGATAATTCCATATCCTTCAAGTGGTATCAGAGCCAGGTTGACGGCTTTGAATATGATTCGAAAAACCGAGGACAACTTGGGTTCGTTAAGGTCGCGAAAGTTTTTATCGCATTTGATTCGCAGATCTGTTTAGTAAATAAATTCGGCACTGTTTAAATTGTTTAAACACGAATTTAATACTTGTATTTTGTTCCCCATTAAATAAGGAAACCATAGGAACTGAGTTTACGTAAATCGGATTTCGTATGCTCTAGATATGGTTGTTTTAATGAACATGTATACACTGTTGCGGGAACTGTAGATCTGAACATGCTTAAAATGTTAATTACTGTTTAGACTTTCCTCGAAATGCGTGTAACCTTACTTGGATTCTGTCCTAAATCAAATTATCAATCTATGAAAATTGATTTTGTCTAATTTGGATTTAATATGATTGAGATATGCTAATTTTAGTAAGAAGGGGTCACTGCTGAAATTACAGTCCTAATCAAGAACCAAGTGATTGTCAATTATTGAAATTAATTGTTAATTTCGTGAAATAATCATGAAAAATATTTGTGAAATATTTGAAGATGATTATTTACATAATTGACTTGGCCTCATCCAATTAATTGATTAGATTTGATCTAAATCTTAATTGGAAACACATTCATCAAACTTAATGTTTGATTGGTGATTGTCATTTAATCATTTAGTGAAATTAAATTGTTTAATTTCCTAGAATAATTGTGCATAAATATTTGTGAAATATTTGATGATAATTATTCCCTTAAATGACATTGCCTTGACCAATACTTGATTAAGATGTGATCTAAATCATAATTGGAAACCACAATCTTTCAAACTTGATGCTTGAATAGGATTTGGGAATTTGTCTAGCAAATTTCCTTATAATCAAAAATGTTTTGATTATTACTATATGGTACAATTTCGGTTGAAAAACCGATGATCATCTCAAGTACAAATTAATCAATTTGGCATTATCCTTTCCCGAGGCGGATATGGTGCCTAGTCGGAGAGCATTGGGGTTGCGGGTTGCAACGTATGTGGTCCGTCCCACTCTCGTCGGTACTGGCCATGACAGCGGGTAGGGCCGGGATAATGTCCGAGGGATTAAGATGTATTTTTCTAATTATTAAAATTCGAATTAATACGTATTTTGAGATATTACCATATATGTATTCAAGTAAAATAATCAAGTTTGATTGATTGAATTGGATTGATAATTAATTTAATATGATTAAATTGATTATGTCCAATTGAAATACTCTAATTTGATTAGAGCTAATAATTCCCTTGGAAGAATTAATTATGTGAATGTGATTCACGATAATTAATTAAAATTTGAATATGAGGTGGAGGATCACATAAGTGACATCCATGGTCTCCCGTCAAGGCGGAGGGTTCCGTCGCCAGGGATTGCATGTGGGAGACGCCTGTCCGAAGTGACAGCTCCTGTATGCAAGCGCATCTGGATCGGGCTCGTCGCTTCTCGAAAGAGTAAGGACGTATGCGTAGTGACCCCAATATCGGGTCCTCATATTATTGGGGCGATATTGGATTGCGCATAGCGAGTTGTATTCCTGTTGACGGTTGGTTCAATTAATGACGGGTCAACATCGCCTTAGGGGTGGTGGGCCCGGGTGTTAAAGACCGAATTGGGAGATGCAAGTTGGACTTGCAAGGCGGAATGTGTTCCCGCTTCTTTTTATCCGAGTTGTAGGTTCTCATATTATTGGGATGCAACAAAGATAAGGAAGGAGATCCCAGATCTTGCTTGAGATATAATGGTAAGTATATCTCTTATATTGAAAGTGATTAAGGGAATGAACTTTCAGTGTTGACAAGGCAAGACAACTTTGATATAAAAATCCTAAATCAAAGTAAAATATATATATATATATATATATTTATGCAAATTTCTTATTTCAGATAATCCTTCATTAAAACCCACTCAATGATATACTCAATAATAACCAGTAAGATATCATGGATTGGACTCATAATCCAGATATTGTACTTGTAAATGAACACATAATGTATGTGGTTGCAATATGCAAGTTTCCTCATAATAATGAGGAATGACAATTAAATAGATGATAGGACTACAACCCTAGGGTTTGTGTGTCTCTATAGTCTTGGTATCATCAAATGTACTTTGGAAGTGACATGTTGATGATGATCATGATTGTCATATAATCCTTAATAAATCAATGAAGATTTTCTGGTAAACAAATGTGCTCTTGACATTTAATCATGAGTGACATGGTTCTAAGCATCATGTAGAATGGTAGCTCTATAAAGAGATGATGTATTCAAATTGTTTGAATACCTACCTGAACCTATGTTTTATGAGTTTAGATGGATGTAGATGATGAGTGTCATTATTCTACTGTCTATACTCTAGTCATTCATGAAGCTTCATAGTATTCATATTGTGTGAATCTAATGAAGCATAAATAAATGTTGAAATACTCTTATTTTGAATTCTTTTTGAATTTATTGTAAGAGATCCTTAGTCTTAAGCAATGGTTGCTTATAGATAAAGGGAGCGCAATGGAAGCATGGGTTGGACCCAAGAAAGAAGGAAAGTCAAAGAGTTGACTGGATTTCTGTGACTTCCATATGACATCCAAAGAGTTGGATGAGTGCCAATACTGCAATAAGTTGATGTGTTGATAGTATGACTATCAAGTCTGTCTAGAATCCTTAGAAAAGGACTCGGATGGAGCATCAGAATAATCTACATAAATCATTGATATTGACTTACTTATTGAATAAGATAAAGTCAAATAATTGTATCTCAATCTTCTGATGACATTTGCAATGGGTTGCATATGTTTTTAGAAGACTGGAAAATTTGATCTTAAAGGTTTATAGTTATCCACGTGAGTATTGATGCAACTGTTGCAACAATCTCTGTTGGATTAATAGACTTGTTAATTTCAGTGGGAGAGCCCTTAGTCTTAGAGAATGTCTCTGTGACCTAGATATTAGAATACACTCATTGTTTATTTCTAAATGTTGGAAATAAACATGAATTCTGAGATAGAACTATCATAAAGAGTTATGATGAATATATTTCAGATAGTAATCTAAAATCTGGTGGACTCCACTAAATTAGAAAAATTAATGAATGGTTCATTAATATTTCTAAATACTGAATTAAAACCTCTGTAAGATCAATAAGAGGATGAAGATCATTTGACAATGATCTAGCATCGAGCCTTGGACATTTGTCTATTGATTTGATCAATAGACTAGTAAGAGATGAAACTTTAGAATGTCTAAAATTTCAAAAGTTACATACTTATGAATATTGTATTCAAAGTAAAAATGTCCAATACACCCTTCTTCGGGAATGGTGTAAGATGCCAAGGTATTCAGGATCTCATACATATTGATGTATGCGGATCATCTATATCATAGTAAACATTGTGGATATGTGATATCTATTGATGATTATGTATGATATGAGATTTCTTCTCTTCATCTAAGAAACTTTTGAAATGTTCAAAGATTTCATTAATTTTGGTTTAGAACCAAAGTTTGAAGGAAGATAAAATGAATTTGATCTAATCTAGGTAGCAAGTACCTACTAGATAAATTCGAAGAATACCTTATGGAGATATGAATGTCATTTCTATCTCAATCCTCCTAACACACCTTAACGCAAAAGAGTTATGGGTAGATACAATTGGATCATGTGTGACATGATCTTATCAATGTTGAATTTTAGCATAATTATCCCTTAGTTTCCAGGTATATATGTGTAGTAGAGACTACAATGTATATCCTTAATAAGGTTCCATGTATGTTGGAATCTAGCACTTGAGAGTGTTGCTTCATTAGGAAAATAAAGGATGGTATTGGATACCTACTTTATGACCTTGAGATTCTTAAAATATCTCATCTCCGAGAATGTGATTCTTAGAGGTCGAGACTCTTGAGAATCAAGATGAAAATGAAGTGTAGGAACTCATTTATAATGAGACTCCTGAAATTGGAAACTAAAAGGACAATTAAAGATGAAACATTAATACCTCTTCAAATGAGTTTGAGGATGGATTCCATGTGTTAGAGAAATCTGACAATGATTGAACTTCATGTGATGAAGTTTCTGAAGATCATAGCATGGATAGATGGATAGCAATAAAAGTCTAATGTAGGCTTCATATACAAGTGTTGTATATGGACCCTCGAGGATCCACCTATATGGGTAAGACCTGTAAAGGTGTAAGTGGATCTTCAAGAGACAGGGAACCTGATGAGAAGGTAGAGATCTTCAAAGTACGGTTCATAGTCATAAGCTGCACACTGGAAGAGAAGACATTGCTTGCAATGAGACTTGCTCTTCGGTGACCATGCTTAAAACCATCAGAATATTGCTAACCTTAGCTACATAACTTGACTATTACATCTTCAAGATGTAAGTCAATATTGCATTCCTCTACGAATACCTCTTTGAGGATATTAACATGAAGTAGCCCCAGGGCTTCATGGTTGAGGAAAGCAAGATGTGCAAGCTAAGGAATCTATCTAAGGACTCAAATAAGCTTCTTGAAGTTGGACCATAAGATTTGATGAAATTATAAGTGTTATGATTTCAGATAGAATCTTGATGAGCCCTGTGAAGCTTAGTGGGAGTGCCTTTGTGTTCATCATGCTAAATGTAGATGATATCCTAATCATTTGGAATGATATAAGGATAATAATGAGTGTTTTTAGACTGGCTATTCCATATCTTGAAATATGATTTCAAAGATACCTCTCAGATCTTAGTTCTGAAGTTGTTCAGAAGCAAAGAGAAGAGGATATTGGGACTGTCACATTTATAGTACACCTTGGACATATTCTATTCATAGAAATTCCAAGAAAGGTTTCCATCCCTTAAGATATGGTACTGACCTATCTAAAGGGATAGCACCTCAAAGAGTTGAGGAAGTGAATGCTAGAACTACTTGCCCTTGGGCATCAGTTCTGAGAAGCCGGGTGTGTGCTAGATGTGTACAAAAGCCAGATGGCTGCCATGCAGTGGGAGTAGTAAACTGTTACTAATTCTACTATGGAAATAAAACACTTGGTTTCAGTAATAACAAAATCTTCATAGATGACAAGATTTTTTGAGATAGTGATCTCAAAGTCTTATCTTCAAAAAGTTTAAGACTTTATAGATAGTGATCTAAAAGGTCTTAACTATAGATACCTTAGGAGATAGAGATCTCCAGGAATAAGGATATTCTGATAAGGATTATGGAAATACTGGTTGTGATAATTGTTAAGCTGTAGTGTCAAGGACACTATAACTAACAAGATTGAGTATTAGTTGCATAAGATGCAACATTCGCATTGGATGCGAGCACTGTTACTAGGGATATGCAAGTGCCGTAAAAGGACTTGGCATAGTCTCGCGGGAACAGAGTGACTGATCAACTTACCTAGTTATTTTCTAAATAGCCTATGATTGTCACATGAGTGCGGGTTTAAATGATTAACCCATTAATGGCTCTTTGGGCTAGTGGGAGATTGTTGGAAATGCGAGCCCACGGCGAGCCATTATGCAATAAATGTTATTGCACATATCATTCCCTGATCTGAAATGAAGAATGAATAATTTGTATAATAGGTCCCTTAGTACAATTAGGGTTATGTACCATGGCCATCTTAATAATCATACAGCTGTTGATTCAACTGTTGAATAATAGAGGCTGGTGCTTGGATGAATATCTAAAGAGTTAGATTGAGGACTCATCAAGCACCGTCAAATGATTATTAAGAGATGATCTCCAGCCTGAGTATGAGATGGCAATCCTATCTCTGAAGGCTGATATCTGACCGACCTCTTGATGCAGGTCCTCTGCATAGGAATAGAGATTCGGAGGTGTCAGGTTAGTTAGGTCAAAGAGTTGACTTAACGAGATCGAGATAACCAAAGTCCTATATCATATGCTGTCATGATATAGGCACGCATCCTCTGACCGGAGACAGATGTGTTGCTATATGTCCAAGTATGTACATTTGGCAGACCAATAGGTTGATGACCTAATCAAGGTCTATACACCGGCGCACTGGTGTGCATATAAGGGCATATGAGTAATACGATCTCTCAAAGGGATCATACAGGTTCAGTTACTGAACCGGAAGACATGAGCTCACTCATGAGATATTGGGAAGAATCAAATTCCATGCGCATGGTCGTCTCGCTTTGGAAGCTTGACTGAATTTGTAGGTTTGATATATACTTCTAGTATATGATCAAGACCTGGTATGATATACGCTTTTGGAAAGTGTATGATCGATACCAACTCCCAATGATCGAATGAGAAACTTACTGATAAAACCATGAAGTAGACAGTATAAAGTTGATCCGATACTTCAGGTTTAGTCTAAGTCTTCCAGTATGCAGGATGTACAGGTATTGGGAATACCTGAGGGTGATTTGATCATAAACGATCGTATAACCATGACGCTTCCATTCCTAGGGAGTGATGAAACGGGTCTGGATTTTAGTGACTCCTCTCGGTAGAGAAGTAATCTGATCTTAGTCCAAGTGTTGGACATTGATCTGAATGTGATTCAGATACAATGAGAAGATTAGATTTACGGTCTTGATTTAATCAAGCATCTATGGGAGGCCCGCGATCTGGATTTGAGATATGATCTCAATATCCATGTCACTATACGTGGAACAATACAATCGCCCTGTCCTTATCTCCAAGTATCTGCGGAGAGATTGCATTATTCTTGAAGGGTTCAAGAATAATTCCATAAGATCTAAGCAATGAAGAAATAATGATTAAATGTGATTTAATCATCTTGATGTGTGAAGAAATTATCCAATTTAATTAAATGTGATTTAATTAATGTGGATAAGAATAATGTGGATAGAAATATCCAATTATTCATAATATATTATAAATGTGATTTATAATGTATTAGAGAGAGCTAATTATAATTTATATGTGTTGATTAATTATTATGTGTATTGGATACACATTGTGTAATTAATTAACAATATGAATTATATGTTGTTTTGGGTTGTGAATATGATTCACAATTTTTTCCATGGCATGAGTGCAATATTCTCAAAGATAATTGTGAATTATTTTTGAAGAATAAAATCCAACAAATTTGTTGCAAATAAATAAGAGAGAAAATCAAGGAGATATGCAATCTCATGGGAATCCATGAGATTGCCTCCTTGGACTCCCATAGTGGGCGGCACACCATTCCTATATGGAATGGGTGGCCGTCCAACATGGAAGGTGCATGGAGATGAAATCTCCATGCACGTTCTCTCCTTATTTGTTGGGTTGATTTAGGACTAAATTATATTTGATTTTTTCAAATATATTTTAACCTAAATTTGTTGCTTTTGACAACAACAATCTTGGCCATTGGATTGACACAAATCGATCTCACCCATTGATTTTATGTGTCCCATGGATTGAGATCCATGGATCCCAAAACCCTATAAATAGAGAGGCATACTATGCTCTCTAATAACTTGTAATATTGGAGCTCTCTCTCTCCCTCATTTCTTCTTACACGCCAGCCATCTCTCCCTCTCTTGTTGGTGGCCGTCCACCATACCCTAGAGAAGGGAATCGTCGTCGCTATCGCCACCGCGCTGCCGCTTCGACGTCCTTCGGTTTCTCCGTCTCCTTGGTGTGCTACGCCCACAAAGGAGACGTTAGATCTCGTGTGACGAGATCAGGAGCAACCACGCTTGGATCAACTTCTTGGATTGCGAGGACAACGCGGTTCATCCCCGCGCTCACAAGCAGTCTCGCCGACGATCGGACTTGAGACAGGAGGTCTCTTCTCTTAGAGACTCGATCAACCACGCTTCAAGAGGCATTGCATTATACTTGTTGTGGTTATAGATGAAACGATCTGAGAATGGTTCTCGGATCATGTGGTTTCATCGAATAAAATTTTTAAATTCCGCTGCACCGAACAACTAGTGCGACTAGTCGTTCCTCGTCGTATCCGATACGACGATCACGCTTCCGTGATGCGCTTGAGGATAATTCCATATCCTTCAGCCGGGTCGACCTCCATGCCCCTGTTGGAGACGATATGACCAAGGACCGTCCCTTAAGTCACCATGAAGTGACTCTTCTCCCAAGATAAAACAAGATTGACCTCTATGCAGCGCTGAAGCACACGGTCTAGGCAGTCAAGACAAGCATCAAACCCGTCGCCATAGACCGAGAAGTCATCCATGAAGACCTCTAAGCAGTCACCCACCATGTCCGAGAATATGGACAACATGCACCTTTGGAATGTCGCTGAAGCGTTGCATAGACCAAAGGGCATCCGTCTGAAAGCATACGTCCCAAACGGATAGGTGAATGTCGTTTTCTGTTGGTCTTCGGGCGCAATGGCCACTTGATTATATCCAGAGTACCCGTCAAGAAAACAATAATGACTTTTCCCAGCTAGTCGTTCAATAATCTGATCAATGAAGGGCAGCGGGAAGTGATCCTTCTTGGTGGCCTCATTCAATCGTATGTAGTCCACACAGACCCTCCAAGAAGTGGGTACTCGGGTAGCGATCTCCTCTCCAGACGCATTTACAACTGTAGTGATACCCGTCTTCTTGGGTACTACATGCAATGGAATAACCCACTTGGAGTTGGAGATGGGGTAGATAAAATCAGCGCTCCACCACTTCGAAATTTCTTTCATGACTACGTCTCGAAGATTCAGATTCAGCCCTCGTTGGAACTCACGCGACGACCTAGCGTTATCATCAAGATAGATGTGGTGGGAGCATAGAGCCGGACTAATCCCCTGGAGATCAGCTATACTCCATCCTATTGCTTTGCGGTTTCTGTCAAGAACCTCCATCAGATGAGATTCTTGTTCTCCAGTCAAATCTGCTGAGATAATGACTGGGTGCATGTCTGGCTCACCCGCAAGGAATCTATACTTCATCGACTGCGGCAGAGGTTTCCGTTCTGGACAACTGGGAGGTGGCAGATCTGGCTTCTGATATGTCTGTGTGAAGGCGACCAGGTCTGCATGAGAGAACTCTTGCTCTGCATGAAGTTCTGACGAAGGGCGATATGCTGAATCAATGAACTGTACTGGCCCGCACTCCGTCCTAGCTGTCGGCTCAGAAGGAATCAGACATGGTAAGTATTCATCAAAGTCATCCTAATCAATGTCTGAATCCGAGGGATCTGAATTAGAAGAACAGGATTGAAACTCATCACCACTCATCCCAACACTGTCAGTCTCAACTGTATCCTCATCCAGGGGTGTGCTCTTCAGGCTCTCAACTGCCATAAGCTTTAAATACAGGGAATCTTTAGGCAAGGCGAGGGTCTGTGCTACGGGATCTGTCGAAATGGATTCATCATCTGTCATCACAAAGTTGCACTCCTGGTGGATGTCTAGCTCTTCCTCTGTCATCTGCGCGGTTTCGCTGGACTGCTCTGAGCATTCTAGTTCTCTGGCTCTTGTTTCTTCGATCGTCTCTATTTGTATGGTTTCGCCCTCTACGCGAAAACATACCTTCCCACTATCATGGTCGGTCACTGCCTTGGCTGTGGCCAAGAATGGGCGTCCAAGTATGATGGGGGTATCGGTTACCGACTCAGGGATCTCCATGTCCAACAACGAAGTCCACAGGGAATTTCAGGCCCTAAATGGTAACGACCATGTCTTTCAATAACCCCTTAGGCCTCTTAATCGACCGACCTATCAGCAAACTGAAGGACCGTCCTGCTTCGAAGAAGAGGAACAAACTCGAATTGGCCGAGTAAGGCTGCCGGAAGAAGGTTAACAGAAGAGCCGCTGTCTAATAGAGTACGATCGAACTGCTGCTCCTTAATCTCGCATCTGACATAGGAAGGTCCTCTATCGGGTCTCTTGGTTGGCAATGTGTTCTGAATGGTGCAACAAGTGTGATGGGTGAGCACATGGATCTGATCTCTGTACCTCCTCTTCCTGCGGACTGTAGTTTTCTCCTTCAAGTTCTTTTTGAAGAGGGGAATGTGCTCAAGTGCTTCTTGTAGAGTCAGCTGAATGTGGAATCTGTCTATCATCTGATTGCTAAACTCTACCTGCTGATCTTTTTTGGATTTTCTCTTTTATTCCCCTTCGCCCGACGGAGTGCCTCAGGGAAGGGGATGGTACGAGCCTCCTCAGATGGAGGGCTAGGAATAGGTCCCTGTGCCTGGGAAGGATTAGAATCCATACAATCATCATCATTCAACACATATGGATCCGCAATGTGAACAGAAACCTTTCCTTTATTCATATTTTTGTTTTTCTTTTTGTTACTATAGTCCATAGATACAAAAGGTGGTAACATCACAGATGAGGTCTCAACAAAAGTAGATGTGGTGACCTCAGTACCACCACCGACACCTGTCTCCGCGGCATCAGTACCGCGTTCTGGCTCAACATCCAAAATGGTGGCATCAGTACCACCGTCTGCATCTGGTATTACGACGACCTCAGTACCGTCGTCTGGGACTCCATCATTGGTGGCATCAGCACCACCGTCCTCATCATCATCCTTAGCGTCATCAGCACTACTACTCTGCTCCTCTGGCGCTCCTGATCCAGCATGGGATTGTCGCTCAGAAGAGGCACCGCCGGCTGGCATCCTACCTCTCCTAGTAGTCACAAAATCAGCATCATACAAAGAAAGAGATATGTCACTCAAATAGTCACTAGGAGAGGTATCCTCTGTAAACTCTACCTGCTCAGACTTCCTTTTCAGATTGTTCGGGTTGGGTTCAATCTGAGCGGGTATGGCGGCCTTGCCTTTGATGATTTCCCTCATCTCTGTCGGAATTCATCCATTTCTTGCATGAAGGATGCTCGCTGTTCTGAGAGCAAGCGGGCAAGATCATCGAGAGCTGGGTTCTCAAAAGCTGGGGCTTGGGACCCGGATGTATTTCCCTGCTGGAAATGAAGTTGTTGCTGCTGCTGGTACTGGGGAGGATGGGGATATGACTGATGAGGCTGCTGACGCTGCCTCAACTGTTGTCCCTGATAGGCGGGACGAGGACCACTCTGGTATTGCTGCTACTGGGCATATTGGGGCTACTGCTGCTGTGGTTGCTAGCTGCTCTGCTGTCCTTGAGCTTGATTCTGCTGCTGGGAAGAGGAGCCACCGTTGCCCCAACGGAATACGGGGTGATCGCGACGAATCCCGGGTTGAGGATACAGATCGTACCAAATCGCATTGACTTCCATCAATGGGTCCTGCTCAAAGGAAGGTGGGGGAAGAACCACCAGTGGCTGCTCCGGCTGATACACCACCATCTGAGTGTCCAGAGATGGCGGCTGCGCTGGGTAGTACTGTAGCAGTGGAACCAGCTCTGCCTGGATATGATTCACCTGGCGGTACGAGGTAGAGGGTTGGTTGGAACTGCTACTGCTGGGGTCAGCCCGTGATCTGGGAGGTTGCTGGGAGGAAGTTTGTGCCTTCTGGATGCAAAGAATCTGCGTCTTCAGATCACTCATTGTTTTGGCAATTTGATCCATCTGGGCCATACCTTGCATCTGTTTCTTCTCCAGGATCTCGATACGGTCCAGTTTCTCACTAATAATGCCCATGTCGGTTGTGGCTGATTCGGCTAGGGCTGCGGCTATCGACGATGTGTTAGGACCGGCATCGATGCGGGCGATCCTCTGGAATGATCCCGCTCCTTGCGGGGGCTTCTGTTGTGTGTAAACACGGGCTTGGGCCATCACAGTTGAATTCTCTACCATGCCCTTGTAGATGGCCCAAACGTCGTCTTCACCCTTCGAAAAGTACGACCCACCGCAAGAGGCGTTGACTAGCCCCTGCAGCTCCGGTGTCAGCCCACAGAAGAAGCTTTGAACTAGATTGGGCTTGGATATATCGTGATGTGGACACTGGTCAATGAGCTCTCTGAATCGATCCCAAGCTTCATGGAACTGTTCATTTGGGATCATGACAAAGTTGCTGATCATGGCTCTAGTTGCATTCGTCCGGCCGAGAGGGTAGTATTTCTTCAGATACGCGGTCCGGAGATCTGCCCAAGTATCTATGAATCACCCCAAATGTTTGAGCCAGTATGCGGCTCTGTCAACCCAGGAGAAAGGGAAGGCGATCATCTTGATCGTGTCCTCGGTCATCAGCCTATCATGGATCATGCTGCATATCATCTCAAATTCTTGGAGGTGGAGGTGTGGCTCTTCGGTCGGCAACCCATGGAATTTGGGTAGAAGCTGAATAGTATGGGGCCGAAGCTCGAAATCTCCATGGATCAGCGGGAGTCTGATCCAACGATGAGTGAGGGATGCGACTGGATTGTGCAATTCCCTCATGATAGTCTGTGGTGGTCTCTCAGGGTCGGGATCACCTCCTCTTGCATCAGGTCCTCCTCCTCCACCACCACCGCCATCGCCCCCAGGTCGGTTCTCTCTCATCTGTGCTATTTCTCTCATGAGATCACCCATGAAGGTACCCTGGTCATGAATCTGCCTCTGCATGGTCTCCAGGGATGCTAGCAGTGAATTGTTGATGGCGGCTTGATCAATGAAGTATGGAGGGTGATCATGGTCATCCGGATGCTCGCCTCTGTCAGCCATCTCGAGATTCTCTGAAAAAGCAAAAGAGGCCATCTCAGGTGCTGTCGAATGCCCATAACTCTGTGATGCACTAAATTCTGACACTCTTGGACTGATGGAAGGAGAATGAGAAGGGTGGTCGAGGGGGAACAGGGTGGAGGTAAACTCAGGCTTGGAGAGCAGACTCTCCGAGGTAGTCCTAGATGAATGAGTAGGAGTGCTGGATAGCGGTGCCGACAAAGTCGGCCTAAGAGATCTCCGTCCCATCATATTGATTATTGGGGAGAATGCAGAAGAAGAAGGAAGAAATGAGAAGCAAAATTGCGCACAATTGTGCTGTATTTTTTATCTTGACCTGAATAGAACTAGCAATCAAACACAAAACAGGGGTGAATTCACCAACTCAACGCATGAAGCCGTGAAGGTTCGACTTTTATCTTGTCGTTTTTAGCTTGAATTCAGGAATTAATCTTTTCACGAGTCCTTAGAGCGCTACGCCTAAAGGAGAGAGAGTACTGTCGGAAGAGTATCCCGTACTTGTCCTCCTCCTGTGTAACCTGTAGCTTGTGCTTTTTGAGGTCCTTGTAATCCTTCCTGGATCCCTACTCAGCCAAAGAATAAGAGAGGAAGCCAATAGGCGAAACCGATACTTTGGAACCCGCTCGCAACGGAATCACCCGTGAGCGTGCAAGAACCTACTCGGATGCGAGACGATGAGACAGACACCCCCGTGAAGGCATGGCCTAGGCTCGATACTTCGGACAAGGTCGATGCTCTACACAATAGAGAGTCACCAATGTTGACCAAGCCCTACTCGTCCACGTACGATAGAAGCGCCAATACTTCGGAAATCCAGGCGATACACAAGGCAGCCACAAGCTGGGTTTTGGGCTCTAATTCTTACGAAGCACTCAAATCACTTGGAAGGAGACCTTCCCATGCAACCTGAAAATAAGTGAGGGTGTGACTCTCCACAATCAATGAATCCAATTACCGATTTTATTTTTGGTCAAGGTTTTCTTAGCAGTCCCTTTTTTAATTTTTTTGGTGTTATTGCTTTCTTTTGAGTTGATTCAAACAAGCGCCTAACGATTTTTGTATTTTCTTGATCCTACTTTATCCAAAAACAGAGGGAGAAAAGAGTCGGAAAAGCCGCGCAAGTCGACACAAAGATGGAAATCTCACCTTTGTGCCTAAATGATGGATGCAAAGTAAGAAGACTTACAGCGAATCCCAGCTCTCTCCATGCGGGATGCAAAGCAGAAATTTATAAACCTAATCTACATGCCGGTATGCAATGCGGAAATCGTCCTAAGATAGGCAACTGCTAGCGTTAAGAACCGCAAGTTAGTCACCAATCCTCGATCCTAAGAGTCCGGTCTAGACCCCCCTCCTCTTCTCGACACATCGAGTTCAGGAGTAGCGCTTGATGGGGAGGGCTCGCGGTGCGGTGGATCTAAGAAGGTGAGCTAACTGTTTAATTAAACTAAGTCCAAGTACGAGATATAGGTACATGCAAAGGTTATTAGTGTGTTTGGACATAATTTAGTCGATCAAACAGGCCTAAAACTAAGGGCTCAATCCACAAAAGAAATGAAAAATGAAAACAAAACCGAAAAATGACTGTCGGAAAACGCAATGAAAACCGCGGTGAGCCCCCGGGTGAACAAACACCCGGAAATTAGGCCCGAAGTGTCTAAGTGTCCAGGTCCCTGTATTATTACAAATTAATAAAACACTCTCTCTCACAAAATAAAATGCAAGCTAACTAAGCACTCTCTCACTCCTCCTGCTCTCTCCTGCCAACTTGGCTAAAGAAAAGCCGGCTCCGCCTCACGTGGTTGCTTCGGATCCCCTAGGCGATCCGCCTCACTCCGCGGTCCCTCGCAAGAAGACAAAAAGAGTGGTCAGAAAAGCTCAACAAGATATGTCAAAAATGCAAGAGAGATAAAATGAAGCAAGGGTAGACAACAAACACAAACAGACAAAAAGATGAACTACTCGCTGTTGCTCCCCGGCAACGGCGCCATTTGATAACTCCAAAAATCGATCGGTCTTGTGTTCCACACAAGGTGGGAACACAGTCGAAGTGTCAACCAATCAAACTATGGAATTAATCAACAATTAACCCACACTATAGATCAAACAATTAGAAATAAATGTGGAGTTAAAATTTATTTTTAACTCTGCACAAAAGATGTATAGCAAGCAAGTATGCAGAGAGTTCTAACACAGGGAGCAAACAGGGTAGATGAAACAAGTGCGTATGTGAGTGAATGTGAGGTGTCGTCTACACTAATGCAAAGCAAATATTTTTGTGGGTTTTTATTTTTTATTTTTTATTTTTATTTTTAATTTACTTTTTAATTTTGTATTTTGATTTTTAATTTTCTGATTTTTATAATTTTATATTTTATATATTTTTTTAATATTGGAATGTATAAACAAGGTGATAAAAGGGGTGATAAAATATTTATAAAAATATGCAAAAATAGTCCAAAATTTAGAAATAAAATCTTTTTGATTTTTTATGATTTTTTTACTGTTTTTGTGATTTTTGGGTGTTTTTCAAAATATTTTTGGTATTTTAAATAGGTAAAACAAGGGAAAACAATGAATAAACTTGCTGGTCGAAATTAAAATGAGGTTGAAAAATACTAAACAGTACCTAAAATTCCTCAAATTAATTTTAAAATATAGACAATAAAACAAAGAAGACAAAGCAACCGAGTTTGTATTTTTGAGGTTTTTCTATGATTTTCTAGATTTTTATCAAGATTTTTAGGGTTTTCTAATTTTTAAGATTTTTCTTTTGAGATTTTTAGTGGTTTTTGGACTGACACTAATAGATGATAAGACACACAAAATATATTTTTTTGGAATTTTTCAAAATGTTTTTATAATTTCTAGGGATTTTCTAATGCAAACAGTATGAAAAATGCATGTTTTTGGTTTTTAATAAATATGGAAATGCTATAAAATACAAATGCAAAAATGTGGCATGAAAGTGCAAGTTAACAAGAGCTTAACATAATTTTTGTGGGATTTTTCAAGTTAAAAAGATGCCCTAATTAATCAAAGCAAGCACATAAAAATATCAGAACCTAGAAGGGGTATACATGCAATTACACAAAAATCCAGTGGCATACAAGAAATTTCTCCACAAAATATAACACTTAATATTTAATTTCCAGGACCAAAGACAAATTCCCAAACTCGCAGGGGTGTCGGCGCAAAATGTCCACCAGGGCGCGTGACTTGCACGCGCCTGGCAGGGACCTAAGTGTAATATCAGAAACCTCTGGGGGCTAACTTGCAATTTCTTTAAAAAGATAACACTTAATATAAAGTTCCTTGGACTGAAACGAAATAACAAAAGGGCTGAGGGTCTCCTTGCAAAATGCCCACACCTCACGTGAACAGGTCACGTGAGGTGACGTGGCGGAGGACCTGGGTGTAAATATGAAAAGCTCAAGGGCTTACTTGCAATTTTTACAAAACTTTTACACTACAGATGAAAGTTTAAGTACTAAATGATGAATACAAAATGCGCGGGGTTAAAAGAGCAAAATACCCCTGGCGCACGGACCCAACGGCTGCGAATCTTCACTTAAACACGTGGCGCGGATCCAATGGCCGATGACGCTTCGCGTTGGACGGTGAAGATTAGATCGTTGGGAGACGATCCGACGGTGGCGAACGTTGCTCCATCCAACAGTAGCAGTGCAATCTGGAGATTCTCCTCGATCCGACGGTTGGGAGGCGAGGACCAAGAACAACGACGAGCGCCGGCGAGGGCGAGCTTCGCCGCGCTAGATCTCCGTCCTCCGGTGGCGGTTGGGCGTCAAAATGGACGTGGAGGCTCCTGGGGGTCTCCTCATCCTCCTAGGGGAGTCAGAATGCCACAACGAAGGCCAGAGTGCTCGCGGGTGGCCAGCGGAGCTGGGGGGCTCGGCTGATCTCCGGCGAGTGCCAAAATATCTCCCAGGCGCTAGTCAAAGCGCGTTGACCCTGCAAAAATGATTAAGAGGTCCAGGGCAAAATGCTTGGACCTTAGGAAGGAGGAATCGAGGCGAAAAGCGACGCGGCGGTGACTGGCCGGAGTTGCGCTCCGGCCAAGATGGGGGATTGGTTGATTCGAGCGACGATACTTCGATGTTTTTGAGGGTTTTTGATGTTTGGATTATGACTAACAAAATGCAGATGAAAAATAAGGGAGAGGGGGTCCTCAATGGCCGGAACCAGAGGAAGATGTGTACCTCAACCGCCGGTATTGTGGGAGGTGGTGGAGACGCCTTCGACCTCAAATGCCTCGGCTGATGAGCTCGCGGTGGAGCTGTCACCTCCAGGGGGCTTCAGAGCGCAAGAGAGGCGGAGAGGGGTGGACCAAAGGGACTCCAATTCGAATCCAAAGTTGGGGGTTCGTTTTAATTGGTTTGACCTGAGGTGACAAGGGCTCAAAGATCAACGAAGATTGGAGCAATCGTTGGTCCTCGGCCCAAGGTTATTCATGGGCGAGCTAGAGGGATGATCGAAGAACGATGTTGCAGAAGGTTGCAACACAAAATGGTGAAAGAGTTGGCCTCGAGAAACCTGTGAAGTCGGGTCAAAAACGAGGTTGTCAGAGTCCACAGGGGTCTAGGACACCTAGTTGACCAGAGTCAACTAGGGCTTGCGCCTGGTTGGTCCACGTGGACCAACCAGGAAAATCCCTGACTAAATCTTTTATTAATTCATTTAAAAATAGAAATAAGCCGAATTAAATTATGATTATAAAATAAAAAATATTCGTTATTTTATGTAGTATTTTATTATGATTTTTAATTAATTTTATGAGATATATTTTTATAAGTTTACTTTTAGCCCTATATAGGTATAATACCTATGTATTTTAGTCTTTTATTTTTATTATGTGTATTTTAATTTTATTTTTATTTAGTATTTTATAAAATCAGAAAATACTGTTATACATACAAATATATTTTTATTTTATTTTTCTGATGTGTTTTGTATATTTAATAAAGTATAAGCAAGTATTGTATAGGTATGGGTACAAGTATAATACCTGTGTATTTGATATACACATATTTTTATTTTGAGTTTTCTTTGCATTTTTATCCTAATTTTAATGCACATAGTTATTATAAATAATATTTACAAAATTATAAAAATATAAAATTACAAAAAATATTAAAGAAATAATAAATTGAATAATTTTAATCTGTACAAGTATACAATGAGGGTCCAAAACTCAACTTTCAAACCGTAGCTCCGCCAAATGCGAAACCACTGCCATTAAATAGATAATTTTATTCTATATACAATTAAAGGTGAGTTTGCTGCATTTGAAGTTTCCAGTTGTGTGATACGGGTCTGGGAAGTTGGGGTTCTGGATTTTTATTCAGACCATAACTTTTTATCTGTACATTATTTTTCAGTGACATCAATTTTGTATTTTTCTATATAAAATTATCTACAACTTTCATGCACAAAGTTTCTTTATTTGTTGTATAAAAAGTGGAACCAAAAATAGGTCCCAAAATGAATAAAGAATGGATAGAATAATATAGATATTTGACCCTTATCTCCCCCTACTTTATTCCTGGTCGGCCTATTCATCAAGATGCCTAGGTCTAGGGGTTTTGGGTCATAAAATATTTACAATATTTTATTCTTTTTCTTTTCTTTTATTTATTCTATAATTTTGGCTTTAATTACAGTATTTTATACACTAATGGGATGCATATGCATGAATGCTAAGATGCTCTATTTAAGGCTATTTACAGGCATTTGCTAGGGTTTTTGGTGCCAAAATGATAGAATAAAGATGATGAAATGTGGATTCATCACCTACATAGATAAATAATAAATTAAATAAGGTATTGGGATTTGATTAATCAATTAGATATCTCTTGTTCTTAAGTTCATCCCTAGACTTATCCACGTTAAAAAATAATTAAACCGAGCCCATCCTTGTTGAGATATTCAGGCTCGGTTTCTGATAGACTGCTGAGTGGTTGTATTACGATGAATACAATTAACTTAGCCACTGTGTGGATCATCAGGTAGCATCATTGTCGGGGCACGTCTCATTTTAGTGATTAGTTAGGTTTTATTGTCTATTTAAGTCAATTGTTTTGATATTTAGGTCAATGTGTTTGTGATGTATTTGCATTGTCATGATGTTGATATGGCAATTATTTCTCTTGATTGTTTGCCTAATGCTTAGCTTTTACGGTAGGGCATGTGAGGATCGAGGATGCTCGGGAGATGTGGAGATGAGGAGTCGGGATCTCCCACTGTAAGGAGCAGCAGAAGCACCTCTGAAGAATTCAGGATTTTTATTTGGCATTGTGTTTCATTCATATGTTGTATTATTTGTAATAAGTACCTTTACAACAGTCCTCGTTCGAGGGCTCATGTGTGCAGACATGGACTTTGATTTGATGTGGTATGTGGAGCTTGTTTCACCCCTAACCCGGGTGGGGCTCTGATGAATCCACATTTCATCATCTTTATTCTATCATTTTGGCATTAAAAACCCTAGCAAATGCCTGTAAATGTCATTAATATCATCATCTTAGCATTCATGCATGTGCATCTCATTGGTGTGTAAAATACTGTAATTAAAGCCAAAATTATAGAATAAATAAAAGAAAAGAAAAAGAATAAAATATTGTAAATATTTTATGACCCGAAACCCCGAGACCTAGGCATCTTGATGAATAGGTCGACAAGGAATAAAGTAGGGGGAGATAAGGGTCAAATACCTATATTATTCTATTCATTCTTTATTCATTCTGGGACCTATTTTTGGTTCCACTTTTTATACATCAAATAAAGAAACATTGTACATGAAAGTTGTAGATAATTAAATAAAGAAAAATACAAAATTGATTTCACTGAAAAATAATGTACAGATAAAAAGTTATGGTCTGAATAAAAATCCAGAATCCCAACTTCCCAAACCTGTATCTCACACCTAAAAACTCCAAATGCAGCATACTCACCTTTAATTGTATATAGAACAAAATAAGCTATTTATTGGCGATGGTTTCACATTTGGCGGAGCTACGATTTGAAAGTTGAGTTTTGGACCCACATTGTATACTTGTACAGATTAAAATATTCAATTTATTAATTATTCATTATTTTTATATTTTTATAATGTTGTAAATATTATTATAATAATTATGTACATTAAAATTAGAATAAAAATGCAAAGAAAATATAAAATAAAAATCAACAAGTATAGGTCATACAGGTATAATACCTATACTCATACCTATATAACATACTCTTATAATTTATTAAATATACAAAACATATCAGAAAAATAAAACAAAAATACATTTGTATAGATAAAAGTATTTTATAATTTTAGAAAATACTAAATAAAAATAATAAAAATAAAATACTAAAATATATAGATAATATACTCTTATAATTTTTGTCTTTTTGCGGATGACGTGGCCCAATCAGGCCACGCCATCCGTTGACCGGGGGTCAACTTCATGACCCCAGGTCAGTACCCGCGAGATATGCGTCTGCCCCCATTTTCTCGAATTTATCGAGGACGCGTCTTTCACCGAATCCGACCGAGGTCTTCTGCAACTTTGATCACCTATGATCCCTCTAGCTCGCCCTAGGATTTTTTCGGGGAGAGCATCACTGCTCTTCCCGTTGCCGCCTCGTTTATCACGCCAGTCGACCAGCCATTCAAAAGACCCCCCTCATCTTCCCATTTGATTTTGAACCAGTTCTGGGCGCCAAAAACCTCAAGGTGGGGTTGAGGATCAATCTCCGGTGACAGGGGAGCCCTCCTCCATCTCAGGCGAGGTGCGACGAGGCCCCTAGAGTTGCACTCCACCATCTCCGGCCACCTCCTGGCCGTGAGGTTCCAACCTCAGGCCAACCAGCCTTCGAGGTGTTTTCTTTATGTTTTTATGCATTTTTAGATTTATTACAGTCACAGAAGTCGTTTGCCATTGTCTCCTTCGCGTTTCGCCCAGCCAATACATCTGAGCCCCCCTCACCGGAGTTTGCTCCGGCGAGTCATCGTCATCCACCATCCTCCGCGTTTCGCCCGCACAACCACACCTTTACGTCCCCTGGACCTTCTACTTGTGCTTGCGTGTTCCACCTGCAGGTGTCAGGGGTCAAACGACTCCTTCTGGAGTTGGATTTTTGAAGTAGAAGGTAGCTGGGGCTGCATCGCCTCCTCGACCCTTCGGTGGCCCACCGGCGCTCACTCCGCCATTTTGACGCCGCTGAGTGTTCGAGGACCTCCCCAGGAAGGACGTGGAGGTTTTTGTTGAACGATTGGAAGCCTGGAACGCGCGTCCTTGCCGATCAAAGCTCGGAGCGGCAGAGTCTCGACCCTGTTCTTCCCGAGTCCCTCAGCGCCGTCCGATCTTCGTTTTTCCTCCAACGTTGCCAGCCACCGTCGGATTTTGATTCATCCTCGACCGTGGATTGCCCGTGCCTGATCTGATCTCGGCCATCCAAACGAAGGGGTATCGGGCAAGGTCCGCACGCCACGTGTCTTAAGTGAACTCGCGCCCTCCATTGGATCGCCCTTTTATTGGGCATTTTGCATAGGCCGTCCAGATCAGAGGGAAAGCAAGCCGTCCGATCAGCCCTCATCAAGAGCATCCACGCACGCCACGTGGATAAGTGGGGGATTTTGCACCCGCACCCCACGGTTTTTGCGTAATTTCCAGAAGACCTTTAAGCTTTCATTTGCGTTTTAAGTATTTTGTAGAATTTACTAAAACCCCCCGGCATTTTTGTATTATTGCGTTTTTGTTCCCGCCAGGTCACTTGCACAGTGCGCGTGACCTGGGCGTTTTTGCTTAGTAACCCTGCCGCTTTGGTTATTGACGTTTAGTACAAGAATTTTTAATATCAATTGTAACTTTTGTGGAATTTTTGCTTATGTGCCATCCACGTTTTTGCATATTACACTCGTATCCTTGACAGGCGCGTGTACAACACGTGTGACCTGTGACTTTTACAATCAAGCCCTTGCGCGTTTTAGTTTTGTGATTTGGCCCAGACACTTTTTGATTAAGTGTAAACTTTTGTGGAAAATTGCATGTTTGCCCCTGGATGTTTGAGAAATTGCACATATACCCCTGCCAGGCTTGTTTAATGTTTAGATGCTTATTCTAATTATTTAAATTATCATTTGGCCTCCAAAAATTCCATAAAATTAGGGTTAAGCTCCTGGGTACTTGTACTTCCACGCCATCAGTTTATTTTTTGATTTTATTTTATTTTATATTCATTAAAAATCAAAAACATGCTTTTTATTCCCTGTCTAGATTAGAAAATACCAAAAAATAGTAAAATACCTCCAAAAATCCCAAAAAAATTCCCTGTTGTCTATTTTAACCAATTTTAGTGTCAGTCCAAAAATCATTAAAAATCTCAAAAGAAAAACACTAAAAATTTAAAAATAGTCAAAAACTTCAAAAAAATCTATAAAATTGCAGAAAACTCCAAAAATAGCAAACTCAAGCTCTGAAGTTTACTGTTTTTATTCTCTTTATTTGAAAAATAGTTTGCAAAAATTTTGTGGTTGTTGTCTATTTTTAATTTCCATTTTTCTCACAGCCAGTACATTGTTTACTGTTTTAGTAGATTTCAGTATTTAAAAATACCAAAAACAGTTTGAAAAATACCCAAAAATCATAAAAACAATAGAAAATCCTAGAAATATGAAAAACATTTTATTTCTGAATTTTTGGTTATTTCTGCACATTTTTATAAATACTTTACTTTGTCTTTTATTACGTTGTTCTTATTTTCCAATATTGAAAAACAAAAAAAATATAAAATATAAAATTATAAAAATCAGAAAACTAAAAACCAAACTACAAAATTAAAAACTAAATTAAAAAAATTAAAAATTAAAAACCCACAAAAATCTTTGCTTGCTTAGTGTAGACATCACTCGCATACACACACACATTGCTTGATCTAACCTGTTTGCTCCCTGTGTTCGAACTCTCTGCATACTTGACTGCTATACACCTTTTGTGCAGAGTTAAAAATAAACTTTAACTCCACATTTATTTCTAATTGTTGATCTTTAGTGTGGGTTAATTGTTGATTAATTCCAGGATTTGATTGGTTGACACTTCAACTATGTTCCCGCCTTGTGTGGAACACAAGACCGATCGATTCTCGGAATTATCAGGCTCCACTTGAGTGTTCGACTCTAGGGTTAGGCACGCGGCTCTTTGAAGTTTTTTTTTATTTCATATCATAATGTGCTTGATCATAGTTTAGGACACACCATTAGCATCTATGAGATTCACAACATCTCAATAGATTCATGAGACTCACCAAAACATTACTCTACTTAGCCAAATCAACTCAAATCTTTATCGCTAATAGAGCATGCTTAGGTTGCAATTTTTATCGACTTGCATGCATTTAGAGATAAATTTAAATCCAATCTTTCATAACGCATGGAGAGAGTTGGTAATCATTGTAAGTATCCCTTTCTCATGCATGTATCATGATGTCTATTTGCATTGGCATTTCTCGATTCTCAATCTTGATTTATAACATATGATTACATGGAATCGGGACTAGACGGTTGATGTTAATTGATTGATTGCTTTCTTACATTAATTCTGGTGATAACCTAAGCTAAAAATTGGGAGTGATTAATGCAAGTTGTTTAAATAAAATGGAGGAAAAAGGGCATGTATTTTATGGGAAAGCTGTATGCACGTTGTACGCAAGACGAATTAAGCATGTTGAGAGGTGAGGATGCATCCCTAGGATAGTGCCCAAAACTCATTTCAACTTTGCGTAAATGGACTCATATATTGGATGATCACCAATAAAATCGAAAAGATAAAGAGTAAATTACAAAAAAGATAAATGATCGACATTTGTTGGTCCTCGCTGAGTTGGAGAACTAAAGGGGTTTGCTTGATTGGTTGAGATACATTTTGCAACTTTAAAGATACATGCATCTAATAAGATTCGTTTAACCCCAACCGATGTCACAACACCCCATCATTATTTCCATATTCAACAAACTTAGGCTACTCTTTAGCCTAAGTATAGGGGGAACCAAGTCTATTTTCTAAGTTCACCTTGGGTCCCTTTATCTTCATTTCATATCTTTTTATTTAGTCTCTTCTCAGCCTAAGTATAGGGGAGACCCGAGTCTCTGTCTATTTATATTTCTTCACTCATTTGACCCCATCTTCTGGGTCCTCTTCTTATACTTAGGTTATTTTTAACCTAAGTATATGGGGAGACTGATAAACATGAAATTCGATGTGGTCAAAATTGGTGTCTCACACAAGGCGGAGACGACCGTCGCTGTGGCGACTCACAAGTGAATCTCGTATTTAATCAACAATCAAACCACACTAAAGATCAATAGATTAGAAATAATGTGGAGTTAAAATTTATTTTTAACTCTGCACAAATGGTGTATAGTGACAAGTATGCAGAGAGTTCGAACACAGGGAGCAAACAGGGTAATTCAAACAAATGTGCGTGAGTGAATGTGTGTGATGTTCAGAGTCTACACTAAGCAAGCAGCAAGCAAGCAAGGATGTTTTTGTGGGTTTTTAATTTTTAATTTTTTTATTTAATTTTTAATTTTGTATTTTGATTTTTAATTTTCTGATTTTTTTATTTTATATTTTATACTTTTTTTCAATATTGGAATTTAAAAGCAATATAATAAAAGACAAGATGAAATATTTATAAAAATGTGCAAAAATATCCAAAAATTCAGAAATAAAGTATTTTTGTATTTTTAGGATTTTTTTACTGTTTTTGTGATTTTTGAGGATTTTTCAAATGTTTTTGGTATTTTTAAATACTGAAATGAGGGAAAACAGTGGAAAATGTGCTGGCTGTAAGTAAAATAGGAATTAAAATTAGCAAACAGCAATCAAAATTTTTCACACTATTTCTCAAATAAAGATAACAAAATATGGAACAAATAGAAACTGAGTTGTATTTTTTTGGAGTTTTCTTTGATTTTATATATTTTTTTGAAGTTTTAGAGTGTTTTTAAATTTTTAGTGTTTCTTTTGAGATTTTTAGTGATTTTTGGACTGACACTATAATAGGTTAAAATAGACACTAGGTAATGTTTTTGGAATTTTTCGAAGTGTTTTAACAATTTTTATGGGTTTTCTAATGCAAACAGTGAAATAAATGCATGTTTTTAATTTTTAATAAATATGAAAATGCAATAAAAATGCAATGCAAAAATATGCCGTGCAAGTACAAGTTAAAAGGAGCTTAAGCCTATTTTTGTGGAATTTTTGGACTTAAAATGATAATATAAATAATTACAACAAGCATCCAAAAGTTAAACAAGCCTGGCAGGGGTATTCTTGCAATTATCAGAACTTCCAGGGGCACATACGCAATTTCCACAAAAATATATAACGTTAAATACAAGTTTCTGGACTAAAAACAAATACCCAAACCCGGAGGGGGTTCGTTGCAAAATGTCCAACTCACGCGCACTGGGCACGTGACGTGGCAGGGGTATTCTTGCAATATTATAAAGTTCCAGGGGCTCAGATGCAATTTCTCCAAAACATTACAACTTAATTAAAAAGTTCATGGACCTAAGCAAAATAAACAAACCCCAGGGGGGTCCTTGCAAAATACCCAGCCTCCTCACGCTCACTGGGCACGTGAGGTGACGTGGATTGGACCCAAGTGCAAATAAGAAAACTACGGAGTTCTAATTGCAAATATTACAGAAATATTTAAACTACAGCTTAAAGTTTATGGACTGAAATGAAATACAAAATTTGGCGAGGGAAAAAGTGCAAAATACCCACGCCTTATCTCCTCGTGCGCGATCGAACGGCCAAGGGCCGCTCACTTATCCACGTGGCGCGCGCACAACGCGCGATGACGGTTCAGTGATGATCGGTGGAGATCAGATCTGGCGAAGAGATCGACGACAGAAGGTGGCCAAGATCTGACGGCTGAGGGGCGATCTGGAGCGGGCCTAGGATCGGACGGTGGAAGCACCCGGAGGAAGAACAGGGAAGAACTTCGCCGAGGCGAAGTTCCTCCGGCTAGCTGATGCGCCTCCGGTGGTCTGGGCCGCAACAAGAAGGTCCGGGAGACTCCTACGATGATGCTCTGGCGTCTGGGGCTCTCAAAATCGTCGGAGAAGCTCTGAGGCGCTGCTGCAAAGGCGGCGGAGCTCGAAGCTCCAGGTATCTCCGGCGGAGGTCGAATCCGAGCCCCCAGGCGATGTACTGCTCCAGGTACCTGCAAAAAGGGGTGAGAGGGTCCAGGGCAAACTGCCTGGGCCCGCGGAGGTGCAATGGAAGTCGGAAATGGACGGTGGACGGTGAAGGGACGACAGCCGGAGGTGCGCTCCGGCGATGAGCTATGGGAGATGGATCAATCGACGGGAAGCGGATTTTTTTAGGGATTTTTGATACTGAAGCTACAGGGAATAAAATGAAGCGAAAAGGAAGGGGAAAAAGGGATACCTCGAATGTGGAAGACCTGAGGAGGAAGGACCTCGACGCCGGTGGTCGGTGGAGGTGGCGGAGCCGCTACAGAGCCCCCTCGACTCGCCTGAGGGTGTAGATGCGGAGCTGTCACCTCCAGCAACACGAAGAGCTCAACATGGAGGAGGATTAATGGCTAAGGAGGGTTCAAACTTGGGATCGAAGGCGGCGGTTTGTTTAAGTAGAAGATGGTGGCGTCTCCTTCAAGCGAGATCCACGCGCGCATCATGAGGATTTTGCGTGATCTGAAGGCGCGTCGTGGGAGAGTGATGATCAGGGAAGAAGTTCCAAGAAGGATTCGAGGCGAGAAAATGGAAGGATCGGGCGCCATAATTTCTTGAAAACGGGGGAAAAATCAGGGCGTCAGAAGTGGCAAGCCTCGGTCAGGGAGTTGACCGAGGTCAACTCTAGACCGCACCTGGTTGGTCCACGTGGACCAACCAGGGAAAAGAATGAAAAATTATTTTCTTAATTCATTTAAAAATAGAAAAAGGCCGAATTAATTTTTGGTTAAAGAATAAAAATGTTTAAAATTTTATGTAGTATTTTATTATGATTTTTAATTTATTTTATGAAGTATATTTTTACAAGTTGCTTTTATACCCCTATATAGGTATATTATCTACATATTTGAGTGTTTTATTTTTTATTATTTTTTTGTATTTTTATTTTTGTTTATTATTTTCTAAAATTATAAAATACTTTTATATACACAAATATATTTTTATTTTATTTTTCTGATTTATTTTGTATATTTAATGAATTAGAAGAGGATGTCATATAGGTATGTACATAGGTATTGTATCTTTGTTCTGTGTATATAAGTATTTTTATTTGATTTTTATTTACATTTTTATTCTGATTTTAATATTCACAATTATTATAAGTAATATTTACAACATTATAAAAATATAAAATTATAAAAATAATAAACAAAGAATAAATTGAATATTTTAATCTGTACAAGTATACAATGAGGGTCCAAAACCCAACTTTCAAACCGTAGCTCCGCCAAATGCGAAACCACTGCCATTAAATATATTCTTTTATTCTATATACAATTAAAGGTGAGTATGCTGCATTTGGAGTTTTTATTTGCAAGATACGGGTCTGAGAAGTTGGAGTTCTGGATTTTTATTCAGACCATAACTTTTTATCTGTACATTATTTTTTAATGAAATCAATTTTGTATTTTTCTTTATAAAATTAGCTACAACTTTCATGTACAAAGTTTCTTTATTTGATGTATAAAAAGTGGAACCAAAAATAGGTCCCAAAATGAATAAAGAATGAGTAAAACAAAAGGGATTTTATTGGTATTTTTAGCCCTTATCTCCCCCTACTTTATTCCTTGTCGACCTATTCATCAAGATGCCTAGGTCTCGGGGTTTCGGGTCATAAAATATTTGCAATATTTTATTTTTTTCTTTTCTTTATTTATTCTATAATTTTGGCTTTAATTACAGCTTTTTATACACTATATAGATGCACATGTATGAATGCTAAGATGATGATTTTAATGCTATTTACAGGCATTTGCTAGGGTTTTTGGTGCCAAAATGATAGAATAAAGATGATGAAATGTGGATTCATCAGAGACTCGACTCATTTCTCATATATCCCTTTATATTATAGGATGAGCTATGGCTCCATATCACTTAATACTATGAGGGCATAACACAAGCTAAGTTCGGGAGAGGGGAATACCATATATATTCTATATATACTTTAGCAATAGTTTATATTTTTAAAATTTTCATTTTTTGGGGGTAGCTTAGAGTATCTTTTGAACTGATTTATGTAAAAATGTTTGTAAAATAATTTGAATATTTTTCTAACTATGTGACATTATCTTTGAAAAATATTTTATGATGGGTTGAAAATGGATTTTGACTTGTTTTGAAAATCATTTATAAAATGTTTTGAATTTTTATATTACGTAACATGGTATGTAAAATCTTTTTAAAATGAGGAAGAAAATGAGACTAACATGTGTTGTAAATAAATCTATAAAAAATAGAAGAAAATCAAAAATCACAAAAAGAAATACTAAGCAATAAGTTGGATATATCCCTGACACTTTTCACGATTACTCAAGAATTAAGGAATCAAGAACACTTGGTTTATGAGATCTTAAAATTTAGAGTTAACCATTCCAAGTCGTTAGGGTCCTAGATTTAATTATTCACACTTCCCTAGTTCAAAAACATATGTGCTTATGTCACACACAATCTCTACCTTAAAGAATATGACATGTACCTCGCATGCGTGTCTGCATTCATGATGAGATGACTTGAGGTTTCACTTGAGGAACTAAGATTTGAGATTTGAGTATGGGCCCAATTTAATGATTCTCGGGGATGGGATAGATAGATGAAGGCTTCATGAAACTTGAGTGTCGACACCTTAAGCTAGAACGAGAACATGGTTTTTGTACTATCTCTTGATATTTACCTAAGTTCCATGGTGTGATGAAATCAATAAAATTGTTGACCAATGTGCGTCAACTTGGTAAAACCAGTGGAGCTAGTCAAAATATGAAGAAGAAGAAAAAAACAAAATGCTCTTACCCTTCAAAGTCAAATTCAAAAGAGCTTCCACCAAAGGTGAACGCTCCCAACCTTTCAAATTGTCCACTTGGACCAAACATTCTAGGATTTTATGAGTCGGGCTAGCACCCACAAAAAGAGCTCGACGTCCTAATGTGATACAAGTATGGGCATCGATGATATATTCGATACTCAAAAGAGACACACCCTAGTGCATTCCTAGGAAAACAAGTGGAGATGACTCAACACTCTCTTGATGGATGTAATGATCAACACCAAAAATATATCTGTGTCAAGTTAATAAGGCACTTGAGAGTATACTTGTTCCAATGAGAGGGAGAGAAGAAAAGACAACAGCTTATGCCCTCTATCAACTAGCATTTCACCTTCACTTTTAAGACTGACAACTAAAGAGATGGTGGATTGAATGCAATAGATGATATATTCCCTAGTTATGAGGATTAGGTCTTTAGGAGAGTCTCTTGGACATGGACTTCAAGTGATGCTTTATCTCAACTCTTGTAAATGCAGTTCACACTTAATGTCATATCCTTACGCTATACATATACACAGGGAGTCTAATAATCAGGGAAGTGGGATTCCTTTTGACTAGAGCTTGGTTCAGCTTAGAATTTTAGGATCACTAAAATCGAGGGTTCTTAATGAATCAAGTCTTGAATATTCACATGCACAATCATGGATTAATCCAACTTATTTCATTCTTTTATTTGCCTGAGGAAGAGAAATATTTAAGTATAGAGGATGATAAATTTGTGATTTGTCATCATATTATTTATTTATTATCCCTCTAAGTTTAACAGTTCAATAAAATGTAGAGCTAATTAACTAACATTAACAATTAATCCTATATACATAACAAACCACAATTAATGTATATAAATAATTCTATCATGGTGCTTTATTTTATGTTTTTATTAATTGTAAAAAAATACCATAAAATTAGATAAAAGTTGTATATGTTTGTTTTGACATTAATTCTCGATTAAAAATACAAAAAAACTCGAAAGGAATTTAAAACAAGTATTTTTATTCCTTATTTTTTTTTACAAAAATACAACTTTGTATATATGACCTAATTCGACTTTTTGTTCAACATGAAACTTGTAGCTCTCAAATAGATCTACAACTTTAACATTTTATACTTTTCATTTGAAGCTTGTAATTAGTTGTTTTTATTTTTCAATGTTTTTTCTCTTTTCCTTTTTCCTATTGGGCAACATGGCTTCACCTTACTCATCCATGTGGCCCGGCTTTTCTTCACAACAAGTTGATAAATTCCACATTTATCATCTTAATATTAATTTACTATCCTTCTAACTTAAGTATTTCTTTAACAATAATTAAAAACTAACCTAACTTAATAAATAACTTATTGTGAATAATAACACTAATTATCATATATAAATAAATACATTACTGTGCCCTTATTTTCTATATTTCTTTATTAATAAAAAATTAAAATAAATTTAGATTAATATTATACATATTATATTTAATATTATTAATAAATAATAAAATAATAATAAGGAAATATAACAAATATTTTAATGCATTAAAAATACTTACAAAATAATATTGTGTAAAAAAGATGTATTCTTACTTTGAGTTCTACAAGAAAGTTGTAGGTCTCAAAATGATTTATAACTTTCATGTTGAACGCTTTTTCCTAGTCCAACTTTAAAGCATTTATTACTTATTTTTGCATTATTTTTAGCATTTGGAATTTTCTGATCGAGCGATGTGGCACAATTAGCTAAATCCACGTGCCGGTCCTTCTTTTTAACTCGCCTAATTCTTTAGACCGTTTAATCTTCTTGATCAAATGACCCTGATTACATCATACCTGCCTTTAACTCCAACCACGTGATCATTTGATCAAGCTACATTAATCGCTCAATTCTGCCCAATTTTTACTCATCGGGTTCCCATCATACGGTTGTGAGGTCACCTTCAACCTCCAAAACCACTCCTTCAAAGCAGTGGGACCACCAACCACCCTAACTTCCATGAATATTCTCAACCTCCTCTAATGATCTCCTTCATTGATTCCACCGCACATTACTTCGAATTACTACCCATGTTAACACTAACCTCATATTAACCTCTAAACCTAACTCCCTTAACCGTCGACAGTGGTTGAAACCACCACCTGAGTTTAAAACCTCCGTCATCTTGTTCTTTGAAACCTCATCTTTGCCACTTTCAACCACTATCCGTTCATTGTGCGACCATTACCCTGTCATCTCCCCTTCCTCCGATGACAGAGAGAGGTTGAGAGAGATTCAACGATGGTGACTCTGGTCTGGCAAGATCCACGGAAATTTTACATGTTACATAACAAATCCTGGTGCTGCTCGAGCTTTGTCTTCTAGTAGCAGACATCAAGCGATGATGAGAGGATCTTGGAACCTCTTTGATGAACCGCAAATCTGCCTCTATAATAATAGAGAATTATGGTTCTATCGTAGCGTAAGAGGCATGTTTGGATCATGCAAAATCCACACCTTCGAATATGTGGAAGTTATCTTACTTGGCAAGTATACCAAGGTCGAACACAGTGACACAAGCCTCTTCATCTATTTATCGAAAATTGTTGTTTAATTCAAGAGTGAGTGTCTTCAAGTATTTCGTCTTCATGCATATGTAATCTCCAATGCCGATGATATAATGCAATGAATGATGCATGTCTTTTTATTTGATTATTTTGATGTAATTTAATGAGATAAAACATGCATGATGCAATACACAGGCAATCATGCAAGAGACTATTTTCAAAATATGCCCTAAAATGATAGGATCGGTGAGCAAATAGAAGAAAATTGATTCCAATATTAATCGTAGCACATTCATAAATCTTTGCACTCAAGATAAGCATAAAAGATACATAAGGGTCTCTAATTTTAGCGCATGAAATTAAGTGTCAAAACAAGGAAAAGGTAATGACATTGGTTGGAGAATAAAATTTACAACACAATGAAATTGAAAATCATGTGATTCAGAGTTATATGCTCAAGTTATGATCAAAATAGTGCAACGGCATAAATGTAATAAAAATGCATTGAAATAAAAGATAAATAATCACAAAATAGACTCGTGAAGGGACCTATTTGTAATTTCCAAAACATAAAGGGCCCTTTTGTAATTTCTCCATTGCACACAAAGACATATTTGTAATTATTTAAAATAGATAGGACCTTCTTGAAATTTATCCAGACGTACACGTGAAGCACACACACATGACCTTTCTATATATACAAAGAGTGTCTGGCTGGATTCTGTAAATAACCCAACCCATCACGTGTCTCGCATGTGAGGGGGCTCAGGAGGCGATGAGGCTCGGAAGCCACATGGCAATGGATGGTGGCTCAGGGAGAGGCTCGGTTGTCCGAGCCCCCTTGCTTCAGAGAGGGCGACGTAGATGTCTCTAGGCCATTGGATGGCCGTCGCAAGGGCACCATCCAACGACGCATGCATTTCATCCTCAGCTAGAGGAGATGCGACATATTTGGAGCTCTAGCAAGGCTACTAGAGCTCCATCGTGCTCCTATGCGTCCGTGGAAGATCCTCGGAGCTCCATGATCATCAGGCGATGACAGCTAAAGGGAGGCAAAGATGCGAGGATAGTTGTAGAAGATGACCGGTGAAGCACCATCGGAGGTGGAGTCTGAGATCGAAGAGGAGGCACGCACTCCAACCAATGAAGTTCCTGCAAGAGTCCGTAATAATTGAAGCATGCAGATTGAGTATGTATGCGATGTGGGGTGAAATGAGGCCTCGTGCAGGCGGAGTAACTAGGAGACTTGGTCTCCTTCTCTAGTAAACCGAAGGAGAGTTGGAGCAGAGCGGAGGGAGGTCTTGAAGAAGGGAGAGGGTGGTCAGAAGTGTTGGAAAAGATGAGGGATGAGGCGGAGTGCGGAGCTGATTGCTCGAATGTGGAATTGGGTGTAAACAATGAAAAAATACAGAGAAACATCGATGAAAATAATAAGATGAACCTGGAGAAATTGAGGAGAAGAATGGCGGTTGGAGATGGCTTGGGATGAGCTTGAGATGAAGCTCCGCTCTTCGCATGACTCGCCCAGACGTGGTGAGGTGCTCTGCGGCATGGGTTGTCACCTGGAGGGCTACCATCATCGCCTGCCAATTCCGCTTCCTCCTATCACGAGGGGAAGGTATCTAGGAAGAACCTCCGTGAAGTGGTGGACGAGCGGTACAGAAGGGGGAAGTGGCATATTTGAAGGCGGAGATGGCCGGTTATAGGTGGTGATGGTGAGTTTTTGAACGGCCAATTAAAGGTATGTGAAGTTCGAAATTGATGGAAGGAGGGTGCATGAGGATGAGGGATGTAACGACTATGGAGGATCTCTTGTGTGTTGTCTCAACATCAAAAATCTCTCCAAAAAGAGTCCAAAGTGAATCCTCATCAAAACTACGACTCGACCGATGCCTATTGCTCTCCAGTCATTCATTAGTAGAAAATCTGAACTAACTCTGATTTAGAGACTCCGTGGTCTGGAAATCTTCTCAACAGAATTTGAAATTGGAGCCCAATGTCCAAAAGTGGCTCAAGAGGATCATGTGAAAAGTCTCTAATAACCAACCACATAAAGTAGGCTCGGCTAATGGGGTAAAATCTTCTCAGAAAAGCATCTCGAATCGTACCCCAACTAGACCTCTCCTATACTAAACTTCGGAGCCATCTCGCGAATCTGTCCTTGAGCGTCAACGAAAAGGTCTTCCTCATAGCATCCTCAGGTAAATATTTGAATAGTGTCTCGTACCACATATCTCCTCAAATGCAAAATTATTCTCACATGGATCCTCGTGCGGCTTGCCATGGAATCTCGACAGAAACTATATGACGTCCAAATCGATCAAAAAAGTCAGTGAAATCAATGTAGAATCTGACTTTGCTCATAAATCAAAAATAAGTTGCTCAGTTTGCACTCTCATCTCAGCATCTCCTAAATTCGTGTATACTGAATGATCTAATCTCTTCTCACAAGTCCCAAACCTCTACCATGCTGCCACACGTGTAATAGAATACTGACTCGAAGAGAACAATGAAGGAGGGATAGAATGAACGGAAGACACAAAGAAACACGACGGATAAAAGGAGACAATTCTTCCAAATTAGAATCGAACTCGGAGAAGGAGGGAGGGTCAAGGTTGGGTTCGAAAAGAGAGTTCTCTCGAATCAACCCAGTAGAAACAAACATGGATGAGGAGGATGACTCTCCAGGATCGTAGTCATACCTAGAGAATAATGGAGGACTCAACTCGGGTTTGAAACACAGGTTGTCTTGAACCGACCTAGATGGATGAGTAGGCACACATGGAAGTGGTGCCGTAAGAATCGGCCTAAGAGATAGTATACCCATCATCGTGATTCAAAAAATATAAAATGAAAAAATAGGGGAAACAAAGAAGACTGACAAGACTCGAATGACAGGTGACTGCTAGAAACTCAAGATAGGAAGATGAACGAACTCACACCAAGCACAAGCAATACACAAAAGCAAACCCTAAATTCACCCACTCAACTCGATGATGACCGTAAAAGCTCGATCGTAATCTTTTCAATTTTAGAGATAGGTGGTAAAATAGTTATTTAGCAAGCTCATAGGTGTAGTCTCCTAGAGTAGACTGTGGATAAATCGATGAATCCTCCAAGTGGAGAACTATTCACATAAGTGCTCATGACTAGTTACAAGGAAATCCACCACCCTACTCATGTGACTACTTCTGCTAACGTCTAAGGCAGGTGCTTGCAGCAATAACAAGACCTGAGAGTCAAAGTCCAAGTGCTCAGGGCACAAGTCCAGGGCTTTGAGCTCTACTCCTTATGTGTACCTCACTTTGTCTAGAGATTACATGCAAACAATGAGGGGATTGCTCTCCCAAATCAATGATTGAAGTCCATTACATTTATTTTTCGGAGTCAAGTAGAATTAGTAGTCTCAATTTTAATTTTTGGTTATCACTTTTTTGATCTTTTTGATTTGAGAAAACAAACGTCTAACGTATTTTTGTCTTTTTCCTATTAATCCTAAGCGAGGTAAAATAGGGGGAGAAGACGAAAATGCAATGCACGACAATCAATGATGCATGCAGAGATAAAGATGCGTACCTGAGTCTATTACTATACATGCATGGTGTTATGCACATAAATATAAATCTACCGTAAATGCATGAAAAGAAGAAAATAAAATGTGTAACCAAGAAAGAGTGAATAGTCCTATCGGGGAAAAATCAATTTTATTTGACTAGATTATGCGACTTAAGTCTAATTAACCTGCGATGCACAAACAAGGAATAAAATCCTAATCAAACACATAGCCACTCACAGAAAATAATGGAAAACAAAGAAAAGACGATGAAAACCAAAATCACGGTGAGGTTTCCTAAGTGTAGTGTCACTTGGTGAAACAGACCCTGAAGAAAGAGTAAAGGATGGTTACAAGGTAGGATGCCCTTATGGGCCCCTTCTACAAAGGAAAAAATGGGCAAATGCCTCTTCCTCTCTCACCAAAGAAAATAGAAAAAGGTAGCAAAAACAACAACGTGGTTCCTCTTATCAGCCTCATGATGCTCCTCTACAATTGTCTCGCAATAAACACTGGTCTCCAATTACCTCTGCTGCTCAGCTTCCAAGGAATCCGACCTTGATACCTAGGTCCTATAACACAAAGCAAACACAAAAGCTATAAAAAATACTAGAAAAAATATGAGAGAGATAGAAGGGGAAAAAGTTAGAAATAAAATGCAATAAAAAAATGAAATGAAACAAATGACAAGTAGAAAAAAATGAAATCCTACAATCTAAGGATCTATCTATCTACCAAAGCATCATTTCCCTGGCAATGGTGCCATCTGAAAAATACACCCAGTATGATGCTCTAAAAAGATAAAACAAATGATGGTTGTTGTATAGACGAGGTGAATTTTACCAAAAAAAGATTTATTTTTATTTATACTCCTAAACTCAAAGGTATAACAATAAGTACGGGAGTGTCGAAATCAAGGAGGCAAACTGTGCAAACTAGAGGAAATAGGTAAAGTAATAATAGGTACGAGGGTTTCTAATTTTAATTTATTTTTAGGAGATTTTTCTGAATATTCGATTTTATGAATTTTATATTGTTTTTGTGTTTTTATACACCTATAAGTAAAGTAACATAGGAATTATGTTTTGTTTGTTATTTGTTTTTTATTTTGATGTTTTAATGTTTTAATTTTTATTTCTTGTTTTTGTATATTTTACGATTTTTAGAATTTTATGGATTGTGAATTATTTCTAAAGTAAAAAACAAATATTTTAATTGCAAATATGGATTTATTTTTTATTTTAAAATATAAAACATAAATAATTTTTTATTTTATTTTTTTATCAAAAAGTAGGTGAAACTGTCTTTCCAACGAGGTATTATACATATTTTTGTGAGTTTTATTAGTTGCAAATTTTGAAGTTTCTGTATTTTTGATTTTTCATTGATTTTAATATTCAATTTTTATTTTTTGTTATTTTTGTTTCATATGTAAAATATAGTAAAATATATCGTACATACTTTTTGTAGATTTTTTAAAAGTTTTTTCTATTTTTTAAGCACTTTATAACTTTGTGTATTTTTTTGGTATTTTAATCATTTATTAAAAATAGAAAATAATTTTATTTTCTGTAACTTTATAATATTGTATATAGTATATTACTATGTGTTTTTGCAATTTTTTTATATATCGTATTTTATTTAATACGTATTTAGTATGTATTATATAAGTATATTGCGTATAGGGGTATGGTTTTGATAGTCTGGAATTAGGGAGCACACCGATCAGACTGTCGTAGGAGTGCTTGCGTAATTATCTCAGGAAATCACATGGTCGGCCATGTGCAGAAGCCTGCACCTAGACCTGTAAAGACAGATCAGAAGTATCGAGGGGGTGGCCTGCAAAACATCCAGACAAACACGTGCTCGGACACGTGCACACTACTTTAGAAGATATGTTTAGTATTACAACAAGTGCACGGGGTTTTTGTAAAAATGTCTCAAAAAAATATGTTGCATATACGAATAACATGCAGTGCTTAAGCAATGGTCGGCAGGGGCACTTCTAGATACGACGTGTGGCACGATCACGACCATACGATCAGAGCTTGATTATAGGGTTGTGATAGATTCTGGAAGGGGAATATGTTCTTCCCCCAAATCAGTTGGGCAGTCGACGGTTCTCAGGTGCTTGATTGAAGCCATTCTCCAAGCGAAGATGATATTTGTAATGGTCTTGCTTGGTCATGGTTTCGACTAGTATCGATGCAACGTGCCGACGTTGAGCTGTTGATAAACTGCTTTAAGATGAAGTTGTGTTATTCGAATGCAAGTCATGAATTAGATTTGCATGTGCAGGTGTTTGACGTGATGGCTTTAGGCTTTCAATGCTGTTGGTTCTTGATTAGGTATACAACCCCAATTGATGGCTTTAGCTTGTTCACAGTGGTCGAATCTCCTCTGATGATAGGATTTCATGCTCGAAGAGAAGGAAGAGATATCCTCAGATGCTACTACTCACTGGAATGAAGAGGTGCCAATATCGCTCAAGATGCTTCATGTGTTCAAATCCAGATGGGATTGAAACATGGCTTCGAAGATCAATGTCGTCAAAGTTGTTTAGTTGAAGTCCCAGGTACGTGAATTTATTGCATCAGATATTGGAATCCACGTGAAGATTCCATGTTCTCAGATCACTCATTTGCTCCAAGTTTTCCGCATGACACTCCATGATCTTTATCAAGTCTCGGTGCAGAATCATAAGCTTGACCTCTAGAGGGTTCTCGGTCTAATGTGCGACCGTTGTGCGTCGAGGTCTGATCGCCCCCCCTTCAGATGCGATGACCTGCAGGAGATGAACACAACTCGAAGTTCTAAACCTCGATCCAAAATGCAATGTGGAATAGATGAGTGGGGGAGCCTTTGGGAGTTGATGATCTAGCTCCAAGCTTCCGATCATCGGGTGTGATAAGAGGATGAACAAAGATGAGAGGTAGATTGAGAAACGGGGAGGATCGCGAGGTGGATGAAGTCGTGAAGGAAACCAGAAGGAATCGAAATCAAAATTAGATAGAAGATAGTTTGAGAGAAGAATCGAAGGATTGAGAAGAGAAGAGAAAAAATGAGAAAAGGAAGAGAAGAATAGGAATCTAACCTGGACGAAGAAGATGAAGGATTGTTTGGGAAAGCTGGAGCTCAGAGGGGCTCCTACCAGTTGTTGCCTGCAAATCGCATCATCGTGGAGGCTTCTATTACGATGGAATGGGTCTCACGCCGACGAGTAGATCTCACTACACCTCCCCAAACTTCGCTATGACGACATGAGTTGGAGACTACCACTCTCTCTCGGAGCTCATCGGTCAGAGGTCGTAAATGGCGAATAGATGGCTAAGAGGGGGGGTAAGGTTCCTTATATAGAGGGAGATGGAGGTTGAAGGAGGTACAAGTTCATTGAATCTGGATGGAATTAAGTCATCGGAGGGAGGCTGACATGGAGGAGGAAGCATGGAGGCAAAGGAAAGTTGTTGAAGAATGGCCTGGTGGTCCTATACTGTTGGGAGGGAAGGAGGAGATGAAGAGAGAAAGAGGAAGAAGAGAAGAGGTGGAGGAAGAAGAAAGAGAGGTGAAGAAGATGAGAAAATTCAAAGAGGGCGATCAATGAGAACACACCACATGGCAGAGAGAGGGAGAAATAAGAGGAAAAGGACAAAATAGGGAAGGGACAAAAAAGGGATATATGACCTACAAACACCTTATGAATTAAATAAGAAATATAAATTAGTTTAAATAGGTAAATAATGTAAATTAAAAAATTAAATAGTTTGATAAATAAATTAATTACGAATTTTAATTCATTTAATAATTTAGTTTAAGTATTTAAATAAATAGATATATAGATAATATATGTATATTATACCTATATAATAAATATAATTTATTATTTTAATTTATTTTTTATTTTTAATAACTTTTATTTTATTTAATATGAATAATATAATATTATTAAAATATTAATAAAATATACAAATATAATAAATAACATAAATTAAAATACAATTAAGATACATTGTATAATTATACAAATAGGGACCCAACTCCAGAGATTTTCAGAAATGCCTTAAGAAATAAAAAAATAAGGTTGCTCGTGAGACATGACTTAGTCATATGTTGGGATACATCTGATCTAATTCATCCCACATATCTTCCATTGTATCCTTTTATAGTATCTTTTATAGTAGATTGGCCACGATATGAGATTCAACACTATTTGTCATCTACGTCATGCCTTGTTGTTTATTTACAAGACATGACTCATAATCATTCTTTGTCTCCTCTAAAGACACACGCACAAACATAGGAAAAACTTGAAATGAGGTGTCGCCTTTCCTATAGTATAGTGCGACACCTCTTAGGAGTCATTTGATTAGGATCACCTACAGTTAAAAAAACACCTTTTTGATCAAAACCACCTACAAAACAACCTTTATATTTTATATTTTTAGAATCAAGTAGTAATCACCATTTTCATGCTATTATGACATTGATAATTGCTTCCACATTAAGTATTTCTCAATATAGTATTTTCCTATGAAAGGGGATCTCATCTTTCCTCATCCTCATGATTTCTAAATTTTGTCGTATATCAATGTTACATGTTTCTTCGTAGGATCCGTCGATGGTGGAGGCTACATTCAAGGCCGTGAATTGCATGAATGTCGTTTCTATTCCTCGTCCTCTTGCATGGTATGTATATTGTTCTATTTGATCTAAGACGTGGTTTTCCTCTTGTTTATTTGATTCTAAATATTATAAAGAATAATATATTTTTTCTTATTTATTATCGTAATATATTAGGTTATGTTTTAGAAGGATAAATTTTAATTATTGAAATATCGTACAGAATAATGTATATTTTTTTAATAAAAATGTAGTTGACATATAAATCAAGCTTTCTATTTTTGAATTTGAATCCTATTGATTCTTAGTTCAAGTATCCTAAGCAAGAAGAGCATTCTCTACAATGCTTAAATTGTTGATTGTTAACAAGTTCTAAGGAAATCCTATATAATGTTGTTTTATTTTGCAGGAAATCATGCAATATTTACAAAAGGATTGCATATTTTACAAAAAGCATCATAGTTTTACATATCATCCTCGTAAAAAAAGTTATAGAAATTATGAATCATAATCAATATATCACAACTATGCAATTCATTTACAAAACTCATAAAACATTCATAAAAGAAATATATAATTTTAAAAAGTCTGATTGGTTAAAGTTACTTTGATTATGGATAAAATTCCAAAGCGATGAATTAATATTGTAATTCCATAAATTAATTTATAAAAAAACACATACAATTCACAAAAATAATATGTATTTAAAAAAATCTATTTGACGGAAACCACATTCTCCATGGATGAAATACGAAAGGATTTGGATTAAACATCACGTATTTTAAACACCCTATAAAATTAGCATGTTTCCATAATAATTAATTATTCCATGATTTAATCATCTTATATATTAGAAAATGTAGTTATGACATCGTTATCAAAGCATGCCATATAATAGGAAACAAAGTTGGTCGAAAATAAAAGAAATAATCAAATTTGGGACATTTTGTCTGCTCACATGAGGTCTTATACTTTTTATTTTAGAACACAATTTTGTAAAAGAAACATAATATTTTGTAATATGATACCAATTATCCTATTTTAAGAGCTTTTACTTTATCATAACTTTCTAAATATAGCTAGGTTGATCACGTGAATTTATGTATACGTCATTATTAAAGTTCAACAATCATTTTAGAAATGTTAGTTGGCACACAAATCACTTAGTGATTTTAATCCTGCTTATACAATCATTCATCCAATGCCCTAAGATGACACCTTTATATAATCAGCAAAAGGCGCCAACTCATATTATATATATATATATATATATATATATATAGAGAGAGAGAGAGAGAGAGAGAGGATGGGGAGCTTGCACCAAGGTGCATGTAACTTTACATGCACCGGTACTTATATTTTCCACATTTTTTTTACTTTTTTTGAAAAATACCACCATGTATATTCATCCATATATCCCTTCAATATGTCATTCGAATTTTGTCAGAAACAGAGACTCCTAAGACCTCCAACCAGAACAGGTAATTTTAACGGTCTTAGAATTGCTGTAATCGACCTGTTCTGGATGGAGGTCATAGGAGTCTCTGTTTGTGACGAAATTCGAATGACATATTGGAGGGATATATGGATGAATATACATGGTGATATTTTTTAAAAAAGTAAAAAAATGTGGAAGATATAAGCATCGGTGCATGTAATATTACATGCACCATGGTGCAAGCTCCCCATCCTCATATATATATATATATATATATATATATATATATATGGGTAAAATGTGTATGCCCCCTAGGGGGAGCTAACTTAGCTCCCCCCGCCTCTTTTTCACAAATTTTTTATTTTTTTGAAATCTAAAACCGTGTAAATTCATTATTAAATCCCTATATTATGTCATTCAAATTTCATGCGAAACAAAGACTCCTACGACCTCCATCCAAACGGGGCCAATTTAAAAAATCCTGTTACCGTTAAAAAATGACTGTCTGGATGGAGGCCGTAGGAGTCTCTGTCTCACACGAAATTTTAGTGACACAATATAGGGATATAGTGATGAATATTCATGGAAGAAATTTTCAAAAAAAAATTAAAAACATGGAGAAAATGGGGTGGGGAGCTACCCCCTGGGGGCAGCCCCATTTTACCCTATTCATCACTATATCCCTATACTGTGTCATTAAAATTTCGTGTGAAACAGAGACTTCTACGGCCTCCATCCAGTCAGTCATTTTTTTAACGGTAACATGATTTTTTAAATCGACCCCGTTTGGATGGAGGTTGTAGGAGTCTCTGTTTCGCATGAAATTTGAATGACATAATATAAGGATTTAATAATGAATTTACACGGTTTTAGATTTCAACAAAAAAATAAAAAAATTGTGAAAAAGGGACGGGGGAGCTAAGTTAGCTCCCCCTAGGGGGCATACACATTTTACCCTATATATATATGGGTTAAATGAGGCTACACCCTGGGTGTAGCCAATTGGCTACTCCCACCCTCATTTTCCCCAATTTTTAAATTTTTTTGGAAAATAAAAAATATTTATATTCATCACTATATCCCTCTAACATTCTACTAAAATTTCGTCAGAAACAGAGACTCCTATGCCCTCCATCTGAAGGGGGTCATTTTCAACAATTCTGAGACCGTTAAAATTTGACAGTCTTGATGGAGGGGATAGAAGTATCGAATTAAGTCGAAATTTGAATGACATCATGTGACGTATTGTGATCTAAATTCCAATAGGTTTCATTTAAGAAAAATAAAAAAAATACAGGGGAAAAGAGGTGGGAGCATGTAAGTTAGCTACACCCAGGGAGCATACTCCTTTTTCCCTATATATATATATATATATATATATATATATATATATATATATATATATATATATATATATATATATATATGGAGAGGGAGATGGGGCTGCGACAACCAATGAGTTACTTCTGCACTATTTTTTGATGACTTTTGGGAAAATATCACGATGTATTTTCATTAGTATATCAGAATATGTCATTCCAATTTCATTAGAAACATGGACTTATATGCCCTCCATCCAGAACATGTCAATTGTAACAATTCTTAGACTGTTAAAATTACATGTTTTGGATGGAAGGTATATGAGTTCTGTTTTCGACGAAATTGGATTGACATATTAGAAAGATATTATGATGAAAATACTTGACAATATTTCCCAGAAAAAATAGAAAATCATCGAAAAATGGGTTGGGAGTAAACCCATTTTTCTCATATATATATAAAATCATTAACACTTTTTCCTTCTTACTTATGCAATATCAATTATGGCACTTCCTTTTAAGAATATTTATTGTACTTCTATGTTCTTACAAAAGTCACAATTATATCTTTTTGTAATATCAGTTCTATCCTACTTTATCTCAACAAAAGATCAAAACTGTCAATTATCTAAGAAGGTAGGGATACAAGTGATATTACAGAAAAGAAAGGGACAAATGATATTATATAAGTTAAGAAGGGAAGAAGTGATAAAATTCACACACACACATATGCGAGGCATGAATTGGTCATATTAGGGAATACGTCTACTCTACTTCATCCCAAATATCTTTTACGATATTCTTATATAGGATATTGGTCTTGATATGAAATTTAACATTATTTTTCATCCACGTCATAATTTGATAGTTATCTCCAAGCCATGGCTCATAATCCTTGTTTGTCTCCTTTAAAGGCTCTTTTGTAAAAATATAAATCTTTCTTTGATCACCAACAAACACCTTGAAAGCTCTAGATCAAACGCCGTAGTTTTCAACACCCTTGAGTTTGATAGTCATCCCCTATACCATCATAGAAGACACAATATACATGGGGTTTCATTTCGATAAGAATAGATGCCATTCGAGTTAGATATAGAGAAAAAAGTTTTTTTATTTAATTACACATATTCTCACAGCCTGAAGTTAGGATCATAGATGGTATGAAAATGAAGACCTATCGGCAAAAGAAAGGCTTATGGGCTCCCTGATAGCCTCTAGCAACGCTTAGGAACTGCATGCGGCATTAGCAACAATCGTATAGGTGCTGAAAGTGCTCAGGAAGATGCTGATGGTTATTGGGAATGGCTAGAAGTGCTTGGGGGATGGTTGGTAGTGCTTGGGGATGGTGTTCGTGACGATCTGATGTTACTGGAAATGCTTGATTGTCCTGGAGAAGCCTGGTGGAGGTGATCTGATGGCCCTTGAGGGTGCTAGTCAAGATCGAGCTATGACCTATATGACCTTGTGGGTGACAGAACACTGCACGAGGCCTAGAGATTGAAAGAGGCCCACACAAAGATCCAACAAGGTCCCGAGCCCCACACATAACCGAAGAAGAAGGCTTACTTGTGGCTAAAATGAGGCTGGCAGTGGCGCAAGGTGAAGGACCCAAAAATCAGGCGGTCGTGTATTCCGCACAACGTGGGAACACAGTCGATGCGTTGACCGCTCAGAAATCCGGATTTAATCAACAATTAACCCACAACAATCAAATGAATCAATGAAAGAAAATGTGAATTTAAAATTTATTATAACTCTACAAAATATGTGTATAGTGCAAGTATGTAGAGTGTCGAACACATGGAACAAGCAGGATAGATCGAAGATGAGTGCTCAAGAGTGAATGTGATCAAATGTCCATAAGTAAGCTATTTTTGTGGGTTTTAATTTTATAATTTTTATTTCATTTTTTATTTTATATTTTTATATTTTAATTTACTGATTTTGTATTTTCTTTTTATATTTTATATTTTTATATATTTTTAAGATATAAAGCTATATAGGATATATATATATACAAGAGAGATGAGAGAGAGAGAGAGATAAAAAAGGGTAAAAATTATCAAAATCCAGGAAATAAAAAGTTTTTTTTATAGTTTTCTACCATTTTTGTGGTTATTCCAAATTTTTCTGGATTATTTGGTATTTTTAAAATAAAAAATACTGAAAAACAGTGAACAAACTTACTGACCGAATTTAAAATGAGGATGAAACATATCAAACAGAATCAAAACTTCCTCAAATTAATTTTAAAATAAAGATAATAAAATAGGGAAAATTCAGAAACTGAAATTGTATTTTTAGGATTTTTAGAAAGGCGACCACCCTTTTGATACGGGTTGTTCTCCTTTGTCAACTCCTTGTGTCGTAGATATTATAAAGAGGGCCTCTGCCTTTGTCAATCTACATGATCAAAGCAAAATTGTGGAATTTTCAAGATTTTTATGAAGTTTTTTGGTGTTTTGCTATTTTTAGGGGTTTTCTTTTGAAATTTTTAATGTTTTTGGTCTGAAGTTAAAAACACAAAAATAAACAAAAAATATTTTTTTGGAATTTTTCAAAAAGGTAATGAATATATTAAAAATAAAAGATTGCAGGAAGGTAGATATGATGTTTTTGATTTTTTGACTACTCAACCAAAAGATAAAAATACAAAAAATCACTGATTGTAGAACAAACTCAGAGGCACACAGACATATTTTTAGATTTTCACATAGATAAAAGGTGCTCTAAAAATAAATCAATCATTCAAAATATTGTAGAAATTCTACAGGACATAAACCATGATATATTTTGATGAAATTTGAATACAACTTCACCCTACTAATTTCTACAGCATATCCAAAAATGAGCAAATGATATCAAGTATTTAAAGAGTTATTAGCAAAATACACCAAATCAGTATCCTGAGTTCAAAAATTCAACATTAATAGCTCGTACATCAGAATATTTTGAATTTTTGATATGATGAGATCTTTAAAGAAGCTTTCTAACAAAAAAATCTCACATGAAACGGAGTTCAGATAAATGAATTATGAGCATTTGAGTGCAGGGGTACGGATGAAAAAGTAATTACGAAACTGCAGTTCAAAAATGTACTCAAAAACTTCTTGAAATATGCCAAAAATGCAGGGATATGGCCTCAAAACTTGCCACTTATCCACGTGGCATTTAGAGGCTCTTGGAGGGCTGGGGACACATACGTAAAATGCCTGAAGTAAAGGGGTGCGTGTCCAAGATTTCTACCCCTTGGATGGATGGTCGAGATTAGAAGGAGAGGGGCGGATCCAACGGTGACTGCTATCTGCCCCTCCCTTCTTCTTCCTTTGGATAACAACAACAAGAAGGCCGATCCGAGGGCCGACGGTGCGCGACGGCGTGAAGGTGCTCCGATGTACTTGCAATTAGAAGAAGGGCTCGAGTACAAAACTCGGCCAAGATGTTAGGCACACAAAAAAGGGATATGAATGGGTTTTCCTTCGATTTGGTGAGGGAAGAAGGATGTATTCCGACCACCGTATGTGGCCAAAGATGGAGGAGGTTGTTTATGAGGATACGTAGAATAACAGAGGATGGTGGCAGTGAGATGTGAGTCGCATCGAGGAGGATGAAGCGGGGTGCACCGTGAGGATAAGTGGAATGGAAGCTCGGAACTGGGTGATTAAGTGACTAAAAAGCAAGGAAACAAAATGCTAAAATAAATCTATGATCTGCAGGTGATAAAGAGCAAGGAAACGATTAAAAAAATGACCTCGACTGGCCTAGAAACCAGGAAGGTGGAACCTTGACGGCCGGTGGCCGGAGGTGGGGGTGGAGCCGTCCTTCGACTCGCCTAGTCGTGCCTCCGAGGAGCTGGAGAACTCACTGTCACTTCACTCTATCTTGAGATCCAAGAAGGGTGGCCAAAATAAGTCCAAGAGGGTTCAAAAAATGAATGGGAAGAAGATGGGTTTTTTGTACATGTGAGGTGGGCGGCTCCAAAGAATGATGGAGATCGAGAGAATCGTTGATCCAATCCTCCAAGCAACCTCTGGACGTGTATGAGGCTACGTCAAGGAGAAAAATTCGTGAAGGAAGCTTAGCGATTGGATGAAAGGATCAGCCTTGAAAAATCCGAGAAACAGACAAAAACGAGGCTCTGATAGGAGTGGCAGGGGATGGTTAGAGAGTTGATGAGGTGGCAAGAAGATCGGTATGTATCCAGCGAATCGACAACCCAACTCTCGATATAATGCTTAGGCGTGTATGGTGGATGTATGGGGAGCAAAAGTCAAGAAGAAATTGTAGCGATTTGGTGGATGCTTTGGCCTCAAAAATTTGAGAATATGGGCAAAAACCAATGTTCCGATGCACAAAGAGGGGAGGTCAGACAACATGATGAACATGCTCCAAAGATTGAAGAAAATAGGGCGAATCAATGATCCAATACTTAAGATATATCTTGGACGTCTATGTTGGATGTAATAGTAGAAAAAGTCAAGAAGACCGCATTGCAAAAAGATGCAAGATGCATCCTCCAAAAATCGGCGAAAACGACCAAAAACGTGGTTCTAACACAGTACATTGGTAATTCATCTATGTATTTTAAACAAGAATTTTATTTTTAATATTTTATTTATCATTTTATTCCACTTATAATATGTACATATATAATATTTACAAAATAATAAAACTATGAGATAATAAAAATAATGAAAAATAAATAAAATGAATATTTTAATCGGTACAAATATACAATAGGGGTCCAAAACTCAACTTTCAAACTATAACTTCGAAAAATACGAAACACCTTCATTAAATAGATTATTGAAAATTATATACAATTAAATGTGATTTTGATACATTTCGAGTTTAATTTGAGAGATACATGTTTGGGAAGTTGGGATTTTGGAATCTTATTCAGATCATAACTTTTGATCTGTATATTATTTTTATATGAAATTAATTTTGTATTTTTCTTTATTTAATTATCTACAACTTTCATGTATAAAGTTTCTTTATTTGAAGTATAAAAAGTGAAACTAAAAATAGGTCCCAAAATGAATTAAATAAAGGAATTTTATTAGATCCTGGCCCTTATCTCCCCATACTTTATTCTTTGTCGACCTAATCATCAAGATGCCTAGGTCTCGGGGTTTCAGGTCATAAAATATTTACAATATTTTATTATTTTTCTTTTATTTTCTTTATTCTATAATTTTGGCTTTAAAAACCGTATTTTATACACTATTTACACAATGATGCATGGACAATAAAAAGCCTAAATTAAGCCTATTTACACGCATTTATAAGATTTTTTAAGGCTAAAATGATAGAATAAAGATGGTGAAACATAGATTCATCACAAGGCGATTGGGTATGAGTCTCGATTTAGGATCGTTTCTCTGATACCATGTGGAGAAAGAATGAATGACTTATTTTATTTAATAGGTCTAGGATTTCTTATGTAACATGAAACCCTAAAGAGTCATGAAGCGAAAAATACATAAAAAACCCCCTAGAGGGGTTATAGGACTCACTAAGTAAAAGGGAAGTAACCAATTAACATGATAAGTCTAACATATTTAACAACCATATATAAGTTTAGATTTATTTTACTATAGTGTCGGTCCTAATAACGCGATGTATTATATTAAATAATTTTTGCAAATAGCACCAATTTTATGAACACGTTCATTTTAAATAACCTTTGTTTAACATGAAGTATACAACCACAAAACAACATGAAAGTTAAATTCTATGCAATTAATGTGTCCATTAAAGACTCTCCTTGAATACACGTTGCCCAACTTCGACCCCTAAGTCCATTTAGGATGGACATGATGTTCTACTTTTCCTAACCTATAATAATTTTAATCATAATCCAATCGGAGCTTCAACCAAAAGGAATATGAAAGGAAAAACAATCAAAAGTTGCAATCCCTTCCACTCTGAAGATCGTGCACTCGCTATGCAAAGGCAACAATCATGAAGACTGTTGAAATATCTACCCTTGAGATTTTTTTTATTAATGAACAAAAAGATTAAAATGAAACATGAAATAATTATTTTATTCTTGACTAACATTTGTGGCAGATATAACAAAGTACACATATGTTGTTTCACATCTTAAGGTGTTAAGGAAGAAAAATGACACTCATGTTGCTTGACTTTTGATCAAGTATTCGATGAGTTAAAGCTACTGATGATGAAGATCAAGACAAAGCCACAGTAAAAGTCATGTTTATTTCAAGTTATCATGTCACTTTATAAAAGTATACTTTATAGTTTCAATTTATACACATCATATATTACATACACGCACGTGCACGCACGCACACACAAACACATGAGTATTAATACAATGGTAGAAGTTTTTTTATACACATTTACATTCTGGAATACCAACAACGTTGCATAATTCAAGTACCGTTGCACCGGTAGATGACCCATGTGCACCTCTACAAGTACTACATGAATGGCATCTTCTTACAGAGATACATATCTCACCAAGTTCAGATTCAAGCAATTCCTTACGATTACAATGACCCATATCCCTGTACATTAATACACCTTTGACTATTAGTGATTTGAACTTAATCATTTCAATATGCCTTGAATCCTAATTGAAGTTGACATGGCACAAAATTTTGTAAGTCGGTACATGACAACCATTGAACTATTATAAAAGTGTGCTTTAATAACGACGCATCAATACATGTTAAATATGCAATCAGTAGAAGGGTGAGTTGAGTTGAATTTTTAGTTGTTTCTTTTGATGAAAAATTAAATATTTACTATTCTTAGGTCCCCGCTACCCTATGAAAGGTCCATGCACTCATCATTCTAACACCAAAAGAACACATTCTCTACTCAACTATATTATTGTTTCTTACTCATGTGATTTATTTTATAGGTTTAAAAGAAGATCTAACCTTGTAAAGTGCTCTCAGTTATGCGTTCTCTTCCTGCTTTCATCTAACTGTTTGCTTTGATTCCAATTTGATTTTCATTCATTTTTTTGTGTTTAAAAGTTTGTTAGAGTAATTGTATTCTACCTTTATTACGAGGTGTCTAGTGTCAAAGCCTTTTATCTTAAACAAAAGATAAATCCTTCTTCTTGAGAGCTTTTTTTCTTGTGAAAAAATGTTCCGCCCTGCATGAAGACATTCCGTGTCACAATCCACCGCAGCTCAGAAGAGGCCATCACCTCCCTCCTCCATTGGTGTGGCACCCATCGCATCCCCCTTCTACTCGAAGCCCAAGTCGCAGCTCACGGCCTCCTCCACCACCACTACCTCACTCCCCGTATCCTCTCCGCCCCCTTCGTCCTCAGCTCTCCCCATCATGCCTCCCTTCGCTTCCACACCACCCATCTCAGTCCAAATGCAATTAGGACATGCTATTGAGTCATGGCTCGATGAGCCATGCTCGGCTTGGTTCGATAAGGGCTCGCGAACCTGGCTCATTACGATATGAAGCTGAGTCTGAGCCAGGATTTTGGACTTGATAGCTTAACGAGCCGAGCCCAAGCTGAGCCTTGCTCGGTTCAATAACTCAATAAGGGGCTCGATAATTAATATATATATATATACACACATAATATTTATATATATAATACAAACAATATAAAAGCAACCCTTTGCAATTTTCCCTCCACTAACTTCGCCCCTCTCATGAGTCACGAGTCATGATCCAATCCTCAAAAGCTACACATTTGCCCCTGCCCACTCATTAGAAAATTATTATTATTTTTAAATAAGAAAATATAATATTACAATCTATAATATAATTAAGTTTTTGCTTACAACTTGAATAGTGACCTACCGATAAGAAACACAATTTAGATAAATCATGTCTTCAGTTTGAATTTCTGTATAACACGTTTCCACCAAAAAGTACACATTTTCCTTAACGAGCTTGCCTTGGACTCTAGCCTAGACTGGGCTCGATAAGGATTCGAGCTCATCGAGCCCGAGCCCGGCTGAGCTTATTGAGCCCAAACCCGAGCCAAGAGCTGGTTTGGCTCGCTGGCCTCGATAGCTAGCCCTAAATGTAATCCCATGGGACATCATGTTCAAAGGATAGACAACAGGTGTGTTACACCACGACACCCTCGAGCTGTTCGACGAAATGCGCCTAAAAGACGTGAGGCCCAATATATTAGGGATAAACATGGATCTGATTGGTTCGGATTTTAGCTTAATCCGTGTCCAATCCAAGCTTAACGGATTTTTGTTTTTTCTAATCTAATCCAATCCATCAAATTTCTAAATCCAATCCGATCCAATCCATCGGATTACGGATTGGTTCATATTTTATACTTATGATTTCCCTCCCAATAGTGTACTTTACATGTCTATACTTTACATCACACTAGCCCTTGAACATTCAAATAATGACTTAAAAATTATTATATAAATAGAAGTAAAGAAAAGAAAAAAACATATCAAGTAAAAGTTGAAGAATTCCATTAATCCATTTTAAAAAAGTTGAAGACCAAACGACCAAACTAAATGATTATATTGAATTTGAAATATAATTTTTTTCTTTAATAAATAATGCATTAGTTTATTTTTTACAATTGATCACTACCAAATGATTCCATTAAAAACAATAAAAGTTATCAAATAACGATACAAAGTCAAGTTAGATAAATAAAAAATGTGATCTCTGTGATCATATATTGATAAAGTCCATGATTTACTTAGAATATGAAGCTATGCCAAATCCAACCACTCACAAAAACATCCTTCAAGGCTCTATAATATATCACTGAAAAAGGAGAATCGTAAAAAATGCATACTCGATTGAGTATGCAGGACAAAACTAACTTCAATATAGATAACCAATTAGGCATCATTCTTCTCATCTAAAATGGACTTGAATGGGAATTTATTTGTAAGCTTAAAATGGACTTGAACTGTAATTTATTTGTAAGATTATATCTATAATCAAAATATGCAAAATTCTATGAAAACATGAATAAAAAATATAGTTCAAAATAAAAATGAAAGGAATTAAAATAAAGCTTATTTCTTTTTAGATGGGTGTATTTAATTGATCCAAAGGATGAGGGCCTTGCTTGTTGGCTGGAAGGCAAAGGCCCTCTCTCTTGCCGTCCGTATCCAATTGATAAATTCTGTGATCAGGGGTGTCCTTCTATATTGGATTGCTGGCTCTCTTATCCCTATGAAGGTGGCTCGCAAGATTGATGGGATGTGTGCTGATTTTATATGGGGCAATAGGAGGCATGATATCTCTTGGGACACCGTCTGTCTCCCTAAAATGGAGGGAGGTCTTGGTATTAAATCCCTCCCTTCTCCGCGTGAGGCAATGGTTGCATCTTGGGCATGGACGCTTATTTCTTCTGATTCCTCGATTTGGGCCATCTTTATGAGGAAGAAATACCTTTACACGACCACTTTCTGGGGTATACAGCCTGCCAGAAGCGACTCTAAAATTTGGAAAGCTATTCTGTCGGCTAGGGGATCAATTCGTCAGGCCATATGTGGTGATGCTCCACCCTATAAGTGGGTGCATTCTCCTAAGGGATTCTCATTCTCTAACACCTTCGAGCTTCTTCGGCCACGTAGCATCTCTCCCCCCTGGGTTGCCACTGTTTGGGCAAAGGGTTCTATTCCTAAGTTCGCCTGCACTCTCTATAGAGCAATCTTGAAGCATCTACCTACCACTGATAGATTCGCCTCGTGGGGTGTTTGTGTTCCCACCGTTTGCTACCTGTGTACCTCCGCTATGGAGTCTCATGCCCATCTTTTCTTCAATTGTCCTTTTGCCTGGAGGTTATGGTATGGAGCCTATGCTGCATTGGACCAGCCATTGCCTCCTCCCATCCCCTTGGAAGACACTGTCCGTTGGATCGCACGTCTAATAGACCCCATCACCTGGAATTACCTGAGTAAACTTATTGGACTGGTGGCTTGGAACATTTGGAAAGAAAGAAATCATAGATGGGCAACCTCGCATACCAATAGTGATGTGCAAATCCTCCAACAAATTACTAAAACTGCGTCTCGGCTTTGGAGCAATGAGGGTACCTGAGATTTTTGCCTCTTCTTGGTTCCCTACTAGAATCGTTTAACTGCGATTGTAATTTTTCTCATTAGTCACTTTCTTGGACCTGATGGGTCTATGTATACCTTTTTTTCTTTAAGTAATACACAACTTACTTACTTATAAAAAAAGATAACAAGCAAAGAGAATAAAAATATTTCAGGCAACTATCCCAAATCTATTGTCTTTTAACGAAGATAAGAAAAGTGGCATCATACGGAGGTCAAATGGTATCGCATGGGAGGGGATTATGTTGTTTGAGACATGTGGCAACATCACGGGGAGGGGGCATGACAAATTTGTGCTGGGAAGGAATAACATTATGCAAGAGGGGGGCATCACCGAAATGGACTAGGAGGGAATCAAGAGGAATTTTGGTGGCCAATAGTGAAATGAGAGAGAGGGAATGGGTAGAGGAACAAAAGGACATGGATTTATAATTTTACAAGTTATAACATACTTTATTATTTTGGAGATTTAACATTTGTCTTTCAAGAGAGAAGAAATGGTGATATCAAGAGGACTTATATCCAAGATTGACATGAAAAAATGGTATGAGATTGATTATGTCCTTAGAGAGAATTCAAAATAGGTGCATCTAAATATTATGTATGAATGTATGTATTTATGTATGTATTTATGTTTGTATATATCTACATGCACTCGTGTGTGTGAACGGATTAATGGATTGGATCGGATCGGATTTTGGTAAAGATCCGATTCAATTTATGTTGTAACGGATTTCAAAGATTCCAATCCAATCCGATCCATTAGAATGATAAAACCAAACAGATCCAATCCAATAGCATCGGATTGGATCAGATTACGGATTTTATTTGTTCTCAAATCCTGTGCTGCGGTTGGGGCCATTCGGAAGGCCGAGGGCTGCACTACTTGGCGGTGAAAACTGGGTTTCGGGTCGAATTTGTTTGTGGATACGTTGCTGATCAACGTGTACGCTGCTGGAGGAGCGGCGGGGAACGCTTGCAAGGTTTTCGATGAAATGCTTGAGTGGAATGCCGTTGCGTGGAGTGAAATTGTGAGGGCGTATATATCGGAGAATCAAACATGAAGCTCAATGAGGCAATTGTCACACCCCCAAATTCCGTGATCGAGAATGATCGTGCAGATCTGGTAGCGGATGTTCGAGAATAATCGATAAAGCTGGACTTCAGGAGGAGTCCGAAAATACGTGGATATCAGGGAGGTTATCCACGGGAGTCTGGAGGCTCTACCGTACGTGATGGAGAAGCGTCACACAGGACACTGTCCCGGTAGCAGGGTGTCGTGGTGCTTGTAGCAGTGCGAGCACAACGAGTACAGTCAGCAGTGCAAGACATGACAATGGATGCACGTAGTCATACATACGCGAGCGCAGAAGGGCGGTATATAGTGAAGCAGTACGCATCGAGGAGCTATGCGGTACGGTCACAGAGGAGTACGCACGAAGGCGCACGGTATCGGTATTGATGCGTGGCAGTCCAAGGAGGCATGGAGCGTTACAGGTGCTGAGTACGAGCATTGTCGAGCATGCTCAGTTGTACACGTATGAGAGTGGTCTGGAGGCCACGATAGCGAAGTTCTGGAGGACTTCCCCTTAGCATGGAGAACGCTAAGGAAGGATTTACCGCACGAGGGTCTGGAGGCCGCGGGTTCCCTTTGACACAAGACCAAGTGTTCGGTGGCACTTGGTGAATTATGACAAAGCTGCATCAGCAAGCGTTGGAGCGCGAGTGTGCTGATGACTGGGCGTCAACCGTGCAGGAAGACGAAAGGACAACAAGGGAGTCGAACATACGAGTAGACAAGAGTTGCTGAGGAACGTGAAGGGTTGCCGAAGAACTCGAAGAGTCTCTTGTGTCTTTATGTATCATTATTGTAGATGTAATAATGAGTGTCCCTTGGGTTGCCTTGAGTCTTGTATATAAGGAGAGGTGGTGGCTCATTTGTAAACACACAAGTGTACACACACAGTGTTCACCCACTCCAGAGATAGTTCCCCTTCTAATAAAGAGAGGAGCTTTGTGCCCATGCTCGAGTGATTGCTTGGTTGAGTTCTTGAGCATTCTTGAGCGTGTTCTTGAGAGTGTTCCTGAACGATCCGGAGTTCGTGCTCGTGTTTGTGTTGGAAGCGTCGGTACGCCAGCAAGCAAGAGTACAAGAAGAGTTGGAGCGTGTCCGCGACCGTTCTACTCGGGAAGACTGGTTAGTTACGGGTTAGCTAACGCCGCACAGGATCGGTCGAAATCGATAGCGGGATTTTGACCCTGTGACATTTGGTATCAGAGCACGGTTCGTGATACAATTCGTTGGTGCGAATTGGTACAAAGCAAGGAGCAGATAACAGATCTTGGTTGGTGCCAAGAAAAGCGGGCAAAGCTACGAGCGACTGTCGGTGTAGTCGATAGCGGGAACTGAGGATACTTGTTGGAGCAAGTACATCTTCAATCAGCGGAGCGAAGATGGTGGGTGTTACCAACCGTGTAGCAGCACTGGAGCAGGTGATGACAGAAGTGGAGTCCACTATTGGGACTCATGCCCATCGCATCGCCGTCTTGGAGGATCGTTCTTCAGAAGGATCAAATGTTGGGGACGAGACCCAACAACGCTCAGCGGAGCAGATCAAGTCCTTAGAGGACAGACTGGAGGCGTTCAGCACGATGATGGAGGATCTACGCAGAGAGATTTCCCTCATCAAGAAGGCATTGGCGAACAGCGGAGGCTCCACGGAGGTGCAGCGACGTAAGGTACCTGAGCCCAAATCCTTTACAGGTACGCGGAATGCCAAGGATTTGGAGAACTTTCTACGGGATATGGAAGTTTACTTCGAGGAGACCAAGGCGTCGGAAGCTGAGAAGGTCGGTTTGGCATCGATGTATATGTTGAGCGATGCCAAGCTATGGTGGAGGAGCCGTGCAGCAGATGAGGCAAGACCGAAGATATCCAGGTGGGATGATCTAGTCGTGGAACTGAAAGCGCAGTTCCTACCGAAAAACACTGCGTGGATTGCACGGGAGGCTCTTCGACACTTGAAGCAGACAAGCACAGTTCGTGAGTACGTGAAGCAGTTCACGTCCTTGTTGCTGGACATCAAGGGGATGTCTGAGGAGGACAAGCTCTTCAACTTCACGATCGGGTTGCAAAGCTGGGCGCAAGCTGAACTGCGGAGGCAGGGCGTGAAGGACCTTAATTCAACGATTGTGGTGGTAGATACGTTGGTCGATTATGGGGTGGCCCAATCAAGTCACAATGCTGAAGAGAAAGAGTTCACCAGCAAGCCGAGGGTACGGTCGAAGGACAAGGGCAAAGGTGTTGCCCAAGATCCACCAATGGAGGAACGAGAGTACTCCAAGAGAAGGGAGCAACCCAAGAGCAAGGGATGCTTCATATGCGACGGACCGCATAGGGCGCGGGAGTGCCCAAAGAAGGAGAAGCTGAACTCTCTTCGTGGGGACGAGGAGGAGGAAGAAGAACGTGAGGTACGCTTGGGAGCCATCGATGCTATGCGCAAGGTACGTCTCACATCACTTCGAGCTGGAGCTTCGAATTCAGTGGAGGGAGGGAACTCCACAACAAAGAGCTTTGGAGGTGCCAAGGCTCGATCGAGGACGCACAGGAGTGCGCTGGTGCATGCGAAGCACCAATGTGTGTGCAGGAGGCACACAAAAAAAGCCGCGGATAGGAGAACATCCGTGCACGAGAAGACGAGGCAGAGCTCTGGAGGGCGATGCAACATGGACAAGGAGTTACACGTCCATGGGAGTGGAGTGGTGACGAACCACACTGCCAATGATCTTGCAGGAGGCAAGATAGGGAAGATGCTCGGAGCGCAGGAGGTGCTCACTCCCCAGGACACAGGTACGTCCACAGGGAACGACCGGGATCGTCAACGAGCGAGCGTGGAGGTGAGTACTCTACATGTAGAGCTGGAGCTGCCACACACCAGCAATGGAGCTGATGTATCCAGGAGGGATACATCGAAAATAGGAGCTGACGAGGGAGCTCCACTTTTCACGTTGAAGACCAAGTCGTGGAGGGACATGGTTCGTGAAAAGAACAAGTGCAGGAAGGGAGGCGGTGCAAGCTTGCACCGCCCTTCCAATTGAGCCGCATCGGGAGGTGCGTAGCAGATGGAGGATTGTGATGGGACGCCAGCTGAAGAGGAGATGCTCGGTTGAGGACAACCGATTCTTCAGGTGGGGGAGGCTTGTCACACCCCCAAATTCCGTGATCGAGAATGATCGTGCAGACCCGATAGCGGATGCTCGAGAATGATCGATGAAGCTGGACTTCAGGAGGAGTCCGAAAATGCGTGGATATCAGAGAGGTTATCCACGGGAGTCTGGAGGCTCTACCGTACGTGATGGAGAAGCGTCACACATGACACTGGCTCGGTAGCAGGGTGTCGTGGTGCTTGTAGCAGTGCGAGCACAACGAGTACGGTCAGCAGTGCAAGACATGACAATGGATGCACGTATTCATATATACACGAGCGCAGAAGGGCGGTACGTAGTGAAGCAGTACGCATCGAGGAACTATGCGGTACGGTCACAGAGGAGTACGCACGAAGGCACACAATATCGGTATTGATGCGTGGCGGTCCAAGGAGGCATGGAGCGTTGCATGTGCTGAGTACGAGTATTGTCGAGCATGCTCAGTCGTATACGTACGAGAGTGGTCTGGAGGCCACGATAGCGAAGCTCTGGAGGACTTCCCCTTAGCATGGAGAACGCTAAGGAAGGGTTTACTGCACGAGGGTCTGGAGGCCGCGGGTTCCCTTTGGCACAAGACCAAGTGTTCGGTGGCACTTGATGAATTATGACAAAGCTGCATCAGCAAGCATTGGAGCGCGAGTGTGCTGATGACTGAGCGGTTGACTGGACGTCAACCGTGCAGGAAGACGAAAGGACAACAAGGGAGTCGAAGAGACGAGCAGACGAAGAGTTGCTGAGGAACGCAAAGGGTTGCCGAAGAACTCGAAGGGTCTCTCGTGTCTTTATGTATCATTATTGTAGATGTAATAATGAGTGTTCCTTGGGTTGTCTTGAGTCATGTATATAAGGAGAGGTGGTGGCTCATTTGTAAACACACAAGTGTACACACACAGTGTTCACCCACTCCAAAGATAGTTCCCCTTCTAATAAAGAGAAGAGCTTTGTGCCCGTGCTCGTGTGATTGCTTGGTTGAATTCTTGAGCGTTCTTGAGCGTGTTCTTAAGAGTGTTCCTGAACGATCCGGAGTTCGTGCTCGTGTTTGTGTTCTTTAGCTAACGCCGCACAGGATCGGTCGAAATCGATAGCGCGATTTTGACCCTGTGACAGCAACCATCGTGACTATACTTTCCGCATGCTTGAGAGAGGGAGCTCTAGATGAGGGAAAGTGGGTCCATGTTTATGTCTATGGGAATGGATTTAGAGACAACATAAACACTGGCAATGAAATGCCCTTATTGACATGTATGCAAAGTGTGGAGGAATCGAAAGAGCGATTGAGGTGTTCGGTGGCATGAAAGTGAGGGATGTTGTTAGTTGGAACGTGATGATCTTGGGCTTAGCTATGGATGGTTATGGAATGGAAGCGCTACGAATCTTTAATCAAATGGAGAGAGCAGGCCATGAGCCCGATGGAATAACTTTTGTGGGAGTTTTATGTGCTTGCAGCCACATGGGATTAGTCAGGGAAGGAATTTCATTTTTCAGATCGATGATTGAAGAAAGCTTGATTAGTCCATGTATGGAACACTATGGTTGCATGGTGGACTTACTGGGAAGGTCTGTGATGCTTAGTGAGGCGTTGCGCTTCATCAAAGCAATGCCAATTGAGGCTGATAGTGTGTTATATGGAGCTCTCTATTGGCATCCTCCCGTATATTTGGAGATGTATATTCAGCAGAGTTGGCCATGAAAGAGCTTATTTGACTTCAACCTGTTGATGGAGCTAATCATGTAGCTTTTTGAATGTTTATGGGGCTTTAGGAAGGTGGAGGGAATTTGCTGCATCGAAGCATACGATGAGAAAGAATAATACAGAGAAATTGCCTTGCTGTAGTTCTGCAGAAGTGAATTCTGTGGTGGTAGAGTTCTGCTCATTCGATGTAAATCATCTGCATATAGAAATAATAATATATTGTTTAATCCAGGGATTGACTGAAATGTCATAGCTGGATTTGAATGTGATCGATAATGAATATATTTTGGCAACAGAATATTGTTTGTGAATATGTAATTTGGGTGAAGATCGACAAAAATCACATGGGAGCGTTTTCGGACATGAGAGTTGGATATGCTACATGTAAACTTCTGTCTTGTTAATTTTGTTATACTGAATTCTCAGTTCTAATCTGACCATTATGCTCTAAATTTGTTACAATGTACAAACTTGGGTTTGAGGCTCACGAAGGAGATTGTATAAGAAGGAATCATGAGATAGCTGCGAACCTTGAGGAATTAACATTTAATGTTTATGGATATTTACACCCATAACCTTGCATAATTTCGTAATTACATCATAACCCCACGTAATCGCGAATTACACACATGATCCTCAATACTCAATAGTGCTTAACTCTTACACCCATAACCCCCATGTTAACTTCCATCCAATTTCTCGTTAACTTTGACAGATTTCCCATTAACTATGACGGTATTCATCAAATATTTTACATTTTCTACCATTTCCCTTTCCTCCCATCACGGACCACCTCCATACCCTCTTCCTCCTCCTCCAGCACCCACCTCCTCCCCCCCCTCTGTCCCCTTATCGACCACCTCCTCCTCCCCTTCCTCATTCAGCACCACCTCCTCCTCCCCTTTCTCCCCCCGCCTCCTCCTCACATTCCTCCTCAAGAGGGTCTTAATGGCTGGAGCATGGCCTAAGAGGTCCGCTAGGAGCCTCCGGATGGGACCACGATGGGTCCTTTGATGCTGGAAAGGCCACTGGTGCCTGTTGTGGTGCGATTCGGGTCAAGAAGGGGGCCACGATGGGTCCTGTGGCATTGGGAAGGCCAAGAGGGCTTGATGCAGTGCGAGGATAGGTCTGGGAGAGACCCAATACCTTGGTAGCGGCACTGAGAAGCCTTCGTGGATTGATTAGATTAACTCATTCATCTGGTTGAGTTAATGAACTAAACAAACAGAAGGTTGTGGGTGTAAAACGGGGCTTTTATTTAAGATCTTGGGTGTAATTCATGATTACGGAAGATTATGATTGTAATTACAAAATTACTCAAAGTTACGCCTCCTTCATGAAGAGAGACAGCTATCGTTCGGGTTGAGGGTTTTGGGAAGGTAACCCCACCTTTGCATTTGACATACACCTGACAAAATTTTGGTACTTGCAAATGCTTTTGAAGATCAACAGATGGCTTAACTCCTCCGTCCCCCAAAAAAAACCTCCACAATGAAATCCCAATATCCTATAAGATGCTCGACAATAAAATGACCGATTCGCATATGTAATAAAAAATAGTTAAAGAAGACTGCGTTTCTTAAATCTCGTCAGGATATTCACGTATACAAGTCTTCTTTCGATTGCATCTGCACGTTTTACAATACTCTGAATAGGTTAGTGGAAGGGATGGATCTCAAGCACGTGCATAAGTAGTTGTGAATATCAAGTTTTCTTCCTAAAAGAAAATCCTTTCAAGTTCTACATAGAACGTTTGTTTGGGATTACAATACTATAGTAAATAATTCTATGAAAGGAGGATTTCAATAACCTTAGCGCTGGCTTGGATAATTATAGGTTAAGTTGGAAGTATTGTGCTTTTGCTATCTAAATGTCAAAAATAGGTCGTAAAATCCTATTGTGAAAATAACCCAATGACCTCTTGTATAGTGAAAAAATATCAAAGGGAGCAATTATGAGAATTAATACAAAAAATACTATCAAAGAAATTACATGGAATATAAAAACCCTCAAGGTATGTTTGGTTGGAGGATTTTCTGATGGTGGGTAACCTTCTCGAAAAGTGAATTATCCAGTGGGTAACTCTTTTATGTGTTTTGATGTTTGGATGGGAGGTTTGTTGTTGAGAGGGTTTGTTAAGAATTAATTATACTGAAGTTAAGTTATTAGAAGTTGAGTATATTATAAATTTTAAATGGCAAGATGGTATACTATAATATTATTTTGGGGTTTATCGGTTGTACCCCTCTGAGATATTGCAATTTCAATTATGCCCCTCCTTTTTTTGGGAATATCAGTTGTGCCCCTGCCTATTCGGTGTGCAGGACGCGATTTGTGATAGATGCCGGTGCCATCAGGAGGACGCAACACATATCTTTTTCAAATGTCCGCTCTTGACTGCGATTTAGAGGGAGTTGGGGATGTTGTGGCTAGATTTTGGTGACGTAGGGAGTTTTTGGAGATCTGTTCGTACGGTGGGCTGCAACTCCACTGACAATGTTTCCCATGCTTTCGCGACTCTCTGGGCAATCTAGCAAGGATAGAATGACCTTATTTTCAATAACCAGAGATTTTACTTGGAAAATGCTTTGTCGCATTGTAGAGCCTTATATAATTTTTGGGCTTCTCATTAATGTACTTTGACTAATTTCAATTAATATATTATGGCGGTGTCTCCCAACTTGGGGGATCACCCATCGCATTTTCATAAAAAATCAGTTGTGCCTTGACTTCTTGTCGTTTTATCACTTGTGCCTCTCTGTTACTTTAGTCGTCAATAATTTGAATCAAACCATGGTTTTTTCAAACCATGGTACAATTAAGAGGGGCATATCCGGGGCAAAAAAAGTCCACATACCCCTTTCACTCTTCCTCCCTCCTCCTCGCCCTCCAACCCTTCCTCCTCCGACCACCTCCTCATACATCCTCTTCTCCGTTGTTTACCATCAATAGCAGCATGTCGATGATGAGTTCGCGAGTTCTCGACGACGAGGCCGACCACCTCCTCCTTCATTCCCTTCCCCCCGGGTCCTGACAACTACAACATAGGGGATTTGCTCGCTCTATGCGGAGGAGGGAGTAGGGGGAGGACCTCGGGAGGAGGGAAAAGCTAGATTTGGGTGGAGGAGGGTGCAAGGGGAGGGCCTCGGGGCGGAGGTGGCCTGCTAGGTGGGGGAGGAGCTAGGGGTGGAGAGGGAGGTGCGGCGATAGAGGGGAGGTGCAGGGGTGAGGGGAGGATCTGGGGGGCAGAGGGGGAGGTCTGTGGGTGGGGAGATGAGCTGGGGCGGAGGAGAGGAGAGCAAGAGGGAGGAGCATGGGCAGAGGGGGAGGCGCATGGGCGGATGAACGAATGTAGGGGGAAGGAGCTGGGTACCGAGGAGCGGGGGCAGGTGGGAGGAGCTTGAGAGGGGGGGGGAGTGAGGAGGAGCAAGGCGGAGGGAGGAGATCGAACCTAGAGGGGGAAACACATGTGTAGGGTGAGGAACTTGGGGCAGATGGAGGCGCTAAGGGCAAAGGGGGAGGAGTGTGGGCGAGGGCGGGGGGAGTAGCTCGGGGGTGGAAAAGGAGGCGTAGGGGCAGAGGGAGGGGATTGGGGCGATCTGGAGGAGCCGATGGAGGAGCAAGAGGCAGAGAGAAGGAAGAGAAGGGGGATGAAGAGGAAGAGGATCAGAGAAGATGAAGAAGAAGAAGGGTATGGACATTTCAGTCTATTTTTTAAAACTAATTCCTATTGTGTCCTCATAGTTAACATCCATTTGCATTGGAAATGAACGCTAGCTAATCCGAGGGGCACAAGAAATAGAACGGTAAGAAGTTGGGGGAATAATTGATATTCCCAAAAGGGAGGGACATGACTGAAATTGCAATATCTCAGAGGGGTATAACTGATAAAACCCTAGATATTAAGGTACGTATAGGTATAATATAGATAATATGTAGACATAATATATAATAAATAGTAAAAAATCAGGGAATTAAGCGTGTTTGTGTTTTTAATATTTTATACTATTTTCATGTTGTTTTTGGAGGGTTTACAAAATTTTAAGGGTTTTTAATTGAATAAAAAATGCAAAACAATGAAGAAATGCACAAACAAAAATTATATGTGATAAATATAATTGTAAGGTATTTAAATTAATTTTGTAGGATTTTTTAGATGACATGATCTATTTTTAATTACAAAAATGAAACAAAAGAAAATACATCCTAACAGGGGTATAAATACACTTAAAGAAAAGTTTTATATGATTCTCGAACCCCTAAAATAAACTACAGGTCTAAACCAACAAATATCCCACGTAATTATAAATTATATCCACCTATCAAGGGTATCAATGCAATATTTAAAACATCCTGGTATGAGCATGCAAATTTTCCTAAAATATTACACTTAATATGCAACTGACTGAACTAAACAAAAATACCCAAACCTGGAGGGGTATGGGTGCAATTACAGTGCAATTACATCGAAAATCACGTGAGGACTGCTGGCAAGTGCGGGGTTCAGTGCAAATATTAAGAATTTAAAGAGATAGATGAAAGTTTGACAACTAAAATAGAAATACACAAAATACATGGGGTGAGTATGCAATATACCCTTTTATCGTGCGGAAGAAAACGACCTAGACCACTTCACTAATCCATGTATCAAGCATCCGTCGGCTGGTAGAGGCTTGCGATCGATCAGTCAGGATTAGTTTGCCCTGGAGGATCTGGCAGTCGAACAAGGGGAAGATCTAACGGTAACTGTACGCCTGGCAGAATGGGCCTGATGGGACGGCTATAGAGCACTAAGGAAGAATGAGCCAAGAACACGATTGCTGATGGTCTGAAAAGTGTCCTGACATCCTCCCGCACCAGTGGGAGGTCTCAAAAGAGTGCGAGAGGGTTTTGATCAGTCCGACGGAGCACCTGGACCTAGGCCTTCTCATGGGGGTCGATGGGTCCCTACGAGGCTCTCTTCTCAGTTCTTTCCTACAGGAGTTGGTTAGGGAACAAAAAGTGGAGCTATGGAAAGATCCAATGGGAGAAATGGATGGAGGATGTGTGGTATGGTGTTCCTCCGACGAGCGACGGAATTGGAGGAATAGGTTCCTCGGTCCGTGCGGGATCAAGATGAATGAAGTGGTGTCGGGTGTTAAGCAAGAGAAGGAGGAGCTTGTGGAGTAATTAGATGGGGCGGAGGCGTATTGGAGTAGTCTGAAACATATGGTGGAGCTAGAGCTCCACCATTCGAAGGAATTGAAAAGTACGCTAAAGCAGATTGAAGCATACAAAACTGACACTATGCCTAAACTACTATGAACTAAGGAATGAAAACCCAGCTCGAGTTTGCTTATTGACCATACAAATATGTACATTTCGACAAGCATTTTATTTTGAATTAGTCCTGTCCACTTTTTTGGAGTTTTTTTGAAAACATTATATACGACAACATATACATAATGAGTTTTTCCTCTTGAGCCAGTAGACTATCCATCTTTTGAAGCATTATTGCAACTCACACTCTCTTGTCTTTAGACGTCTTTGCTATTGGATGGGTTGGGGTGCACTTCCCTCCTTAGATGAGGATAAATGTTTCCACTTGTGTATGTCTCATACTGACAAATCCAATCCCCTCACGACTCCAACTGAGTTAAGCCAAGTGAAAGGTGCATGTGTCCAAGTTAGGTTATCAACAAAAGCCATGCGTGTGCTCCGAAATACCATACTTAAGAAGTCAAGACTACATTGAACCAACTCTCACGATTCTCAAAGAATTAATTCAACTAGACCTGAAGTATGCCAATTCCAGCTCCTGTAAGATTCTTGTGATTAGGTAGATATAAGGTCCAACGAAGCTCCTATCTTCGGATTTTACTTAGACTTGTACAGTTATCACGCTCAATCTAAAAATGTGAATGCTATGCAAATGCTACGTACAATGTAGAAAATATTTTTGTGATGTAATTTTCAAACTTTTGAACTTTTTATGGACTTTAGAAAAAGGTTTTGCAAATTTTTATGCAATTTTTCAAAAAAACTGTAATTTTTTGGGTATTTTTGACAATTAGAGCTCGTTTTTCAAATGTAACACAAAAGGGTGTATTGGAGAAAAAAAGATCAAACCCTCTTTTTATATTTTAGAAAATAATACCCTTAATTGGGAGTGACCGCGTAGTTGATGTATTATTTGTGATTTAACCAAATTATACAAGCATAATGGGGGTAGTTTTACCAGGCTCGACTGTGGGAAGGTGCAAGTATTGAGTAGTTTCCTGCTATTCACTATGAAGTGTAATGCGATCTCTGTCCACTATAAAAAAATAGAAGACTTAGAAAAGCAAACACTCGAAACCCTCTATCTCACATTAGACTGCTCGAATTTAGATCTAATATGCCAAATATGCATTTACCAGCAAATCCATCAAGGTGGGCGACATTCCTACCTTTATATATGGATCAAAATAGACCTAGTGTTTGCACTAAGGATTGCCTATGTTGGCACAAAATGCATGCATGTTTCGTCACAACAACATATGCATGTAACAATGAATATCTTGCGAAGAGGACAATGAATAAATTGTCAACATGTTACTTCATGTCAAATAAATTATTCGTTGCAGTGAACATTGCTATATAAGTCGTTAAAAATTTAATATTAACGTTGTTGAACTGGAACAACGAATAGACATTCATCAAATTGAAATGACAACAAACAAAATGTCAAAAGTTACTTTTTATACAGAATAGAAACCTTTGTTATTTGGATTTACTAGTTAATATAATTTATTTATGGTGACAATTTTTTCACTACATGAAATCTCAATGATTTTAATTTTCTTTTCATCAGTATTATGAAATGTCATAATGATTAATTTGCATGTAAGAGCAAATAATTCAAGATATGTTTGTCTATTATAACAAACATTAAAAGAATATGAACAACATAATTATAAACGAAGGAATCTTTACACTCATAGCCCTATAATCTTTCATAATTACGCATTAAATCCTCCATAATTCTAAATTACACCATAACCCTAAATAGTGACGTATGTTCATACATAGGCCCCGACCATTATTTTGATCACTAACCTAACCACGTATTCAAGTTAATGTCACCAAATATAGATCCAATGGTTGAAATTGTACTATTTATGTTATTATCTGCCTATTCAACCCTCCTCCCCCTCATATTCGTCTTATTTAAAAAATAAGATAAGAACTTGAAAGTACAATATATACTTTTAGAAAACATATCGATATGTCTCCCAATGATCAATTGAGAAACTTACTCATAAACCTCAAAAAAGACAATCAAATAAGGATTTAGACTTCGGATTTAATCATGATCTTCCATTGTCTACGATGTAAACATATTGAGAATATTCAAGGTGGTGCAACTTAAAAGATCTTATAGTATGATGCTTCCATTTTGATGGAGTGATGAAACACGAATGGATTTTGTGACTCAATTTGAATACATAAATCTCAAAATCACAATCATAGTCCAAAGAGCTGAACACTTGATGTGATTGGATTAAATACAATAAAAGATTGAGATTTACTTGTTTAGTCCAATCATATAACTCTAAGTGGTATAAATCTCACTATGAGATATAATCCTAATATCAAGTCATTGTACATGATATATACAATCTCCCATACCTTACCCAAGTATTTGTGGATGCTACACATAAATCTTAATTAGATTAATGTTGATTGATGTTAATTATAATAATGTATGAATATGATTCATACATGTAGACACATTGATTAATATGAATGTCAATTCATTATAATCAATTATGTGAATTTGATTCACATTAAATTGAAAGGACTTGCATACGAATACAATTCTCACTATTTGAAAATCGCGAGGTTTCCTTAACATGTCCTACATAGGATGATCGATAGCGGAATGTTTACGAGAACCAAGCACAATAATCGTAGTACAATAATCAAACTATGATAGAGATGGGAAATTTATGGGGAAAAACTCTCCTCGATGTGAGAGAAGGGAAACCCCCATAGGGCACGACGACCCCCAATAAATCCACTAGGTCTGAAAAATGAGAGGGCACAATGTCTTCTCAGTTTTGTTGTCCAACAAAACTGAGGCTCGATTACAAGAAAAAAATTAGATAACTATCACATTGTATTTGGAGAACACGATACCGATGCTTCTCCTATCCCTCCTCAAGAACAGACCTCCCTAGCGGCTTCTCCTTGTGCCTCCTGTGCAAACCCTCCTTGCGGGTGCGGCTTCTCTTCATGCACCTATGGGCTACTCTTTCCGCCTTCTGCGGGCTTCTCCTCAAACCATGCGTGGGTTGCTTCTCTCCTTTCTTGGACAGAGAGAACTAAGAGAGAAGAGAAAGAGAGAGAGAGAGAGAGAGAGAGAGAGAGATGCTTGTGTGTTGGGATAAGATCCCAAAGCCATGCATGGGGTTGCATTTATATTGCATCTCGCCACCTCTCTCTCCTCCTATTCATATTCCAAAGAGGAAAAAGAACTTCTTATTTACATGGAACATACAAAGAAAGGACGTTGAGTTCCTCAATTCCAGGACATTCTCTCTCCAACATACTTGGGATAATTTGCACATCAACCCTCTCCTATTTTGAGATTAGATAATGAACCCAACAACCTCTCCCTCTGATCCCAATGGGGAGGTCTCCAAGAAGATGATCATTGAGAGGTGACACCGCTCAGCTCTCTATAGAGTTGCAGCTTGTTACGAGTCACGACCTTCATCAACATATCTGACGGATTTTCATCCTGTGTATACTTTCTTCATAATGAGATGCTTCTTGTCAATTGCATCTCTCAGTCAGTGGTATCGCACTTCTATATGCTTTGTGCAAGCATGGTCATCGTGTTCTTACTCAAATCAACGGTGCTCTGGCTATCACCTAAGAAAATCGATTCATTGTCTTCGCATCCAAGTTCACCGAGGAATCATTGTAACCACATCACTTCTTTTCATGCTTTTGTTGCTGCAATGTACTCAGCTTCGATCATTGAGAATGAAATGCATTTATGCAACTTGAACTGACATGAAACCGCTTCCCCAGCAAAGTGAAAATGTATCCGAAAGTCGATTTCCTCTGATCCACATCTTACCATGTCAGCATCTACCTATCACAGAGTTTGGGATCTAATCTCCCAAACATCAGACACATACTTGAGGTCCCTCTCAAGTATCTCAGAATCCACTTCATATCTTTCTAGTGATCTTTCCTCGGATTCAACATAAACCTGCTCACTACACCCACGTCATGAGTAATGTCAGGTCTGGTGCAAACCATGGCATACATAAGGCTTCCAACTACGGATTAGTAAGGAATCTTGGTTATCTCATCTTTCTCCTCATAAGTAGACGAACATGCCTCTTTCGTCAAATTGAAATGAGCGACAAGGGGTGTGCTGACAGGCGTCGTATTCTTCATGTTGAACCACTTAGAATATGTTCAACATACTTCTCTTATGACAACCACAACTTGTGCTTCTTCTTCTTATCACGAGTGATCTGCATCCCAAGCATCTTGCTTCCCTTGCCCAAATCCTTCATCTCAAATTCCCTAGAGATTTTCCCTTTGATCTTTGCAATCAACTCAGGATCATGAATATCAAGATGTCATCCACATAAATCAACAGGATAGTGAACTTGTCATTGGGAAGATGTTGAACGTATGCACATGTATCCGAGGTAGTCTTCTTGAAGTTCTGGTTCATCATGAAGGTATAAAACTTCAAGTACCATTATCTAGGGACTTGCTTCAAGCCATAGAGACTAATCCTCAACCTGCAAACTATATGCTCTTTCCCCTTCTCTTGGTATTCATGTGGTTGTGATGACCTTTATTTCATCACCTTTATTCTATTATTTTGGTCTTAAAAAATCCTGGCTAATGCATGTAAATAGCCCTAATTTATGCAAATTAGCACACATTCTTTGTTGTATAAATAATATACAAATACTATTTTTAATATCAAAAGTGTAAAATAAAGAAAATAAAAGAAAAGGAATAAAATACTAAAGGTATTTTATGATCAGAAACCCTAAGATCAAGTCAAGAATTGATTTGATCAACAAGGAATAAAGTAGGGGAGATAAGGGCCAAAAATCACTAATAAGTGTCATTCTTTTATTAATTATTTATTCATTTTTGGGGCATATTTTATTATTTATTATTTATACCTCAAATAAAGAAACTTTATAAATAAAATTGTAGATAAAAAATATATACAAAAAATATAAAATTGATTTCATTCAAAAATAATATGCATTGTAAATTATACACACGAAATAAGATTCCAAAATCCCAACTTCCCAGAACCATATCTCTCAAATAAAACTCGAAATATATCAAAATCAATTTAATTATATATTACTATTAATAAGCTATTTAATGATGGTGGTTTCATATTTTTTCATTTCAAATATGAAAGTTAGATTTTGCACCCCTATTGTATAGTTTACCTATATAAAATATTTATTTTATTTATTCTTTATTATTTTATGATTTTATAAATATTATTTATATTCTTTGTACATATTAAAACTACAATAAAACAATAAAATAAAATATAAAAATTAAATTATATACTAAAATACATAGAATAATATACATATATAATATAAACCTATATTTAATTAAGTATAAACATTAATCAAAAAATACAATAAATATATATAAGTATATAAAAATAAGTTGTGAATATATAAAATAAGAGAATAAAATAGAAAATACAAAATAAAAGAATCAAAACGCAGGTAATTATACCGATAAATAAAGCCATAAAAATTAACTCGTAATAAAATTCCTCGAAAAAATAAAATCATAATAAAATAATATAGAAAATAATGAATATTTTTTTATAACTTAAAATTAATAAAATCATTTAATAGTTAATATCATTTTTCTAAATAAACATGGCTCAGTTTTTCCAGAATGGACCACGTGGACAAACGAGGTCTGCCAGTTGACCTCGGTCAACTGACTGACCTACCTGCGCCTAAAACCACCCTAGTTTTGTTCTATTCTTTATCGATTTTTGCAGTTTAATCCTTTCATCCATTCTCCTTGATTCTTTTGGATCTTTTTCACCTCGATTACAAGGTTTCACGCCTACGTGTTTCCTTGAGGATTGATCCTCTACATCGCCAACACATCCTCGTTCTTTGGAGCTCATCTACATCTTGTAAGATTTTTGAACTCCTTTTGAGCTAGTTTTGGCCCCCTTATCAGGCGCTCTGGATTGAGGCGAGTAGCAGGCGTCTCTCCAACCCCTTGGAGCAGATCCAAGCCCGGTCGAGGGCGGCTTCCACCCACCTCCAGTGGAGCACCGTCGTGAGTCGATGTCGTGGCTTGTAGCCACTCGAGGTACCTTTCTTAATAAATCGGGTAAAAATATTATTTGAAAAATAGTTGAAAAATAGTTTGGAAATATTTTTTTAAAATATTTTAAAAATTATTTTGAAAATATTTTATTAAATATTTTCAACCTTTGTAAAAATATTTTGTTTGTAAAAATTTCTTTTCTTTGTGTGAAATAAAAATGTTTGAATTGTGTAATTTACCCTTTAATTCGAACGTCGTGGGAGTCTCAAATCCCTGTAGTTTATAGTAAGGAATCATTTTCATACTTCTTTATCCATAAAAGTTGCATCTCTAATACATAACCAAGATCTCTTGTTCCAGTGGGCACAACAATATCCTGCCTTTAGAACCCGCAACAAGTCGTGAACTGCAACTAAATTTGTTTTCACCTTAACCAGGAATAAAAACACAATAATATATAATATGAGCCTAACGCCCAGTATGTGTCAAGATAAGGTCAAACTGACTAGCATAGAAATCAAGTCTCCATGTAGCTATATCAACAATTTCATTCATAACATATAAAATCATAATCGACGAACTTTGTACTTATTCCTACTTTGCATTTCTGAATAATATTCACATACATTATCTATGAGTACAATTATTAACATTTATAATTGATCAAGTAAAGAAAGTTTGTGTATCGTGTGAGTTACCATAAAAATATCAAACTCATATAAGCAATTGTCTTACTGATGAATCCACGATTCGTCGCCTTTATTCTTTTATTTTAGCTTCATTTTCTTAGTCAAATACCTGTAAATACTCATTAATTGCATAAAATTACCATTTTGCATGCATTTGTTAAAATTGCATTTTTAACACTTTTTGTACAAAAATAAAAGAATAAAGAAGAAAAGAAAAAGAAAGGAGGTATTTATGCAATAAATACAGACTGACCCGAACCCCGAGAGAAGGTCAAGACTTGACCTGATCGACCAGGAATAAAGTAGGGGGAGATAGGGTCTTCTGTCAGAAAATCCAAAAAATAATTTGTACATAAATTCCCTGTACATTTGTATAAAACTTGTACTATTTTATCTGTACATAATTTGACCTCAAATTAATTATTTTTGTAAACAAAATTGTAAATAAAAAAGTGTTGTAAATAATAAAAATAGTGTAAAATAAAATAATGTATATATTGCAAATAATCACCCTCAGATAAATCCACAATGCGATCATTGAGATAACAATTCTGGCTCCATACGAGCTGAAATTGAACCAAATTCACTTCAATTATACTCTAAATTAAATTATCTTTCAAATGACTGTGATTTCATGATTTTTGAAGTTACGGTTGAAAAGTCGGTTTTCTAGGGTGTTTTGCGCAGTTTCACCATTATTTATTGTACATATTTATTCATATTTATTTTTTATACATAGTGTACATATTTGTAAATATTATTTTCATTAAAAATAAAAATAAAAAATCGTAAATAATAAAATAAAAAAAGGTGTTTTAAAAATCATTTCTCTATTTGTACCTATGTGTATATATGTATAGTGTATTATATGTACATAATATTTGTATGCAACTAACTTCCTTATATAAAAGCACAAAAAATAATAATTAATTAATTTAATTTAATTACGAATTTTGTCTTTTTATTTAATTATTTAATTCTTTATTTGATTTGATAACTTACCTTTTACGTAAAGATTTGATTTTGTGCCTTAAATAGCCACCATTAAGGTGGATAATTGATTTTTGGAAATTATTTAATTTACTTGTTTTAATTAATTCAGAAATTCATTTTTAATTAATTAATTAATCATTTTATTTATTTAATTATTTTATTAATTAACCACTAAAAACCTTCTCCTTTTGTACATACCTTCCTTTTTCATTTTTTTCTCTTTTTAATGGACTCTTCCTCCTCATTCACTCTTTGATCGATCTTTGGTGGAGAGGAGCCCGATCTCCAAGAGCATTCTTGTTGAAGAAGGGTGCCTAACCTCCGAGCCGTCCGGTGACAGCACGTCGGTCCTTGTCGAGGCAATCATGGCATTTCCAATCCCAATGTGAGATCCAATTTATTTCTTGTCTTTTCCTAAATAAATCATAGTTATAATTTTCGCGTAGATGTCGTTATAAATTTTTAGATATTAAAATACCAAAAATTTTCCACCTCTCAAGCCCGCATCCGATCCGATTACCACATTCATTTTCGTGTCCTTCCGTTTCTTTTTCTATCTCACAAGACCTATGACCTCCGGTCACGTACGGTAATCGGAGCCACGGATCCATTCTTTTATCTCGCCGAGATCCGCCCATTCACACATCCTATTTTGTGTATAAATAAAAAACATAAAATAATTTTCCTGTTTATGTCACATTCGTTTTTGTAGGAAAGATTAAAAAAATTGTTTTCCTTCTCTCTCTCTAATCATTGTTTTGTAGGAATAAATAACAAAAACAAAAAAAATATAGTTGTTGTTTTCATTTCTAATGATTGTTTTGCAGGAAAATCAAAACAAAAATTATAAAAAAATAAAAAAAGTCTTCTCCTTTGCATTTACGAAATAAAAAAAATACATTTTTAATCTTTTCCTGCATGTTACAAAATAAAAAAATAAAAAAAATAAATAAATGCAGATCGCCCTTCCACCATCCACGCCCAGCCCCCGCGGGCGGAAGCCCCGTCGTCCGCCGCGCCTCTTCGCCCAATAGCGGGTTTTGCGCCCTCGGCCCACCGCCGCGAGGCGGCGGCACCGCAGCTCAAACCCCGTCGCGTGCAGCCACGCGCGTGCGCGCGGCCGCGCGCCGTCCAGCCCTTCGTTCCCGGGCCTTCGTGCGCGCTGCCCAGCAGCGACGCCGCTGCCACCACGCGCGACGCGCGTCCGTGCCGCTCGCCTAATCCCCGCCGCCCCGCTTCTCGGCGCGACCCGCTCCAGCCCGGATCAGCCGCTGCTCGCCACCTCCGCCCGTCAAGGCCGCGCGCCGCCTTGGGCGCGTTTCCTCACGAGCGCCGACTGGCAGCACCCTCCACGCGGACGCGCGAGCGGCAGCGCGCCCCCGACCTCCGTGCCCGCGCGCGGGCGGCGGCGGCCGCCCATTTCCCCCTTTTCCCATTTGACAACGGCGGCACTCCCTTGTGCCTTTGAGAAGAAGAAACAAGCACACACACTAGGGAGAGGGATTCAAATAAAAAATTTGGAACAATTGCGGACATCCCCTTGGATATTTCAGAAAATACAAAGACGCCCTCTCAACTCCAAATCACATACCTTACATGTGATATATTGGGTAAATTGTGATTCTGACTCAACATTTTATTTCTGCTACTCATTTCATGTATAAACTTCGAATAATTGCAGTTTAACCCCTGTTCCAGACCACAAACTTGCTTGCTTTATTTGAATGGAATAAATGTTTTTATTAGTCAAAAAATTTTGAGAAAATTTGTGGATCCTCCTGCTATAGTCTTTAACATTCTATAAATTTTTCATTAATTTTTGTTACCATTTGATATAATAAAAAAAATCAAAAACAGTGATATTTTGTCTGCCTGAAATTGCAAAATTCATAAAAATTTGAAAAATTGCTTAAAAAAGTCTAAAAAATTATTGTAGTTGTATTTTGATGTGTTTTAATTTCTTTCCAAATTTCATGCTTTAACTCATTACAAAACTCCAAAAAAAAATGCAAAATACTAAAAATCTTAAACAAATTGTAGAAAATTGTAGAAAAATAAAAAATTTTGATCGCAGTCTCTGTTTGTAGATATTTATCTTTAGTTTATCTTAAAAATAAATTTCAGGATTTTTGAGCACTTAAAGAATTTTTAAATTGCAAAATACTCCTGCCTGTGCACTGTTTCACTTGTTTTGCACTGTTTGATTTTTAGGAAATCACAAAAATATCAAAAAAATTCGAAACAATTACTAAAAATATTGTAAAATATATAAAATAAAAAAACATTTTCTTTTCAATTTTCTGAGCATTTTTGACCTTTTTGAAAAATACGAAAAAGTGTGGTGCGTGTTTTTACACTTTGTGCCTTATTTTAAAATAAAAAAAATAAAAAAATCAAAAACTACTAAAAATTCATCTATGAAATCTGACTGCATAGTTTTTAAATCGTGCTCCTTGTGTTCGACCTTGGTCGCTATACCGGGTAAAAAGAATAGCGAAAACCGCTTACATTTTTTTGATTGATTTATATCTTATCTTGAGTGGTTTTAAATAAAAATTTTTCTCGTTGACCGATTCGAGTTGTTGAGAACGACGACATAACTGTGATATTATTTTATCCCTTCTTAATCGTGTCGGATTTCGTGTCATCACTTACCTACACCTATTATTAGCAAAATTCGCAATTATACCCTTATCTCACTATATAGAAATGAAATTTATAATCGTCATATAATTTATTCATAATCGTTATCATACATAAGGGTATTCATAACACATAACATTCCATATTTCATATTCGCTAACATATTCATTTTATTTATGTATATGCCATATACTAACTTTAATTTTCACACATACATTTAGCTTTCAAATAAGCACTTGGATTTCATATAAATACTTAACTTTCACATAAGCACTTAACTTCTTCATAAGTGCTTAACTTATTTGTTATATGGATTTGTCTCACTTCATAAATTATTAGGCAGTTTTGGTGTCTTTTACTATTGGCAGAAGCAGTCACTCAATCAGTAATAGAACATGATGACATCAACTGAGTCAATTGTAGGCTTTTCACGAGGTTCTCTGAACCTGACAACCCTGAAGGTGTTTCCCTTTCGGCTCGAATAAATAGACTCTAGAAGTTGCTCACAACTTAGGTGTAGCACTTAGCTTCGCGTACCATTTAAGCGCCATTATTTATGTTAAGGAATTTTAATTCTTTTAATACAATTTCTTTTCTCATATAATATTGGTTCATGTGAATATATCAGTTCCAATATCTTAATATCAACTTTTATGACTTGAATGCTTCAATAATCACTATTGCTTATTTTCAACTTATTAATGGCGAATTATTGCATATATAGAAATCACATTTTTCCATAATAATATAGCATAACATTACAATTTACAAACACATGGTCAATTAATATATATTCAATGGATTCTTCTGTTGGCTTCAACAAGTTATATTCAAGTGGTTGATAATTTTATTGATGACCAGTCCCGATATTTGCATCTTTAGATAAGCAACTACAATTGTTCTTTGTATGCCAAAATTTGGATTCTTTTATAAGCGGCAAGATGCACCATATTTACCCCAACGTAATTTGTTAGCAAATAATAACATTTGCATAGTATGCATACCTTATCTACATAGAGATAAATCATTTCCGGAATTGGTTATCATCATCGTTATGATAACTAAGATTATCATCAATAACATTAATTACCTACATTATAAAACAAATAGCCAGACGAAAGGATAATATTTGACTCAATTTACATACATGAATTGGTTAGGGATCAATTCGTAAATTAAGTTCATATCTCAATGGCCTACGGATTATGCACATATATGTCTATTATAGCATGTCCGGAACATGCATCATATACTTGGGATGCTTTTCATTAAAACTAGATACACACGTGTATAGAATACTGTACAGAACATGCATCATATACGTGTATCATAAAAATTGTTGGCACGAGAATGCGTAGCACACGTAAAAAGATACACAATTATACATTAGACAACTACTCACTTTCATACTATGTGATGTATATCATGTATATACTCAAGTATTGTATACTCACGTCAGATTAAAGAGATAGCAACAGATGCCTTTGACCAATAATCCAGATTCGTCAAGACGTATACTAATTACATGTATAATTAAACTCCAACCACGTGAATTCATAACAACAACGAAAAGAGTTTTGGCATATTAAAATCCTACAATATAGATCCATATCAAAGGAAATATTTGAGGTTTATTTATGTATTAATCATGAGATATTATGTGAAACCAAGAATACATAATTTACCTTCATATTTTATCATCCTTTAACGATAAAAAAACACATCTTCGATAGTATATCGATAGTAAGGGTTCAACACATACTTCGATGATGCGAAAAGTTCGTCCATATTCACGGAGACACCTCGAATCTGCTTATCCGAACTGTCGTAGACCTCGTCAACCCACCTTCAGCTCTGTCGGATCAACATTCGACGCTAATGAAGAGGGTTGCCGTTGTTGAATTAGAAAGAAGCACTGTCAGAAGAATGTCATCATCGGGTCTCTCTCTTCCTCTCCCTCTCTATATTTCTCTCGCTCACTATCTCTATCTCTATTCAACACTCTCTCTTGTTCATTCTCTCTATCTCTATTTGCACACACTCTCTCTCATTTAGTCTCTCTATCTCTATTCTCTCTCTCTCTCTCTCTCGTTTAGTCTCTCTATCTCTATTCTCTCTCTCTCGCCTTCCACCTCTCTATCTCTCTTGAATTGCGATGGAAGATCTCAATGAGTCAAGATCCTATTTTTAGCAAATGAGAAGGAATACGTGGGCATGTTTCCATGCTGTGGAAGGCTTCCAACAAATATCTCATATTTGACACACATACCCCTCTATTTTTATCACCCAACCCTTCCATATAAAGCTCCATCACGTTGTTAACTATTTTATTGTTTTATTCTCTTATTAATTTCTCTTGATAACATACGGGTTGTTACACCCATCATACACTAGGTAAGCCACATGAATATGTGAAATCAAAATATTATAGGGAAGAGAGGGATCAGTTGAATTCAAAGAGCATCGTAGACTTGCAGTAGTTCTTCTTCCTCGATCATATGTTCCTCCTTCACAACAACTCCTCGCAACCCCGTAAACTGTAATTCCATTTAGCGTAAATGCATCTAGAGTTTATTTCATTCAAAACTAGGTCGATTAAACGTCGTTTTGGACAAGTCCAGGACCCTCGAGAAGTGATAGTACGGTTAGAGTTTCTGATTCCTTCAACAGTTCTTAAGGTTTATAATTGCAGGAAACATGGTTCATTTATATTTGACTGAAACAGAAAATCTCACTCCCACTTGATAAGAAAGTTTAACAATCATAGAAATCTCACGTTACAAGCATTACACAGATAAAATATCTGCGGTAGCAATAAATATAGAACAATAATATCCTCTCAAAGGGCTGTCAATTCGCAAGCCTGTCCAGAGCTTGAGTTATTCAATACAGTGAAGCAGATCTACCTGGGCTCCGCCTCTGTAATTGACGCCTCATTGGTAGTAACAACGTCGGCCTTGGAGCTCGACGTCGCTTGCCCCATCTTGCTGCAGGAGAGGAGGAATGCAGGCTGAGATGGAGCCTGAGCAGAAACCGTACGTCTCACCGCTCAGCATGAGAACAATGGAAGACATTGCAGGCCTGTCATTCGGAAACTCTTGAACGCACAGCAGACCTATATGTATGCACATCTGCACCTCGCTGTGACAATAGCTTCCTTTGATGGAAGGATCTACTATTTCTGATACCGACCCATTAGTCCAATGATTCCAGACCTGGAGAGTGTTAGTACTCTATAGTCTACTTTATAATAATCTCTCCCGTATTCAGATTGACAATGCTGTTTGTAAAAAGTCGTATTCAAATTGTAAAATTGCATGCTGTTTTGTAAAATAAAATCTCAGCAAACTGTATTAATGCATTACTTGCACTCTTTTGTTAAATTTATATTGTTTTTTTTGTAAATCTCCATAGTAAATTTGTAGTTTTTTCCGCGCTACTTTTGTAAATTCGGGCTCCCGTATAAGTAATTGTGTGTAACATGTTGTAATTACGATATTGGTAACGTCATTGTAAAAGTCCGTGCTCGTTTTGTAATATTAGTATGGAGTTCTGCAAAAAGAAGAAGATGGTAGTATGCCAATTATTATGATGTAAAATCAGTCCTTTCAAAAATAATGTAAAATTAGTGTATCGAATTGTAGATTCAAATAATCGATTTGTAAAATCATTGAGTTAATTTGTAGATTTAGTACATCGATTTGTAAATTAGTTCACCTACTTAGTGGTAATGCACGAGAAATTTAATGGATTTTTTTTTCAAAATTCGGTTTTGATAATTCACCTAAAGGAATAATCTTTGTTACGAATTTGCTAAGGGTGCGTTTGGTACGCTGGTTAAGGCGGGTTAAACTGCTAGAGGGTAACCCGTTTTTTGATTTTGATGTTTGGATAGAGGGTTAAATTGGAGGTGGGTTTGTTATGATATGATTGTATTGAAGTTTGAAAAAATGAGTAGTTATTGTGATGTGATTGTATTGAAGTTTGAAAAAGTGAGTAGAAGTGGAATAATTTATAATTTTTATATGATGTGATTGTATAATATATTGTTTTTTTGATGGAATTAATAATGGAGAATTGATTTATTTAATTTTTTAAAAAAATATAAGAGATGAGGCCACGTAGGAGTGAGAAGAAGTGAGATAAGGGAGGTAAACTCCCCAAAGGGGAGTTTATCCCTCTACCCGAACGGGCTCTAAGTGCCTAAGTAAAGGTAACCCTATTACTGAAGCTTTATGTTTATATGGATTTTAAAATACTATCGTGTCTATTTTGCTCTTGATTTTATATCCAGGAGCCGGAAACTAGAGAAGGAGGTCAAATTGGTTTCAAATGCACACCATGACTCATGTGAGTTAAATGCCTTAAATACTCTGCTAGATGTTCCAAGAATAGATGAGTTCAAATTATTGTATCAACGTTTAAAGATTAGATACCTCTTTGTCTGAAACTCAAATACTTGATTCCTTAAAGTTCTGGCTTCATACAAAGCAAGCAGATTCATATAGCTATTCTAAAAAATGAGGAAGAAACTCTTATCTTTGATTTTCAAGGATATTGGAAAGTCATAATTGACATTTATGGGAAGTTGTTCCCAGATCCAAATTCTTCTAAAACAACGTTCTTGTTCCACAAGATTTGTTAGCATAATGTTCTGAACCCTAATTTCTTTATATCCCTTTCTCATCAAGCCAGGATGAAGCAAGGAGACTGACTTTCCAAAAAAATAAATAAATTAAAGCATATGCTCCTCATGGTATCATTATTGACTTTATAATAAAATTTTGGCCGACACTCAAAAATGACTTCATAGATATGGTGTCCTGCCTTCAAGATGATAGCTTTAATGCAAGAGACATTCGCCATCTGAACGATTCAATCATTGCCTTGATCTCCAAAAATGGAAATCCTAACGAGCTTGAGAACTTCAGACCTATTAGCCTCCTCCAAGCCCTTCGTTTGCAGCTGGTCAAGGGATTGAGAGTGACAAGAATATTCTTATCGTGCATCCAACCCTGGCTACTAGCAGTGACGCTAGAGTGCTGTCAGTCGACCTACGGTGTTTCTTTGTGCCGGAAAATTCTTCTTCTGCAAGAGCAGAGACTGATGGCTTGTTATCACATGTTGGGGAAGTGGAGGGCGGTTGTGATGAGGGAGGTGAATCGGGTGCTTAACCAGCCTTCTGTGATTCTAGGCCTTGATGTGGGAGGTTGTAGGCAACACCGAAAGAAACGATACATACCAAGGAAGGATAGATGTAGAAGAACCAAGGAGGGGGTTGTTGATACTTCTCTGCTCGCAACAGGGGGATCAGAGAAGCTTAATTTGGCTAAGGTAGCGGGGGTGATCCCCATCGTCGGGAATAACACAGGTTGCAAATGAAGATAGCCTCCTGGAATGTACGGGGTTTAGGGAACCCCGAGAAAAGAGGTTCTGTGGGATCTCTTTTGAATGATTGGTTGGTCGATATCATTCTCCTTCAAGAGACAAAGCTCAATGATTGTCCAGAGTCATTGTGGAGGTCTCTTGGACTGATGAACAACTTCTCGGTGTCAAATGCTGTTGGCAGTGCAGGCGGTATTGCTGTGGCTTGGGATGGGGACCTGTTTGACTTTCTATCAGAGAAAAGGGGCAGATTCATGTTGGCGGTGGAGCTACTCGTGAAGCGTCTTGGCTCTAGGCTAGTGTTTTCGTGTGTCTATGGGCCAACTGACCGCATGCTACTTGGCAACCTATGGACATTCCTCAGGCTGACTAGCTTCTGCAACAGGCACGAGGCAGCCGACCCCTCTCCTTCCACTGACCGCCAATGATCAGCAACCAAATCACGGAAGCCATCTTCAAGCAACCAAGCCCTCTCAAATCTGAAGAAAGAGCGTGGGATCTCCTCCTCAGCACTGTCCCAGACAAGAGGAGAGTGATCTGATCTAGTTTTCGGGCGAGAAGAAACTCCACACATGTGGAACAACTGCAGCACCTCTGGAGAGACCAAAAAACGATCTAATCTCGAACGGGACCCAGAGTTTCTCCAAGTGTATCTAATGTCAACAGCGTCTAGCACCTCCAGCTGCAAATCTCCCACGAAATCCACAAAACCTTGTGAGCCATGATCCTGTCCCCCCAGCATTCCTGGTCTATCCGATGCCAACAAAGTGACGTTAAAATCACCAGCCACAATCCAAGCTGCAAACAGAATAATGGCAGAGGAAGGGATTGCGAGGCTTGACAGGTCGGAGGACTCTAGGGACCTGATGGATGAAGAACTGAAAGAGAGAGGAGATCTCATGAAGGTTGTTCCTCTTGAAGATAAGAAAAAGGCGATGGAATGGAAGCAGAGATCAAGGCAGAAATGGATCAAGGAAGGTGATGCGAATACAAAATTTTTTCACACAGTGGCCAGCGGAAGGAGAAGAAGAAATCTAATCCGGGTAGTGGTTGTGGGGGAGTCGAGAGTGGAGGGTGATAAGGAGATTGGAAGAGCATTAGTGAATTATTTTCATGAGCTCTCGAGAAGGGTGGTGCCGAGACCTTGGAGGTGGGCGGGAACGGGGGCTCCAGTCCTCTTATCCGAGCAGAGAGAGCGATTGATTAGACCTTTCACCAAAGAGGAGTTGAAGCTTGCTGTCTCCTCACTGAATGGTGATGGAGCGCCTGGACCGGATGGCTTTCCTGTTTTTTTCTACAGCGAGTTCTGGGAGGTGGTGGGTGATGATGTCTTTGCAGTTATGGAGGAGTATGCTATTTCTTCATCAGAAGAAGGAGCCTTTCGAACGTGTTGAGGATTACCGTCCCATCACCCTTTCTAATGCTATCTATCTGATTATTGCTAAAGTTCTTGCTGAAAGACTTGGTGAGGTCCTTCATGACATGGTTTCTCCGGTGCAATTTTATATCAGGAAGACAAATTGGTGACAGCTTGGTTATGGCCTCTGAGATTATAGCAGACTGGCAATGGCGTCAGGTTCGTGGTGTGTTATGGAAGGTGGACTTCTCTAAGGCGTATGATAGTGTTGATTGACATTTCTTATGGTCTGTGTTGGTCAAAAGGGGGTTTCCAGATTTGTGGATCTCTTGGATGAAACGATGTCTCACCACTGCATCTTACTCTGTTCTGGTGAACGGTCGTCCCGAGGGGGGAATACTTCCAGCCACAGCGTGGTGTTCATCAGGGGTGCCCTTTGGCACCGCTTCTCTTCGTTCTGGCAGGGGATGTTCTACCTCGTATGGTGAACCAAGTTATAGCTCACGGTCTCACAGCTGGCTATTCGTTGGGGGACATATCTATCTCGGTTCTTCAATATGCAGATGATACTATTTTCTTTATTGAAGGTGGGACTGCTGAGGTAAGGAGTATGTCGTTGGTTTTGGAGATTTTTGGTGAACTCTCTGGCCTAAAGATCAACAGAGAGAAGTCTAGCGTGATCCCTTTTGGTCTTTCAGAGGAGGAAAAGGATGCTTGTTCTGAAGAGTTAGGCTGCCCTTGTAGTACAAGATCGATTAAATATCTTGGCCTACCACTGGGTTGTGGTCGCTTACATCTTTTTGATTGGCTTCCAGTGGTGGAGAAGCTGGAGAGGAAGCTGACGGGTTGGAAGGGCTCTTTGCTCTCTTGTGGTGGGCACTTGACTTTGGTGAAGGCTGTCTTGGCGGCAATCCCAATTTTCTTCTTGTCGACTAGGCTTCTTCCAGTTGGGATTTGTAATCGGCTTGAGAAGATCATGCGAAGGTTTTTTTGGGGTAAGACTGGTGGGGATGGCCGTGCTCTGCATCTTGTGGATTGGGATACAGTTACTTTACCCAAGGAGGATGGGGGACTTGGGGTGCCGAGGCTGGAGTTGGTAAACCGTGCACTACTGTTGAAATTGGCTGCGAGAATTTGGGGCGACAAGGAGGACTTATGTAGCAGACTCATACACTGCATCTACAGGGTCGAAATCTGCTCTATTAATACTATACGTAACATTCGCTTTGAGACGACATTGTGGAAGGGTATTCGTGCGACTCTCCCAGATCTTCCCCAACTCCTCCGTCCGAGATTAGGCGATGGCAACACCTTTTCCTTCTGGACATATTATTGGACGGACAACGAACCTCTAGCCTCCCGCTTCCCGCGTTTGTATGCTATAGCTGTGGATAAAAGTGCTGGGGTCGCAGATCTATGGGATAACGGTTGTTGGAAACTTGATTTTGCAGGTGCACTCTCTGAACGATGTATGTAGGGATACCGTGACTTGATGGTGCTTCTAGGTAGGATTGAGGGCCCCACGATTGGTAAAGATCATTGGGTTTGGAGAGAGGGTGACTTCTCAGTCAAGAAGGCCTACGCTTTACTGATCAAGAGAACATAGCCGCTTGAAGAAGACCTTACTAGGGATTGTAGGATGATCTGGGAGTGGAAATTGCCAACACGTATTAGAGTTTTCATGTGGCTCCTGAGACATGGAAGATTACTCACCAAGGAAAGACGTGCCCGCATCTTGCGCTCTGATGATAACTCCTGTGTTCTTTGCAGCTCAACACTGGAATCCGCTGAGCACCTATTCCTGAATTGCGATAAGACGAAATATTTTTGGCGGATGTTTGATGTAGATTGGGTTGATCTTAGCAACATGACATCCTTCTGGGAATCCCTCCTCAACTCCAGATTCCGTCCAACTGCCGTGAGATTAATGCCAATTGCTGGCTTATAGGCTTTATGAGTTACTAGAAATGGTGTAATTTTCCGTGCAGAGAGGTTCTATGTTGAAAATGTAGTCCACCTTGCTTGGACTCTCCTCGAGTCCTGGTTGATTTGATCCTTTTATTAATATATTGGGGCAGACACAACGCGTGTTTCCCCCTTTTTTGACTCAAAAAAAAATAAATCTTCTCATATGTACCATCTCCAAAGTCCTAGCCATTGTTGGGCTCTGGGTCGCAGAGAAAACATTCCACCTTCTTAGTGTGCCTTCATTTTACGGGTGCCTCAATTGAAACTTCCTCTATTTTGGGTGGTTTATCTTGGTTAATGCAAAGACAAAATTTCTAAGGATTTATTTCTAAAAGACTTTTGATGATCTTAGGTGGATTTTCATCAACCTTTATTACATGTATTCGAGCATTGCTTGAAACTATGCATGTTTCATTCAAGATGAATGGTTCCTCGGTTGGATTCCTTCAACTTGAGCATTGGGTCAGACAAGGAGATCCTATTTCTCTTTCATTGTTCAACCACTCTCTCTGTTTTTGATGCGATTTTGGTAAAGCTAGCTGAAGTGGAAAACGCAAAGGTTTTTGTAAAGATGGCATGCAATCAATGTTTACCAATGTGCAATTTAGTAATTACCTCTTGATCTTCTTAGAATATCATGAAGAACACATCGAGAAAACACTCTGTACCATTCGGATTTTTTCTTCAAATTTACCAGGTCTTGAGATATCAGTTAGAAGATGCGAGATTTGGGATGCCGAGTTAGCTAAGAGAGGAAGAGGAAGGCACAATAAGTCTTGGTATGAGACTATCTGAAGGGATCTTAATCCTTTGTATTTAATCCCGAGAATGACCCAAAATACATTTGAATGGAAGTAAAAAATCCATGTAACCGACTCTACTTAATTGTAGAAAAATGCTTTGTTGTTGTTATCAGACCTTGAGATTAACAAAGGGCAAGTCGAGGTTCTAAAGCCATCCTAGGATGGGACCCTTGTTTTTTTCTATGAAATACTTGAGATTTCCCTATCCTCAAATAAACTTCTAAATGAAGATTAGAGTCCATTGATTAAGAAATTCATCTTTAAATTGCAAAGTTAAAAGGCAAATATCTCTTAAATTCCCGCAAAAGTTTGCCTATTAAAATAAACCTTAGATCCTTCGGAGACTCACCTTATATCATGTTTTTAAAATGTTGCATGTTAAGAAGATTGACAAAATAAGATGAAAATTTATTAGAAGTGAGAATACCACCAAACAAGAAAATGCCAAAGTGGCTTGGAAAAAAGTTAACACCTAGATAGTGACAGATGAGAGATTATTGATCCGAGGCTCTTCAATGATGCACTCCTCACAAAATTCACCATCATAATTCAGCATAAAAAACTTGGTTATCTAATATGTTAAGCACATGTTCCTTTCGAGATATACCCATTATTTTAGCTTAATAGAGATGTACAATGTCAGTCTCCAATCTGGAAAGCTCATATGAAAGGAGCACACTTGTTACAACCAACTATAGCTAAACACATCCAATCGGGTAAACTTTCCTCCTTATGGAAAGACTCAAATAATGGATCTCCTCCCTTCAAGACCACCTTTCTTTAGCTTTGGTCATTGAAATGTAACAAGAGTATCTATCCGTAATGGTCTAAATACACGAAAATGTAGGAACAATTTGTTATAACATCTAGCAAATAAAAGAGATAATTTAGAGGTTCATTGGAACTTGAAAAGAAATTAAACGAATTATACTCTTCTTGAAATCCTAGCTTGGAAGATCATATTGCCATTACCTCTCTTTACTGGTCTTCCACCAGCCCCTTAAATCAAAACGATATAATGAGGGAGTGAAATCTTCCTTCAACGACAAATTTTGGACAAATTTGTTTGACCTCAGAGTGGCCTACTTCTTGTGGTTGCTAGCTCATGTCAAGTTAAACACTCATGATTTACTTTACAAGTTTAAGATCAACATTACTAATAGATGCTACTACGCAAAGCACATTATGAAGCATATGGACATCTTTTTGTGCAATGTCCTATTACTAAATTCTTTTTTTCTTAAATGTGGTAGTATCCCTGAACATATACAAACTTAAACCTTTTTTATTCTTAACATCATCACTTTGTGCTAACAATGTGCCTTGGCACATCCCTTGTTTGAAGGAATCTCTTTGGTGGTCGATTTGGAAGGTGCAATGCATAAATGCCTACAAAGATATACCGATTTTTGATGTAAAAATCATCCAAGAAACCTCTCTTACATCCAAAAACAAGAGCGTGCTACATGGTCGAAAACTATATTTCTCTTTCATCTCTTTCAAGAATCTCACTCGTACCTTGACAGTTAGAAGATGTTAGACTTTAACCATAGTTCAAGCACCCCCATCATCTACGACAGGTGGTTTTTTTTGTTTTCCCCATGGCCTGACTAGTTTAAATGTTTTTTTATCGAACTCTGTTGATATGCTTAATATTTTAGAGTTGCTACTTTTTGCCCTGTGCATGTGCACGTTGCTTATGATCACGATGAACTATCGTTTTCTTTAATAACATTCTAGATGAATGAATTATGATCGTTTTTCTAAAAAAGTAAAAGTAACAGTAGTCATATTTATATCTTGGAATTTATACACTTGTGCCCCTTTCAATTCACCAATAACATGTGTTCCTCTCTAAATTTTACCAATAATAGTTGTGCCCTTATTTTGCAAATGGCACATTGTGCCCTTATTTTGCATTAACCATTGTACATTCATAGAAGCATCTCTAATAGTATTTGTGCTCTTATCTTTAACATCCATTGGTCAAACGGTTGATAACGGTTAGAGGATTAACATGCAAAAATATAAGTAAACACCAATAAAAAAACTTTTCTATTTTTATCATAGTTCTTTTCATCTTCTTCCCACCCCATGGCACCCCCTCTCAATAAGTACCCCTCGCTACTGAACAACTTCCCGCAAGTCCCCAAGCTATTACTCTAAGCTGTATGTTGCAAGTTGCAATTGATGAGAGGTATACCCCTGCACATCATGAATATGCATGAATCAAATTCGAAAAATATGAGACTCATTGTATGGATGATAAAACAATCATAAAAAATATGATTGCAATATGAAACTATATGGATATGAAAATGATTTTGACATCGTTTCATGAACCACATGAGAAAGGAAAATATATCTTTGATGCATGTAGTTTCTAACAGAAGAGACCTTCTGATTTGATTCCGATCCGATGGCTGCTACACTCATGGGTACAATGAGGAATCATGAGTTTATTGTCAACTTGAGAGATGTTCTTTCATTCTTTGTCCATGCCAAAGATGATATGGATAATCACCACACTCCAAATTTTCTCACGAAATTAACTTATTCTCTGGTACAAAGCGTATGGAGGAAAATGAATTTTAGTCAATTTGGCAATATACCTATATATATATATATATAGAGAGAGAGAGAGAGAGAGAGAGAGAGAGAGAGAGAGAGAGAGAGAGAGAGAGAGAGAGAGAGAGAGAGAGAGAGAGAGAGAGAGAGAGAGAGAGAGAGAGAGAGAGAGAGAGAGAGGAGACGAGTGAACATCTAAGAAGGAGAAGGTAGGGAGATGAGAGACAGACCAATATGGGTAGAAGAGAGGAACTATTTTTTTTCTCTTTTCTCCTCCTAGGATTAGGATTTTTGGGAGTTGAATTGAAATAAATTGAATAGAACATTACAACTCCTTTTCCCCTAACTAGGCATCGATTTAGTGGGATTTTTTCTGCACCAAAAATCCATCCATACGTCGATTCCTATTTGGATTGGGTCTTTGACAATTTTATAATTCTGTCCTAATATTACTATCATTTGGCTTAGGACAATTAACAAATCATCATCTCAACTAATCTCAACCAGTGAATTCAACTCATTAGTCTTAAATTAAATGTACATAAATATACATTTAGTTAATGAAGAGTGCGATTCTAATTCATATTAACATTAACTTAATATGGGAATCATATTCACGTAAGTCTTCATAATAAATGCGAATCCTAATCACATTAATCTCAATTACTATGAATCCATATTTATGTCAATTAAGTGTTACTTATGTGAATCACATCCACATATTCTTAGTTATCAATCAACTATAATAAGAATTTTGCAATCCTTATATTATAATTATATATTTATCAGATATATGACTCCTGATATAATCAAGACTTGTGTTCTACATTCACGAATACTTGGAGATAGTATTAGGGAGATTGTATAGATGACATATAGTGACATGACATTAAATTATATCTAATCTCAAGGTATTTAACTACTTAAGTTATTTAATCAAGTAAGATATCAAACAAACTATGCAATTGTTCCAAAATTTTTTATCTAGATTTTGATTCTAAGAGCTGATATTTAATCCAATTTAATCTCATTAATTAGATATCTAAATGGAGTCACTAAAATCTATATGTTTTCTTTATTACTTCAGAGTGGAAGTGTCATTATAGATAACCTATTACGATCCATTGATATTGTATATTCCCAAGACAAATGCATCTTACATATTGGAAGACTTTAAATAATACGGAGTTTCTTTACCATCTTTAGTTGTTTCCTTCAAAGGTTTATCAATAAAATTCACAGTTGATCATTGAGAGACAATATTAATCATATGCTTTCTAAAAGCTTATGTTACTATTTTCTAATTCATATCATGTTCCCTAATTAGCATGACCACCAATGGAATTCGCTTGGACCCAATATCTCATGAGTGAGCTCCTGTCTTCTTATTCATCAAGTATGAACCTATATGAATAATTTAAGAGATCTTACATCTCATATTCTTTTATATGCAATCCAACTCATGGGTATGTAGACCTTGTCAGGCTATCAACCTAATGGTCTACAAAAGTATAATTCATATAAACGCATATATGTCTTCAACCAAAGGATGTGTGGTGTCTCGGAAAGTATATGGTACGAGTCTTGTTATTTCGATGTCATCAAGTTAACTCTTTAACTTGACTCGTCTGAGATCTCTGTATCTCTATTTCCTCACATTTAACTTCCGTCAAGGGTGTCAGCTGCATATCAATCTTTAGAGAATATCATCATCTCTTATCAGAATAAAGATCTTCTCTGAATATACTATTGGAGCCATCGATACATCTCCTTAGATCTACAATTCTACATCAGCCTTTACAATCTAACTATTTAGATTAGTAGTTGTACGATACTCAAAATAGCCTTGATACACATCCTTATTCATAACGAGCGACCATAATGATAATGAAGCACAATTATGTTTATTTCAGATAAATGAAAAAAATTTGCAACAACTTTTATTGCATAATGTCTTGCTATGGGATTACATGTTTAACATTCTTCCACTAGCACTCAAAGCCATTCATGAATGATTCTTAAACTTACATGCTGGTCAGAATACATTTGTGTCAAAGGCTTAGTAAGTGTATCAAAAGCATTATCAACAGAGACAACTTTATGATATGATATCACCACGTGTCTTTATATCTCGTATTTTGCAATATTCCCTCTCCACATGATGGCTCTTTTGATGGAACTCGTTTTCCCTCGCTTGCGATATGGCTCATGAGTTATCATATAGTAATGGGGGGAAATCTCTTAAGGAAACAATGATAAATTCCAAGTTGAACAACACAACCGCATAGGCTCTCTAGCATCATCGAATGCAGCAACGTACTCAACTTCTGTTGTTGAATTGACCATGGTTTCTTCTTTATCCATCTTACAACGTTTTTTTCATTAATAATATAAACTTCATGGTTGATTTCTTATTAATCACATAATACTGAAAATCCGAATCAGTGTATCCTAAACTCGGATATCACTATCTCTATAAATCAAGATATAGACTTGAGTTCTTCTTAAGAATTTGAAGATGCTTTTCATTGCGCTCCAATGTTATTCTCTACAGCAGGATTTATAATAGCTTACCACTCTCAGCATAAGGAGAATCGTACACATCATGGTATACATTATGTTTCCTACACTTGATGTATAAGAGTATCCAACCGTAGCCTTTTTACTGTCAACATTTTATATTGTCATCCCTTTAATATAGGTTAATACCATATTTTGAGAGAAGGAAGCCTTTATTGTAGTTATCTTAATTAAATCTTTCCAAGATCTTCTTCATGTATGACGGTTCATATACCTTATTTTCTCTGTAAACATTAAAGGGAGATGTTTTCTCAATCATTTCACTTGACTGTGATTTGAATATTTGCTATCCTATACAAGCACCCTACTCCTTCCCATTCCAATAAACTCCAAGAGCAAACCATCTCTACTCACGTATACAACTTGTTTTACTCTTGTGCGTTATTTTGTGCACTTAAATGGGGATCTACCCTGGCAAAGCACTCTCATTCTTCGCATTCTTTTCAACCTTAATCTTTTATCTCTCAAAAGCCTTCTACTCTTATTCTAATTAAGTTTTCATTTAAGTTTAGCATGTTCAAATGATTTATTAAAATAATTATATTCTTGTTTTATAATTAGTTATGATGTGTTCATTGTGAAGGCCTTTCTTCTTAAAACAAGATAAACCTTGTTGTGGGGTTATTTTACCTTGGAGCATTCTCTGTGAAAGCATTTCTTTAAGTTATGTACTTGTAAACTATTTGGACTACGCTAGAACTAGTTTTGATAGTCATAGTTTCTAAGCCCTATACAGGACAAGTTCATCCCCCCAATGTATCCCTTTACTAGGATGAACTTGTATAAATGTCTATGCAATGTGATTTGCTTGTGGCTTTGTTGTTGAGCTATTTCTTTTTAAATTGATCATTTTTTTGGATAAAAACTATTATCCCTCTAGTATTTCTTCATAGCATGTACCTTTGGAGTGTCATCACAATATAAAGGACATCAGTTTTAAGGCAAGCATGTCAAACAAACATGTGAATGTAGTTGTCTCTTCTTGGAATCATTGGAGCTCATTTTTATGCTCGTTCGACATGATTATCTTTCACTATCTCTAGTTGTACATTCTTGTCTTGGATGAGAAATCACACTTTTCTAGTTTCATAATCGATATGTGCCTTCGTGTTTGAAGGAAAGGCCATTCAAGAATGATCATGGTGTGTTGTAGCCGTGAAGGGTAGTCCATGTGTACGATAGTATAGTCTACCAGGAATTGTAACATCTACATAATCACGACAAAATTCCAAGTATAACCCTTTGTCACATCACTAATCGATCAACAGACTAATTCATCACAAATGATTTGTGAAGTAACCTTAGCTTGATATTGTCTTCAAGTGAAATAGGTATCAAATTAATCGAGGAACTATTGTGTAAGAGTGTCTAGTGAACGGTCTTCAAGGCAATCTGACTACTGACAGTGTCTATTGGGATCTTTTCTCTTCAACGATAGAACAATCTGGATCGCATAGTTCACCATGTAACACTCATTCCGAGACTTCCTATTCTGTCGATTTGGTGAGCATCTCACATTCGGTTCTTACAAAAGTAGGAACAAAACAACGTTTACATGTGAAGGATCAGACTGTATATGTACATGGATGCCATTTTATATAGAAAAAATGGTCCAGATCATCCTCGGACTTCAAAATCTTTTGTGTTCTTTTTATCTTCCTTGGCATTGCTCATGGGTCTTCATTTTGTATTTTCTTATTTTATTTTTTTTTTATAATTTTGAGATGACTGCCGAGAATAAAAAAATGGGTGTTCCTTCTCATTGCTCCTCTCTTAATCAGTGAGTTGCAACTATTGTGCTTGAAAAGTCACCCCTAGACTATTGAGATATTGCTGGCTTCCTACCACTCCTCCGTGAAGCAAAATTAAATAATCTGTTGATGTTGCTCAGGTCGGGTTGACTCTAAATGGGTATCGTGGTCTTTGGGATGGAAAACTCCTCAAGGCACATATGCACCCTATCCATCTTGGCCTATAATATGTCTGAGAGGGAAAGTATCGGATCCATCCAACTAGGGGCATTTGATGTATCTTTGGAAGACCTCTGTTGATAAGCGGATTTCTCTAACTTTAATAATGAAGATGCCAATATAGTTGATGTCTCTATATTATGGGGAGTGATGCTTGGACTAGCGTGAACGTTCCTGTTGTTGTCGATATTGGTACTAGAGTGGCTGGTGGGGATACTGTTGTGGTTGCCTCCGTATGTCTCGATTTTCGAAGTGGTTTAGAGTATTGGTAGCTAAGGGATTAGCGCTAGTTGGAGAATCCCTACTTGCAAGAGGGCTGTTTAGCACCATAAGATGGGTAGTATGGACCGAAGTAGTTGCGTCATCGTTTAGAGTTGGTTGCTCGATCATACCATATTATCTTCACCTCTTGTATTTACGATATCTCAAAGAATCCTTGCTATGTATTAGATGTTGGTCTCTGGTTGTAGAGGACCATGGACAAATCATCACTCCTAGACAACTATTGTGATGTTTATGGTTCAAAATAGACTTTAGGTGTTGGACATATGAGCCCATGCTGGACCATTATGCAATAAAAGTTATTGCGATTCTCTCCTTAATATGAAATGAGAATAACTACAATGAGGGTTACGTATCGTGATCGTGTTGATATCATACAGCTGCTGATCCCTGGTGTAAGGTTGAATATCTAAAGAGTCAGATTGGGGGACTCAGCCACACAACCAAGTAAATTATCAAGAAGGGATCTCCAACCTTGGAAGGAGATGACAATCCTTACTCCAAAGGCTGACATCTAACAGACATCTTGATGCAGGTCCTCTGCATAGGAATAGAGATTCAGAGGTGTTGGATGAGTTGTGTCAAAGAGTTGATTTAATTAGATCGAGATAACTAAGACCTATGTCGTATGCTATTACGCATAGGCACACATCCTCTGATCGAAGACAGATATATTACTATATGTCTAAGTATGTACATTAGACAAAGTATTATGTTGATGACCTAATCAAGGTCTATACACCGGCAAGCTGATGTGCATACAAGGCTATCTGAGTAATACGATCTCTCAAAGGGATCGTGCATGTTTATTATTGAATCAGAAGACATAAGATCACTCATGATATATTGGGATAAATAAAATTCCAACTTTGGTCATCTTATCTTGAAAACAAGACATGATTTGAAGGTATTATATACGACTTTCGAAAGCATATAATTGATACCAACTCCCAATGATCGATTAAGAAACTTAACGATTAAACCCAAAAGGAGACAATTTAAATAAGATACGAACTTCGGGTTTATTTTATGTTTTCCAAAATGCATGATGTACGGGTATTAGCAATACTCGAGGGTGATGTGATCTTAATCGATTGTATAACCATGACACTTCCATTTCGAGGGAATGGTGAAATGGGTTTGGATATAACTTACTCCACTCAATAGTCTAGTTATCCAATCTTACTCCAAATGTTGAACATTCATCTGCATCTGATTCAGATGTATTGAGAAGATTAAATATTGAGAGGTCTTTTCAATCTGCATATGAGATTGGATCTCACTATCCAAGTCACTGTACATGGAATATACAGTTCGCCTTATCCTTGTCTCCAAGTATCCATAGAGAAAGCACATTGTTCTTAAAAGAGTTCAATAATAATTCTATTGCTAACAATATATGAGCATTGAAGTGATGATAATATATGATTTAATTATCATTAATAATGTAGATATGCACATTATTTGAACATATGTAGAGAGGAATATAAGATAATCAAATATGGATTTAATTATCATAGATAAGAGTAATATCGATAGAACTATCCACAATAGTCATAAATATTGTGAATATGATTCATAATATCATAGAGAGATTTAATTGTAAATAAGATTTACAATTTATTAAGCTAACGTAAATTGGATTCACATTGTATAATTAAATGTGGATTTGAATTCACATTTACAATTAAATATAAATGTGATTTATATTTAATATTGGATAGATGAATATGATTTATAATTATTAATGGCATGATTGAAATTATCACGGAGTAATTTAGAATTATTTTGGTGAAATTCAAGCAACAAAAGTTATTGCAACATGCAGGCAATATGACGAGATTTGAGACTCTCATCGATTAGGAAAGAAGAAGAGCTCTATTCCTTTTGGGAGTGGATGGCCACATGGAGAGAAGATCCATAGTGGTTGTCCACCCTAATCGGGAAGGATGTTCTCCTCATTCCTTATTATTCCACATTATATTGATTTAGTGAGAATTAAATTTATTGAGAATGCCTTTAATTAATTTATTTCTTTTAAATTAATTAATGGCTGTTGCAAATTGTTGCAACAAAATCTAGACCAAAGATTTCAATTAGGAGTGCAACCTAGTGATCTAATTTTTTTATAAGAGAAGGGCAAATCTTATGATCTTGTCTACACAATTCAACATACACGATAAAGCAACAAAATCTCTCTCTCTCTCTCTCTCTCTCTCTATCTACCTCTCTCATATACGTCCATAAGCCCTCCTTCTCAACCCCAAGTGGCCATCCACTCTGGGGAGTATGAAGGGGCCTGGTATGTAGGTAAATGGAAGGGAAAGAAGATGAAAGTATTCGTAGGGTCGGAGAACAACGAGGCATGTTGGAAAGGGTTTGCCGGAGCGGAGCTCTAACGAATACGAAATGGCTCTTTAACACTACACCTACTCCCTAAATACTAAACTATAATTAAAATGCAATAATAAACATCTAATTAAAATGCAATAAAAACTAGCTCTTATACTTTGTTGGACGCCAGGGAGTAGGGCCGCTGGCGTCGGCGGTCGTAGGTGCAACCTCTTCCTCCTTCTACCTGCTCGGACCCTCCAGGGATTCCCTCCTGTCACGAGAGTTCACGCTAGGCCGAAGGTGGGGTAGTAGGGCTCAGAAGCTGACCAAATTTGAGGAAGGAGAAGAAGATTTTTGTTTATAGACATTGAGATTACCCTTATTGACCGGCCAAAATTGATGAATCAACAGTATATACAATGGATCTAATCGATGGCCGTGTATGTACAATGATCATAGATCATTTTGTCAGAAGGAGTCAAAGGCGATGGATGGACGAATTGAGCGCAAAATATGGATGAAATTGCGGGATGCGAGAGTTCTGACAGGAGCAGGCGCTGAGAGGATAGTTGACCATGGGTCAACTTTTGACGTGATCCCATTGGGCCACGTCAACCGCAAAACGACAAAATTATTAACTTATTCAAAAATAATTATTTTTTAAAATAGTAAATGATTTTATTAATTTTTATGTATAAAAAAATGTTTATTAATTAATGTAGTATTTTATTACGATTTTTATTTATTTTTTGGATTTATTTATTAGTAGATAATTTTTAATAGTGTGTTTATAGGTATAATTCAACTATATTTTGTACATTTTTATTTGTATTTTGTATATTTTTATTTTATTATTTTATTTTATATATTTATAAATTATTTTTATGAGTATAAATATATTTTTATTATATTTTTATGATATTTGTTGTACACTTAAATAAATAGATATGTATATTTTATAGGTATATTTTATAGGTATTTTACTTATGTATTATATACACTTTTTTTTATTATAATGTATTTTATTAGGTTTTATTTAGGTTTTGTATTTTTAATAGAATACAGATAATATTTACAATTTAATAAAAATATAAAAGAACAAAGAATAAAAGAATATGACTCGCTTTTATTTATATACATGTATAACTCTAGGTATTTTGCCTCTATATATTTATAGACTTATTTTATTTTAAATTTTCTATTTAGTTTTATTCTAGTTTTAATAAGCACATATGTTATAAATGATATCACAAAATTATTAAATTTGTAAAAATAATAAAGAATGAATAAATTGATTATTTTAATCGTGCACAATATACAATGAGGGTTAAAAAGCTAACTTCCACACATTAACTCCAATAAATATAAAACTAGCACCATTAAATAGCTTCTAAAAAGTTTATATACAATTAGAGATGATTTTGATATGTTTTGAGTTTTTATTTGAAGCATATGGGTTTGTGAAGTTGGGTTTTTGGCTTTTTATTCTGTGTATAAAATGTACACTATATATTATTTTTGTACAAACTAAATTTTGTATTTTTATTCACATTATTATCTACAACTTTTATGTGTAAAGTTTCCTTATTTGACGAGTATAACAAATAATAAAATAGGTGTCAAAGATGCATGAATAATGAATAAAAGAATTACGTTTTTATTTTATTTTGGCCCTTGTCTCCCCCTACTTTATTTTTTGTCGATCAAATGAATTCTCTTTTCAATATTTTATTCTCTTTTCTTTTCTTCTCTTTATTCTATAATTTTGGCATTAAAAACCTTATTTTATATAAACAAAAATAATAAATAATGAATGCTATTATGTACAAATTAATGTTATTTACATGCATTAGGTAGGGTTTTTAAGGCCAAAATAATAGAATAAAGGTGAAGAAATGGAGATTCATCATTAGGCATGTTTCCGGCTTAATGCGAATGGTGCACTAGGACCTGATGGGTTCCCAATATTCTTCTACACGGAGTTCTGGGAGACAATCAAAGGGAATGTGTTGGATTTGCTGGAAGAATTTTGTCGCAGGAGCACGGGCTTTGAGAGGCTAAACAAGGCGCTCCTTTTCCTGCTACCTAACAAGGATGTGCTGACTAGGGTAGAGGACTACATGATTATCGCTTTATCCAATGATATCTATCTATTGATGTTAAAGATCTTGGCTAATCGGTTGAGGAGATTATTGGATCAGATCATCTCGCCTGAGTAGACGACTTTTGTTCCTGAGAGATCTATGGGGGATGGTTTGGTGATGGCTTCGAAGGTGGTAACATACTGGAAGAGAAGCAAGGCCAACGTTGTGCTTTGGAAGGTTTACTTCTCAAAAGCTTATGACTATGGGCCTGTTCATTTGGAGAATAGGCCCCGGAATAAGGGGCCTATTCTCCTTCCGACACAGTTTACCATGGTACGTTTATTCCTCCTCATTTCATCTTATTTCACTCTTATTCCTATCTTTATCTCACCTTACCTACCTTTATTTCACCTTATTCTCCTTATTCCTATACTCCAGCCGAACAAACAATAGACCCTTACTCTCCTTATTCCCCATCCTTATTCCTGCTTATTCCCGAACCGAACGAGCCCTATGGATTGGAGATTCCTGTGGGCGATGCTCAAAAGAAGGGGATTCCCAAAAATGTGGATTGCTTGGATCAAGCGATGTGTCACAACTGCATCTCATGTCGTGCTTGTTAATGGTAGACTGAAGGATGGTTTCTTCCGACCGTAGAGAGGGATCATACAAGGATGTTCACTTGCTCCACTTCTATTTGTCATTGTAGAGGATGCTCTAGCAGTAATGATGAGGTTGACGGTTCATGCGTGTTAGTGTTCATGTTATCAGATGGACAACATATCCATCCCAATTCTTTAGTATGCGGATGATATGATACTCTTGTTGGGAGTTGTGGAGGAGAAGATTCAAAGAGCTTCGGGTATCATGGAGATATTTGGGGACATCTCTCGACTTTAAATCAACAGGGAAAAATCGGTGGTGGTGCCTTTCGGTCTTACGGAGGATGAGGTGCGTCGTGCTTCTATGGTGATGGGATGCCTCATGGCGGACACATCGATTACTTAGTCGGGGCTACTGTCGGTAGTTGGGAAGCCAAAGCGGAGGAATTGAGGGCACTGTTAGAAAGACTTGAGGAGAGATTGATATGGTAGAAGGCGAGGTTTCTCTCAAAGGGTGGAAAGTTGACACTTCTTAAGCATGTTCTGTCAACCATCCCAATCTTCTTTTGTTCCATGAGATCACTAAATGTAGGGGTATGTAATAATATTGAGACGTTGATGAGGAAATTTTTCTGGTTGGATGGGTAGTAGGGCAAGAAGGAAATCCACCTGGTTGAGTCGAGCATTCTTACTTCAACTAAGAGGAAGGGTGGATTGGCGGTGTTGTGGATGGGCGGGATGAATAAGGTTCTTTTAACAAAATGGGTGGTCAGGTGTGGGGGAAATCGTAGGAACTGGTTTGCCGCTTGCTCAAGAGGATATATGGGGTTACCATATCATTGGAAGTCGTCCCAGGGAAGCTTCCATCATCTTTGTAGAAGGGGATTACTGCGATTATTCTAAAGATTGCTTTTGGGCTCATGCCAGTGCTGGGAGATGGTGTGAGATTTCATTTTTGGACGGATGAACGGATCGATGTTGGATGTTGGGGGATCGGTTATCACACCTTTTGAGGCTTGCATGTGATAGAGAGGTGTCGGTACAACAGGTGTGGGACTGTGGGTCCTGGTCTCCGATGTTTTCGTCACGGTTGTCCGAGCAAAGGGTATAGGAGTTTCTATCGTTGCAGACTGAGTTGTTGCGGGGAGAAAGTCCATCAGCGGGATGTATCACTTTGTTTGGGGCTATAGGAGGCTCACAATGTAAAAGGCATACGTTTTCTGTTGGAGGATAGGAAGGAGTTGCAGGAGGAGCTTCGTGTGGACATGGATCTGATATGGCGGTGTAAGATTCCCAATAGAATCAAAGTTTTTTATGGCTATTCAGGCTTGGAAGGCTACTTACCAAGGTTCATCAGGGCAGATTCTGGGTGTGGAGGATATTGCTCGTAGACCATATGTTCTTCTCTTTCCCTCTTTCGAGGAGGTCTAGAGGCAGGCTAACATCTCATGGTTGACACTGAGCAATTGCACTACCTTCTGGAGGAATTCCTGCTCGGCCTGTGGTTTCAGACATGAAGACAACTAGTACCTGGTTGTGTTGGTGTGGTCCACGTGGTGTACGAGGAACAAGGTCATTTTTGAGGGGGAGGCATTTCATTCTATAAACATAATGGGACATTGTAGGGTATCGTATAATTCATGGGAAACGTGATATGATGTAACACCTTCCCTTGTTTTTTCTTTTCTTTTAATAATACAAAGATTTACGGTGGTGGGTCCCAATTGGGACGCCATCATTCTTCTTCTTTTAAAAAACTTATCCTCTTGTACTGTCACCACTCTCGATCATTGTGTTTCCTATAAAGGAAATACCAGTGATATATAAATCATTTGAGCAAAGAACCCAAGTGTACATAACAAGAAGGATTCCATTAGGTTGCAATGAATCAAATTAACTACCCGATCCACCTACACCTCTGAGTAGCAAATTTTAGAGGGAAGCATGCTTACAATCCTGTTGATTAACACTTGTCGTACTTGGGTAAACCAACACAAAGATGGGAAATCCTTAACTTAGATGGACTGGTAGACAATCCTCAGTCCATGTGTTCAAGTAAATGACTCATAATCGATAAATGAGCCACATATTGATGTTGGAGATCTTGCCATGGAGACACTAAATAGGAGCTGTTGTGAGCTTAGTTTGGGAGTCATCTTCGGGCGACATTTCTCCATTCTCTCTTTCATTTATTTGTTGTTGGTACTTTGTTGATACACCTTTGAGGAGATGATTTTGACTTTATATAGCCTCTTGGGAGAACATTTATCATCGAGTTTTAGTGGAGATGTTTGATTGGATCGAGTAGGCTCCATGATTCTTTCCCCCTCTTATTTTGGGGGTTTCCACGTTAATATCCCTCGTGTTTGTGGTTGTGCTTTAATTGCATAGCGTGTTTAGTTGTTCGTTATTTTGTATGGTTGTTTGTCAATCCGTCGAGTTCATCAATTTGATCCACGCTTCTTCGTCGTTCCTGAGATTGTTTGTTCCGAACACTTATTGGTATTGTTCACCTAATATATAGAGGGGACTTTCTCTTTACCTAATAATACGGTCATGCGGAATTCCATTCCCGTTTGTTACTAGTATATATTATATGATTTTCTTCTTTTTCTATGGGAAATTGTATAGTCTTCATACTATTATGCCTCTTTTTCTTTGAGATGTCAATTTGGTTCTTTTAACATGCAAACAGTACGGATCATACAATCACCATGTTTTTTTTGCTCTTATAAACTAAAATAACGATCGTTCAATGTTACCAAGGTTTTTTGAGAACTTGGTTGATTACTTTTTATCCACAACTATCTAAGATGATATCAAACCTTAGTCATAAATATTCACAATACTCACAAAGCTCAGGAGATCCGCTGAATCTTCAGAATCTGTGCTGAAAAAATCGTTATTTTTGCAGCCTGTAACAATCTCCAAGAGTAGAAGACCAAAGCTAAACACATCTGTTTTGTTCGAGAATCGGCCTCTCATCACATACTCCGGTGGCATGTATCCGCTGTTGAGCAGAGAAGTAGATAAAAATTGCAGCATTATCAAATGAGGTGAGAACTTTCACATCAATCTCAAAATTCAAAACTTACAAGGTCCCAATCACTGTATTTGTGCATAACTGGGTTTGATCCCCTCCAAAGAGTCGCTCTGTACCGAAATCGGAGATCTTTGGGTTCATCTCATTGTCCAGAAGGACGTTGCTCGCCTTCAAATCACGGTGTATGATCGCGACCTGCGACTCCTCGCGAAGATATTGTAATCCTCGTGCTATCCCTGTAATAATCTTGTACCTTGTCTCCCAGTTTAGATCTTCTTTTCTAACAGGATCTACAGATTCAAGATTACCACTTCTGTGATTTAGAGGTCAAAATTCAGGAAAAAAGTTGGATAGTAATACCATAATAATATCTCAAAGTGAAGGAAGAATGAATGAAATGTGAAATGCCCAGTAGGGTTCATCAAACTCGTCCCTTCTTTTTGCCTATCAAACTAGATAAATATGATTATGATTTTCTTATCTGATTTAACGAACATGCAGATCTATGTGCATACCAAATAAAATAGTGTCCATGCTTTTGTTGGCAGTGAATTCGTATATGATAATCTTTTCATGCTCTTCAAAGCAAACTCCTAAAATCCTAACAAGGTTCCTGTGCTGAAGCTTTGCAAGCAGCACCACCTCGTTCTTTAATTGCTCCACTCCTTGAACAGACCAGTTGGTGATTCTTTTCACCGCGATTTCTTGCCCATCAGTAAGCACTCCCTGAGATTTGGAAGAAAATCTTTAGAGAAGAATAACATCCTCAATGATCTACATTAGCGTCATTTACAGCAGAGCGATCACCTTGTATACCAAGCCAAATCCGCCCTCGCCCAGTTTATTCGACTCAGAGAAATTATCAGTTGCTCGTCTAATCATACGCAAATCGAATAGCAAAGACTCGGTTATGGTATCATGAACTGCGCCATCTGCAGAAGAGAACCAACTTAATTTGCAATCACATATACGATTGGCTTCTCGTATCGAAAGCTGAGGATTGTTAGCAGTTACATTTATCCGTCTTTGTTAACTTTGTCTTCCGGAAGCAAATGCAGCAAAGAGACATTAGAAGGATGAAAACTATTGCCAGAGGAATGGCTACTGCAATGGCCACTCCTATTCCTATTCTTCTTTTTCCCTGCCATTGAAAGAGAGAGACAGAGAGAGTAGCCAACGATCATTAAATTTCTGAAAGGAGAGAATTACAACTGGGTATCTGTATCGGGAAAGGATCATCTGCTGCAGCGATGATCCCAGCAGAGTCTGCTATACTCATTTGAGCCGCTCGATCTTGATCGAGCGGTTTACGCGATTTTGCACTTTTTGTGGGCTCATACTGTAAGAAATCGCGTGAACCACTCGATCAAGATCGAGTGGCTCAAATGGGTATAGCAGACTCTGCTGGCTGCTCATTGCAGCAGGGGATCCAAATCCAACCCATCCGTATCACATATCACCATACTGATAGAAAAATTGGAGTTTAACATTAAATTGGACTGTTGGGAATTGACTCAATTGAAAAGGTGTTACACACTGATTCAAATATGGGTCCATTTGAATGATAAAGGCGTATCTAACGGCTGGGATCTCACTAACCCAACCAAGTTCCGTTTCTCCCCTTTTATTACTGTTATTACAATATTCAAGTTTTGTTACCAATTGAAAGAGACTTTAATTCCCAATCAAGTGGGATTTGAAACCTCATTGTTCCTTCCCATTGACAATTTTAAAAAATCACATTCCCTTTCAAATCCATCCTCATGCCCTCCTCCCTTCCCTTGTGCTTGAGAGAAAGGAAAAAGAGAGAGGACTTACAAGAGAAACTTTTCTTATGGCAGTATCTAAAGTCCTTCGAGACAGGCAAAAGTACAACTCCGGCATGTAAAACATCTATTTTCATCGTTGAAACCAATTTACTCGTAGAAAGAGAAGGAAATTGGATTGTTAATTCATGTGCTTCTGTTCATATGTGCAATTTATTGCATATATTAAAAAATCAGAAAAGTTGATGAATGGGAGATAATCACCTAGATGAGATCAGATGCAATTGCTGCAGCAATCACTATTCGAACATGCAGGCTATCGTTATCTAGTGGAGGCGTCCTACTTATTACAGAATGTCTCTATGTTCCGGATGATTGAATGAATTTCTTATATGTTTGCAAACTAGTTAAACATGGATATCATTTCATATTCTGTAATAAACTTATCATAAGTCGTTATTATAAATTTATATCAAATGATTATCTAACACATGGTGGACTCTAGATTGTAGACAAATGAATCGGTCATGAATGGTGATACTTGATAATGATAAAAAACCATAAAAGATCAAGGGAGGATGGAAATTTTTTTTACATTGGTCTAACCTCGAAGACTTAGACATGTGTTTGTGATGTATATGAGATTAATCAAATTTATTATTATTTATTATTCTCATATCTTAAATAATTCAATAAAATTCGACACTAATTCACCCTTATTAACAAATGACCTCTTATTAATAACTAGCCCTAATTATTGTATATATTAAACATTCTTCTATTTTATTTTTCTTTATTTATATTTTTTATTAAAAAATTAAAAAAAAAGATAATTATTGTATATATCTATTTTAGTTTTCATATAAATTTAAAATAGAAAAATCACAAAAGAACTAAAAAGTATTTTTAATCATTAAAAATACTTCCAAAAATTTTATGTTGTGCATCTGACTTCTTTTGGTTTTTTGTTTAATATGAAACTTAAGAACTCATTGAGATCTATGATTTTCATGTTTTGACTTTTCCTTAATTCACCGTGTATTTATTTTATTTTGGTTTTTCTTTGTTTTTATATTTTCTAATAATCCTATTGGGACACATGGCACCTTCAGGGCCGCCATGTGGCCTGCTTAGTCTTATGCCACGCGCCTCCATTTTCCACCGACTGATGCAATCGATCTGATCGCATCCTGACTGTTCACGTCCGCTATGCTCTTGATTATCGAGAAATCGACGAGAGACTAAGGGAGATAAATATCACGGGTTGTTGCGACCTCAATCCCTCGAAAATCGATCAACAAGAAAAATAGACCACCAAATAAAAGTAATCAGAATAAAATCCGAATAGCGGTCTCGCTATTTATTTAACCTGATATAGCGACCAGGGTCGAAAACATGGAGCACAGGTTGACCAAAGAGGCCTACGAAGTAGTCAGAAAATGAATAAAATCTTTTTGGGGGTTTTTATATATATATATTTTTGGTAATTTTTAATTATGAAGAAAATCAGTAAAGAGGAAAAAAACACAATCAACAATTTATTTAACACATACAAATGAATCCAAAAATTACAATAAAAATATTTTTGGGGTTTCTGATTTTTTAAGTGTTTTTGGTAATTTTCTTAGATTTTTATAATTTTTTGTTGATTTTATAAAATAGGAAAAGGAAAAAACAGAGAACTAATGTGCAACCAGACTTGAAAGGTTATTTATAAATAGATAAATAACCTAATAAAATATGGAGACAATTTTTATGAAAACTAGGAATAAAGACTAAGATACAGGAGAAGAAATTGCATTTTTATGATTTTTTAGAATTTGTAATGATTTTTATAAGATTTTTAGGGTTTTTCAATTTTTAGGCATTTTACATATCCAAATGAATAAAAATTGTTTTGAAGGAAGAAAAAACCAAAACAAATAGTACCTATTTTTTTTAGAATTTTTAAAGGTTTTTAATAGTTTTAGTTGATTTTATTTTTCTAACAGTAGCAAAAATAGGGGTTTTTGAATTATTAAAAATAGCAAACAGTAATAGAAATATCCCAAAAATTAGTGAAATTTTTACACAATGGTAGGAGCCACCTGTCCAAATTTCACCAAATTTGGAGTTGATTTGATATTTTATTCGATCAATAAACAAGCAACAATACATAGGGACCTAATCGCAATTACTATGAACCTTTCAGCCAAATAATAACGTACTCAATAAACCCGAGACTTAAACTGCAAAAAGCCCAAACAAGCATACGGATAGCACGCGATTCACATTCACAGGGACTAAAATGTCATTCCTATTTATAAAGATTCAAACCATAACAACACATAATTCTAGGATTAAATATGCAAATGTTCCATAAATCATGTGTCTATGTACTTGCTCCACATACTCAGGGACTAAATCGCAAATACTAAAAGTCTAAGGTCCTACGTGCAATTTATACAAAATAAAAACAACTACTATAAATATTTACATGACTAAACTATAAATGCGAAAGAAAGAGGGGACCAAGTGATATCACCCCTTTATTAAGATTCGATGGTTGGTAAACGCTCCATCTATGATCGAACGATCGAGATGCATGGATGCCTCTTTGGTGATCTGCAGCTCGGATCTGATCCTCAGATGGATCTAGCGGTCAGACGTCCCTCGCGAACGGACGGTGGAGATCTCAACTGGAGCGAGGGGTTGATCGAACGACTAAGGAAACTCCTGGAAGAAAAGCTCCTTGGTGAGGTTCGTCGGGCCAATACGATTGATGGAGACCTCCTTCGGTGCTGCTAAGATGGGGGAAAGGATCTTGGTCATGATCCATAGCGAATGGTCTGCTCCAATGGGGCCGAGAGGACCTGGAGGGTCCCCGGCGATGTCGAGTGCCTGGAGCACCTGTGCCTGAACGGTTGAGCCTCCAGATGAGATTCTTAATCCTCGATACCTGCACAGGAAAGAAGAGGGGTCGAGGGCAAACTGCCTCGACCCATTAGCGGGCGAAATGGGCGATCAGGGGAGTCGGGGCGTGGTCCTCCGGCGAGCAGCGGCGGCGGAGGGCCTAAGTCCTGGTTCCGGGGTGAACCAGGATGATCGCAGGGGCGTAGAAGGTGCAGAGAAGTCTAGTGGAGGTGATATGATGGTCAGATGGGAGAATAGATGGATGGATGAGCGGGAAACAACCGCCGATGGCCGACGGCACAAAACCTAAAGATCGAGATTAAAGCTAATCTAAGGGCTATCAAGGTCACCTGATGATCGGACTCGTCTGGGCTGGAGATGGGTGATCTCCTGGGATCCTCGCCTCAATGGATCGACGCCTCCAGAGGCTCGATCTCACCGATGGCGGAGCGCGACGGCGATGACCACCTGACCTGGGGCTAGGGGGCCTCTATCCTTGCTGCAACACCATCTTGGCTTGCTATCACTCAAGGCAAGAAGGTGGAGGTCCTGTGAGTCAAAGACGGTGGCCGAAGATGCAGAGGAATGCGGCTGGAGCAGAGGTTATATACATGTGCAGGTCCGATAAGATGGGAGTGGAGCACACGGATCGATGCATGGATCCCTAAGAAGATGCCCGGGCATGAATCTCGGATGTGAGCTTGTTAATCGGAGCCCAGGGTTTGGGTGGATGGCTATCGGATCACTCCAGGGAAATTGGGCGAAATCGGGTCGGCTCAAGGTCCGCGAGAAGATGTGGTCCTAGGGGGAGAGTTGACTGGGGGTCAACATCCCCCGCGGACCAATGGGAAAATTCTGTTGGAAAATTATTTGGAAATTCAAAATAAAATCAAAAAAGTTTTATTTTAAATTATTTTCAGCATGAAAATGTTTATTTATTTTCAAAGTATTTTTTAGTGATTTTTATTTATTTTTTTGAAAAACAAATTATGTATATACATTCTAATTATATACAGGTATATGTTCCTATGTATTTTTATTTTTAATTATTTTATTTATGTATAATTATCCCAATTTTATATTTTATTTATTTACACCATAAAATTTTGGATATAGAATAATTTTTATTTGATTTTTATTAATTATTTTCAAGGATAAAATAAATAGGTATATGCACATATTTACATGGTATATACAAGAGTGAGAGAGAGAATTTATTTTTGTTTTATTTTTATTTTTCTCATTTTTATTTTATTTTTATAAATATATACACGTTATGAGGAACACATAATTATTTTTATTTTATGAAAATAAAATATATTCATAAAGGGGGAATATATGTACATAGATGAATGACCCTATCTCTCTCTACTTATTTTATTTTGCGGCCAGGCCAATGATTGGCCCTCCCTTGGGTTCGGTCACTCAATATTTATTCTAAATATTTCTCTCTTTTTCTTTATTTCTTTATTCCTTTATTTTTACAAAAAAACATGCTTATTATGGTTATTTACATGAAGCACGCATTTTGACAATTTATTGTATTTACAAATAATTACTTGATGTTTTGCAAAGATTTCTAGCTAAAATAAAGGAATAAAGAGTGATGAATGGGGATTCATCACCCCCTATACTTTACTTTTGCTAGTCCCTTAGCAAACACTTATTTAAAAAAAGAAGTGCAAAAGAGAAAGAGAAAGAAAAGGATGGGAAATCAAGGTTGATTATTAAACTTTCCTTCATTAAATTGAAATATGGAGCTCAGTCAGACCTTTGGATTATTAGTTTGTCGGAACCTTATTTGGACTTAAGCGTAAAACTTAACAGCCTATAAGTTCCACCAATCTATGGTCAAGACTCCTCAATAAACCAGATCAGAACAAGTCTGCATACACAAACTCTAATGATCATTAATCTTTCCTTGTACTGTATAAGTGAAATGTAGCTCCCCACCTCAGAAGTGACAAAGAAACAACCTCCCTCAACCTGGTAACTCTAATGCCTTGGTCTAGCAACTTTTTCCTCGAGGAGCGGGGTATTCCCTTCTAAGTTCAAGTACAACTGGCTCAAGAAGAAGGGGAAGAAGAGAATGGACCATGACTAGTGTAGCCATGTATCCCTGGGAGCTCTAACTAGTGTAGTTGAGTCTCCCGCTGCAAGCTTCATGAGATGGTCATGTGTAACATAAGCTTAACTTTATTTGACTATATACACTCCGATGGGATTATTAAATTTTCAATCTGACCCACCACTTTTTTGGAGTTTTTTCTTTCTTTGCACACATTTTTTTTGATGTGCATATGTACAACATATCTACATGGTGCAACATATATACATAATGAGTTTCCTCTTGAGCCAGTAGACTATCCCTCTTTTGAAGCTTTATTGCAATCCACAACTCCTGTCTTTAGACTTCCTCACCACCAGACCAAGTTGAGATGCACTTCCTTCACTATAAGAAGAAGAGAGGTTCCTCCTATAAGTACTACCCTCATATGCTACCCCAAGCTAAAGGAAACTGCCTCCTCACCACCTCATCCGTGGAGAGCTATGTGTAAAGTGCTGGTGCAAGTAAATTCATTGTCTCTGAGAGTCATGTGTGCGTTGTTAAGTGCTCTACTTAGGCTCATCAAGATGATATATGCTCATAGCCTAGTGGACTCAAAGAATTAAGTCCCAATGGACATGAAAAGTCTTAATCCTAAGCCATATAAGGTTCCTCTTAGAATTAGGTGGATTAAGGTCTTAACCAAGCTCCATTTTCCAATTTAATTCCAGGCTAGTTTAAATGTTAACTATGATTTGGAAAAACTGTACAAATATTTCCAAAGATGCAAAATTTTACAAGATTTTACAAATGTGCAAAATTTCTGAAAAATGTTTGAAAACATGGATGTATGCATGAATGCAAAGTTTTGCAAAATATTTACAAAAATTTACACAAGGCTTTTGCAAACTTTTTATTTTTCAAACATTTTACAAAAATTATGTACTATATACATAATTTGATATCAAAATAGTTACCAACTATTTACATAAATCATTTTTACAATCATTTGTATAAAAATAATTTTTACATATAGATAGGTACGTACAAGAAGAATTTTATGTACAACGAAATTTTTTTAAATTTTTATGGATTTTTAGCCATTTTTATTAACACACTCACACAAAGTACGAGCTATGGCTAAAGTATATAAGAAGTATATACGACACCCCCTATACTTAGCTCGAACGATGTCCTCAAAGTGAATCAAGAGCGATGAAGAAGACATAACTCGTGCTTAGTATAGGGAAGTGAAAAGGAATGGTATATACAAAGACGAATCAAAGAATAGAATGAAGAGGACTCGATGTTTCCCCCTGTACTTAGGATCAAGTAATCCTAATTATAGCAAGCTGTACATGAAGGGAAATCCGAGTGGAAGGATGTACAGGGTCTACCCCCCCTATACTTAGCATAAAATATACCTAAGTATAGGCAACAAAACAGAGGTAGAAAGAATCAATACAATACCCGAGAGTCCTACACCCCCTATACTTAGGGTAAAGTACACCCTAAGTATAGCATAATCATAAGATGAGAAAGGGGTGTGGGACTAAAGAATGGAGTGATACGGACAATTGGATCTATACAAGTCAGAAGAACAATGATAATCGGGCGTGAGATGCAATAGATGTGAGTCAAGAGACCACATCTCATGTAAAGTGAATCGGGACAACGTCAACGACCTGCAGCTCATGATCTAGATATGGCTTGAGCCGCTGACCGTTAACACGAAAGGTAGCATCAGAAGACAACTCAGATATATCAATACTCCCATTGTCATGTACCTTTCGAACCAAATAGGGTCCCTTCCATTTGCTCTGTAGCTTCCCTGGAAATAAACGAAACCTAGCATCAAACAACCATACTCTCTGTCCTAGCTCAAACTGCTTGTGACTGATATGAGAATCATGCCACTCCTTCACTCTCTCCTTATACTGTAGGCTGCTCGAAAAGGTTGTATCATGAAGCTCCTCTAGGGCTGCTAACTCTGCCCTCCTCTGATCTCCTACACTCACTGGATTCATAAATATATCAGTGACTGCCCAAAGTGACCTATGTCTCAGCTCAATAGGTAAATGGCAGGGCTTGCCATAAACGAGGTGAAAGGGAGATGTACCCAACGGAGTCTTGAAGGATGTCCGATATGCCCACAAGACCGAGTACAAAATCTGTAACAAATCCTTTCGGTCAGGGCGGACGACCTTCTGCAATATTGTCTTGATCTCCCTGTTCGACACTTCAGCAAGACCATTCATCTGAGGGTGGTATGGAGTGGCTACTCGACGATCTATGCTAAAATCGCTAGCAAGGGCCTTTACCTTGTCGTTGACGAAATGATACCCCCTCATTAGATATCAACACTCGAGGTACCCTGAACCGTGAAATGATATTCTTCCTCAAAAATCTGCAAACAGTCCTAGCATCTGCGGTTCGGACGGGGATGGCCTCAACCCAAAGACTCACATAATCCACGACCAACAGAATGTACTCAAATCCTTGACTCTTAGGGAATGGACCCATGAAATCGATGCTCCATGCGTCAAAAACCTCACAGAAGTGTATGGGCTGCATCGGCATCATATCACGCTGTCCACAAGTGCCCATCCTCTGACAGTCAGTACACCTCTTCACGAACTCATCATAGTCCTTGAAGAGAGTAGGCCACCATAGACCGGATTGGAGCACTTTCTGTGCCGTTCTCCTCCCAGAGTGATGTCCTCCGGCCTCAAGCTTGTGGCAGTAAGTAAGGACGCTGTGGTGCTCCTCCTGAGGAATGCACCGATGCCAGATACTATCCCCTCCTTCATGATAAAGGATGGGATCCTCCCAATGGTAAAACTTGGCCTTCGCGAGGAAGGTCTCAAATTTCTGCCTGGGACAATCTCGTGGAACTTTCTTGGCGACAAGATAGTTCACAATATCAACATACCATGGGAGAGAGGCTATAGCAAGGATTGCCTCATCTGGGAAGGTCTCACATATAGGCTCAGTCTGCTTAGAATCCTCAAGATACTCTAATCGGGAGAGATGATCCGCCACCACATTCTTGACTCCAGGCTTATCCTTAATCTCTATATCAAACTCCTAGAGTAGAAGGATCCATCTGGTCAATATGGCTTTGGCATCCTTCTTTGCCACGAGGTACCAGATGGTGGTCTGATCGGTATAGATGGTCACTCTAGATCCAATGATGTACGATCTGAACTTATCTAGGGCGAAAACTACAGCTAGCATCTCCGTCTCAGTGAATGTGTAGTTCCGCTGAGCGGCATCCAAAGTATGGCTAGCGTAGTGAATAGCAAAGGGGACTCCATCCCTCCTCTATACCAGCACATCCCCTACGGCAAAATCGGAGGCATCCGTCATGATTTCGAATGGGAGAGACCAATCAGGCGACTAGAGAACAGGAGCCTCTACAACACGACTCTTGAGAGTTTCAAATGACGATAGACACTTATCATCTACAAGGAACTCAGTGTCTTTTGTCAGCAGATCAGTCAACGGTCGGGCAATCCTACTGAAAGCATGAATGAAGCATCGGTAGAAACTGATGTGCCCCAGAAAAGACCGTAACTGCTGCAGGTTGGACGATGGATTGAGTTTTCTAATGACATACACCTTGGCCGGATCAACCTCCATGCCCCTGTTGAAGATGATATGGCTAAGCACCGTCCCCTGAGTCACCATGAAGTGACTCTTCTCCCAAGACAACACAAGGTGAACCTCTATGCATCGCTGAAGGACTCAGTCTAGGCAGTCAATACAAGAATCAAATCCGTCGTCGTAAACCGAGAAATAATCCATGAAGACCTCCAAGAACTCCCCCACCATGTCCGAAAAGATGGACAACATGCATCTCTATAATGTCGTCGGAGCGTTGCACAATCCAAATGGCATGCGTCTGAAAGCATATGTCCCGAAGGGACATGTGAAGGTGGTCTTGTCCTGGTCCTCGGGCGTGATGGCCACCTGATTATATCCGGAGTACCCATACAAGAAATAATAATAGCTCTTCCCTGCCAACCTCTCTATAATATGATCAATAAAAGACAAGGGGAAATGATCCTTCTTGGTGGCCTGGTTCAATTGTCTGTAGTCCACACAAACCCGCCAAGAAGTGGGTACCCGGGTAGCGATCTCCTCTCCGGACTCACTAACAACTGTGGTGATGCCCGTCTTCTCGGGCACCACATGCAATGGACTGACCCATTCGAAGTCGGAGATGGGGTAGATAAAATCGGCGCTCCACTATTTTGAGATCTCCTTCATGACAACATCTCGAAGATTCAGGTTCAACCGCCACTGGAATTCACGCGACGACTTTGCGTCCTCCTCGAGATAGATATGGTGGGAGCACAGGGCCGGACTTATCCCTTTGAGATAGGCTACACTCCATCCTATCGCCTTGCGGTTCTTTTCAAGAACCCCCATCAGATGGGATTCCTGCTCTCCAGTCAAATCAGCGGAGATAATGACTGGGTACATATCATGCTCACCCGTAAGGAATCTATACTTCAGCGATGATGGTAGCAGCTTCAGCTCTGGACAAGTAAGTGCTGGCGGATATGGCCTCTGAAAGGTTTGAGTGAAGCCTGCCAAATATGCATGGGAGAATGAGAACTCTCGCTCACAATCTGAATTTGGTGAAGGCTGCTCTGCTGAGGTGTCTCTACTCTGTGTGGGATCAGCCTCCTCCCTAGCTGTAGGCTCTGTGGAAGTCAGACAAGGTATCAAATCATCAAACTCTGGCCAGTCAATATCTGACTCCGAGGGATCTGTATCAGAATCACAAAAAAATCTGCCTCACGATCAGGGACCGGCTCTGCTGCCTGAGATGTATCCTGGACCCGGAATGCGCTCTCCAAGCTCTCCTCTGCTAGCGTCTCTGCATCAAAAAACTCTGAAGGTGAGAGGATGGCCTGTGCTACTGGATCTGCCCAAACTGCCTCGTTATCTGTGATCACAAAATTGCAGTCCTGGTGGATGTCTCGCCCTACCTCTGTCATCTGCTTTGAATCTGAAGTCGGCTCCGAGCATGCTGAATCTCTGGCTCTAGTCTCCTCGACCATCTCTATTTGTATACTCTCGCCATCGACGCGAAAGCACACCTTTCCGCTATCATGATCGAACACTGCCTTGGTTGTGGCCAAGAACGGGCATCCTAAAATGATGGGAGTATCGGTCACAGACTTAGGGATCTCCATGTCCAACACAACGAAGTCCACATGGAATTTCATGCCTTGAGTCGTGACGACAACGTCCTTCAGCAACCCCTTCGGCCTATTGATAGATCGATCAACAAACTAAAGGACCGTCTTGCTCTGTCGTAGAGGGCCCAACTCGAAGCGGTCAAGAAGGACTGTCGGAAGAAGGTTGATCGAAGAACCACTGTCTAACAGAGTGCGGTCGAACCTCTGCTCATGAATGTGGCATCTGACATACGAGGCTCCTGCATCTGGCCTCTTGGCTGGTAGACGGTTCTGGATCGCGAAACAAGTGGCACGAGTGAGCACATGAATCTCTGACTGATGGTTCCGCATCTTCCTCCTAACCGTGGTCCTGTCTCTGAGTGATCGCTGGAAGAGAGGTATGTTCTCCAAGGCCTCCTTTAGAGTCATCTGTATCTGAAATCTATCCATCATCTGCTGGCTAAACTCTATCTGATGGTTCTTTTTCCGATTTTCTTTTTTCTGCCCCTTAGCCAAGTGGAGTGCTCGAGGAAAGGGGACTACATGGTCCTTCTCAGATGAAGGACTAGGAGAGGGTCTGGAATGCTCATGAACAACAGAATCCACACATACATCATCAAGCAACACAAGTGGATCCGAAAATAATAAACCCTTTCCTTTATTTGCAGAAATATCCTGAGATACATGTACAAGAGGAAAAACAACAGGATTAGCATAACTGTAAATGGTGGCCTCAGTACCACCCTCGGCAACTCGAATGGCATCCTCAGTACCGCGCTCTGGCTCATCAACTGATCTGGTGGCGTCAGTACCACCTCCTCCATCTGGTGAAGCGACGGCCTCAGTACCGTCGGTTGGATCAACATCCTTGGTGGCATCAGTACCACCGTCATCATCTCTAGTGGCATCAGCACCGTTCTCCTCGCCTGGTACTCCTGAAGTGGCGTGGGATCGTCGCTCAGACGAGGAACCACCTGCTGGCATCCTAGCGCTCCTAAGTGTAACAAAATCAACATCAAACATGTATGCAGTCATATCACCAAGTGAAGCACTAGGAGTGGTAATCTCAGCGAACTCTACCTGCTCAGACTTCCCCTTGAGGCTGTTGGGGTTCGGCTCGATCTGGGCAGGGATGATGACCTTCCCTCTCACAATCTCCCTCATCTCCTGACGAAACTCATCCATCTCCCGTTGAAAGGTAGCCTGCTGCTCGGTCATGAGGCAGGCTAGATCATTAAGTGCGGGGTTCTCATAGGTCGGCCCATGCGAACCTGACGGGTGGCCTCGCTGGGAGTGAGGCTGTTGCTGCTGGTGAGGGTGAGAGGGGTACTGCTGATGATACTGCTGTTGAGGCTGCTCTCGCCTCCAAGACTGTCCCTACTGATAGGGACAAGGACCGTACTGCTCTCTGTGGGATGGTTGCCGCTGCTGTATTAGGCTGGGGCTGCAGGTGCTGCTCTTGCTGCTGGCTGTACTGGCCACCCTGAACTGGAGGCTGCTGCTGGGAACTGGTGCCTCCAGCCAACCAACGGAATCCGGGATGGTCTCATCGGATACCGAGTTGGGGTCGGTCATACCAAATCCCATTGACATCCATCAACGACTCCTGCTCGTAGGTGGGTGGAGGAAGTACTTCCAGGGGCTGATCTAACTGATACACCACCATCTGAGTGTCCCGAGAGGGTGTGGCTGGTAGAACTTTAGTGGCTGCTGGTACGACTCCGCCTGTACAAGGTGAACTGTCTAGGCCAACTGGAGTGCTGGGACGAGCTACCACTGTTTCTCGGATCTCCTTGTGACCTGAGAAAGGGCTGAGAAGCCGTATGTGTCTCCTGGAGACACATGATCTGTGTCTTCAGGTCACTCAACATATGTGCCATCTGATCCATCTGCGATATGCCCTGGCACTGCTTCTTCTCGATCAGCTCGATCTGATCCAGCTTCTCGCTGATGATGCTCATGTCTGCGTATGTAGACTCTGCCTGTGCGGCTGCCGCAGACGAAGTGGAAGGACCGACATCGACCCGTGCTATCCTCTGAAACTGCACGGTTTGTGGCTGGGGACGTCCCTGAGTGTAGAGTCGGGTCTGGGACATCACGGTGTAGTTCTCAGCCATCTCCTCATAGATGGCCCAGACCTGATCCTCATCCTTGGCGAAGTAGGAATCGCCTCAAGAAGCATTCACCAGGCCCTTCAGCTCTGGTGTTAGTCCACAAAAGAAGCTCTGAACTAGGTTCGGCTTTGAGATGTCATGGTGCAGACATCTGTCTGTAATCTCTCTAAACCTCTCCCATATCTCGTGGAACTGCTTGTTGGGGAGCATGGAGAAGTTGCTGATCAGGGCCCTCGCTGCATTGGTCTGCCCGAGTGGATAGTACTTGTTCAAGTACTCAGTGCGGAGCTGCTCCCAGGTGTAAACAAATCTCCCCAAATGCTTCAGCTAGTTGGCTGCTCTGTCAATTAGGGAGAAAGGAAAATCCATCATCCGGATCGTATCCTCATCCACATTCCGATCGTGGATGGTACTGCACATCATCTCAAACTCCTGGAGATGAAGATGGGGCTCCTCTGTCGCGAGTCGTGGAAGCGGGGGAGACGCTGAATCGTCTGTGGGGGGAACTTCAAGTCCCCCACGATCGTTGGAAGTACGATCCACCGGTGCGTAAGTGTCGATCCGGGGTTGTGCAACTCCTGCATCGGTCTTGGTTGATCTACTACCGCTGCCGGCTGGACCGACTCCTCCGGATGCTCTGCTATCTCTCCCTCTACTGCGGCTCTCGGCTGATCTCGTGCTGTCCTCAACCTCTCCATCTCTCTCCTTATCTCCACCATGAAGGCTCCCTAATCCCGTATCTGGCGCTGCATCGTCTTGAGGGAAGTCAACAGGGTGTTGTTGATCGCACCTTGGTCCAACACATATGTCATCGTCTCTGGTCTATGACCCTCGGTGCGCTCCTCACTGTTGGCCATGGTCTCTGCAAAGGCAAAAGACCCAAACTCAGGTGCCGATAAATCATCTGTCTGCTGTCTCTCATCTGGTACTGGTATCTCAGAAGTGGAAGAAGGGTGGTTGATGAATCCCCATTCATCACTCTTTATTCCTTTATTTTAGCTAGAAATCTTGGCAAAATACCATGTAATTATTTGTAAATACAATAATTTGTCAAAATACATGCTTCACGTAAATAACTATAATTAGCATGTTTTTGCACAAAAATAAAGGAATAAAGGAATAAAGAAAAAGAGGGAAATATTTAGAATAAATATTGAGTGACCCGAACCCAAGGGAGGGCCAATCATTGGCCTGACCGCAAAATAAAACAAGTAGGGAGAGATAGGGCCATTCTCCATCATACATATATTTCTCCCTTTATGTATATATTTTATCTTCATAAAATAAAAATAACCATGTGTTCCTCATAATGTGTATATATTTATAAAAATAAAATCAATATAAGAAAAATAAAAATAAAACAAAAATAAATTCTTTCTCTTCCCCTTGTATATATCATGTATATATATGTATCTATACATATTTATTTTACCCTTGTAATTACGTAATAAAAATTAAATAAAAATTAAATAAAAATTATTTTAAATCCTATATTTTATGGTGTAAATAAATAAAATATAAAATATGGATAATTATACAAAAATAAACAAGTAAAAATAAAAATAAAAAATATATAGGTACATATACCAGTATATAGTATAATACTATGTATGTACATTAATTTATTTTTCAAAAAAATAAATAAAAATCACAATAATTACTTTGTAAATAAATAAATAAATATTTTTTATTTTGAAAATATTTTGAAATAAAATCTTTTCTATTTTATTTTGAATTTCCAAATAATTTCTGAATGGAATTTTCCCATTGGCCCACCGGGAAGTTGACCCCCGGTCAACTCCCCCCCTGGACCACTTCGCTTCGTGGACCTCGTCTCGACCCGACTTCTCCCATTTATGCAGACGTGATTCGCCTCCCATTTACCCAAATCTCGGGCTCCGATTGCAGCTCCTTCATCCGAGATTCACGCCCGAGGTTCATCTTTGGGATCCGTGCATCGATCCGCGCACTCTTCTCCCACCGTATCGGACCTGCACCTCTATATAGCTTCGCCTCCTTCCACCATTTCACACATCTTAGGCAACCGTCTTCGATCCTCAAGTGACAGCGAGTGCGGAGGGTGTTGTAGAGAGTGATTGGAGGTATTTACCCCAGGTCTGGCGACCATCGTCGTCGAGCTCCACCGCCGACGCAGCCCGAGCCTCTGGAGGTGTCGCTCCATCGAGGTGAACCGTCGGAGATCCAGCATCTCCCCCACAGACGATTCCACCCATCAGGTACCCTTATTAGTGTCTATATTAACAAGTAGATTCGATTGTCCATCTTACGCTCCGCTAGCTCCTCCTCAGTAACCGAACCTCCGTCCCCTCATTTTGACCATATAGATAGGCGCACCAACACATTATCACCCTTCCCCCACGATCTGATCACCTCGATCTTGGACGAGCCAAGATCGGGCTCGGTCCCTTCCGCCCCCTCCGTCGGGACCCCCCTTCACCAAATCATCCCGCTTCCCTTTGTTGTTGACCTAGTAACCCATGCCGGAGTGTTCCTCCGAGCATGAGCTTTCGTTTGCTGGTGAATAAGTGCGAGATACCCCCTTAGTCGCATCTTGCACCCCTCGCCGGAGTCACCCAGGCCCTCCCTTCCTCGCCGGAGGATCGGACCGTTGGGAGCTCCATCGACCGCCACCACCAGATGCGGAGCGATGAGGCCCGTCGAAGCCTTCTTGTCGATCATCCATCGGACGTACACATCCACGCCAGCTCACCGACGAAGTTCGCCGGGGAGGAGTTCATGCAGACCGTCTCTCTGCCGTTAGATCATGCCTCGCTTACAGTTTCCATCTGAGCCATTCGAGATCTGCTAGGATCAGGCCGTTAGATCCACGATTTGACAGCCACGTGCACCCCACATTCGAACCCTCGTCCGGACCGTCAGATCTTCCAGGAGGCATCATCAGAGCTGCACACCATCAACCATCCACTACCTGACACCTGGCCCCCACATGCCCCGCACGCGCTTTGGCTGGGTAACTTGCGTCCGACCCCCTACTCTTTATTTCAGTTGTTGTTTAGTCTATTAAATAATTCAGTTACTTGGACCTTTTGCATATTAGGACCTGTAGTTTGCGGTATTTACACTTTAGTCCCTATTTTGTGGATGCATGTGCTTCGACACGTGACTTTTGTGGGCTTTTTGCATATTTAGGGCTTGGGTTTATTGACTGTTATGGCATGAATTTTATGTTTTGAATATTACATATATCCCCCCGTGCGTACAATATTTGTACATGTGTTGAAATTCATGCGTATTTTGCACTGAACCCCTTATACTTTCTTCACATGTTCCAATTTAGCCCTTAGAACTTTGTTTCTTTGCACTTTGGTCCCTATGTGTTGTGCCTTGTTTTGTGATTGAATAAAATATCAAATCAACTCCAAATTTAGTGAAATATGGATATGTGGCTCCTGCCACTATGTAAAAATTTCACTAATTTTTTGGGACATTTTTATTGCTGTTTGCTATTTAAAAAAATAAAAACACCTATTTTTGCTACTGTTAGAAATATAAAATCAACTAAAAATATTAAAAACCCCTCAAAAATTCAAAAAAATCAATTACTATTTGTTTGTATGTTTTCTAGCTTCAGTCCAATTTTTACTTCATTTAGATTTATAAAACACCTAAAAATTACAAAACCCTAAATACCTTATAAAAGTTATTAAAAATTCGATAAAATTAAAAAAAAAATGCAATTTTTGTTTTCGTTGCTTAGTTTTCATTTCTAGTTTCATATAAATATGTCTCCAGATTTTTATCTGCTATTTACCTATTTTTAAATAGCCCTTTCAAATTTGGCTGCACATTAGTTCCCTATTTTTGCATTTCCATATTTTTAGAAAATCAACTAAAAATCACAAAATTCTGAGAAAATTAACAAAAACACATAAAAATATATAATACACAAAAATAATTTTATTTAAATTTTCTGGCTTGTCTTTGTATGTTGAATAAATTGTTGTTTGAGTTCTTTTTAGCCTTCTTCCTCACTTTCTTCATAATTAAAAATACAAAAAAATTTAAAAATACATAAAATCCACCAAAACATCTTATTCATTTTTCACTACTTCGTAGGTGATGAATCCCGAATTCATCACTCTAAATCTCATTTATTAAGCTCAAATCCCCTAAAATCAATAGCATATTTGCATCCATTCTGCATAATTAGCATTAGTGCATGATTTCATAAGAATTATATTTTAGCACAAAAATCTGCACAAAATAAGAAGCCAAAAATCCAAGCCAAAAATGACATGTAAATAGCCTAACTTCCCCGATTTTTGACTCATTCATGCTAACTCCGAATGACACAAAACCACCTCCATTGTGTACATATCACTAACAAGAATAAAGGAAAAATGCAAAAAAAATAACTGACCCAAATAAGTGGATCAAAAACCCAAACCCTAGTTTTAGGATTTCCGGACTAAAACCCTCATATCTCCCTCATCCAATGTCCGATTTAATTCTACTCATTTTGAACTAATGTACATTCAATTACCTTCAAAATAAGACCAAGTTCAAGTGAATCGGAGCTCATATGAGAAAGTTGGGTTTTGGGCCTCTTTTGTATATTGTATATTTTAGCGGTTTTTGACCTAATATTTTATGTACATATTCTATTGATTAATAAAAATACAAAAAATTAGATTAATGTTTCTTTCTTTATCTTTGATTTTACCGTAATTTTTCCGGATCTTTATCTGATCTAAAAATGACATAAAAATTAGAAAAACTCAAAATCAAGGTGTTCTATGAACATGGGATACCCCAAAAATACCACTTTGTGCAAATTATCGATTTGGTTTTTATGTCTTCATGAAAGTTGTAGATCTCATTGAGATGAACAACTTTCGTGAAGAAACTTTTTCGATCCGAGGTCATTTACTATTTATTATCGATTTTATAAACTATTTAATTTCTGAATTATCTGGTGCTGACACGTGGCAGCACCTGATGCCGCCATGGGTCAGCCATTTTTGGGCTTTATTTTTAATCGTTTTTTAAAAAAATAAAAAAAATTAAATTAAATTAGACGCACGTGCGTCACACGTGCCTCCAAGGCACGTGCTCCGCACGTGCACCCTCCCTCTTAGCGCCTCCACTTGACCACGCGTCACTTATCTGGCCGCCCGATCTCGACCGATCGGACGGCCAAGGGTCATCGTCCCCAGGCGCCTCTTTCCCAATCCGCCGCCACCTCCGTAAATCTCGCGCGGTCGATTCCATCGCCAATCCTCGTAATCAATCCCCCTCCATCTCCGAGATCCTGTCTCATCAGATCCTCCTTCATCCTGCGATTTCGCGCCGCCTCATTGATCTGCGATCAAATCGAATCAAATCCCCGTGATTTCCTTCCTTCACCGACGAGGACCTCCAACCCTATAAAGCCACAGTCACCGCCGTCAAGTAACCCATCCGCCGTTCCTTCATCGAGTATCTCCTCTCTGGTGTGACAACCCGTGACGAACTCCTCGCCGGCGTGATCCGAGGCCGAGCTCCTCGTCGCAGCACCGTCCCCGAAGCCGCTGCTCCGCTCCGGCCATTCACGCCGTCGAGCCCGACCCTTCCCAAGTAAACTCTCTCTCTCCCTATCTCTCTTTACTCTCTCTCCCTCTCTCTCTGTTCCTCCTCCTCCGACGTTCATCTTTGCCGTGCAACACCTCCTCGCCGGTCCACGCTCCTACACCCAGCAACTGCCAGGAGCTTTGCGCACCCATCTGCTTCGACACGAACCTCCGCCTTCATCGGCTCCAAACGCCACCGACTTCATCGACAAGTTTCGAGTTCACCGGTCCACCACCACCGATTCCGCCGCAACAGACTTAGCTTCGACGCGCGCCACCACCTTCGTCTCCGACCATCACCGCCAACGTCAACCACATCGACGACGCCACCGCGACTCCATCTTCTCCGACTCCTCCTGCCGAGCCCGAGGCATTCCTCTGCTCCTCCATCGCAGCGCTGGGCGTGAAGCCCAAGGCCCCGCCACGTGCCGAGCACGTGAGGCGGGGAACACCGGCCAAAGCCCAAGTCCCAGGGGTCACGTGCGCAGCAAGTGACCCGCTGGGTCATTTGTGAAGACCCCCGACCATTCCACTAATTGCCCTGAACCCCACTGACCAAAGTCACGTGCTTGGCACGTGACTTTTGATCATTTTGCAGGAAAGCCGTCAGACTTATTGGTAATTACAAAAGCCCCCCTACTGCAGTTTGGCAATCAGACCCCTGTGTTCCCCCTCAGTTTTGAACAGCTTCTCTAAATTATTTTATCAATAAAAAATAACACTTTGTTTGTCAATTAATTCTCTACTGTTTGACATGTTGTGGGACTTTTTGTGATCAATGGTTAATTAATAAATAATTATTTTGCGGAAATTTACGTATTTTGCCTATTTCTTGCTCTGAAATTCATAGTTTATTAATCATTGCTCTAAAAATCCCCGAAAAATCACACATTGTAGAGTTAATTGTGCTTAACATTGTGCTCAAAAAGATTTGCATTTGCATGCATCATTTGCCCTGTAAAAATCATTTTGCATATTTTAGTATTTAGTTTTTAATAGGTACTAAACCCCACATTTTCGAGGTTTAGGATTTTTCTGAGATCCGTCACCTAGTGATAGATCTTAGATAATTTTATTTCTTGAAAATAAGTAGGTTTAATATTTATTATAATTAAATATTAAAAATCATTCTTTTTGCATTTAAAAATCCATAAAAAATTCATATTGCATTCAAAAATTCCAAAAAAAATACAGTGCACTCATTTTATCATATTTTACATCTTGGCCAAGTTTCGTTTTTTTTTCATACATCATTTGAACGTAATTCACATTTTAGTCCATAAAATAGGTCAAATTTACATATTGCACCTCTATTGCATTGAAAATTCCAAAAAAAGACCGCCTCGAAAACCAAACACAAACTTTGATAGACCTAATTCTAGGTTGTTTCTTTGCCTCCTTGTGATCGACCTTGGGACTTGCCCAAGTAAAATAAACATAAAACCACACGATTAAAAATTGAACATAATATTTGTGGTTATTTTCTTGACCGTTTCCGATTGTCGCCTACAACGCACGATACCTAATTTTTACGCACGAACGATAAAAACAACTTTTTAAACCCGGCATTTCCGGATTCGTCAGTAGGCCACTTGGCCAACCCGTGCTCTGTGTGTTCGACCCTGATTGCTATACCAGGTTAAATAAATAGTGAGACCGCTATTCGGATTTTCATCTGATTACTTTGATTTTGGTGGTCTATTTTTCTTGTTGATCGATTTCCGAGATCCGGGTCGCAACGACCCTTGTTTTTACCTTTACCCGGATTTTGGTGATTTTTCGGTCATCAGTGATCATGGGGGAACAAGGCGGTATCGAACTCGGGTTCGGAGAGCAGGTCTCAACTCTCACGAACCAACCTATATGAACGGGCCGGAGTGTTGAAAAGTGGTGCAGCCAGAGGCTGCCTAAGAGACCTCCTGCCCATCATCTTGATCTGGCGAGTCAGGCGGATGAGATCAGGAAAACACTCAAGATGAGCAAACAAACCCCAGGTTCACCTACACAACACAAAGCTGATGACCGTAAGAGATCAGTCGATTATCTTGTCAATTTTATTTTAAGTGATAATGTCAATCTATTAGAGCGATTAAGCGAGCTGATGGAAATCCAATCATCCCAACAGACTGTCCCGTATAAAAGGCCGGTAGTCTGATTGGAGATCGGATATGGCTCTAGCCTAGTGTGCGGGTCGCTCTCTCGCTCATCCAAACCAAACAAGGAGGGGGTTGCTCTCCCCAAGACAAATTTTTAGGTGAAGTGTCTTTTAGGGTCAAATGTATTTAGCAGTCCCAATTTTATAGTTTTCCTTTTTATGTATTTTTCAAGCAAACAACGTCTAATGAATTTTTCAGTTCTCCTGGTTATTTAAGTCCGAAAATAGGGTGGAGAAGACAAAAAAGCCGATGCGTGAAGAAATCAATGATGCATGCAGAGTAAGAGATGCGTACCTAACTCCAGCAGTCTACATGCAAAGTGATCCGCGCATAAAAGTAAAGACAGAAGGAAACTACCTATATGATGCACGAGAAACCAGCCTTAAACAGAGCATTTTCTACACGTGAAGCACAGTAGCCGGGTACTCAAACCCAAGTCCGGAGTCTTATCTTGGGAGCCACTCGGTGTCCGCCACAACGGATCCTGCACGCGTTGTATGTGACTCCTCAAGACACATGGATTAGAGTCTAAGTAATCCGGCTTTTTCTTATGAATTAATTAATTAGGTTCAATTACGATCTAATAGGTGGAGGCAGATAATTAAGGTTTGGATCCTAATCAATTACATCACAATCAAGGGAAAATCGTAAGCTAAGGCCAAAACCACGTAAATCAGATAAGTAGTTAATAAAATAAATGTGATAAAACGAAAACCGATGAAAATGCGGTGAGGTCCTCCGAGCACACCGGTGCTCGGCGAAACAGACTCCGGTAGTCACCGATAAAGTCCAAGTCCAAGTCCCTATATTATTACAATAAGGTTCTGCTGAAAATAAAACTAAACTACTCTAAGGCTATCTATGCTACACTACGTCTATCTAGCGGTTATTTGTAGCTCCTATGCTCTTGCTTGCCTCCTCACGCTCTCCTGCGGTTCTATATAAAAAAGAACCGCCTTCGATTGCTGCAGTTGCGTCGGCTTCCGAAAAAGCCGCGTTGGTCCTCGGGCCCTCGCAAGAAAACAAACGAGAGTGTATCAGACCAGATTATTATAAAAATATGCAAATAAATTCAGATAAAAAAATATCTACAAGTATTCACAGAAAAGCCGTGAAAAAGCTGTGAAAATAAAAAACGACTACTAAGCCGTGCTCTCCGGCAACGACGCCATTCTGATGACCGAGAAATCGATGAGAGACTAATGGAGATAAATATCACGGGTCGTTGCGACCTCAATCCCTCTAAAATCGATCAACAAGAAAAATAGACCACCAAATAAAAGTAACCAGAATAAAATCCGAGTAGCGGTCTCACTATTTATTTAACCTGGTATAGCGACCAGGGTCGAACACAAGGAGCTCGGGTTGGCCAAAGAGGCCTAGAAGTAGTCAGAAAATGAATAAAATCTTCATGGTGCTTTTTATGTATTTTAAATTTTTTTGGTAATTTTTTATTTTGAAGAAAATCAATAAAGAGGAAAAACGAACACAAGAAACAATTTATTCAACACATCCAAATGAATCCAAAAATTACAATAAAAATATTTTTGGGTTTTGTGATTTTTTAAGTGTTTTTGGTAATTTTCTTAGATTTTTATAATTTGTTATTGATTTTATAAAAATAGGAAAAGGCAAAAACATGGAACTAATGTGTAGCCAGACTTGAAAGGTTATTTATAAAAAGATAAATAACTAATAAAATCTGGAGACAACTTTTATGAAAACCAGGAATAAAGACTAAGCTACAGGAGAAGAAATTATATTTTTTTTGTTTTTTATAATTTTTATTGATTTTTATAAGATTTTTTGGGTTTTCAATTTTTAGGTGTTTTATATATCCAAATGCAGTAAAAATTGGTCTGAAGCAAGAAAAAACCAAAACAAACAATACCTAATTTTTTTTAGAATTTTTATAGGTTTATAATATTTTGAGTTGATTTTATATTTCTAACAATAGCAAAAATAGGGGTTTTTGAATTTTCAAAAAACAAATAGTAATAAAAATGTCCCAAAAAATAGTGAAAATTTTACACAGTGGTAGAAGCCACGTATCCAATTTTCACCAAATTTGAAGTTGATTTGATATTTTATTCGACCAATAAACAAGCAACAACACATAGGGACCTAATCGCAATAAATAAAAACCTTTAAGCCAAATAATAACATGCTCAATAAACCCGAGACTGAAACTGCAAAAAGGCCAAACATCACACAGATAACACGTGATAACATGTCATTCCTATTTATAAAGATTCAAACCATAACATCACAGAATTCTAGGACAAAATATGCAAATGTTCCATAAATCACGTGTCGATGCATGTTCTCCACATACTTAGGGAAATCGTAAATACTAAAAGTCTGAGGTCCTACGTGCAATTTATTTAAAATAAAAACAACTACTATAAATATTTACATGACCAAACTATAAATGTGAAAGAAATAGGGTCCTAAGTGATATTACCCCTTTATTAAGATTTGAAAGCTGTAGACGCTCCATATATGATCGGACGATCGAGATGCGTGGATGCCTCTTCGTTGAGATGTGATTCGGATCTGATCCTCAGATGGATCTAGCGGTCAGACGTCCCTCGCGAACGGACGATGTTGTTCTGAACTGGAGCGAGGGGCTGATCGAACGGCTATGGAAGCTCCTGGAAGAATAGCTCCCCTGCGAGGTTTACCAGGCCAATACGCGCGATGGAGACCTCCTCCGGTGCTGCTAAGATGGGGGAAACGATCTTGGCGATGATCCGCAGTGAATGGTCTGCTCCAATGGGGCCGGGAGGACCTGGAGGGTCCCCGACGACGTCGAGTGCCTGGAGCACCTGTGCCTGAATGGTTGAGCCTCCAGATGAGGTTTTTAATCCTCTATACCTACACAGGAAAGAAGAGGGGTCGAGGGCAAACTTCCTCGACCCATTAGCGGGTGAAATGGGCGATCGAGGGAGTCGGGGCGTGGTCCTTCGACGAGCGGCGGCGGCGGAGGGCCTAAGTCCTGGTTCCGGGGCGAACCAGGATGATCGGAGGGGCGTAGAAGGTGCGTAGAAGTCTAATGGAGATGATTCGATGGTCAGATGGGAGAATAGATGGATGGATGAGGGGGAAACAGCCGGCGATGGCCGGCAGCGCAAAACCTAAAGATTGAGATTAAAGCTAATCTAAGGGCTATCAAGGGCACCTGATCATCGGACTCATCTAGGTTGGAGGTTGGTGTCCTCCTGGGATCCTCGCCTCAATGGAGCGACACCTTTAGAGGCTCGAGCTCGTCGATGGCGGAGCGCGACGATGATGACCACCGGACCTGGGGCTAGTGCGCCTCTATCCTCGCTGCAACACCTCTTATGGCTTGCTATCACTCAAGGCAAGAAGGTGGAGGTCCTGGGAGTCGAAGATGGTGGCCGAAGGTGCGGAGGAATGCGATTGGAGTGGAGGTTATATACAAGTGCAGGTCCGATAAGATGGGAGTGGAGCATGTGGATCGATGCACGGATCCCTAAGAAGATGCCCAGGCGTGAATCTCGGATGTAAGCTTGTCAATCGAAGCCCGGGGTTTGGGTGGATGGCGATCAGATCACTTCAGGGAAATTGGGCAAAATCAGGTCGGTTCAAGGTTCGCGAGAAGATGTGGTCCTGGGGGAGAGTTGACCGGCGGTCAACATCCCCCGTGGACGAATGGGAAAATTCCGTTGGAAAATTATTTGGAAATTCAAAATAAAATCGAAACAGGTTCTATTTCAAATTATTTTCAACATGAAAAATGTTTATTTTTTTTCAAAGTATTTTTTAGTGATATTTATTTATTTATTAGAAAAATAAATTATGTATATACATTCTATTATATTATATACAAGTATATGTACCTATGTATTTTTTATTTTTATTTATTTTATTTATGTTTAATTATCCCAATTTTATATTTTATTTATTTACACCATAAAATTTGGGATATAGAATAATTTTTATTTGATTTTTATTAATTATTTTCAAGGGTACAATAAATAGGTATATGTACATATTTACATGGTATATACAAGAGTGAGAGAGAGAATTTATTTTTATTTTATTTTTATTTTTCTCATTTTTATTTTATTTTTATAAATATATACACATTATGAGGAACACATAATTATTTTTATTTTATGAAAATAAAAAATATTCACAAAGGGGGAATATATGTACTTAGATGAATGGCCCTATCTCTCTACTTATTTTATTTTGCGGTCAGGCCAATGATTGGCCCTCCCTTGGGTTCGGGTCACTCTATATTTATTCTAAATATTTCTCTCTTTTTCTTTATTTCCTTACTCCTTTATTTTTACACAAAAACATGCTAATTATGGCTATTTACATGAAGCACATATTTTGACAATTTATTGTATTTACAAATAATTACCTGGTGTTTTACAAAGATTTATAGCTAAAATAAAGGAATAAAGAGTGATGAATGGGGATTCATTAGCTCTCCACCACAGGATCCGATCTCCTGATATGATCTAGACCATCCCTTCATGCCTTCATCAAGACCGTACTGTCCCTGATTATCTTCCACCTCAGTTAACATTCATCCCCCACGATAGCCTCACCACCCACCTCTCTTATTTCCAGTTTCTCCTCTACCTCAACCCTGATATCCATGTCACACCCACTCCCCGACATCACCATAAATCCCATCCTTATGCGGCCAATAGCATCCCACAACCCACCTGCTAGAGCTGTGCACGTCCATTACAAACTAGCCCCTCCACCTTCTGTAACAACAACCTATCAACCATAAAACCACCACCTCCTCCCTCGATTCAACCAATCCACATGCCAAGGTGACAAACCTCAAATCGGCCCTTTAAAAGTGTGTAATTAGCACCTGAAATCGTCATCGTAGTCGGGCCAAAATGGGGTCATCAAAGATCATCTGATTTAAATTTATCAATCAAAATAAGATGGTCGTATTTTTTTATTTTACTTGACAAGATACCAAGGTCGAACTCAGGGACACGAGCCTTTCTCGCATTATCCAGACTTTTATTTATTAACTAAGTGTTGAGTTAAAGAACTATATAGGTCAAATCATGCAAGCAGACACAACAATGCATTGAAGCAAAAGTAAACATGCATTTTTTATGTTATTTTTATCATGCAAATAAATTCCATGAAATGCATCACAAATAATATGCCCTAGTACAAAATGATGAGCAAAGTTACCATGCATCAATTTTCAGGTTAAATTAAGAAGACCTACTTGATTCAAAAGTTGAACAAGGCATATGAGACACATGGCTAACAAAATAATACCTAAAAATTCAAGTGTACAAAATGAGAAATTTAATATGCCATTAAAAGGTACATCAAGCAAGCTTCAAAATGAGACTAAAATCAACTGAAACGGGAACATGATGCTCAAGTTATGCAATAAAGAAGATAAGGACATAACTGAAAGAAAACATGAAATCAAAATTACAAACAGGTCCTTGGGAGGGACTAAAATGTAATTATGGGAAAGATCGGGACCTTCCCTGTAAATATCCAACAAGCGCTGGGGCATATATGCAATTATTAAAAAGCGCAAGGGTGCGAGCGCAAAATGGCCCAGGCGCGTGCGGTCTGCATGTGATCTGGACCTGGATGTAATACGGGAAAGATGCGAGGGCACCGATGAAAAAACCTAGAACCCACGTGCGTGAGGCACGTGAGTCCAGGCTCGGGTGGGGGCGAGGCTCGGCGCAGCTTCGGACGACCGTAGCAGGTGGCTCGGGCCACGTGGCGGCTCGAGGTTGCCTCGGGCGAGGCTCGGTCCCACCGAGCCTCCGCGCTCTGGGATGGCGATGTGTCTGCTCCAGGGCCGTTGGATCTCCGTCGTGGGGACATGATCCAACGATATCTGCTCTTCCTTCTCCTCTGTTGGGTGGTGGCGCGATTGGAGCTCCGGCGTAAGGCCTGGAGCTCCTCCGCGCCTCACCGTGCTCGATGAAGGTCGGGGGAGGAAGCTCATTCCATGGCGATGATGATCTATGCTCTAGGAAGACAAGGGGATGTGTGGAGTCCGCTGTCAACGCCTGTTCGTCGGAGGCAGAGCTCTAGAACTCAGCTCCGCCCGAGGTCCGGCCAATGGAAATTTGGACCTGCAAGAGGTTAGATGAAAATCGAAGTGTGCGTGCATGCGAGCTGAGGTGAGAGGAGGGCTTAGGGTCGGAGAAGCGGAGCCCTGAGTGTGTCCTCCTCCGCCTCCGGTAGAGGAGAAAGCCTGGGATGAAGGAGGTTGTGGCTGAGTAGGAGGGTGATCGGAGAAGCTAGCGTGGATGGTTGATGTATGGCGGAGCTCGTGGAGCGAGCGATGGAGGGTGAACGAGGGAGTAGCGACCTATAAAATTAAGCAAAGCAAGAAGAAACATACAAAAGAGATCGGAAGGTTACCTGAGATCGGGCTGAGTGGATGGCCTGGGCTCAAGGTCATCTGAGGACCTCGGGGTCTTCGCACATACTGGGCGGCCCTCCCAGCGAGCTCGAGCGGGGCTATAGCCACCGCAACACCGCCATGGAGGTCGGTGGGTCTCACCGGAAGCGCTGGTCGTCGTCGCTCGATCCAGCCACCTCCCCCTGTCACCGAGAGTTGACGAAGGGCTGGGCCATGCCCCGTGGAAAGGTGGACGAAGGTTTCAGGAGGAGGAGGCAACGTTTTTAAGGGTGAAGGTCGGCGACCTGGCTGGTGAAGACGTGGGTTGTGAGGGGATTGTGGGATGATCGAGAGGATGCCGTGGATCGTGGAGGCATGCGCAAGGATGATGGGTGAATAGTGATGGTCGTGGAGCTTTCGGGTAGTGGAGGTGATGGCTGGAGACGTGGGGGAAATGGAAAGGGCGAATGGGCTGTGCGAGGTGGAGAACGTGGGGATGAAGGTTAACCGGAGGTAGACGACGGAGCCCAACCGTTGGATCGGGAGATCCAACGGTGGTGAGCAACGCGCGAAGGGGCGGCGTGGATTAGATCCGAGGCGAGGTGATCGAAGGGTGCTGAATGCACCACGTGTCGAGCTGAGGCATGCGCGCTAGCGAACGGTAGTGATTGGATTAGGGCTTCGATCGGGCGGTTGGGATTCAAAGTAGTAGTGAACGATGATGATCGAAGAGCTAAATGCGACATCTGATGGCGCATGTCATGCCACGTGGCTGAATATGGTGCAGGCGCTGGCAGATGGTGACGATGAGCTGCGGGGATGATCAAACGGCTGAGGAAAATGGGCGCGCGGAAAGAGCACAACCGTTGGATCGAGATGAAGATCTAACTGCTCAGAGCGGCGGCGGATAAGACAAAGGAGACCGGGCCTCGTGGCTCACCCAGAACGAGCCATGTGGCCTAATCAGATTATTTCAAGCTTCCAGTTGACTTTTGAAGGGACAAATGGCCGAATTTGAGAAAACTCAATGAAAGTTGTAGATCTTGATGAGATCTACAAGTTTCATGTTGACCAAAACTGGAGATGAGATCCCCACAAAATATTTTTAAGGGTATTTTTTGAGGGTAAAAATACCACAGATTTTGGTTTTGCCATTTTTTGTGGTTTTTAATTTATTTGAGACTCTGTTAGTTACATGATATTAACTGGATTTTATTGACACAACTTTAAGTAAGGGGGTTAATAATGGAAAATAAAGATGATGAAATCGAGTTTCATCACCCCCTATACTTAAACCATGCTCGTCCTCGAGCATCAAAGAAAATGAATAAGCTAGATTAACCCCCTTGTGCATGTGAGTTCAGGATCCAATCTATTCAAGTCCATTCAACTTTAGAGGTCCAAAATTCTAGAATTCAACCTAGCCTTAATCAAGAGGCAATCAATTCCTCTAATTCTCCAGACTCTCTCTGATGTACATATAATCTAAAGATATGACATTTAGTGTTGACTGCAATTCCAACGTAGAGTCAAATCGTCTCCCAAAGTCTTGGTCCAAGAAAATCTCCTAAGGACTCAATCCTCAACACTAGGGAATAAATCCAATCTTGCTTCCATTCCACCGTCTCTTTAGTTGTCAGACTTAGAAAATGAAGGTGGATGGCTAGTAATGGAGGGCATGGGATTGTGTCATTTCTTCTCTCCCTCTCATTGGAACAAGGATTCTCTCTAGTGCCTTATTACGCAACACATTTTTTTGGTGTTGATCAGTGCGCCCGTCAAGAGAAGTTGGAGCCGTCTGCACTTGTTTTCCTGGGAATACACCGGGGTGTGCCTTTTTGAGTACCTATCATACCTTCTACACCCAGACTTGTAGCATTTACGATGTAGAGACCTTTTTTGGTGCATGCCCGACTCCTGGTCCTAATAGCGGTGGTCCAAGTGGACACTTTGAAATGGTTGGGAGCGATCGCCTTGGGTGGAAGCTCTTTGATATTTGACTTTGTGGAATGAGAGCTTTTCTTTGAAATTTCATTGACTTGTATAATTTGTGGCTAGCTCCACTGCTTTTACCAAGAGTTGGCGCACAGTGATAAACAATTTTTTATTTATTCACACCCTGGCACTTAGGTCAATGTCAAGAGATTAGTATAAGAACCAAGTTCTCATACTGGCTAATATTCAAGTGTTCAAAATGAGAAATTTAATATGCCATTAAAAGGTACATCAAGCAAGCTTCAAAACGAGACTAAAATCAACTGAAACGGAAACATGATGCTCAAGTTATGCAATAAAGAAGATAAGGACATAACTGAAAGAAAACATGAAATCAAAATTACAAACAGGTCCTTGGGAGGGACTAAAATGTAATTATGGGAAAGATCGGGACCTTCCCTGTAAATATCCAACAAGTGCTGGGACATATATGCAATTATTAAAAAGTGCAAGGGTGCGAGCGCAAAATTCCCCAGGCGCGTGCGGTCTGCACGTGATCCGGACCTGGATGTAATACGGGAAAGATGCGAGGGCACCTATCCAAAAAGCCCAGAACCCACGTGCGTGAGGCACGTGAGTCCAGGCTCGGGTGGGGGCGAGGCTCGGCGCAGCTTCGGACGGCCGTAGCAGGTGGCTCGGGCCACGTGGCGGCTCGAGGTTGCCTCGAGCGAGGCTCGGTCCCACCGAGCCTCCGCGCTCCGGGATGGCGACGTGTCTGCTCCAAGGCCGTTAGATCTCCTCCGTGGGGGCAGGATCCAACGGTATCTGCTCTTCCTTTTCTCTGTTGAGTGGCGGCGCGATTGGAGCTCCGACGTAAGGCATGGAGATCCTCCGCGCCTCACCATGCTCGATGAAGGTCGGGGGAGGAAGCTCATTCCATGGCAATGATGATCTATGCTCTAGGAAGACGAGGGGATGCGTGGAGTCCGCTGTCGACGCCTGTTCACCGGAGGTGGAGCTCTATAACTCAGCTCCGCCCGACGTCCGGCCAATGGAAATTTGGATCTGCAAGGGGTTAGATGAAAATCGAAGTGTGTGTGTGCGTGCGAGCTGAGGTGAGCGGAGGGCTTAGGGTCGGAGAACCGGAGCCCTGAGTATATCCTCCTCCTCCTCCGGCGGAGGAGAAAGCCTGGGATGAAGGAGGTTGTGGCTGAGTAGGAGGGTGATCGGAGAAGCTAGCGTGGATGGTTGATGTATGGCGGAGCTCGTGGAGCGAGCGATGAAGGGTGAACGAGGGAGTAGCGACCTATAAAATTAAGCAAAGCAAGAAGAAAAATACAAAAGAGATCGGAAGGTTACCTGAGATCGGGCGGAGTGGATGGCCTGTGCTCGAGGTCATCTGAGGACCTCGGGGTCGCACATACTGGGCCGCCGTCCCAGCGAGCTCGGGCGGGGCTGTAGCCATCGCAACGCCGCCATGGACGTCGACGGGTCTCACCGAAAGCGCTGGTCGTCGTCGCTCGATCCAGCCACCTCCCCCTGTCACTGGGAGGTGGCGGAAGGCTGGGCCATACCCCGTGGAAAGGTGGACGAAGGTTTCAGGAGAAGGAGGCGGCGTTTTTAAAGGTGAAGGTCGGCGACCTGGCTTGCGTGAGGTTGATGGGTGAGTAGTGATGGTCGTGGAGCTTCCGGGTAGTGGAGGTGATGGCTGGAGATGCGGGGAAATGGAAAGGGCGAACGGGCTGTGCGAGGTGGAGAACGTGGCGACGAAGGGCAACCGGAGATATACGACGGAGCCCAGCCGTTGGATCGGGAGATCCAACAGTGGTGAGCGACGCGTGAAGGGGCGATGTGGATTAGATCCGAGGCGAGGTGATCGAAGGGCGCTGAATGCGCCACGTGTCGAGCTGAGGCATGCACGCTAGCAGACGGTAGTGATTGGATTAGGGCTTCGATCGAGCGGTTGGTATTCAAAGTAGTATTGAACGGTGATGATTGAAGAGCTAAAGGCAAGATCTGATGGCGCATGTCGTGCCACGTGGCTGAATATGGTGAAGGCGGTGGCGGATGGTGACGATGAGCTGCGGGGATGATCAAACGGCTGAGGAAAATGGGCGCGCGTGACAAGAGCGCAACCGTTGGATCGAGATGAAGATCCAACTGCTCAGAGCGGCGACGGATAAGACAAAGGAGACCGGGCCACGTGGCTCACCCAAAACGGGCCATGTGGCCCAATCAAATTATTCCAATCTTCCAGTTGACTTTTGAAGGGACAAATGGCCGAATTTGAGAAAACTCAAAACATGAAAATTGTAGATCTTGATGAGATCTACAAGTTTCATGTTGACCAAATTGGAGATGAGATAAAATGAAGCCACCAAATATTTTTAAGGGTATTTTTGAGGGTAAAAATACCACAGATTTTAGTTTTGCCATTTTTTGTGGTTTTTAATTTATTTGAGACTCTGTTAATTACAGGACATTAACTGGATTTTATTGACACAACTTTAAGCAAGGGGGTTAATAATGGAAATAAAGATGATGATATCGAGTTTCATCACAAGGCTGAGCCCCTCTCCTATTCCTGTGACAGAGGAGCAAAGAATCGACGCGACAAAGACCCCCTTCGAGCCCCAGTGTTGACCCATTGTCTCTTGACCATGTCATGGTCTCTCAATGGTCGTACGAGCTGTCTGAACAAGATGACTAGGTCCAGTTATGATCCGAGCCCCTCGTTGGCTTAGCCCAAGCCAAATAAGACCCACATTATGTCGTTCTTCAATCTCAGGTAAGTCTCACTTGCGATTTTTATTTTATTTTATCCAAATTAGTTAGGCACACACTTCCACCTTCTCCCATCTTCGACAGATTCCCCACCTTCACAAAGGATTAGTGATCCTCATGGGAGGCTCCGCCCACCTTATTCCTTCCTCCATAGCCTCATCACCGTAGGCTTTCTTCTTCAACGGAGTCGGAGAAGAACCCATCTTGGACACCCTCAACTTCACTCCAATTTCCCTCCATTCCATCTCACCTTACTTCGGCTATCCCCCACTACTCCTTTTTGCATATACATTCTTCATTGGCCAGACTTCTAGTGGAGCTTCATTTTAGAGCTCCATCTCTGATGAGTAGACATAGACGGTCTCTTCTAGGGAGGCTCTACACCTCCTCCCATCCAACATTCATCGCCAACCATCCAGGAGTCCTCTTGATCATTAGCACCTACGGAGAAGGGTTGAGGAGCTCCGCGCATCTCATTGGAGATCCATTTGCACCATCGCGGGACAACGGAGGAGGATGCACCTCAAGTTACATGTGTCGTTAGATGGCACCCTCCCGATGACATCCAACGGCTGAGCGCACTCCACGTCGCAACTCTAAAAACACGGAGGCTCGGTGGGGCCGAGCCTCACTCAAGTGACCTTGGGTCACTGACAGACCGTTGATTACCCTATGTTAAATGTTGACTTATTGTTTTAGTTAGGAAGTCAGGATCAATCAAAATTTAACCACACGAATTGATAAACAATGAATTAATTAATGTAGTGTTCTATGTATTTTTAAACCTGGGAAAGCCCCAGGATCGACTCAAGGAGGCAAAGGAACAACTTCATATCAATTTAGATGAATTCTCTCATGGTTTTCCAAGCAGATTTTTTTATATTTTTTTATGCAAAAGAAATGTCAATGCATAAATGCGATTGAACTAAGTTATTTAGAAATCATGCAACTTATCTAATTAATTTTAATGTGAAATTAATCCAAATTAGCCATGTTATATTTTTCTTGGAAACTTAATCCAATGATGAATGTAAAATCTTTTTTCTATAATTTTAAGGATTAAAATGCAATAATGAAAAATGCAAACTTTTTAGGGATTTTTATGTAAATTTTCAAGCAAATAGAAAGCAAAATTAATGAAAATTTTTATTGCAAGTGATACATGACGAAATAAAGCTACAATAAAATTTTCAGAATTTTTATATAATATATGAATTTTTTAATGAAAACATAGTGACTTTGAGTATTTAATTCCTAATAAATCCAATAAATCAATTTGTCCAGAGAGAGATTTATCTCAAAAAGGACATTTTAATAAGTAATTACAAGAGATTTGAAATTTTGCAAAAATAATATTTATGGATTTAATTAAAATCAATTATAAAAATTACTCAACAATCTATTTTATGCAGAAAACACACCCATCTCTGATTTTTTGGGATTTTTGGAGAAAATGTTAATTAAAAAATAAAATTCAGACCCCAAAATGTGTAAAAATATGTAATTTTTCACAAAACCAATTTAGTTAATTATCCAGTGCTCGCAATATTCCAAATAAATATCTAAAATATTTAGAATTATATGCTCTTAAATAAGCAATTTTGTATTAAAAATTGATGCAAAGTGGATGTCCAAATTAATGAGTAAATGCAGGGGGTGCCTTTGTAATACATAAAATAAAAGATTCAATGAAATAAAATATGCTTGGGGCACTTCTGAAGTTTTAAAAATATGAAAGGACTCAACTGAAATTTGTTCAAAATAAAAGAAAATAAAAATAATATGTTGAAGACCTTCATGTAGAACGTGGATGGAACCCCTACTAGGGCAGTAGCGCGACAATTGTGGGTGTCGTGCATGGGGGAGGGGGTGGGGGCTAGGCACGGAACACGACCGTAGAGTGGTGGCATGGAAGGAGGTGCATACTTCTGGCGTCTGAAGCTCCTCACAACATAGGAGGCGAGGAGCTGCGCGGGCTACGCGAATGAGTAACACGCGACTCTAGAATGAGTGACCGCTGATCTAGAGTACGGCCAGTGGTGGGTGCACGGTTGAGCATGGTCATTCACAACTAGAGCATGATGGGGTGTTGCAAAGGGTGCCACCTCGTCTAGTGGCCAAGCGGGCATACAAAATATGATTATGACGTGGTGTATGTGCGATGATAAAAAGGATGTGGTGATGAAAATGCAATGAAGATGAATAAGACAAACAAGTGATTTTAGTTAAATAAATAAATGAATGGCAAAGTGAAGATAGAATTTATGTGAGGTTCACTGTGGAGTGGCTACACTACACTTCAGTTGTCACCTCAAGAAGGTTGGTGGAGATGGACCTTCGCAGCTGTAAAGTGACGTGGAAGAAACAACGATGCGATGCGGAGCTCCGCGGATCTCTCCTGAATGAGGTCATCGCTTGAGGAGGATGTTAGGCAGATGTCACCAACAGAACACTCCAAGCTCGCTCCCTTTCTTATTGAAACATAGAATGGTAGATGAAGAAAAATGAGGAGGATGAGTGGAATAAAAGGGAGGAGGAAGATGAGGGGAAGTTAGAAAAGAAGTGGTGTGGAAGTTGGAGGAGTGATGGAAGATGAGGGAAGAATGGGAGTTGGTGTCTTGGGTGAGAATTTGGAGTAGGGAAGAAGTAAAAGAGAAAAATATATTATATAAAATAAAAATAAGTAGGATACTAAAATAATGAAGAGAAAAGAAAATAAAAATGGAAGAAAAATATAAAAAGTAATTTAAATAAATATATATATATATAAAATAATAAATGAATCAATAATAAATAAAATATGAAAATAATATAAAAACATGGTGACATGGCAGCTCCAGGAGCTACCACATGCTGCACTTAAAAAAAGAAAAAAATATATGTAAAAAATAATAAAGAAATAATAAAAGGGATCAGATCAAAAAAGTGGTTAACACAAAAGTTGCTCGTTACGATGAGACTACAACTTCCATGAAGGATCGAAAATCAAAATAAATCATATGTACAAAGTATATTTTTGGGTGGTATCTTATAGGTATAAAATATCATATTTTTATATTTTGCAAATTTTTTATCATTTTTAAATAGATAAACATCAAAATAAATTAAAGAAAATATAAAAGGAATTATTTTTTAATTTAATCTATTTCTTTTGGATTTTAATAGTTAAGAAAATAAAAAGACAAAAATAAAGGGCGTTTTGGTCCATATGTACAATATATATTAAGGGTCTAAACCAAGTTTAACATACGAACTCTGATTCTTTCGGATTTATTCTTGTTTTGAAGGTAATTGAATGTACATTGATTTAAAAGTGAGCAGGGGTGCATAAGAGATTGTATGAGAGAGATACACATTTTAAGGTTCTTAGTCTCAAACTAGGGATTGAATTTTATTGATTAATTTTACAAGTTAGTATTTTTTGATATTTTTTCTTTATTAGTGTTAGCAATATATACACTATAATGTTTATTTTATTAGATTTGGAGTTAGTATAAAATAGATAAAAATATGTGAATTTAGCTAATATACATTTAAATATGTACAGGTAAATTTGGCTTCTTTATTTAATGCAAATATGCATGCCAAAATGCAAACATTAGTTCTAAAGGCACGATGAGAATAATGCACAATAAATGGAAATATACAACTAATTGTTCTAAAACGATGCTCTATTTTTTTCTAGAGTGATGAATCACAGATTCATGAACCCTACCCCTTATACTTGAACCTTGCTCGTCCTTGAGAAGATAGAATGAAATGCAAAAGTGAAATGATTTTGAGTTCCATATCAAGATCATGAAAAAAAAGTGAAAATGGAGCTCAACTCGATCTTTGGACTAATTGTGCGACATAACCTTATTGGGAATTGAATTTAAGACCTAATAACCTTTAAATTCAACAAGTCTCTTATTCAAGTCGCCTTAATAATCAGGTCAGAATAGATCCTCATATGCAAATTCTGATGACTATGAATCTTACTTGTACAATGTAAGTGAAATATAGCTCTCCACATCAGAAATGGTAAATAAAAAACCTCCTCTAACAAGGTAACTCTATTTCCCCAGCTAGCAACTCTCTCCTCGAGGAGTGGGGTATTCCCTTCTAAGTTCAAGTGCGACCAACTCAAGAAGAGGGGGCAGAGAAGAGAATGGATTGTGACTATTGTAGTCACATATCCGTGGAGCTTGACCAGTGTAGCCAAGTCTCCAGCTGTAGGCTTCCTTGGTATGAGACTTTGAAGCATATGCCTTGTAAATATAGACACTCCGGTATGCATTTTATTTTCAATTTAGCATGCCCAATTTTTGGAGTTCTTCCATTTTTTTTATTTTTTTAACCATATACAAGGTGCAACATGTTATACAGTAACTGAGAAGGAGTTACTAGCAATAGTTTTTTCCTTTGAGAAGTTTAAATACCATATCCTCGGGTCCAAGGTTATCATCTACACAAATCACTCGACCGTTCGATATTTACAACAAAATAAGGATGTCAAACCACATCTTATTTGGCGGATCCTTCTCCTCCAAGAATTAAACCTTGAAATCCGAGATAAACCTAGGGCCAAGAATGTCGTGGTCGATCATGTCCAAACTTCCTGAGTCTGAATCTCCTGAGCTGAATTTGCAGCCTATTATAGAAAACCTTTCCCAGACGAGGTAATTATATCAGTCACGTTGCTTTTCTATCATGTTGATATTGTGAACTATCTTATGACCAAGATAACTCTACAAGATTGGCTGAAGCTGAAAGTGGATAAATTTTTGTCTAATATCCATTTCTACTAGTGGGAGCATCCATATCTGTCTTGCGAGGGTGCAGATTACATCTGGAGGAGGTGTATTCCTCAGGAGGAAATCTTGAATGTCCTTACACTTTGTCATGATAAGGAATAGGGAGGACACCATTCAGGCAAAAGAACAACAATAATATTACTCCAAAATGACTTCTAGTGGCCAACCTTGTTCAAAGATGCAAACAAATATGTGAAGCATTGCACTGGTTACCAGATGATGGGTGGAAACATTGCACTACGAGACACAATGCCCTCGAAGTTTATCCATATTTCAGATGTATTTGATGCACGGGGCCTAGATTTTGTGGGCCCATTTCCAAACAATTAGGGATATGAATATATTATTCTTGTTGTCGACTATGTGAGTCATTCGGTGGAGACTATCCCTGCCCGAACCACCGATAGTCGGACTATTTGTCGATTCTTAAGGGAACACATCATTGCACGGTTTGGGGTCCCCGAGATTCCTCATATCATATAGGGGAAACCACTTTATCAATAAAGATGTGAATAAATTAATGTAAGAATTTTGTATTGAACATCATGTTGCTTCACCTTACCACCCGTAGTCCAATGACTTAGCTGAATGTTCTAATAGGGAGATAAAGACAATTCTGCAAAAGGTTGTGTGTTCGGATTGCAAGAACTATTCTCAGCTACGTGATTCAGTTCTTTGGGCTTACAGACCTGCGTATAAGTCACCATTAGGAATGTCTCCCTACTGCCTTATCTATGACAAGCCAAGCCATTTGCCCATTGAATTTATTCATAATCTTTATGGGTCATCAACATTTGCAACTTGGATTATGAGAAAGCCAGGAAGAACCAACAAATGCATCTGAACATATTATTATAATTCAGAGATTATGCATGTGACAACAGCTTGATGTACAAGGAGAAGGTCAAAAAGTGGCACGGACAAGCATATCTACCGCAAGTCCTTCGAGTCGAGTCAGAAGATGTGATTGTTCAATGTGAAATTAAAGATCTTTCCAGGCAAGTTAAAGAGCAAATGGACAGAGTCGTTTACAGTGAGGTATATGCATGACAATGGAAGCGTAATGATATCTGATTTGTCAGTTGACACACAACCATTTGTAGTCAATGGATAGCTTTTGAAACCATATCTTGAACATGAGACATTTGTGTCTATCGTTGACTCAATCCAAGTGATTTATGATGATGAGACGAATACTTCCACAGCTGTAATAGAAGACGAAGCACATCAAAACATTTTTGAATGATCTTTCTTCTTTTCTTTTTTTCTTATTTTCGTTCTTTAGTTCCTTTTTCTTTCGAAAAGGTGCCATCCCCTTCATCATTGCTATACTTAGTACATACTATGTCCTAAGTATGGGTGGTGCCTACCCTGAGTTGTTCATTTTTTGATCCCTCATTATACTTAGGGATATTGCACCTAAGTATAGGGGGGACATGTTGAGCCGATGATTTCATACATTCCCACCCTTGACCCTCCCAGCCTTATGTACAGTCTGCTATACATAGGATTATTTCATACTAAGGATAGGGGAACAACCAACTTCTCATTCCTTTCATTCCTTCATTTCCCTAATATCGATTCGTTAGGATTTTTCTATATTTTGTACGAGTTACGTCTTGTCTTTTTATCTCTGATCTATGAGGACATAACTCAAGCTAAGTATGGTTGGTCGTATATACTGTGCATATAATTTGGCCATAACTCATACTTTCGTATTTTCAATAATAAATATGACTAAAAGTCTGTAAAAAATACTATATATCACTTAATAAAAAGAAGTTTATTATTACTCAAATTCTTTTTGTATTTACTGATTAATAAATCAAGTAAAAATATTTTTTACAAAATGTTTGAAAAATAGTTTGAAAATCTTTTTGAAAAATCTTTTGAAAACTATTTGGAAATGTTTTCTAAATATTCTCAACCTTTGTAAAAATATTCTGTTTGTAAAAATTTCTTTTCTTTGTGTGAAATAAAAAATATTTTAAAAATCTATTTGCAAATGTTTAGAAAATGGTTGCAAAACTATTTTGACAAATCTATATATACTATTGGAAAAATCTTTACAAAATGATTTTCAAATATTTATAAATATTTGTAAAAATTATTTGTAAAATTATTTTGGACTATAGTTTTCAAATTATTTGAAAAATCATTTTCACCAAAATTATTTATTCACTGTATTAAAATATCTATAAAATTAAATATCATGCATTCCTTATAAATTCTTAAAAACCCAACTCTTGTAAATATAAGATACATCCCCATGAAAATATTTGTACCTATTTTCTTAGCTAAAATCTTTTATTTTAAAAAGTCATAAAAACATTTGCACAACCAAAAATCCAAAATCATTTGCAAAATTTTTCTGAATATTGCATAAAAATTTGCAAACCCTTTTTCAAAAATCCATAAAAAGTTTTAAAAGTCTGAAAATTGCATCATAAAAATACTTTCTGCATTGTACATAACATTTTCATAGCATTCACATTTTTCGGATTGAGTTTGATAATTGAACAAGTATAAGTAAAATTCAAAGATCGGAGCTTGGTTGGACCTTAGTCTACCTAATCACATGAACCCTAGGAGCTGGAATTGAGATACTTCAGGTCTAATTGGCTTAATTCTTTGAGAATCGTGAGACTTGGTTCAATGGATTCTTGATTGCCTAAGTATATTATTTCAGAGCACACATACAACTCTTATTGATAATGACCTAACTTGGACACCTGCACCTTTGACTGGGCTCAACTCAATTGGAGTGCTGAGGGGATTGGAATTGCCGGTATGATATGCACACAAGTGGAAACATTTGTCCTCATCTAAGGAGGAATGTGTACTCCAACCCGTCCAGTAGTAGAGACATCTAACAACATGAGAGTGTGGATTGTAATAATTCCTCAGAAGAGGGATAATCTACTGGCACGAGAGGAAAAACTCCTTATGTAAATGTTGTTGTATATAGTATTTCAAAAAAACTCAAAAAATTGGAAATGCTTGATTGAAAATAAAATGATTGTCGGAGTGTACATATCAGTATAGTCAATAGGCATGCTTGAGCTTCAAAAGCCATATCATGTGAGCATGCAGCTAGATGACTTGACTACATTGGTCATGCATCCCCGGACAGGTAGCTATGTTGGCTACTATCCATTCTTCTCTTCACCCCCGGAAAGAGTAGTTGGATTGGGGAATCATTAGATTATCATGCTGGAGAAGGCAGTCTCTTTGTCATTTCAGTTGGGAAGATCCACCATCGCACACTGCACAAGTGAGACTCATAGTCATAAGATTTTGTGTATGAGTTGAAGTATTCTGACCTGGAAATTAAGGAAACTTGAGCAGAGTTTTGGGATACAAGAAGGCTATTCTATTTTAAATCTGTTTCTCAAGGAGATTCCGACTGCACTAAAATTCCAAAGGTCTAACTTGAGCTCCAAACTTTGATTTATGAGGACAAGCTTGAGAATTAAATCCGATCCACTTTCTTTCCTTTTCTTTTCTTTATTTTTATTTGTCTACAATTATTGCGTAAGTGTTTGCTAGGGAATAACAAAGGCAAGTATAGGGGGTGATAATTCTCCATTTCATCACCCTTATTCCAAATTGGATTCTCCCAGATGTGTAATCAAATATAGCTCCTGTGGTCCTCAGGAAGGGTCGCCCTAGTATCATCCGAGAATCTTTCCAATTTCTAGGGACATCCATGTCAAGTATTGTGAAATCCACTGGGTAGTTTTGTCCCTTTATATTGATGATAATGTTTCGAATCTCGCCCCTAGGTCGCTTAGTTGAGGTGTCTGCGAATTGAAGTACGGCTGCAGATTGCTTAAGTGGACCTAGATTTAGATGCTCATATAGGGTTGTGGACATGAGATTGATGGATGAACCATTGTCTAACAACGTTCTAGCAAACTTGATTTCTTTGATGTGGCTAGTGGCAAAGTGAGCACCCATGTCTCTTTTCTTCCTTGGCAGCTCATTTTTTATAAGACGAGATGTAGCTACTGAGAGTATGTGTTTCTTTGTTCGGCTAGGAGTCTGTTTGCTGGCCTTTGTTGGTGTGCATCTCACGTTAAGGTATTTTCGAAAGGCCGAGTCTCTTTCTATCATCTTGTCTAAGGACAGAGTGACCCTTAATATTTTCTTTGCAGATGCGGGCCATCTCGTCATCATTTTTTTGGTTTTTCATGTTTTTCTTCTTTCCTGCCGTAAGAGCACGGGGGAAAGGGATGGATTTTTTGTGGTCAACATCATCACTTTTATTGAATGAAAAATTGTTTACAGGACTCAGACTAAAAACTGGGAAATTTGTGGGCAGATGTGGCTGGTGTCTTGGTGGCATTTCTCTGTCAGACTCAGACTCAGACTCTCCATTATATCTGGGTGGTGTGGGTGGGACTTGTTCTTTCTCCTCATGTCTTCCTTCGTCAATTCTCCTAGGGTTGTGTGAATTGGTGTACACTGGGGCTATGTCTTCGTGTTCCTTCGCTCGATCAGGCATGGTTACGGTCCTTCCGCTCCTAAGAGATATATGATACGAGTTATTATTTGATGACAGATCATGTTTAGGCACAGAATACTCAGAGATTGGTACCTGATTATGTCCGAGGCTATTTGGGTTAGCTTGGACTTGAGCAGGAATCACGGTCTGGGGTGCGGTCACCTCATCTCTCCATCAAGAGAGTCGATTTATGTTGACTCTCATGTCATGAAGCTCATCCAGCACTCGCTAGAGTTTTGGAGAGATAGAAGAAGAGGAGGACCCTTGGCCCCACATGTCCTGAGGTCGCTGATATTGGCCTTGTTGGCCTTGGCGTTGGTTCTACTGTGGCTAAGGTTACGGGTTCTGATAACCCGTGCGATATTGTTGCCGCTGCTGCGGTTGAGGCTGGTAGGTGGGTCGGGCTTGTGGTGGACGAGGGTTCGGAGTAGAGTTTTGGTCTGGGGTGGTTGATCGGTTCCAGTTTATACCAAACTCCGTTTATCTCCATAACTTGTGGAGGTTCCTCTTAATCAATTTGGGCGGAGGTTTCCTAAGTTTGATGGGGCAAGACTGGTCTCCACCCCAATGGCTCTGTTGCCCAATCCCTTGACCTTGAATGTAGTGAATTTTATGTATGGGTGCGGGGGGGAGGGGGGGGGGTGAAGTCAGGGCTGATATCTTAGATACCCTGTCAGCCAATTCCTCCATTTGTTTAGGCAATTTAGCCAATTTCTCCATATCAGACGATTTATGGAGCTCATCCACCTTCTTATAAATCTGCTCAACCATAGTTAGCTTATCAGATACTATTCCCATATCAGCACTGTGGTCGGTTGTCAGATTATTCACCATCTTTTTGGAGCCGGTTATGTAAGCTCGGCTTGTGGTTTGTACATGACTGGATTCAGCAAGTCTCTCGAACACCTTGTAGACGGTGTCCTCGTGGCATCCCATGTAGATTCCTCTGCAAGATGCACTAACCAACCCTTGAGTGTGACACCCCGTCCTCCCGAGGACCTTAGGTTACCCGTCAAACACGTCATTCACCTACTTAATCAGCTTTGAGTTAATCCCTTGTTACGAAACCCTGAGGAAATTTTTTGCTTTTTAAAACATGACATTCACAAGATTTAAATCTGTCTATGCAAGCAACCACAAGAAAACTAAAAACGGAAGTAATAGTACACCAGAACTGAACAAAAAGGATATCCATTCATTTTCAGCTCATTCATATAACATGCTGAAGTTCCACAACATTCAAAATACATGTAAATACCCCAAAGATCAGGCTACACAACTAACAACTGTCTAATGACCTCCAAAGGATATACCTGCTCTGAAAGTGTAGCACCAAAAGAAACAACAGTAGCCCAAACTACGTCAGCTACTCGGTCGCTGGGCCCTTGCCTGCCACAAGTAGAAAAAAAAGAGACAAACGAGTATCTGTCACAAAGTTGTCAAGTACAAATTCTACACAGTTCTACTAAGAAAAGTAGTAAGAATAGACTAGAACAACTAGAAAACCGTAAGGTAACTGTAGTGTACAAAAGAAGCAAGCAAGTAAAAGTGGGTTAATTGATTCTTTTAAATTATTTACTTACTTTCTGAAGTCTATCAAGAATACACTCGCTCACTACCACATCGTGTCTTCCTCGATCAATGGAACTAACCAACAACAACCCAAGCCTAGAAGTAAGTATGTGGTCTTGGTCCGGTTAGGACCTCGATATCCGGGTAGGACTTCAAAGTCCAGGTTGAACCTCACACTATGACTCTGAGGTATGGTGTACGCCTCAGGGTTGGGGTGCCTCCGTAGGCATGCGATGGTGTCCTGCATCCTAACTAAGTTCCCAACACTCCTTCTAGCTTGTTCTCTCAACTTTCATTGATCCTTGGTCGACACGTGTGATAGCTCGCTCACGAATGTGTATAAGAGGAACTGTACTCACAACTCTCTCAACACCCAACCCTCGTTAGCCTCTACTAACGGAACTGTCGTCACTAGTCTCCTTGCAGAGAAGTCACTCATCTCTTACCCCATCACGAGGTCACAACCTGGCAGAAAGGTAAGTGAAATCCTTAGTGTCTACTAACCATTACCCCATCACCAGGACACCAGCCTGGCGGAAAGTTAATTAAATCCTTAATGTCCACAGATGGAATTTATAACTTAACTGGCCAATTGGTGAACTGTCACATATCAATCGATCACTACCCCATCACCAAGACACCAGCCTGGCGGAAAGGTAATAAACTCAGCGGTGAGGAAACCCCCGAAGGGATTCGTCTGCTCTCGCCAATCCCAGTGGATGTGTGGTCCAAGGGAAAGGCAGTGGTAGTACGACTACTACGCCACTAGAGGCATGAAAGAGAAGAGGTAAGCCTGCCGGACCCGACTTCCTCTCTCGTTGCTCAACTCCCGAAGGAGAAAAGCTAAGTAAAAACCAGACGAGCTCGTAACTAACTGCAGAGAACCCCCAACCTAGGTTCTCAAAGAAAAGCCAACGGGTCAGCGAAATGGTCTAGACAACTCGTGGATCCCAACGAAGCGTAAAAACCGAGCCGGCTCGAAGAAAATACGTAAAAAGACTGGGATCCTAGACCCATGCTCTCAGTGTCCGCTACCCAAGCCTGAGCGACTTCATCTCCTGCTCAGGTGAGGGTCACCGCGCCCTCGCACAGTCGGAGCATCAATCTCCATGACTGATCATATGTGACATCATCATTTCTGTTATTTTCATGTTTCCCCTAAGTGTCTAAGGTTTCTTTGATTTATTTCCCATTCACAAGCTGTCAGTCCCAGACTCGAACTTGTTCTATAAGAACCTTAACTGATCTTAGGTAAGGGATACTGACCTGTTCGATAGTCTCTCTCTAAATTCTTACTGAAGAAACATCTATCTTATGATCTTGGCTATCTTAACGGAAAACGTCTTCCTTTCCTATGCCCCCGTAAGATTCACAATTTCCTACAAGGATCGGGCTACTCTTAGAGGAAGACTTGCTTCATGGCAAGTTCATAAAGTTTTGTTTTCCTGTATGGTACTACATATATATATATATATAATATATATGTATCCTTAAGATCATCTCCAAATCTCTAAATTTCATAATAGATGATTCAAGCCCACCTTTATATGTAACAATTACCCTAAGGCTTGCTCTAACATGGTTACTAATCGAGGTTTACCGTATCCAATTTTTATCACCCCAAAACATTGACATTGTGTGTGTATACTTCATAATAATCCAAGGCATCTAGTCCTTTTTAAGTTCACACCCAAATTCATGAATTTAAAGACACCATTTAGGTGTTTAATTTACTTTAAGTTCTATCATTTAAAGGGGTCTTTAGAGGGTATCACATGCTCCAATCATGCATCTATTCCACACATAGACCTATGTGTACAGCAAGTATATGTCTGCAACCTTAAGGCAATTTATCCTCTCTTAATCCTTCTCCTTAATGGGATTAAATCATTATACCAATTCAATACAGGGAAATCAATGAGAACTTGGGGTTTTTAAAACTTATTAAAGGATGCCTAAAAGTTTGATTAAACATGCACTCTACAATGGAATTTGGTCACAGTTTTGTTCATGGACAGCAACCAAATTAGTCTCAAAATCTTCATCAAAACCAATCCAAATACATGGATTTCATGTGTATTACATCCCCTAAATATCTATAACCAAATCCACCAAAGGATGTCTAAGGATATTGTCAAAATCATGTATGTTCTTAGTCCTAAGGCAACCATCTCCAATCTGAACATTCAGTGGAGATATCATATAGGTAGTCAATAACTCCTCAAAAACTCCTCATTTTTCTAAAACAAACCCATGGATTAATGGTTGATATGAAAGAGTATATGCCAACAAATAATTGCACTTAAGGAAACATGAAGAAACTCCTCAAATGCATCTTAAAACACTAACTTAAGGTTCATGGACAGATCTGGACACATTCAGTTACATGCATATGTCAACATCCAAAACATTTCTAATCACCTAAATTTTCAAATTTAAAACCAAGAATCATAAACCAATTTATTGGGGTCATAATCAGTAAGTAAATCTACTCAAGGGAATTTAAATAAGACTCCCAAATCATGCAAGTTATTGGCCAACATTTACAACAACAAATCTGAAAATTTCAGTATGACCGTCCATGTATAGCCTCTTTAAGATGTTATAATCACATGCAATTTCGTATTTAACCCCATGGATTTAAGTCTACATTAATGGAGTATTAATCAACATATGATTCTACCTAAGAGAACCCAAGAAAGATCCCAAAATACATGTCTAACTTGGATTAAAAGGAAGACACACAGATTCTGGAAACTCGACAGAACTGCCATATGAACAGCAGCCAGTTCTCCCCCAAAACCACCACTAAAACCTAAACTAAAGGCATGGATTTCATGGGTTTTATAACCCCCATTCATACATCAACCAAAACCACGAAAATGGTTCTTAAGATCATCCCAAAAATCATGCATAACACGAATACAAAGAAGATCACAGATTCTGAAAACTCGACAGAACTGCCATATGAACAGCAGCCAGTTCTCCCCCAAAACCACCACTAAAACCTAAACTAAAGGCATGGCTCTAAAACCAAATTGATGGAAGATATAACAGCAATAAAATGCCCATAAAATAGCTCAAGAATGTCCCCCAAACCAGGCCAAAAACTCGGATTTATTAAGTATGAACAGATCTAGAAATTCCACAAATTTCGTCCACAAGAAGCCACAAAACCCCATTTTATCACCACCAAAATCCAAAACAAATGCTCAACCAATGATCTGGGTTTTTAGGTGGTTTAAATCCACTTAATGGCAGCAAGAGAGGGGTATATTTGTACCTTTAAACAGTGCTCCAGAACTGCTCAAGAACAGCTCAAGAACAGCAGCAACTCCAGTCTTCTATCACCAATTTCGATCCAAGCTTGGCCTTGGATTCAACATGTACCTGGTGGAGAAGAAGCTCCTTCCTCCCAGCTTTAATTTGAGCCCAAGAAACTCGAATTTGGTGGAGATTTGGGGTGGGTATCAAGGAGAGGAGGTGGAGAAGAAAGAGTGGTCGGTTAGGGCTTTTTGGAGTGGGGAAGATGGAGAATACGAAGTGGGGTTACATGGGTTGCCTAAGGGAAGTTATTCCCTTGTGAAAAAATTACAACATATCCCCACCCACTCCTCTTAATTGCAACCAAGGCCCACCCCATAAATGGAAATCCACAAATGAGTAGCAAACCTTAGTCTTTAACCTTACTTAGCCACAATTAACATCTCAAATTTAGCATATGCTCACTAATGGTTCATCATCTTGGGTTTACTTAGTCATTAGAATTTAAGGATGTTACATTGAGTCTCAGGGTTCAGCCTGCTCACAAGACTTTGGACGAACATCATTTTACTTATCCTGTGTCCTGGGCATTTCTGTACTAAGTCTGTGAATCTTTCCCAGGTTTCATGAAATGGTTCGCACGGGTGTTGGGTAAAACTTGTGAGCTTGATCCTCATCCGATTGATTCTACTTACTGGGTAGAATTTCTTTAAGAACATAGTCTTGAATGTGGCCCATGTAGTGACTATTTCCCCTAGATTTTTCAGCCAGTAGGCCGCCTTATTAGTCAAGGCAAAGGGGACAACTCTCAACCTTCTGTAGTCCTAGCTAACCCTAGGGTGGAAGAGGTTAGCACAGACTAACTCGAAGTCGCAGAGGAAGATATATGGTTCTTCGTGATTATTTTCTCCGAATTTTGGCAACAGTGCAAGGAAATGCGGTTTGTGTTGGAACGCATCCTCATGGAAGGTCTCAATCCAATTATAGTCTTCATCTAATTCCGGGAGGTACGTGTCTTCCATAGCAGCCTCACCTTATTTGTAGTACTGCCAACTGCGTCCTATGTAGTTCATTGTGTTATTCGGCAGTGGTTATCCTAGCCAAGATTGCCCAGGATCAGGTCATTGTCGTTCTCCTCGTCCCCAGGTTCTTCTTTGGAGGCATTATGATTCACCTTCAGAAAGGAAGAGTTTAGAGATAAGAGTTGGATTTAATGAGGTTTTGCTAAGAATAAGAGATTCCTTAGTGGAGGAGTGAAAAGATGAAACTTCTAAGACAAGAAGGAGAGAGTCTTCACAAGGAAGCAGACACAAAGCAAACACAAGCCAAATCACAAGTTCACCACTCAACACAGATGAAGGCACGTTAGTGTTCGGCCGCTTGTCTTTTCAATTTTAATTTAATGACAAGACAATCTTGAAAATTAAGCGGAGCTGTTAGGTACTGAAATATTTCACAAAGACTGTCCCAAGTTCGTACAACTAGTTGCACCTACTCTCAGTCAGTATAGGTGTAAGTACGGACCGTTTAATCGGCTACCCGTGTTACTTGAGGACGGAGCCTTCCGCAGTGTCCTCTAAACCACCCACTCTGCTAAGGGAAGTCGGACCGTAAAACGGCTACCCGAGACCCTCACTGAAAAGTAGCTAATTGTTTTTAAAAACAGTAGTCTTTGTAAAATTTCTCAGTTTTGGCTCTGCCCTAAGGTGTGCGATCTTGTCCTTACAAACAATGAGTGGGTTTCTCTCCACCAAACACAGGTTAATTTTATGTTAGTTTATTTATGGTCGCTTTGATTATCAGTCCCGGTTTTAAGTTAAGGTTATCACTGTAGTTTATGTGAGCAAAAAAATTCACGCCTAACGAACAGTCCCAGTTCCTTTAGATCCTAAGTTGTAAAACTTTGAGAAAGGAGGATCAGAAAAGCTGATGCAAAAGTAAATCAATGATGCATGCTTAGGAGAATGACTTACAGTAAATCCTCGCGTTCTTCATGCGGGATGCAAGACAAGGGATTTAAATTACACTAAATGATATGCATAGATGAAAATGCCCTAAGTAGATAGTTCTATTAGCGGGAAGAATCGATTTCAGAATTTGACTAATGTTCAACAATCTATAATGCGTATCTTAGTGAGAGTGTGGCCTAAGAATTACGAGCACAATAAATGATAGAGAAACGATCGTATATGTGCCTAAGTCCTATGCCACTCAAGCCGGGTTCCAACCGCACAGAAGGGGTTGAAACAGACCCGACTCACCATAAAAATGTTCAGTCTGAATTATTACAAGGGTTCAAAGAGAGGGACCCTGAGAATAATGCAGAAAATTAAATCTATACTAACTTTCTCTCACAAAATTAAAATTTAATCTCCTTTCTTACAGATCCTTGAATTAAATTCCAAAATGTCGCTCCTAGTAGTTTCTGCAAAGAGAGAAATTGCGGTTAGTATCTGAAGTAAGAGAGAGAGATGCAAAATAAAATGCAGAAAATGACACAAAAATTAATTTTACAAAAACTAATTACAAAAAATGATTTAGAACCCTAAAAAGCACCGTTCCCCGGCAACGATGCCATTTGATGAACATCGAATTTGCCTCTTTAATAATGTAAAATTATCATAGTATAGGAGGCAAATTCGGTTACACAAAAACCACAAGGTTTGATTGTTGTGGAGTATTTTTACTTGGCAAGTGTACCAAGGTCGAACACATGGAACAGAGATTTTCAGTTGCACGGTTTTAGATTAAATCAAATAATTAATAAGTGCTCGATTAATTTTTGTGTTGATAAAATATACAATGCAATGACGCGAATGCTATGCAAGAAAAATAAACAAAATTTATGCTCAAGATCTGTGATTTAAAACGTATCTAATTCGCTAAAAATATGATCAATAATTTCATCAAAATTAATCACAAATCATAACATATTTGAGTCAATGCTTCAGGTTAATAAGTTGATACTCAAAATAATTTGAAGCAAGATATCCAGCCTCCGAATGTCTTTGATTTAATTCCCAGAATGGTTGACAATAATCTTATAGGAATTGATCTGAATTAATCCCTTGTACAATCTAAATTATTAAGAATAATCAATGAAGGCTTAATCAGATAAAAATACTCATCCGAATTCTTGCAAATAATATCGTCAAAATCCCAAGCATCAATATATCAAAAATTAGCCTGCATATGTCATCAAAGGTCAACAAATTATAATAACCGGTAAACACCCTCAGATCTGATCACAAGCTATGCTAAATTGTAGAGCATGAAAATAGCTTCAAAATGACATATTATACGCTAAAATCGGAGTCCGTATGAGAAAGATATGCTAAAATGAAGTTTTAGGGACTAAAATGTAAATAACATAAAGTTTTTCTTGCAAATAGGTCCCTGAAGGGGCTTATCTGTAATTTTATAAAAGTTGGAGGGTCCCCTTTGTAATTTACCTACTGGCGGGGGTATTTTTGCAATTTCTGAAACTTTTGGGGGCTTCAGTGCAATTTTCACACACGCAAGTGCGTTGCACATGCTCCAGCAGGTTCGGAGACGGGGCAAAGGTTCGGGTGGCCCGGAGCTGAGGCTCGGATGACGAACCAGAGGCTCGGACCACGAGGCAAAGGCTTGGATGGCAGGGCTGAGGCTCGGGCGGCAAGGCTCAGGCTCGAACGCCCGAGCCTACATGGCAGGTGAACGTCGCTTCAGGGACCTGAGCCTCGAGTCTGGGGGGCGAGGCTCGGGGGTGACGCGTGGCACCGCAAGGGACGTTGGATCACGGGCTATCAGCCCTAATCCGACGGCAACTGTGCCTTGGGGCACGCCCAGGCGGAGAAGGAGAGCTGGGGCGGAGGCGGAGACCACGCAAGGCGGAGCGACCGAGGTAGGTGGCGGTGAGCGCGACCTCGGCATCGATCGACGGTGAAAGAAGGTCGAGGTGGAGGGGCGTGAACCGGGCGGAGCCGGCGTTGTGAAGGCGATGGCAATCGGCGGAGGAGCGCTAGACCTGCAAGGTTAGAAGCAGGAAAGAGAGGGGTGGAATCGGAGATGCTCGGTGGTGGTCGAGGGCGGAGCTAGGGTTCCGGCCTGTGCAAGGCCGGCTTGAATGGTGGGCTTGCGGAGGAGAGGCGTGGGGTCGAGCACTTGGAGCCGGCGGAGGAATGGGAAGGGGTAAACCTGGGAGTTGGAGGCGGAGGCACATTTGGTAGAGGTCGAGGCAGAGCTGGGGTTCTGGCCTGGGAGTCGGAGGCGGAGCTCCGAAGTTTGGCAGCTGCAAGGAGCAGCTGCGACAAGGTCAGAGAAGACCTTGGATCTCGCCGAGGAGGTTCTTCGCCAGAGGGATGGGCACTGTCACTACCCTGTTATACAGGCGACCTCCTTGTAGTCACGGATATGGCGGATGGTCGGAGCTGCTGGCGAGGAGGGGTTCTTATAGGAGGGTGATCGGAGGGCCGTTATGCGGAGGGGCTTAATGGCTGGCCCCGTAACGACCGGAGGCGTGGAGGAGGAATGGCGGGGGTTATGGAGGAGGAATGGCAGGGGGGTCGTGGGGACGGCTGGAGGAAGGTGGAAGAGGTCACGTGCTAGGTACGTGACCTGGGGGAGACAATGGAGAGAGAGTGGGGTGCCACGTGGCACGCCTAGGGGATGCCACGTGGCACCCCTAAAAAAATTTCGAAATTTAAAAGTAAAGTAAAATAGAAAAGAAATAGAAGAAGACCTAGGATCGAAAAAATTCCTTTACGAAAGTAGTTCGTCTCGTCGAGGTCTACAACTTTCATGAAGGACGTGAGAGCAAAAGAGGTCATCTGTGAGAAGTGGTATTTTTGGTGGTTCTCCATGTGTATAGAAAACCAGGTTTTTGGGATTTTGTATTTTTTGTTAGTTTTAAAGAGGATAAAAATTATAAAAAATACAATAAAATACAAGAAAATTAATTACACATTAATCTATTATTTTTGGGATTTTTAATAAATAAGAAAATAGGAAAATAAAATAGAAGTCAGAAACACACAACTTTTGTACAGACCAACAACAGACACTTGGACTCAGTGAGTTTCTTTAATTTTATTTTTAATCTGGATTTTGATTTTTATTTCGCTCAATAAAAATTTCATCAAAGAACACAAATGAAGAAGAAATAAAATTAACGGGGTTAATTATGTACATAAAAACTTAGGTCAAAAATAGCAAAAGGTCAAACTGCGCAAAAGAGGCCCAAAACTCAACTTTCACATATGAGCTCCGAATTTTAGGAAATTGGTATTGTTTTGAAGGTATTTGAAAATGAAGCACTTTAAAAGTGAGTAGACCAAAATCGGACATTGTATGTGGGAGATATGCTCATTTTAGCCTGTCAGATGTGAAATAAGACTTTGGGATTATTTGACACTTATTGTAGTTAGTAATTTTTTTGTATTTTTTATTTAATAAGGTTAGTAATATCTACACAATGGAGGTAGTTTTGAGTCAATCGGAGTTAGGATGAATTATTTATAAATGTGAGAAGTTAGTGGCCTTTTAGGCTAATTTACACTTGGGATTTTTAATGCAATTATGCATGATGACATGCAAATATTATTTACACATGTATGAATACTAATGATGCTTTGTTAATGATTAATTGCAAGTAAATGAAGGGGAATAGAGCCTAAATGACCAATTTTGTCATGATGAATACGAGATTCATCAGTGATGATTCTCCATTTCATCACCCTTATTCTATCATTGTAACCTTAAAAACCCTAGCTAATGCATGTAAATAACATTAATTTGCACTAATTAACATTCATTCTTATTCCATTTATTGTGTTTAAAATATTGTTTCTAATACTAAAATTATAGAATAAAGAAAAGAAAAGAAAAAGACTAACATGTCAAATGTATTTTTTGACCCTTAACCCCAAGACCCAGGCATCTTGATGATGAGGTCGACACGGAATAAAGTAGGAGTAGATAATGGCAAAAAAATCACCAATAATCTCTATTCTTTTATTCATCATTTATTCATTTTTTAGACCTATTTTATTTGCCACTTTTTATCCCTCAAATAAAGAAACTTTGTACATTAAAGTTGTAGATAATATAGAAAAATACAAAATTGATTTCATTCAAAAATAATACACAGTGTACTTTTTATACTCTAAAAAAGAAAAAATAAAAACTTCCCAAACCCATATCTCTCAAATAAAAATTCAAAATGTATCAACATCATTTTTAATTCTATATAACTTTTAATAAGTTATTTAATGAATATGGTTTCATATTTTTTGGAGTTAAGGTGTGAAAGTTAGATTTTCGACCCTTATTGTACAATATATCCGAATGAAATATTCATTTTATTTATTCTTTATTATTTTTATAATTTATATTTTTATAATTTTTATATACTATGTATAGTATGTGTACATATATAAACACAATGAAACAAAAAATAAAATACTAAAATGAAATAAAATACCAGAATACATAGATGAATAAACAATGCTTACACCTATACTTTATAATCATATTTATTTAAGTGTAAATATTATATCAGAAAAATACAATTAAAATATATTTATGTATGTAAAAATAAGTTATAACTATATGAAATAATAAAATAAAATAATAAAAAAACAAAATAAAAATAAAATCCACAAAACATAGGTAAATATACCTATAAATAAGACCATAAAATAAACTTGTAATTAAATACCTAAAAAATACATAAAAATATAATAAAATAATAGATAAAATAAAAACATTTTTTATTTTATAACTTAATTTCAATAAAATCGTTTACTTTTTTTAATATATTTTATAAATATTTTTCAGGCTAGTTTTTCCTGATTAGTTCATGTGGAGGTTTCCTAAGATCACTAAAACTAGATGGTGGAATCTTCCACTGAAGCAATCGAGCTTCGGGTAGAAGGTTTTAGAAGACTTATCTTGGGATTGTAGCGGAAGTGCAGATGAGATGTGGGAGGTAGTAGAATCTTGTATCCGAAAGGTAGCCAAAGAGATGCTAGGCGAGTCAAAGGGCGGAGCTCTAGGTGAAAAGGAGGCTTGGTGGTGGAGTGAAGTGGTGCAAGAGAAGTTAAAAATTAAAAGAGCATGCTCAAAGCTATGTCTAAGGATAGAATGAAGAAAACTGTCACAAACTACAAATTAGCGAAGAAGGAAGCAAAGAAGGCTGTAAGCGAAGCTAAGTCAAAAGCTTATGAAGTTTTGTATAAAAATATCGACTCTAAGGAGGTACAGAAGAATATATACAGGTTGGCCAAAGCAAGAGAAAGAAAGACCAAAGACCTTTCTAAAGTGAGATGCATTAAGGATGAGGATGGTCACATGCTTGTTACTCATAAGGATATAGAGATTATATGTGAGCAGTACTTCCATAAACTTTTCATTGGGGAAGGAAATAGAGAGATCACTTTGGGTGATCTAGATAGTAGTGAAAGTTACTTGAATCATGCAAACTATAAACAAATACAAAGAAAGGAAGTAGAGGACGCTTTGAAGGTTATGAGACCTGGGAAAGGTGTAGGACCGAATGACATCCCTGTAAAAGTATGGAGGGTTTTAGGTGAGCGTGGTTTGACTTGTCTTACGAATCTATTCAATGTTATTTGGAGAAGCAAGAAAATGCCTGAAGATTGGAGGAAGACTATCGTGGTGCCTCTTTATAAGAATAAAGGAGACATTCAAAAATGTTCAAATTATAGAGGTATCAAGCTAATGAGTCACACTATGAAAATTTGGGAACGTGTGATCAAAAGAAGGTTGAGGCAAGTTTCCAACGTAAAAGAAAACCAATTCGGATTCATGCCAGGTCACTCAACTATTGAAGCCATCCATTTGCTAAGGAGAACAATGGAGATTTATAGAGATAAAAGGACGAACCTCCATATCATCTTTATTGATTTGGAAGAGGCTTATGATTCTGTCCCACGAGAGATAATGTGGAAGTTTTAGAGAAGAGACAAGTACCTATCCTATACATTAACCTCATAAAGGGCATGTATGATAGGGCTTTATCTATTGTAAGGACCATGTCTGGGAAGACTGGCTATTTTGACATCAACATTGATTTACATCAAGGTTCAGCTTTGAGTCTATTTCTTTTTAATTTTATTATGGACGAGTTGACATGTCACATTCAAAATGAGTTACCTTAGTGCATGTTATTTTCGGATGATATTGTGTTGATTGACGAGACTAAAGATGGAGTAAATGAGAAGCTAGAGGTCTGGAGACATGAATTGGAGACTAAAGGATTTCGCATAAGTAGGGTTTAGATGGAATATATGGAGTGCACCTTTGATGGAAGAAATGGCAAAGGAATCGATGTGAAGATTGGTGACGATAACATTCAGAAGAGAGATTCTTTCAGATATCTGGGTTCTATTTTGTAACATGACGGGGAAATTGATGGAGATGTTACTAATAGAATAAATGCATGCTAGATAAAGTGGAGAGGAGCCTCTGTTATTCTCTGTGATAAGAAAATCTCTTTAAAATTAAAGGAAAGTTTTACAAAGTAGCCGTGAGACCTTCTATGGTGTATGGATCTGAATGTTGGCCTATGAACCATAGAAATGTGCAGAGAATGGTTGTAGCAGAAATGAAAATGCTAAGATGGATGTGTGGACACACACATAAAGATCGGATTCAGAATGATGTAATCAGAAAGAAAGGTGTGTAGCTCCGATCGAGGATAAGATGCAAGAAAATCGCTTAAGATGGTTTGGTCATTTGTAAAGAAGATCAGCAGATGCACCAGTTAGGAGATGCGAGTGTTGGGATGTTGAGCCGGCTAAGAGAGGGCGAGGACGACCTAAGAAGTGTTGGAAAGAGACTATACAACTTAATTTTTTGGACCCGATATTGACCCAAGATAGATCTGAATGGAGGCGAAGAATCCATGTAGCCGACCCTACTTAATTGTGGGAAAGGCTTTGTTTTTGTTTTTCATGTGGACCAACTAGGTTTAGTTTTTAATTGACTCCGATCAACTCCCTGACTCCGATCTTGTAGTCTGACACACCTAAATGTTGACCTATTTTCTCGACTATACCTCGCTCGATTCTTCCACTAACTCACATCGAGGTCTTCTTGACTTTTTTAGTTCGAACCTTGGTGATTCACACATAAGTGTTTCGTCGAGGAGTGCTCCATTGATTCGCCCCATCTTCCTCATTCTTTAGAGCCCGTTCATCACCCCTACTTAATCTCGCCTCCGTCCAACCTTGGAAATTTGATGCTCTTCTTCTCCAGAAAACCCTATCCCTAGTGTGGAACGAGCTACCTGGTTATAGGAGGCAACTCTTCTGTGGTTCAACAAACTTTTTGGAGTGTTGAATCGAGTGATCCAATTCTGTCGTCCCCTCCGCCCGAAGCTTCACTCCGGGTCGGTACAAGTCATGTAAATATCATTCTTTTTGTGTCCTTTCATTCGTAGCATTAGAAAAAGTTTAGCCCTACCATTTATTTCTTTTAACTCCGTCAATTTCATCATAAAATCCACATCCTTCAATCAGCAGAGATCTGGCTCCACCCTTTGTTTCCAACCACTCTGCTCAACCTCTGCCTCCACAATCACACCCATCTCCTTCCCCTTCTTCAGTCCTTCGCTCCCAGACCACCAGACACCCAGATCTTGCAAAGATCTAGAGATCGAGTCCTCCTTCTCCGTCATTAGCCAGAGGAATTCTTTATGACCCATCCTTGCTCATTTCCAACGCCTGATGCCTCCAGTGGCTTCACTTTTTGTATCCCACTCCAACCCTGCACGAACCAGCAAGTAAAGCCCCCTCTCCAGGGGTCATCGTAGAAGGAGACCACATTCCACGTCTTGAGCCTCACCGAAGCTTCTTTGGTGAGTCTTGGGCCATTTTGACGCCTCCTCAAGATGTGGATTGACCTCAGCAACGTTTTCCACCCCTCAGCAGCCTCGGAGAGCAATGGAGCATAAAGAATCGACAGATCAAAGCAATCCCAACATGTCGTTCTTCCTAGTTCTTCCAAGGGCCTTCTCCGCCATCCCATCAAGAAGGAGCACCCCATGTGCGCAGGTATCGTCCGATTGAAGAAGCCCAGTGCTATTGGATGCCATCTGGGGATCTAATCGGGGCCTACCATCTGCGAACCATCACCAGCTACTGGATCACTAAAGCAAGGATTAGTGCGCGCCATTCAACCATCCGCCTGTGTTGTATAGGGGTATTTGCAATCTACGCCCCCTTAGTTTTTGCATTTAATATTTACTACTAAATCATTCATCTGTTGTTATATTATTTTTATGTAATTTGCAAAAAGGCCCTCAAAGTTATGATATTTACGTTTGAGTCCACAACAACTCACTTCACGTGCGGTGCCACGCGAGGGGAGCATTTTGTAGGAAAACCCCCATAACTTCTTGTATTTCGTTTTGGACCAATAATATTTTATTCCAGTTCTAAACTTTAGGAAAAATTACAAGAAGGTCCTTGACTTTTATGTTATTTGCATTTATGCTCCTGCCAGGCTGTTAATTTTTGTTGATTTGTTCTACTTATTAAAACTATCATTTGTCCTCCAAAAACCACCAAAAAAATAGGGTTAAGCTCCTGATTGCACACGCTTTCATTCCATATCTTTATTTATGAAATTTAGGAGTTTTAATATTTTATAAAAAATAAAAAAGAGCACAATTATTCCCTATTTAGCTTATAAAATACCAAAAAATATATAATCATTTTGAAAAATCCCCCCAAAAATATATTTGTTTAAGTATTTTGAACCTTCAGACCAAAAATCGTTAAAAATAGAAAAAAGCAAACTCTTAAAAATAAAAAACCCCCGAAATACTTTATAAAAATCTAAAAAAGTCTCAAAATTTGAGAAATATTGTTTCCTATTTTTAATTTTCTTTATATTATTATTTGTATATTAAAATTGATTTGAAGAATTTTGATCTAGATTCGATATTTTTCATCTGCATTTCAATTCAGCCCATTTATTAAATCCCTGATTTAAGGCATTTTACTTTAAAAATCCTTAAAAATTGGCATAAATTCCTCAAAAGTCACAAACAATGTAAACAATTATTTAAAATAAAAAATATTTAATTATGTATTTTTTACTTATTTTAGTTATATTTATATTATCCTATGGTGTATATACAATCTTATATATTTTTATATTATATAATTAAAAGAAAATGAAACACAAAATAAAAAATATAAACAGAAAATATAAAATTATAATATAAAAATATAAAAAATATAAAAATATAAAGACTAAAAAACCCATAAAAACCATACTTTGGCTAAGTAATTTAAAAGATAAATTCTTAAGATTGATTGTTATATCTCATCTTTCTCTATACCCTTGTTTCTTGTGTTCGACCCCTACTTTCTTGTCACTATACATCTTTAGTTGGGTATAATAAATTTTGATTCACACTTGCATAGCTGACTTCTTTACTGTGTGGTTTGATTTTTGATTGAATGCAATCGCTGAGAAGTCGTCACAACGATTGAGTCCTCGTCTTGTGAGGCTCATTTTAGACCTCTCTGTTTTTGCCTTCATAAAAATGACCTAAGGAGAAATATTTGGTCATCATCTGCTCATGATTGACTGAGGAGCAGGTTTACTCTTGCTAGAGATCCTAGAAAAAAACCACAAGGTGATAGGATGGAGCATTTCCGATCTCCATGGGATAAAACATGTTCCGTATTTACACCATATCTATTTAGAAGATGATGTCAAACCCTCTCACAAATTACAGTGTCAGATGAATCCAATATTATGAGAGGTTGAGAAGAAAGAGATAGAGAAATGGTGTGACATGGGTTTTATTTATCCCATCTCTGACTCCAAGTGGGTGTCACAACTTCATGTTATCCTGAAGAAGTCGAGTATTCAGATTGTCATCAAAGAGGATGGAGAGGACATTACGAAGCGAGTACTCACGTCGTAGTGTGTCTGTGTGGATTACAGGTGCCTGAATGTCATGACGAAGAAGGATCATTTTTCCCTTCCATTCATCGATCAGATCTTAAAGCGAATGGCTAGGAAAGAGTTCTTCTGCTTCTTAGAAGGGTACTCGATCTACAATCAATAACCATAACTCCTGAGGACCATGATAAAACCACTTTTACATGTCCGAACATACGCATTCAGGCGCATGCTCTTCAGGTTATGCAATGCTTCAGGGACATTCCAAAGATGCATGATCACAGTCATTGCCAAGATGTTGGGAGAGTTCTTGGAAGTCTTCATGGATGACTTCTCGATCTACGAGGATAATTTTGATTTATGTCTAAAGTATCTATATCAAGTCCTAAAAAGGTGTTATGAGGTAAACCTGATACTCTCTTGGGAGAAAAGTCAATTCATGGTACAAGAGGGTATTGTGTTGGAACGCGTCATCTCCAAGAAAAGAATGGAGGTTGACCATGACAAGGTGGACGTGGTCAGAAAACTCCAATCACCTGCCAACATTAAACAATTACGATCATTCTTGGGTCATGTTGGATTTTATCAAAGATTCACTAAGGACTTCTCAAAGATCGTCCGACCATTGACTCAGCTCTTAGGTAAAGACGGAGTTTAATGTGAATCACAAGTGTCTTGAGGCCTTCGAGCTTTTTAAGGAGAGAATTATGGATGCCCCAATCCTGCAGGCCCCCGATTGGTCTCTCTTCTTTAAGATCATGACCAATACTTTTGATTTTATAGTACGGACTTTGTTAGGACAAAGAAGGGGGTATCCCATTCACTATTCATTATGCCAACAAGGCTCTGGATCCTACTTAACGTAACTACAAAGTTATCGAGAAGGAAACGGTTGATGTAATATTCATCTTGGACAAATTTAGATCGTACCTCATAGGATCGAAAGTGACAGTTTACACAGATCACTCGACACTTAGATACATGATGGAAAAGAAAGACGTGAAGGCACTCCTACTCAAATGGATTCTTCTATTTCAAGAGTTTGACTTGGATACTAAAGATATACTTGGAGTGAAGAAAGTAGTGATTAATCACCTCTCCTATATGGAACAAGCAAAATCTTCCCACCATACCTCAATTCGAGAATCCTTCCCTGACGATTCAATTTTTATTGTTGACTCTCGACCATGGTATGCCAATATGGTGAACTACATAGTTTCCATATAGTTTCCACATGATTGGCCCAAGAGGCCCATTGATCTTCTCAAGTCGGAATCCAAAACTACCAATAGGAGGATCCATTCCTTTTCTTTGAAGGATCAAATTATGTCTGGAGGAGATGCATTCCTCAGTAGGAATACCATAGTGTCGTCACTCATCACCATGCTTTAGAGGTAGGAGGACACCACTCAAAAAAAGAGAACCACATAGAATGTATTACAATGTAGTTTCTATTGGCCGACTCTAATTCTCGATGCATATTCCTTTGTGAAGTCATGTCTGGTATGTCAACGAATGGGAGGAATCGCCAGTTCCCAGGACGAAATGCCAATGCACCCAGACATCATATGTAATGTATTCGATGCGTGGGGAATTTATTTCATGGGCCCATTCCTTAGGAGCCAAGGCTTTGAGTATATACTTCTAGCGATGGACTCCTTGTCTAGATGGGTGGAGGCTATCCCAACCCTAGATGCAAATAGTAAAACTATTTTTAAGTTTGCAAGGAGAACATAATTTCTAGGTTCAGGGTCCCCAAGGTCTTGATACATGATGGGGGTAGCTATTTCGTGAATCAAGAACTAAATAAGTTGTTTGATGACTATGGCATTTAACATCGTGTCGCTAGTCCAATACCACCCATAATCTAGTGGCATGGCTGAGGTGTCAAATATGGAAGTAAAGAGCATTCTGCAGAAGCTCGACTTCCCTGACAGGAAGAATTGTTACCAACTCTTGGACCAAGTTCTATGGGATAACTGGACAACTTACAAGATTCTACTAGGTATTTCCCCGTTAAGAATGGTTTTTTTGGGAAACTATGTCATTTGCCCACAGAGTTAGTTCACGAATCAGAGTGGGCCATTAAGAAGACCAACTAGAACAATCACTTAGATCCGAAACAAAAAGAGATGGACCTAAATGAGCTAGTGGAAATTAGAAACCAAGCATATGACAATAGCATGATCTACTAGGATAAAGTGAAGAAATGATATGATAAACTCATCAGGAATAAGGTTTTTGTCTTTGAAAGAATGTATGATTCTTCAATGCAAAGTTGAAGATTTTCCATGGTAAATCAAAATAAGTGGATGGAGCCCTACATTGTCCAACTAGTACACGAGAGCGGAAGCGTTGAGATTTCAAAACTTACAGAGGGTACACTGGCATTTTTAGTGAATGCGCAGCTAGTGAATGGACATATATTGAAGCCATTCATTGGACTCGATTATCAACTGCCAAGATTTAGAGAAATCATAATGCATGAAGCAAATCCAAGAGACATACCAACATGCTATGCATGATACCTTTCACATGCACATTTCACACCTCTGAATTCTTATGAGTGCTCTAACCCTAACTTATTTACATTCTCTCCGGATCACATCGGTACACTTTGTACTTCTTCTATACTTAGGCCAAAGCCTAACTATGGGGGGACATATGCCCACCCTGTTTATATGCACCTCCACTCCTTTTTCCCTCGACTGCCTCATTTTCTCTCTCTCTCTCTCTCCCCTACTTAGGTTGACCAAGAGCCTAAGTATAAGGGGTGGCTGACTTCTACCTCACACCTCTTTTCTGTTGCATCCTCCTATACTTAGCATATTCTAAGTATCAGGAGGTGAGTTGCATTGTGTACATACTCTACATTGCATTGTACTATCCGGTATGGTGTTTTATGTATATAAAACTTACATTGGGTGTGGGTAGTTTTTTTATAAAATATTCTACAAAAACAACAAAAAATCAAAATTCTATTCTAAAAAAATCCAAAAATATTTGCATTCCATACCTCTGCACTTCATTCAGCATGTCATGCATCTGCATTGGTGAAATGCCCTTGTGTTCTTAATTGAGTTACGAGAAGAAATAGAGAGTGGTCTTGACGTGGAATTAATCCACTTAATTTCAGATGAACTTCACTGAGAAATGAGATTTTGGGACCTTCATGTCTCATGGACTTAATTCTTTGAGTTCTACATAACAATGCACAGACTTCGAAAAAAAGGAGTAGCCCCGCAGGACCCCCCACACACAATTAAAACACATAGGAGAAAGATCCTTCGAGCCAAACTAAGAAATCAAAAAATTCAATAGTCAAATGAATTGATAAAATAGAAGTTTGATATTCGCTACTATATATTTCAGAAAGTCGATAGCTAATATCTAGTTTATTTAGGCAATAGACTTTGGCCCTTGACCCTGCCTGGCCCTTTCCTTCTAAATAAAGGACACGTCGGGTGGCTTGCAATCTATCGGTGGAGGGGGGTGGTGGGAAAATGAGGGGTTTGAAGAAGCGAGAAGAAATATTGGATAAGGAAGAAAGGGGTAAATTTCCAGTAGTTCATATAGCACAAAAAGGAAATCTGATTTCAGTCAGACTTTATCTGAATCGTTGTTCATATCCAAGTCGATTCAGTGAGGGCGACCGTGAAAGTTACCGAATGGGGTTGGCCCCCAATCGGACCCCCCAATCGAAAAGCGAGCGGGTAGGCTTTACCGAAACCCGGTCGCCGCATTCTGAGTACGACTCTTGAATAGGGATTAATCTGTACTCTAGCACTATGCACTTAGCTCAACTCATACATGGTGTTGGAAGAGTGTGTGAGTCTCTTTTCTAGTAATGTAGACATCTAACGATCGGAGTACGGGTTAAAATAAAGCTTCGTATTAGGAATGGACTGCTAGCATAATTTTTCTATGTCTCCAAAACATGGACGGATCAAAAGATTCTATATTCATCGGGGCATGAAAAGATCCATGTAGAACAACCAAAATTCACACCCAAAAAGAGCCAACTACCAAATACATAAATTGACCACTATGGTCCAAGCTTCATATAGACAACATATCTTGGTGGAGACTTGGTTACACTGGTCAAGCTTCATAGGAGAGTTTACTACACTGGCCATCCACCAATTCTTTTCCCGCTCTTCTGAAAACTCCTTTCCCCTATATCCATTGTGAACTAGCACGTACCTGAACTTAGAAGGAAAAACCTGCCTCCCCAAGAATGAGTTACGAGAGGAGAGGATTGCATGGTGGGCTGGCATTTCAGATGGGAAGATCTAACAGCCTTTATACACATGAGACAGTTGTTCAATGTTCATTGGGTATGGATTGGGATGAGGATTGATCTAAGATGACTTTGAACCAAACCTATGACAATGATGTGAAGAACTTAGAGGCTGTTGATTTTAAAAATCCTATTTCTCACAGGAGTTCCACCTAACTATTAATCCAAAGGCTAGGTCTAGCTGCATTTTCACGTTTTCCTCATGATATTTGTATGGAACCCAATCTCATTTCACCTCTTCATTTTAAATTTCTCAGGGATGAGAAAAATTAAGTATAGGAGGTTGATGAATCTGTGATTCATCACTCTAATAAGTTGAAAATAGATATCTGTCTGAGAAATTATGTTCATTTACATGTTAATATCATAAAATTATGTACATGTAAATAATTTGTATCACTTAACAGCCTCCTTCCTCCTCCCTTCCCCTCGTCGGAGGTCACAAGAGTGTGTCGGATCGACGATCTGAAGCCATCACCGCGTAGAGAGGGTTGGGGTCACCATCATGCGCGGGTCCTCGTTGTCAATGGAGTGCCGAGCATGTCACTTCTCCACGGACGAAGAAACTGAGAAGGTAGTTTTTTTGAAGTACGACGGTCGCTTTCTCCTTGCTATAAATTCCAAGCATTTTCTTGAACCTACATGCTAAAACCTCGAATCCTTTCTCTTCTTCCTTTTATTTTTGATGTATTTTCCATCGATATGTAGCTTTTAGGCTTGCAGCATCCAGATGGGTTGCCATAGCTATGTCCATGAGGAATAGTGCAATGATCTCTGTAATAAGGAAAGTGTCACTATATTGAGATATTGTGGATTTGTTTATGCAAGAAAGGTACCGACATGCTTCTTAGGCTTCGTTTGGTTGCAGGGTTGGGCGGGGTTGGGTTGGCCCAACCCGGGGTACCCCTCCTTCTAACCCTCCCAATCTTCTTCACATTTTACTATTCACAGGGGTACCCCAACCCAACCCAACCATGTCCAACCTTGCAACCAAAACGAACCCTTAGTTTTCTTGCGAAGACCCTTGGAATGGATCTTGTACCATATTCTTTTTTACTTGTTGTTAGGGGTGCTAATCGAATCGAATACATTCGAATCTACCTAGATTCAGATTCAATTCATTATAAAACTTTCGAATCCGAATTCGAATCGAATATTAAACGAATTTCTAATTTTAATTCAAATTCAATTCATTTGGAGTTTTGAATATTCAAATTCAATTCATTTTATATCGAATTATAATTTTATTTAATAATGTAATCAATAATAAAAATTTTATATTAATAATATATAATGTTTCAAATAATTGAATAGACTTTGGGATACTAATTTGTGAAAAAATAATCGAGATAAGTAAAAACTTTTAACATAAATGGTAAAATTCGATAGATAATATTAATTACATTAAAGTGCCTAAGTTTTGTCATTCGTGTATGTCTCTAGCAATCCTCATTTGCTCTTTTTTACCTATGGTAAATTGAATATATAAATAAAAAGAATTATTGGCATCTTGATAAACCATTGATGTTTCCTTTTTGCACTTATGATGAAAATCAATCAATGCATCTCCACATTTCAACTGACACTCCACCAACTTTCTCATTCCCTTTGGTAAATGATTCATAAACAATTGATCTTTTCTTTCTATAAATCTTATTAATTATTTCAGGAATCAATTTTTCTATTTCTTCTCCCTCTGCTTTCACTTTTTCATTAATATCATCATCATGCACAATGACCCTCTCATGGGCACTATCTTGAGAAGATGATATGTTTGAATTAGACTTCTAAAAATAAAATGAAAACACAAACTCAAAGCTATATTTTAAATTCCATGTCAATATAGAAATACAAGATATAGATTAATATATCTACATGTCCAAAATAATAATCAGAAGATTGTGGTCCATGTTTCTTTGAAGAACCCTCCATATCTTCCCTCCTATTGTGATCTATCTCCACGATATTTGAGAATAAAGAATCACTAAATGCCATAAGAACCATAAAAGGTCGATATGAACTGACGTATGGAGTTGAATCCAGCATCTAAGGTGTACGAAAATTGGCAGACCGGATTGAGAACTTTGTTGGTTTGACTCTGATATTCAATTTTCTAATATATAACATTTTTCCTACATCAAGCACAAATAGTTCATGCTTACCTCATTTCAATGCGCTCTTATAGGGGCATAGTTGTGCTTATTAAATATTATGATAATATTTCCTTCTTGATATCCTAGTCCCCTTATAATCTTGATGAGAAATGGAATTTAGTTGCAACTATGATCTTTTGTGCATTTAGCCATTTAGGCAAAGCTCGAAATCTATGAAATCTATTGTCTCTAAGATTTTATTTGTATCCAAATGCTTTGTTATCCTTATCATAAGATCTAAATATTATGATGGATAAGGATTAAGAGTGTGATTAAGGAAACAATGGTTAGAAATTTGAAATCTGTGACCTCGGGATGGTTTTTAAAAATTTAGTATGTGTTTTGTTTGCAGATGATGTATTTTAGAATCACATAAACTATTTAGATAGGACCTAAGTCTTAAGATTTTAGGGTAAAAGGGGATGTGTGTGGTAATACTAGGAGCTGCGGAGGTGATGGAGAGATGCTGGCAACGTTGTGAGTTTAGAACCGGTGTCGTTGTCGATGGCAAGGGAGAGCGAGAGTTGGTGTCGGGGTTGGCTACTGAGAGGGTGGTGTTTTTAGTAGTGGGAGCGAGCATGAGCAGGAGACTGGAGCCGATAATGTAGAAGAGAGCGAGCAGGAGCATGATGTCACAGCAAAAGTTATTCACTCGGACGTTCATCCAGACACTTGTAACAAATATCAAGTTGATTTTGTGATATACTAAATGTGCTAGAAGTTGTAACCAAATCAACTTAGTACATGTTTAACAGGATCGCAGAAAGTATATTCTGGAGTTTAATTTTTCGTAAAAGGTGCACATCCTAATTGTCTTGGCAAAATCAAACATGGCATATAAGTCTTGGTCATGAACTGGTTAGTGGAGATTGGTCAAAGTAACACTCTATACAAAATTGTTCCAGTAAAAATGGTGCATGCTGAATTTGTTGCAAGTTTACATAACTTATTTCTTAACGTCCATACAAACGTAGGCATGTGCTTACGCTCAACCATATTCCTTTTTGCTATCCGACAACTTCTATGGGTGTTGAGAGGAATCCTATATGTTTATTTATTCAATTGTGGAAGCGACATGCCCTCTAGAAATAAACATTTTTTGTTCATAGCTCATGAAGCAAAGTAGGTATTTAATGTCATTAGCTATGAACTAGTGATTGGAAGCAAGAACGTGCAGCGGATAGAGATATTTATCTAAATAGAAAGGAAATATGTGTTGTGTTCGGGGAATTATTATCATCGGACGAGGTTTGATGACGAACGGGTAGATGGAGTTAGGTACCGCCATAGGATGGACTTGCACCCTTGGGGTCCAGTTAGAAACTTAGACGTCACGAACCCAATAGTTGCATTGGTTGGGAACATGTTGCTTGGCACACCGAGGAGTCACCATGTGCCACGCGGTATTCAGCCTCAGTACCCACGTGCCTTTAGCCGAGTGCTTCGAGTACAGACCAAGTAGTCATGCTTGGTAGCCTAGCATTTCACTTTTTTCAGTTAGAGTTAACACTCGTGTATTAGATGGTATAGGCCACATTGGTTGGTATTTTGAGATGGAGCACTAAGAGGGAAGTTTCGGGAAATGCGGTTATATGACGTTGGGAATGAAACACAAGTCTCACGTGCATAAGGAGGATCGAGATGGTCATGGTGATCCGACTATGGTACAAATTATCTTAAAAATCAGTGCCCGGCTCATGCCCTATGCCACCGTGAACTCTTACACATGGTAATAAACTTGGGTGGTTTGGTGAATTTGTGGGTTGGAATTTGATTTGAGAATCGGAGCTACAGTTTGAGAAGTGAAGCTAAGTTGAGGTGTTGGGAACTTAGTTAAGATGCATTGTACTCCACCGCATGTTTACAGAGGCACCCGAACTCTAAGGCCTTCTTATTGCCTTAGAGTCATAGTGTGAGATCCCACAAAGACCAAGACCACAAACTATCCATGAAGCTTGGATTACTCATATCCCATGAAAATTATTATAATTCATTTTCTTTGTGAGGATGAATTACCTAGTTGTTTATTTTGCACACTTTTAATACCTTACTCATTAAACATTTTATATCGTACTGACCAACTTTACTCATAATGTACCTATGTGTTCGATATGTAGGTTCTCCGAAGCAACCATAACAATAAGCGACTTGAAGTTACTTCTTTTTTGGTGTAGCTACAGTTCTTTAGTGATACAATACTTGTTGTAGCTTTTAATGTCTACTTTACTTGTAGCTTTGAGACACATGTCATGTAATATGTGTGTATGGACAACCTTTTGGTGCATATTGTATACAAACGGGCTTTGTGGACATGGGTTGTAATGAATGATTGACATGCTTTTAATTGGTAAAAAGATTTAATTCTAGTATTTTATGCAAATTTAGCCTATTTATATTATATTATCTATTTCAAATGTGGAAAATGGATGAGTGTGGAATCGATGTGCCACGTATCCGGATCCTAGGGGAATGATCGTGACACTAGGGCTTCGTGGCGGAAGCATGTTGCTAGTTCGGTGCAGTCTGCTAATGTTTCTCGTGCTTGGAGAGGAGCCACACATAGGAAGTTGACGAGTTTGAAGAACTAGATTTGAGCCATATTGCAGAGTTAGGTTTCCATTAGGAACCCTACATAAAACAACTCCTTCTCAAATTTGAACAAATCAATGAACATGAAAAATATACTTCAAAATAGAATCTAAACTTTCAAATCGACTTGTTATGATACCATGTTGAAATATAAATCGAAAATATAATCAGAACAAGAACAAAATAAAAAATATGAAAATATAGAACACTAAGATTTTATGTGAAACCCTACTTCCTACGGAGTGGGATGAAACTATGGGAGAAGGCCTCAAAGGGTCAGACCATCTATTGCAATCTCTCAATGAGTACAAAGGGTGTTGGACTCCATATGTAGCCCCTCAAACATACCAAAGTTCCACTAATAGTAGATGTGGGACTAAACATTAATGGGTGGTAATTGAATCTTGGAGAGATCTAATTACCCCTCTATACATACCCCAACGTATAGGAGTAGAGATTCAGAAGTATCAGATTAGTCATATCAAAGTTCAACTAAAAGTCAAAGTGTTGACAGAGTTAACATGTTGACCAAAAATCAAAGTGTTGACTAAGAGGTCAAATGTTGACCAAAAGTCAAAATGTTGACTTTAAATCAAAGTGTTGACATTACGAGATTAATATCCTAAAGACCCGAATCGTATAATATCACTAATAGGCACACATCCTTTTACAAGAGTTGGATATACATCTATATATCCAACTATGTACATTTGTCTGACTAATAGGTTGATGATCTAAACTAGGTCTACATAGTGACACATTCGTATGTATATGAGGAGATATGAGATATATGAATTATTGAAAGAATCATATATGTTTATATTCTATGAATTGGGAGTACATATCGATCATGAGATATTGGAGTCACATCGAATTCCATGCATGGGTGTCTTGTTTATGAGACAAGAAAAGAATTCAATATATCACTATATATTTTTAGAAAGCATATGATTGATATTGTCATCCAATGATATATTGAGAAATCTATTAATAACCTCAAAGAAGATAGTTAAACAAGGGTTTGAACTTTGGATTTAATCAAAGTCTTCCGGTATGTAGAATGCTTGCGTATTGGGTTGACGTAATCATAATAGATTATACCATGACACTTTCATTGTGAGGGAATGATGAAACCATGTTGATTTTAGTGAGTCCATTTTGTAGCTAAATGACTGAGAATTAATTAGATTAAATCTCAAGTCATTGAACCAATTTCTAGTACGTATCTCTAGATGTAAATGGTTGTAAATGGAAATGGATATTGAACCCATTTCCAATACATATTTCTTGGTCCAAATGTTGGAAATGGAAATGGTAAGAAATAAATCCAAATAGTTAGGATACCAAAAAAATCTGATTGAAAATGTATGAAGTGGTTTAAACCCTGAAATGGATGGATATCCAGTTCCTGAGTCACTAACATGGATTATATAATCTCCTTGACATTATCTCCAACTATCTGTAAATGTTATTCACGATTCATAATAGGATCATGACTCATAATCAATATTGAGATAATTACTATAATTATTATTATTATTGACATGAGAGTATATGGATATGATGCACATATTGGTTATTAGTTAATATGAATGTGAATTTATAATAATTTATATTATTATAAATATGATTCATATATATATACATATTCAAGGCATATGCAAATATGCTTCACAAATACATTTGAATTAAATTTACATTTAATTTTGGACTAATGAATCAGATTCATTTGTTGGAAAGATGATTCTAAAAATCTCCCAATTTTGATATTTGTAATTTAGTTAATCAAAAGATATAATAATAATAATAACATTTTCCTAAATTAATTAAGAGGTCATTAAATTAATCATCAAGTCCTTAGTGGAATTGAAAACAATAGAAATCTCAAATGCATTGGGAAGGACCAGATACGGGTAGGTAGCGAGCGAGAGAGTGAGTATTAACTATGAAGCATTGATGGATATTATCAGATTAGATGACAAATCTTCTTGATAAAAGATGTGGCATAGAGCGCTTTTTGTGAAAAGCCACGATAGCACAATACGAATCAAGCTTGTCTTCTAGAAACGAGGTAGGGTCATGCTCGAGCAAAGGTAGTATACACGTTGGTGAGACACAAAGGATGCATACTAGTACTTCACTTTCTTTACTGGCATGGGAGCGCTTGAAAAATGATAGGATGGGAGTCGCTAAATAATGGCCTGACAAATCAGGCTCACTATCGATTAGGCGACTACTCCAACCCTCTCGTTGTTTTAACAATTAACCTACACAGATAATTAGGTAATTAAGAGCAAGAATTAAAATTTATTATACCCTACTATGAATGTATAATGGCAATCAAATAGGGGTCGAACATAGGGAGCAAGGAAATAAAGCAGGCAAGATATGAAATCAAAGCACAAATTATCACTCAACTACTTAGTCAAGGTGCAATTTTTTGTGGGTTATGGAATTTTAAATTTATTTTAATTTATTTTATTATTCTATTATTTTATTATTTTATTATTTTATTTTTATTTTTCTATTTTTATATTTTCTTTTTTGGATTTTTATATTGTTATATTTCCTTTTTTATTCTATATATAAAGGTATATAAGGGGTATATATACAATGTATGCTAGGGCAGAGATAAATATTAATAAAAATAGTTAAAATAATAAAATAAAATATTTTTAAGTTTTAAATATTTTTGTGATTTTTTAATAATTTTGCTAATTTTTATATATTTTTAAATCCAAAAACACCCTAAAACATGGATAAAATTAATACCCGAAATTAAAAAGGAGAAATAATATGGCAAATAGGATTAAAAAATCTCCAAATTAATTTTTTATATATAGATAATAATATATAGAAATGTGCACACCATAAAACACAATTTTTGGGATTTTTGAGAATTTTATAAATTTTTGTAAGTGTTTTTAGAATTTTCAATTTTTACGAGTTTTCTTTTGTATTTTTTTATGATTTTTAATCTAAAGGTTAAATACATTTAAATAGGCAAATTATAGTTTTTAGGGAATTTTTAAAAATATTTTTATAATTTTTATGGGTTTTCTATTGCAAATAAGGACAAGAATGATACTTTTTTATTTTTAATATATTAAAAAGGTTCCAAATTACAAAATAAAAATTGGGCATGAAAGTAAATGCAACAAGGATATACATCTATTTTTTGAGTTTAATTGATATTTAAAATAAATACAAGCAACAAAGAGAAACTACAATACTATCATGGAAACTAATGTAAATAATGGATAGTATGGGGGCCTTACTGAAAATTTTACAAAAATATGAAACATGCACAAAAAGTTTCAGGACTAAAAGAAAATACAGCAAAGCCCATGGGATCCTATGCAAAATGTCACCTTACGTGTGTGTTACGTGGGGTGACATGGCATAGATTGTGATGCAATTACAGAAACGACGAGGGCCTAAATACAAATTTCACAAAAGTATAATACAAGCAGAGGAATGTTTGATGTTCAAATATTAAACATAAAAAGAGGCAGGGCTAAAATTGCAAAATACCTCAGAATAGGCAGGAGGCGACGACTCAGATCGAGTCACTTATGCCACGCGTCGTTCCTACAATTGTCGATGACGCTTCACTCGTGGATGGCCACGATTAGAATGAGATTGAGGATTTGACAGCTGCCACACGATGAATCTAATGGCCATGGATAGATCTGGAGCAGCATAAGGATCGGACAATGATGAAGGTATGAGGATGAATTTGCCAAGAACACGTCAGGGATGAACTTGGAGTGATCCTCCGGCGCACCTCCAGCCATCGGGAAAGCTCTAGGGAAGGGAAAAAGGGAGCAAGGTCTCCTCCACTACATATGGGCCACTAGAGATATGATGCTCCAGCTACCTACGTCTTCCACAAAAATCGCCTCCCGCCATCGGGAAAGCTCCAGCTACCTACGTCTTCCACAAAAATCGCCTCGATTGAGGCATTCACATGCTGGCACATGCAGGGTTAGCACAAATATAAAAAAAAACAAGGTGTCCAGATGTGCCTTGGACATTTCTAATTGTATAATATCACTAATAGGTACACATCCTTTGACAAGAGATGGATATACATCTATATGTCCAGCTATGTACATTTGTCTGACTAATAGGCTGATGATCTAAACTAGGTCTATGTAGCAACACATTGGTGTGTATACGAGGAGATATGAGATATATGATTTATTGAAAGAATCATACATGTTCATATTCTATGAATTGGCAGTACATATCGATCACGAGATATTGGGGTCACATCGAATTTCATGCATGGTTGTCTTGTTTATGAGACAAGAAAAGAATTCAAATATCGCTATATATTTTTGGAAAGCATATGATTGATATTGATGTACAATGATAGATTGAGAAATCCATTAATATAACCTCAAAGAAGACATTTAGACAAGGGTTTGAACTTTGGATTTAATTAAAGTCTTTCGGTATGTAGAATGCTTGAGTATTGGGAAGACTCTAAGTTGATGTAATCATAATAGATTATACCATGACACTTTCATCCATAGGAAATGAAGAAACCATGTTGATTTTAGTGACTCTATTTTTTATCTAAATGACTGAGAATTAATTGGATTAAATCTCATGTCATTGAACCCATTTCTTGTGTCTATTTCTAGATGTAAATGGTTGTAAATGGAAATGGATATTGCACCCATTTCCAATACCTATTTCTTGGTCCAAATGTTGGAAATGGAATTGGTAGGAAATAAATCCAAATAGTTAGGATACCTGAAAAATATCTAATTGAAAATGCATGAAGTGGTTTGAACCCTGAAAGTGGATGGATATCCAGTTTTCGGGTCACTATACATGGATTATATAATCTCCTTGATATTATCTCCAAGTATCCATATATGTTATTCACGAGTCATAATTGGATCATGACTCATAATCAATATTGATATAATAATTGTTGTTATTATTATTGATATGGGAGTATATAGATATGATGCACATATTGGTTATTAGTTAATATGAATGTGAATTTATAATAATTTATATTTATATAAATATGATTCATATGTATGTATATATATTCAAGACATATGTAAATATGCTACACAAATACATTTGAATTAAATTTACATTTCATTTTGGACTACTGAATCGGATTCATTTGTTGGAAGATGATTCTAAAATCTCCCAATATTGATATTTGTAATTTAATTAATCAAAAAATTATAACAATAATAAAGTATTTTTCCAAATTAATTAAGAGGTCATTAAATTAATCATCAAGTCCTTAATTGAATTGAAGATAATAGAAATCTCAAATGCATTGGGAAGTGCCGAATACGAGTTGGCAGTGAGCGTGAGAGTGTGTAGTAACTACGAAGCATTGATGAATATTATCAGCTTAGATGACAAATCCTCTAGCTAAAAGATGTGGCCTATAGTGTTTTTGCGAAAAGCCAAGATAGCACAGTATGAATCATGCTAGCGTTCTAGAAGCGAGGTAGGGTCATGCTGCAAGCAAAGGTAGTGTACACGTTGTCGAGACATGGAGGGTGCCCTACTAGTACTTCACTTTCTCTACCGGCATGGGAGAGCTATTATATATTCTCTTGGATCGGAGGTTGTGGAGATTACTAGTGAAGAAGGTGGGAGTGAAGTAGAGGAGTCCCATAGTTGAGGAACCAGTGGTAGACGAGCCAAGAATGGAGCAAGAGTCGCCGGACAATGCATATGTAGAAAGCCTAAATCATATTCGAAGTTTCTAGGCTTGATTTCTAGTTTAGTGGTAGAGTCTCTATTACACCATAAGGGGATGGTGACCATGAAGATGGGAGTTCTGGAAGTGAATTATCCCCTGATTTTTTTAATATTTTCATGAAGTAGCTCATAAGTTGACAACTTAATGAAGGATTAGGAATCCATTATGGCCATCAAAATAGAAATCAAGGGATCATGTTGTGGTTATCCCTGTGAAGAGCCGGAGTCTTCATGGACGTCCACAACATGTATATAAGGAGAGACATAACCTCTCTTTCCCTTACATAAGTTCAATTCTAAAAGAGAGACACCCTTGTCTTGAATATAATTAAGAAGAGAAGTCTCTTCTTGGCCATCCCCATCATCTCCAAGAAACCCTAGCCGTCTACCATCTAAAGCATCTCCTTCCTCTACGTTGGCTTGGCCAATCGTGAGAGGAGTCATCTTGTTCCTCGTGCTCCTTGTATGTCATGAACAACTTAATTTTGTGTGACAAAATCAAGATATAGAATATGATCTAGATCTCTATTTGGACGAACAAATTAGTGGAGAATAACTCTCAAGTTTGTGAGAAGCAACACGAGTCATCGTCATGCCCGCAAGAAAAAGCATCATCGTAAGACTTGATGCAATAGGTTCCTTCCTTTTAAAGATTCATGCTTCAAAGATATTCCTTGCTACTTTTTTGATTACGCAAAACGATTTGGAAATTGTTTCCTATACAATGTGATTCCGCATTGTAATTAAAATTTATGTTGTACGATGCATTGATGTTTATACAATCAACATCTTTTTCTATAAATTTAATTCATTATTTCCACGCTTCTGTATGTGTGAGATCATATGTATCCTCAAATACCACCAATAAGCTCACTATAAAGGAGGTAAAGTTTATATGGCCAAAGAAATGTAAAAGAAATTTTAAATAATTAAGCAGAGATTGACTTGTACAACTTCGATCTTGACCTTACCGTTAGAGACTAGAGGCTCTGTTTTATATATTGATGCATCAGGTACATGATGTGGGTGTATTTTATGTAAAATGAAAATGTTATTGCTTATACATTGTGACAACTAAAATCAGAGAGTAATTACCCTACTCATGATTGGGTGTTAGCGGTAATACTCTGTTCTCTGAAGTTTGGCAATAATACCTTTATGACTGACAATTTGAGGTAATTGGGAAGTTTCAGGTAGCATAAAAAAGAAAATGTTAAACTTCCTAAAGTTATTGAAGCATCCAAGAAGGAAGGTTCTGATTTTACAAATAGAATTAATGAAGCTGTGAACTCTTGCAACAAGTTATGGGTCCTGAGTAACAATGAGTCAATATGAGAGATTTTTAGATAAAGCTCACATACCAATATACACTATTTGTCCGAGGTTAATAAAAGATCTACAAATAATTTGTGGTGACTGAAGATGAAAACATATATCGAATTACTTGTTTCTAAATGCCTATTATGTTAATATATTAAGATTGGACATTGGAAACCACCTAGACATGTTCAACCCATGTAGATACAAGAATGTAATTAGGAGTAAATATCACTATGGATCTTGTTATTGGTTTACCAAACCCCCAAAAAAAACATTGTTACAATATCATATGAGTGATTGTTGATCGGTTGACTAAGTCAGCTCACTTTTTACTAATCACATGGATCAATTGATAGGAGTTTGGTTGAATTATGCATAAATGAGATTATCAACCTACATGATGCCCATGCATCAATTGTGTCAAACTGGGACATGAGAAACACATCTCGACTATAGAAAATTTTGTCGAGTCTATGAGCACTCAATTGAAGTTTAGCACTTATTTTCATTCATAGACTGATGGCTAGTCGAAAAAAGCCATTCGAACTAGAAGATAGGTTGAGAACATGTGCTCTAGATTTTGCAAGTAGCTAAAAGACATCTTCCTTTACTAGAGTTCTCTTATAATATCAGCTAAGCATCAAGATGTTTCCCTATGAAAAATTGTATGAGAGATCTTTGTAGACCACCTTCATGCTAGAGTGATGTTGGCGAGAAGCAAATTTTTTACGCTAGTCGAAACTAGCAAGAATGGTGTTGAGCTAATTACAAAGTGATTATTAGAAGCACAAAGTAGACAAAAATCTTATGCCTATCGTCGTAGAAGAAAACCGAGTTTTACACTCGGAGAGCATGTGTTTTTGGAAATTTCTCCTACTAACGGGGTCTTACACGTCAGCAATAAAGGAAAGCTCAACCTTAGATACAACAGACATTTCGAGACTAAGCACAGAACATATGAGGTAGCGTATCGCATTGCATTATGGCCCCAGTACTCTAAGTTATATGACGTATTCTACATATCTATGTTGAAGAAGTACACTGCTGATACTTTGCATGTGATCAATTATGATGTGCTTAATATTCAACCTAATTTGACTTTCGAGGAGAGACGAATATGAATCATTGATTACAGAGACCATCAGCTTCATCAATGTATTGTTCCTATGACTTTTTGTCAAAAAAAAATGAATGGTTGAACGTGTGCTTCGGTTTAATTAGTTCATCGGGTCAACTAAGTTTTGACTTGTTCTTATTTTCCGGAAAAAACCGGTTCATTGGATCGTTTTCCTCCCGTTCTTAGTTTAATCGATTGAACCGACCATTTCGGTTGATTTTTAATACCTTGAGTAAACCCAAAGGTGATTCGATTTATTTTGCATTCGATCTTAGAAAAAAGGGTGTTAAGAAACTTGATGTTAGATTTATTTTCTCTATGACCATCCATAATAAACAATCTTCATAACCTCGCTAATCGGATTTACCTACCGTGACCTTCCAAATTTCTCTAGAAAACCGTAATGATCTCAAGCAAGCTCCCGAAGCCCAATTCAGAAGGTTGGGAACTATTTTTTTATAGTGGGTAGGCTTTGTTCCCTCTAAAGCAGAGACAGCATTACCTGTACTCAAGATAACACCGTATTAATTTCTAGGGATTTTTACCCGGCAGACCCTGAAATCTTTTGCAATTACCGCTACGACCTTGAAACATCCTAATTCCTCTCTCGACCCCGTAAACTTGCTCCGTCTTACCCAACAAACCCTGCCGTCAATTTTAACTATATTTGAGTCAAATACTTGGGTTTATCTTGAGTTTACCTAACCAACTGACCATCGAACGGTTAGGATTAGTCAAAATAAAAAATAGGAAAGAAATCCAGCAGACGTTCTCGCGGGGGGGACCGAAGCAGCGGCTGTAGGGGGAGGGCCTCCATCGTCGGCGCGCAGCGGCCGGGGAGGGGGTTCCTCCATCGCGCAGAGGGGCTCCATCAGCGGAGGCCAAGGAGGGGGGTCCTCCATCACGCAGAGAGGGAGCTGGGGGGTCCTCCATCGCACCGAGCTCCATCGCGCGGGGGTGAGGGGCTTCAGCGGCCGGGGAGAAGAAGGGGGGGGGGGGGGTCCTCCATTGCGCGGGGGTGGGGGGTTTCAGCGGCCGGGGAGGGGAGGGGAGGGGAGGGGGGAGGGTCCTCCATCGCGTAGGGGGTGCGAGGCTCCATCGCGCGGGGGGTGGGAGGGGCAGCGGCGACCGACCGGATGGGGGGGGTCCTCCATCGTCTGCGCGTGGGGGGAGGGGGTATGAAGCACCAGCGGGATAGCAAGGTGGGGGCCTCCGTTGGCCGGGCAGGGGGCCTCCATAGCAGCAACGGCGACCGGGGGAGGCCTCCATTCGGCGGCGGCGGTGCATAGAAGGGCTGGAATGTAAGGAGGATGCGTAGGGAAGAAGACGGATGGCATATTTTGTAAATATACTAAACAAAGAGGGTAATATGCATCCCTTTTTAACGGAATCCGGTTAAATTTAACGGACAAATGGATGTGGATTAACCAATGGGTCTGCCGGGTAAGGGTTAGTAAGTTTACGGGGTCGAGAGAGGAATTAGGATGTTTCAGAGGTCGTAGCGGTAATTGCAAAAGATTTCAGGGTATGCTGGGTAAAAATCCCTAATTTCTATATGCTCAAGTTTACATCGATGGCATCGTCATCACCAGAATCGTCACAAGTTCCATCCATCATCTCACGGACAGTCGCAGAAAGGAATTCAAAGTACACGATCTATGGCTTCTCCACTATTTTCGTGCTAATGCGATCAAACAACACTCTACATGCTCACTACTCCCACAAAAGAAGTGCATTTTAGACCTTCTTCTCAAGGCTAGAATGCAAGAGTGCAAGTCCATCTCAATAAAAATGGCTACAAATGCCCTTTTAACTCTCAAAGGAGTCTCTATAACATCCCAACCTTCGAATATAGTCCCACATATAAAACTCACAAAGTGCGGATGTGAGTTATAAGCAGTGAGGATTACTGCTTGACAACTTGATCTTAGTATTTGGAGTGATTGTCAACACATCCAATTGGGCTCAAACCCAATAAATTGTCAAAGCAAGTTTTCTCTGTTAACGGACCTAGAATCTAAGCCTAGGACATTACAAATGGTATCAAAGCATGTTCTCTCTAATAGTGGTCGAGAGAATGCAATTGCCTCTGCGTCATGTCGCAACGAAGACATTGCGAATATAAGCGGGGGAGTTTAACACTGCAATCCCCAAACATAGTCCCACATCAAAAATTCATGAAGTGTGAGTGTGGATTATAAGTGGTGTAGATTACTACTTGATAACTCGAGCTAACACATTTTGGGTGGTTGTCAAAGAATATAATTAGGTCTGAACCCCATAAATTATCATGATTAGTTTTCCATAATTCGTGCATGGTAATTAATGAATAATAAAAAAATCACTTTCTCATAAAATTTCCATCACCATGCATATATAAGCGTTTCATTATTATAACACCTACAATGCTATACTTGAAAAAAAGAAAAAATATGCAATAAATTAGCATGCCCATTATTCCAGTTGGCATCCCCAAGTTTCATTCATTAAATCATACTACATCAGAGATCCTGATGAATACGCCGCACGATCCTGAATGCTCGATCAACATGTTCTTCACCAAAAAAAATGATAAAATAAATTTTCATGAGCCTAATTCCGGGTATGTGTGGAGTGCCATGTGTGAGAATTCTAATATTTATGTGAATGATCATCATGTGCCTAATGTTTTCCATTCATGTTCAATTTTGTCTTTCAATAACTTGTTATATCATTTCATAGATGTATTTACAAATATGCAATATACACAAAATTACATATTACATAAATAATCATTTTTCATAATGTGAAGCATGTTTCGTAAGAATCGCAGTATGTTCATGGTTCATTTATCTTTTAAACCATTCTTGCACATTAGCCCTTCAAGATAACTTGGTACGTCTTATTTTTTTAAGATCATTTCTTGCATGGATTGTAATAGTTTGATTTTCCTCATGGATTTGTTTTTTAAAACCTTGATTTCACTATGATGTTGAAGGTTCTGTTGTCGTTAGTTCCTTTTTGCTGGTGAAATCCCTTCCCTAACAGACATGCTTTGTCGCGATCTATACCACCATCTACATTGTATGTTAGATGATACATCCCCTTGCAACCTATAACATCCTTACCTGATATCTGAGGAACATGTGTTCAAATGTTATTTTGATTGTATTCACTGATCATTATGTATCACCATCCTAAAACAACATGATTCTTTTATAGTAATGTCAGGCAAATTAAAGAATTAGGAAGAGATTGCTTTGTTGATAATCCAACAAGTTTAAGCTAACCCACTCGAGATTGATTTCAAAGTTGTTGAGTTGGTATGGATGATGTAGGGGTGTAGTAGATAATAATTCAAAAGTCAAATAGTCAGATTTACTCGAGTATGAAATGGATTTTAAATTGTTTTTGACTTTTTTTTGGCGATTATGATAATACGGGTAGAGATATTGGATTTTGTTAAAATTGATATGTATGTAAAACAAAAATCATGTATTAAAGCGGTAAGGTTGAATTTCTCAAACGGATATTGGGACAAAAGTAAAACGCGTATAAAATACAACCTCATTCTGATGAGGCGGCGCTCCTCGACGGCGAGGGAGGTGGAGCAGCGGGAGGAGACGGTTGCTGGGCGCCAAGAAGCGGCGGAGTGAGCTCTCCAGACAAGTTGAAGAAAGGCCCCGTTTCATATCTGAAGTTACAGGACGCTGCGACCACCCGCCCTCCGATGGCGGTCCCATCGGTGCAGCAGCGGGGAAAATGATCAAATATATCCCTTAAGCAGAGGTTGCAAGAGTTTTTTTCCATTTAGGGCACGGGAGCCCTTGAAATTCTTGGTCAGGGCATATCAGCAGAGAAATTCTCGGTCAGGGTATGGATCGGCAAACGGTTCGCCGATCGGCAAACCGTTCGCCTAACACAGTATGAATTTTATATTATTGAAAATAATATATAATATTATTATGTAGACTTTGTTTGAATTTTATATTATTATAAATAACGTATAAAAGTATAGTTCGGCGCCCTTATAAATTTTATATATTTAAAATTAATATATAATATTATTTCGATAAACGTGTAATTTTATTTTATATAATATTGTATGGTATCTAGAGTTCGGTGTGTATAAATTTTATATATTTAAAAATAATATATAATATTATTTCGATAAACGTGTAATTTTATATAATATTATACAATGATAGTACGGCGTGCTAAATTTTATATATTTAAAATTAATATATAATACTATTTTGATAAACGTGTATAAATTTTATATATTTAAAAGTAATATATAATATTATTTGGATAAACATGTAGTTTTATATAATAATATACTGTAAGGTTGTTTGAATTTTATATTATAAAAAATAATATATAAAAACATCGCTTAAATTTTACCGTTCACCTATCCATATCCTGATCGAGAATTTCTCAGCCAACATGTGGGAATTTCGAGGGCTCCCATGCCCTAAATGGGAAAAAAACTCTATGTCCCTCGTGCACTGCACCAACCCGTAGAGCTTCTCCCGGCCCTTGATCCCCACCAAGTCCATCGTTCCCATTGCGAACAGCTCCGGTGCCTTCGCCTTATTAACGACGTGCACCCGGAGCTTATCGAGCACCCACACCACGAATTCGTTGAATCTAGGCAACTCCGCTTCTGAGACACTGTTCGAGTTCTCCATAGAGAATTTGTTGCCGTCGTCCTTGGCACCGGCGAAGAGCGTGTTGGAGTAGCGGAGCTCGCAGTCGTCGTACCAGACGATGGCGGACTTCAAGTAGGGACAGAGTTGTTGGATGGTAGCGGAGGCGCGGTAGAGACAGGAGCCACATGGTTCGGGGGTGATGTCACCGCGACAGAGGGCAAGTCCGTAGACGCGGTCGGGTTTAACACCGTAGTAGGAGGTGGAAAAGCCGGTGGAGGAAGCGGTGGAGGTGGAGAGGTTACTGAGGAGGGCGTTGAGGTTGGTTACGAACGTGCTGTTGAGGTAGTTGCCGGTTGGGTATGGGAATCCGCACCACGAGTAGTTGGGTTTGGGCTGGGTGTCGCAGCAGGATGGGGAGGGGAGGAGGAGGAGCGTGCAGGTGAGGAAGATGCTGCTGATGGGAATCATGGGCTTCACGGAGCCTCTCAGGGGGTGTTCTTTGGAGGATAAGAGGGAATGGAATAAGGGGAATAAGTCTCCAACACGCTTCTCTGTGGTACGACTATTCCCCATTATTTCATCTTATTTCACTCTTATTCTTATCTTTATCCCACCTTACCTACTTTTATTTTACCTTATTCTCCTTATTCTTATCCTCCATCCGAACGGAGGATAGACCCTTATTCCCCTTATTCCTCATCCTTATTCCTGCTTATTCTCCTACCGAACGGGCCCTCAGGGTCTTTGGAACCATATATCTCTACAATCCTTCCTTCTTATCAATACCAAAAAGATTACCGAAAATACAGCCGTTGGAACATAAGGAGGTTTTAGATATTAAACCGCGCTGCTGGTTCAACACATTAAATCAAGAACAAAAAGGAAAATGATCCTATCATTCCATTTTTATTAAGAAAATAAAAATCAATCAAAATTTAGTTGGATTGCTTAAACTTGATTGAACTAATTAAGCAAATCATAGTTCAATCATCCACTTTTTTACAAAAAAAATTCTAATAATTTAATAAAATACAAATTCTTAAAAACTATTCATAGTCTAATCTCATTCTAACCCATACTATAGTATTCATTTAACTCTTCTCCTTCCACATATGCCAATGACTCATTATCACCTTACATTTTCTATGATACGAGCATTGCCTCTCTCTTCTCATATTGTGCATAAGGTTGCCTACTTCCAACAACAACAAAGGAAGAAGACACTGTCATAGTCATACTACGAGAAACAGTGACTTCATTAAGTAGAGTTTAAATAGTTTTAAAATTGTTACGTTTATACATCACATATATGTATTTTATGAAATTTACAAAATATGCTTATTATGTCCTTTTGAGTTTTTCTAATAACATTTATACCCATAACTTTTAACAATTTCTATTGTGCTCATATATTCTTAAAATATTAACAATATTGTCCTTATATTTGTATAATATAGGAGTGCAAGTGTAATAATAAAAGGTCACTGCTATGCATTTTTTGAAATTATATGAACACATAAGTGATTTTAAAAAATATGAGTATAAGTATTATTGAAAAAAATGTTGAATGGCATGAGTATACAAATTCCCTATAGATATGATGTAGCATTTTCATATTTACTTCTATGATACTACCGATCTGACTCAATTCCACCCGGTTGAACCATACGAATCAAATTAATAATACAATGATTCATTTTTTTTTGGATTTTTATGAACCGTTGACCTCATTACCGGTTCCGTACGGGTCCCATTTATCTGACAATAAAAACCCAAAAAAAAACCAATACTTCCTGATTGGATGTCCAATTCGATTTTTTAAAACCTTGCAAAAGACTGATCTCATCGGTATAGCTAAGGAGGCTGATCTCATGGAATATTTTCATATAAAGAAAAACAAACGTGGGGTGGTTACTTGATTAAAGTAATAATAATAAAAGTAGATCATGGGAATAGTTTCACATAAAGAATAACAAACGTGGGGTGCTTACTTGATTAAAGTAGTAATTAAAAAGTGCATATATTAAATCATTATGCCCTAGAATGCAAGAGAAAAGACATTGTTTCAGCACTTCCACTGCTTCTTTGAAATATCATCAGCCCATCCTACGAGAATCTTAGTCCTAGCACTCTACACTGATCGATTATGGATGATCTTTCTGCATGAATGAAGTGCTTTCTTAGACCTGGAAGTCCCACTACTCGTCAAGCCTTCTTCACAAACTTGTACAATAGATGCCACATATACCTCCATCTCAATGATGCAAGATCTTTATCGGGACAATTCTCATAAGGATGAAGAGATCTTCACCGAACCCTCATCGACCTCTACCTAGGGTGTGTTTGATTGGTGGGTTAAGGGTTGAGAGGATTTGTGTAATACGATTGTATTGAAATCTGAAAAAGTTGGTAGTTATTATGATACGATTTTATTAGAATTTTAAAAAGTTGGTAGATGTTGTGATGTGATTGTATTGAAGTTTAGAATAATGAGTAGAAGTTGAGTATTTTATGATTTTTAGATGATATGATGGTATAATATAATTTTTTGGTAGAGAGAGAGTGGGATCCACTAGTGGGTTAGATATATGGGTTTTGGGGGTAACCCTCCAACCCAACGTCCCCTAACTTAACCGGCCTCCCTTCCGTCCCCTTATTCTAATATATTATAGTTGGGGGGCAGGAGGCTTTGTTTGGAAAGGGGGCTCTGAGAGTTTTGGTATGTAGATAATATTGTTAAGCTAGCATGAAAAAGATAATAGCCCAAATTTATAGTGATCTTTTCAGTTTATAGCTAACTTTCTAGCCCTCAAAAAGGCCATCGAAAAATGAAGAAGAATTAAGAAAGAATTATTAACGGGAGAAAGAAGTAAGCGGCGAATCCCACTTCGTCTAACTTCTCTGGATAGTAAATGACTTCTTTTCAGAAAATTCACCCAACTGCTATTATGTTCAGAAGGACGGTCTTTCTAGTTAGTAAGAAAGGTTATGAAGTGTGCTTAACTCTTTGTGCAGTTTCATAATGTTCCTCATCGCGGATATCAGGTTGGAGCATAGTTGAGGTTTCATCTAAAGGGTCCACCGCTGGATAAATCCCTTTGGAAGTTAATAGCATCTAAATGTGCAAGTATGAGTTGACTAAATATGGAGTTTGGAAAATAAACATGATTTGTTTAGGGAAATGAACCTAGAGTACAATGCCTAGATATTGGTATGACCAGAAGACTGTCTATCGGCTTTGACCAGAGTTGGTCGGAGTGGTAGCCTAGTGGTTTTTTCTGTGGTGAAGGACGATCCACCGAATCAAATCACCTATAGGCTTTTTTGATATAATTTCTAGTTGGAGCTATTTGAGATTCTGGTGGACCTTGATACTCTTTCTTCGAGCATCATGGGTCTATGCTTGTAGATGCAATCAAAGATCCAAGAAAAACTCGGGTGAGGGGAATGAACGAGCATTTGAAGATAGTTGATTCATCCTTCCCGAAGATAGTGTGCTTGTAGATTTGGGGTATCATCTCACAATCCAACGATTAGGAGTGTAAATTATTTGGTCTATATAGTTTATAAAAATGCTCTCTCATGCCACAGTAGGATGTTGTTGAAGCTTTTTAACATATATGCTGGTGCAGACATTTGGTAATAAAAGCACATTCATTTTGTTCATGTTTACAAATAGATCCCAAATGTGTGAACTAATTGAAGGTCACACACACACACACACACACACACACACACACATATATATATAATGGGGCTGCACCCAGGGGTAGCTAACTTAGCTACCCCCGCCTCATTTTCTACATGTTTTTAATTTTTTTGAAAATTTCTTCCATGAATATTCATCACTATATCCCTATATTATGTCATTAAAATTTCGTGTGAAACAGAGACTCCTACGGCTTGCATCCAGACAATCATTTTTTAACGGTAACAGGATTTTTTAAATCGACCCCATTTGGATGAAGGTCGTAGGAGTCTCTGTTTCGAATGAAATTTGAATGACATAATATAGAGATTTAATAATGAATTTACACGGTTTTAGATTTCAAAAAAAATAAAAAACAATTGTGAAAAAGGGGCGGGGGGAGCTAAGTTAGCTCCCCCTAGGGGGCATACACATTTTACCCTATATATATAGGGACTTTATCCAGAGAGCACTGTGCCCATTTGAGTTCAAATGAGCCCTTGCTTTTATCCTTCAGATCATGATCTAATGATCCTATTTTATCTCATCTATTCCCTTTTTTTAGCGTCAATCCTTACCATAACAAACTCCCCCCGCATTCTCCTCGTGACTGATTTCCTTTTTTGATTCGCAATTAAGTCTCTCCGACGTTGCATTGTATTTATTTTCAAAATTTCCAAAATCATCTATGGATTCGTCTTTCTGTGAAATCTCATCATCTCCAGCGATGAAAGAAGATCGTCTTCAAGTCCTCGATTTGTAAGTTTTTTCGTTGTTTATTAGACATTGATTTATTGTTCTTTTGTAGAATTTGATCGTTTGTTTTTTAGTTTTCATTTTCAGTTTCAAATGCAATGGATCATCTGTGAATGGAAACTGACCATGATTTCAAAGAAGCAGTGATGAATGATGCTTCGTGGATAGATTTGAATCGTGAAAAGATCGTATCAAAAGGAGCGAAGATGGATGTCTTACTACTGGATTTAGATAGCGAAATTATTATTTCAGAAAAATTATACCAAGTTACTGATGACATTTGCATATGTTACTGATAATATATCATGTATTACTTTTCTATTTTATCATTCTTACTGATTAAAATCCATTCATAGTTACTTATGTATCTTAAGAAAATTCAAGTTCTTTCTCTCAAATACAAGTTAAGTAATTTATACGTAGCTATCAGTAACACTTGACGTATTACAAGTAACTAAATAGACTTACATCAGTAATTTATACGTAGCTATCAGTAACACTTGACGTATTGCAAGTAACTAAATAGACTTACATCAGTAAGTTATACGTAGCTATCAGTAACACTTGACGTATTGCAAGTAACTAAATAGACTACATCAGTAACTTATACGTAGCTATCAGTAACACTTGACGTATTGCAAGTAACTAAATAGACTACATCAGTAATTTATACGTAGCTATCAGTAACACTTGACGTATTGCAAGTAACTAAATAGACTACATCAGTAATTTATACGTAACTATCAGTAACACTTGACGTATTGCAAGTAACTAAATAGACTACATCAGTAATTTATACGTAGCTATCAGTAACACTTGACGTATTGCAAGTAATTAAATATACTACATCAGTAATTTATACGTAGCTATCAGTAATACTTGACGTATTGCAAGTAACTAAATAGACTACATCAGTAAAGAAGGTGGGGATGGACATTAGTAACAATCAAAATGAGTACAGTAAAATGGATAATTGTAATAAGTACTTCTTGTATGGACATTAGTAATTTACATACTTAATTACTGATCTCACAACAATAATTACTTGAGAACTGAATATGTATTACTTGAGTAAGATGAATGAATTACTGATCTCAGTACAATGTAATATTAGAGATGTAAATTATTGACAATTGATTCAATATTACTGATCTCGCAACACATAATTACTTACATTCAATATATACATTACTGATCAAATGTACAATGACTATTTATTCGAAACGAAATTAAGGATTTGAATTTATCTTTCCAAAACCGTCTTCCTTTTTTTAAGGACTCGGTATAATTGGAAATAGAAAAGGCTCAAACATATTAATATCCTTCCAAAACCGTGTCCTTCGAAATAGGAAACCATTCAAATGAAAATACACGTGGCGGACCCACATTTGGTGCTCAAAAAAACTCAAATGGGCACAGTGCTCTCTGGATATGCTCTGTGTGTGTGTGAAGTACCATCCATGGAATGTATTTATCTTCCCCCTACATTCCGTTTTTACCCTTTCCTTCGATAGATATGACGGTGGTCTTCTGCCATCATTCCAATTTTACCCTTGCAAATTTGTGTGATCTGCATTGCATCGCGTTGTTGACTATTAGATTTGCTGGAATTCTACCAATATGTATGTGGACTGCCTTCTGACAAGAATGGTAAAAACAGAAACTACAAAATAACGACTTTCAGTAAGACACCATTGATTAAAATATGACTCGTCGAAGTATACGGAGTGGGTTCTCTTCTGTGATGCTAGTGCTGTAGCATACCACAGCCGCTCGATCAAGCTCAGCAGACGATCCAGACGCCGAAGTATAAGCACGCCTAGCAACGGCAATAAGGGCTACATTAATGACACCACATGGAACCATGTCAAAGCCATTTGAACTTCTATTGTAAATGGTAATACATATCCGTTTAAGAGAAATTGCAAAAATTAAGCCATCTCCAAGAAGAAGCTTCATACGATATTGTCCAACGTTCGGATTGTTTCTCACAAACAAGCAAATATTGCCCTTCTTGCTCTTGAATATAATCTGGACTAAATGAAAAGCAAAAAATTAAAGCCATGGATGAAATTTCTATCGTCTTGAGCATGATTAATTACCAGACGAGCAGCTTTGATTCGTTTGGGGATAAAGTTTAATTTCCTCAACACCTAAATACAAGCTTGTTTGAAGTGCTTCGTAAGAACGATGGTTGCTACGATACATTTGTGAAAATGATTAGCAATAATAAGAATATTAATGCAACAATTGTAAATAAATAAGTATTATACTCAAAATGATAAAAAAATATTAGTAAAAATGAGAGTCTTCATTACAATCCTAATAGCTCTGTGCTAACTACTCCACGCACCGCATACAACCAAACTTACCTTAATTTATACACACTCTTATACAAGTCAAATAAAGATATTTTCAGCACAAAACATGTACACATAAATGTATAGAAAAATACAAAAATAACTACAGATAAAAATGATGCATTCTACAACTGGGACATATAAAAAAATCGTAAACCAACCTTCATAGACCCGTATCTTCTCCATATGAACACAAAATTGACCAAATTCACCTTTATCATTGTCTATGTTAAATTGTCCATATAATGAATTGATTTCATTAAAAATGAAGTTAAGATACAAAAGTTGGTTTTTTAGGTCACATTGTACTGTATATATATACATTTTATTATTTAATTTTCTCTTTATTCTTTTACTCTTTTTTTATTTTTAAATACTTGTAAATAATATTTAAAATATACTAGAAATATATACATAAGATTAAAAAACACAAAAAAATACATTAAATAAATTATACATTAAAATATACATATACATATATATTATACATATAATGCGTATACTCATAATTATTTAAGTATATAAATAAAATCCTAAAAATAAAAAATGTAAATATGTATTTAAATAATGGGATAAATACATTCATAACCCTGAGTAATTTTGCAATAACATTCATAACCCTGCATAATCGCGAATTACACTCAGGACCCTGAAAAAGTCTGTCGTCTTACACCTATAACCTTCCATTACTTTACTTCATTAACTCAACCAAATGATTGGGTTAATCTAACCAAGCAATGATCTAATGGCTGGAATTAATCTAAATAAAAAGTAAATATATTACTTCTTTCTCTTGAGCCAACCCCTGCTACAACATTAGTGGTGGACAACTGCAGACAAGCTTGCACGCGACGGGAAGGGAGACGGTGGAGTGCAACATCAGGGGTGGAGAAGTCGCATGCAGATCGATGGTGCAGGTGATGAATCTCGTATTCATCATGCTAAAAGCCACTTATTAAAACCCCTGTGTTAAATAATCCAATAAAAGCACCTTTAATTCTCTATTTTTATCATGTACCATATTGTGTATAAATTACCTGTAATTTCTTGTATTTAATTGCCCTTATTTTTTTGTAATTATTTTATCACTCAAAAACCCCTAAAAATTAGATAGAATAATTATCCATAGTTCATTGATCCTTAAAAAACACAAAAAAATGCAATAACATCTCAAAACCACAAAATCGGTATTTTTATCCCCTTAAAAATACCATCAAAAATACTTTTTGTACAAATGACCTCTTTTGGCTTTTTGACCAACATGAAAGTTGTAGATCTCATCGAGACGAGCAACTTTCATGTTTTGACTTTTTCCAAATTCGGCCTCTAACTATTTCTTTTATATGTTTCTTTGTATTTATTTTTTAAATTGCTCTGATTGGGCCACGTGGCGCCCTCTGGGCCGCCCACGTGGCCCGCTTCATCTGTCGCCACCCGGCACCTTGCTGGACCATCCGATCTTCTTCTTCCCGCCTGCATCTGATCCCTTCATCACGCATCATCCCTCAGCCGCCCGATCGTTCTCTCAGATTGGATCTCCACCGTTACCTCGCGCCTCCTCTCCAGCCATCCAATCTTCTTTCCATCTACGCCTACCCTCCTGCCACGTCACCACTTCTCCAAAGCCACCCGGTCAATCCATCATCTAACGCTCCTCAACGCGCCATGTCCCCCTTCAATCCCTCACCGTTAGATCGCCCCCATCGTTCAATCTTAGCCATTCACATCTGCTCCGTTGTCAGCCGTTCGATCAGATCCTAAGGATCTGATCACAGCCCTTGCTGCTCTTCCATCCCAGCCGTTGGATCATGGAATCCAACAATCAGGACGTTGTCTCCTACCTCCGAAGCCCCCGTTCCCAGGCATTACGAATCTCTCGCGCGCACTGCCCCTTCCATTTTTGGAAGGCTCCTCGGACCTCCCTTCCTCGTCGTAACGCCACCAACACCTTCCCCTTACCCCCGTCATCCGCGCGCAACCACCATCAAGTCCCACCATCACTCCCTCGCCATTAACCATCCATTTCAAAACGCCCCCGCACCTCATAACCGCCGGAGCTCCGCCTCCTATAAAACCCCTTCCTCCGTCACCAACAGACCTGTCCACCATTATTGGCTCTACCCTTAACCTCCTCCGCCCCTCCGGTGACAGCGGAGGGGCGGAATGTCGAAGCCACGATAGGGTTTTGCCGGTGTCGACCCACGGCGTGCTCCGCCGCGTTCTGGTGATCTCCGATCATCAATCGAGCTCCGAGGAAGCAGCTGGCCTCGCGGGCGACGACCGGAGGCTCCCATGGAGCCTCAACCCAAGTTGCTTCCCTCCGCCAACTCCTTGCTCCGGCGAGGAGACTTCTTCCTTATTTTGCTCCTCTTTATATCCCCGACTACGGACCTTCTCACCTCCATCCGACCAGCTCCTTAACTCCACCCATCCATCCTCGTCTTCGTCGACCACCACTCCCCTTCTCCAGGATCTCCCCTCACTCCGACCCACTCCCTCGTCGGTCTGCCGGAGAAGGAACCTCTGCCCTCCACCTTCTTCGCCGCACATAGGGCATCACTTCATCCACCTCGCACTAGCACTTCACCAATGCATGCTTCAACTATCTAACCTTGCAGAAATGTCAATGATCGGAGCTTGCATATCGTCTCCGACCACCAGCTCCACCACCGGTGGCTCTGCACCGACTGACCAATCCAATCGCCTCCGGAAGTCTGCAACATCTCCAGCTCCTTCGCGAGGGCCTCCTCATTCTTCTCCGATCTTCGGAGGGCCTCGCGGAGCTCGGCGGAGCCCTAGGGATCTCACCGGAGCCCCGCCTCCTCCGGTGAGACGCGGCGGAGGAAGACATACAGATGCCGTTCGATCTCCATGATCGAACGGGGATGATGAAGACGCGTGGCACCCGAGCCTACTGTCCACGCCTACAGGCTCGGGCGGACCATACCTCGCCCCGAACCTCCAATTGATGCCACGTAGTCCCGAAGCTGTGCCGCCTCCCGAGCCTGGTTCCTCACGTGCACGGCACGTGAGGGCTTGGGCAAATTGCAAGAAAGACCCTGTTGTTTATGGTAATTGCATACAGGTCCCCAGGCACGTGCCTCACGTGCGTGCCTGGGTAAATTTCAGGGAAGCCCTCCAGATTTTGAAGATTTGCAAAAAGGTCCCTGCGCGCAAATGGATAAATTACAAAATGGCCAGGCGGTTTTTGGTATTTGCATTTAGGTCCCTCCAGGGACCTAAATGCAATATTTATCCCTTTATTTTATTGCATTTTTATTACAATTATGCCCTTGCACTGTTTTTAGCATAACTTGAGCATCGTAGGTCCAAATTGGATGATTTTAGTGTCGTTTTGATCCTTGTTTTGTCCTCTATATTTTAGCATGCTTATTTGTTCCATTTGACACTGTTTTAATTTAAGTGATTTTTTTATGTTAAAAATGGGACCATGCTCTATTTGTCTTGCTTGATTTGATGACCGATTTTTAATGATGTGTTCAAAATGACTCTAACTTCTTTCTATATTGCGTTGCTCACATTTTAGGGTATAATTCTGGCATTTTATTCTTCATGCATATTCCTTTGCATTATTTGCCCATGCATCATTTTAAATTGCATAAAAACAAAATAAAAATGCATGCATCATGTATTGCCTTGTAAATTGCATATGGACCTGAAATTGGAATTGATTCATATTGAGATTAAATGACATTATGCCTTCATGAATCGAAATTCAATACACACTTTAGGCTGCCGTATCCCTGTGTTCGACCTTGGTACACTTGCCAAGTATAAATGTTCCACAGCATTCAAGGTCTGTGGTTTTTGCTGAACAAAATTTGCCTCCTGTACTACAGCATTATTTATATTTATTAAAGAGGCGAATTTTACGTTCATCAAATGGCGCCATTGCCGGGGATACGGCTTTGCTTAATTTTTGGATTTTGATTTTTTTTAAAATAATTTAAAAAAAATTTTTGGTCCTCATCTCATGCATCATTTCTTTGCACATTATTTGCTGATTTAATTTCTTTGAGATTCTAACTTTTCTCTTTTTGTGGCAGGGCCCATGGTGATCGAGGACGCTTGATCCTCATGGAGGTGTGAAGTCAAGAACTTCCGCTGAAGAGGACGCAAAAGAACCTGTGAAGGATTTGGGAGATTATAGCAGTCAAAATTGCATTGCATTTTGTAAAAAAAACATTGCATCTGCATATTTATTTTCAGTCTTGCATGTTGTACTCAAAAAAAATCCCCCCCCCACTCACACACACACACCTACACTGCACATGCACATACTCACCCCCAACCCCCTGTATATTTCACTCTCTCTCTCTCTATCTCTATCTCTCTCTGTGTGTGTATATCTATTCTTCACGAACCCCCTCCCCCTCACCCTTGTACCATAGACATCCCCCCTAAACACAGACCTTACTTCGGCTATTTGTAGCCTAAGTATAGGGGGGACCTGCCTATTCATCCCTCCCTCGTTCAGTCTTCTTGTGCTTAGGCCAATTTTGACCTAAGTATAAGGGGACCCCCCCCCTCAGTTCCGCTATATTACCCTGTACTTAAACCGAGCATTGGCTTCATGGCACTTGTGCTATGAGGACATAGCAAATTTTAAGTATAGGGGGGTATACCGTATATTATTGTATATTACTTTAGACTTAGCTCGCGTTTTTAAAACTTTTTAACTTTTTATTTTTTCGGGCTGGGTTTTGGTAAACCTGTGAACTGAGTTTTGTAAAAACCTTGTAAAAAAAGAAGTTTTCTTAAAAATTGAGGGATTAATCTTTATAAATAACCCTTTTTCATGAGCAAAAAAAAATTTGAAAAATTAAAAACGTTTCTCGAGATTTGACTCTGACTACTAGGCTTAGTAGACATTTTCAGTGAGGGAACCTCGGTCTCCCTTAGCAGAGTGGGTGGTTTAAATGACACCGCATATGGCACTGTCCTTAAGGATCACGGGTCTCAACCCGCACTTACACCCATACTGGCTGAGAGTGGATACTTTTATTTATTTGAGCCTGGGTCAGTCATTGTCTCTTCCAAAAAAAATTTGCAAAAGATAAAAATCAAACAAAAATTCTTTAACCCATGGAGTTGGTGTATTCCTGACACATTCACACTCACGCAAGGCCTGAGTATTTTGAGGACACTGGATCTCTGGAATCTTGAGAGTCTGAGTTAACATGCCTTAGTCATTAGGGTTTTCATGACTTAAATATCCACACTCCTCTGATTTGAAAGATTTGAGTGCTATATTGCACTCTTCATCTCTACCTTCAAGAAAATATGATCAGCACAGCCACTTCCACAACCGCATGATTGATGAGCTGAGATGAGATATCACTTGAGGAACTAGGACCATAGATTTAAGTTTAGACCTGATCTAATGATATTCGAGGATGGTATAAAGTTAATGAAGGCTTCAGAAAACCTGAGTGTCAGCAAAAACCCTAGCCAGTATGTGAACAAGATTCATATGCTATCTCTTTGATATTTACCTAAAAGTGCCAGGGTGTGATGAAACTTAAAGGAATTTGTTGATCAGTGTGCGCCAATCTCTTGGTAAAAGCAGTGGAGCTAGCCAACAAAAGAAATGAAATGTCAAAGAAAAAGCTCAATCATCAAAGTCAAGTTATAAATGAGCTTCCACCAATGGCGAGCGCTCCCAAACATTTTCGAAGTGTCCACTTGGACCAAGCGCTAATTAGGACCAGGAGTCGGGCTGACACCGAAAAGGGCTCTGCATCGTAAATGCTACAAGTCTGGGTGTCGAAGGTATCTTAGATACTCAAAAGAGACACACCCCTGTGTATTCCCAGAAAAACAAGTGCAGACGACTCCAACTCTCTTGACGGACACATTGATCAACAAAATAATAATAATTTACATGTGTTGAGTGAAAGGCACTCGAGAGGCCCCTTGTTCCAATGTGAGGGTGAGAAAATTAGACACAATCCCATTACCTCCATCATCTGGCCGTCCATCTACACTTTCAAGTCTGACAAACTATAGAGACGGTTGACTGAAGCAAGAATAGACTTATTCCCTAGTATTGAGGATTAGGTCTAGAGGAAGATCTTTGGGACTGGAACTTTGGGTGATGCATCGACTCGGCTCTCATGAAATGCAGTACACTAAATGTCATATCCTTATATTATATGTATAAAAAGAGAGTCTGATGATCAGAGAAGTTGGATTCCTTCTGACTAAGGCCTGGATAAACCCAGAATTTTAGGATTACTTAGGTCAAGAGTCTTTGAAAGATCAAGCCTTGAATTTTTCACACACGCTGTCAGGAATTAATCCGACTCTTTCATTCTTTAGATGCTCGAGGACGAGCATGGTTTAAGTATAGGGGTATGATGAATCTCGTATTCCTCATGCTAAAAGCCACTTATTAAAACCCCTGTGTTAAATAATCCAATAAAAGCACCTTTAATTCTCTATTTTTATCATGTACCATATTGTGTATAAATTACCTGTAATTTCTTGTATTTAATTGCCCTTATTTTTCTGTAATTATTTTATCACTCAAAAACGCCTAAAAATTAGATAGAATAATTGTCCATAGTTCACTGATCCTTAAAAAACACAAAAAATGCAATAACATCTCAAAACCACAAAATCGGTATTTTTATCCCCTTAAAAATACCATCAAAAATACTTTTTGTACAAATGACCTCTTTTGGCTTTTTGACCAACATGAAAGTTGTAGATCTCATCGAGACGAGCAACTTTCATGTTTTGACTTTTTCCAAATTCGGCCTCTAACTATTTCTTTTATATTTTTCTTTGTATTTATTTTTTAAATTGCTCTGATTGGGCCACGTGGCGCCCTCTGGGCCGCCCACGTGGCCCGCTTCATCTGCCGCCACCCGGCACCTAGCTGGACCATTCGATCTTCTTCTTTCCGCCTGCATCTGAGCCCTTCATCACGCATCATCCCTCAGCCGCCCGATCGTTCTCTCAGATTGGATCTCCACCGTTACATCGCGCCTCCTCTCCAGCCATCCGATCTTCTTTCCATCTACGCCTACCTTCCTGCCACGTCACCACTTCTCCAAAGCCACCCGATCAATCCATCATCCAACGCTCCTCAACGCGCCATGCCCCCCTTCAATCCCTCACCGTTAGATCGCCCCCATCGTTCAATCTTAGCCATTCACATCTGCTCCATTGTCAGCCGTTCGATCAGATCCTAAGGATCTGATCACAGCCCTTGCTGCTCTTCCATCCCAGCCGTTGGATCATGGAATCCAACAATCAGGAGGTTGTCTCCTACCTCCGAAGCCCCCGTTCCCAGGCGTTACGAATCTCTCGTGCGTACTGCCCCTTCCATTTTTGGAAGGCTCCTCGGACCTCCCTTCCTCGTCGTAACGCCACCAACACCTTCCCCTTACCCCCGTCATCCGCGTGCAACCACCATCAAGTCCCACCATCACTCCCTCGCCATTAACCATCCATTTCAAAACGCCCCCGCACCTCATAACCGCCGGAGCTCCGCCTCCTATAAAACCCCTTCCTCCGTCACCAACAGACCTGTCCACCATTATTGGCTCTACCCTTAGCCTCCTCCGCCCCTCCGGTGACAGCGGAGGGGCGGAATGTCGAAGCCACGATAGGGTTTTGCCGGTGTCGACCCACGGCGTGCTCCGCCGCGTTCTGGTGATCTCCGATCATCAATCGAGCTCCGAGGAAGCAGCTGGCCTCGCGGGCGACGACCGGAGGCTCCCATGGAGCCTCAACCCAAGCTGCTTCCCTCCGCCAACTCCTTGCTCCGGCGAGGAGAATTCTTCCTTATTTTGCTCCTCTTTATATCCCCGACTACGGACCTTCTCACCTCCATCCGACCAGCTCCTTAACTCCACCCATCCATCCTCGTCTTTGTCGACCACCACTCCCTTCTCCAGGATCTCCCCTCACTCCGACCCACTCCCTCGCCGGTCTGCCGGAGAAGGAACCTCTGCCCTCCACCTTCTTCGTCGCACATAGGGCATCACTTCATCCACCTCGCACTAGCACTTCACCAATGCATGCTTCAACTATCTAACCTTGCAGAAATGTCAATGACCGGAGCTTGCATATCGTCTCCGACCACCAGCTCCACCACCGGTGGATCTGCACCGACTGACCAATCCAATCGCCTCCGGAAGTCTGCAACATCTCCAGCTCCTTCGCGAGGGCCTCCTCATTCTTCTCCGATCTTCGGAGGGCCTCGCGGAGCTCGGCGGAGCCCTAGGGATCTCACCGGAGCCCCGCCTCCTCCGGTGAGACGCGGCGGAGGAAGACATACAGATGCCGTTCGATCTCCATGATCGAACGGGGATGATGAAGACGCGTGGCACCCGAGCCTACTGTCCACGCCTACAGGCTCGGGCGGACCATACCTCGCCCCGAACCTCCAATTGATGCCACGTAGTCCCGAAGCTGTGCCGCCTCCCGAGCCTGGTTCCTCACGTGCACGGCACGTGAGGGCTTGGGCAAATTGCAAGAAAGACCCTGTTGTTTATGGTAATTGCATACAGGTCCCCAGGCACGTGCCTCACGTGCGTGCCTAGGTAAATTTCAGGGAAGCCCCCCAGATTTTGAAGATTTGCAAAAAGGTCCCTGCGCGCAAATGGATAAATTACAAAATGGCCAGGCGGTTTTTGGTATTTGCATTTAGGTCCCTCCAGGGACCTAAATGCAATATTTAGCCCTTTATTTTATTGCATTTTTATTACAATTATGCCCTTGCACTGTTTTTAGCATAACTTGAGCATCGTAGGTCCAAATTGGATGATTTTAGTGTCGTTTTGATCCTTGTTTTGTCCTCTATATTTTAGCATGCTTATTTGTTCCATTTGACATTGTTTTAATTTAAGTGATTTTTTTATGTTAAAAATGGGACCATGCTCTATTTGTCTTGCTTGATTTGATGACCGATTTTTAATGATGTGTTCAAAATGACTCTAACTTCTTTCTATATTGCGTTGCTCACATTTTAGGGTATAATTCTGGCATTTTATTCTTCATGCATATTCCTTTGCATTATTTGCCCATGCATCATTTTAAATTGCATAAAAACAAAATAAAAATACATGCATCATGTATTGCCTTGTAAATTGCATATGGACCTGAAATTGGAATTGATTCATATTGAGATTAAATGACATTATGCCTTCATGAATCGAAATCGAAATTCAATACACATTTTAGGCTGTCGTATCCCTGTGTTCGACCTTGGTACACTTGCCAAGTATAAATGTTCCACAGCATTCAAGGTCTGTGGTTTTTGCTGAACAAAATTCGCCTCCTGTACTACAGCATTATTTATATTTATTAAAGAGGCGAATTTTACGTTCATCAACAGGTTGCGGCAGGCCTGCAGGGGTGGGGAAGTTGATCGGAGGGGGATTGGGAGGGGGGAGGGTGGCTTCAGTTGGCGGGGGGCTTGGGGGGGAGGGGGGACTTGCAGGGTCGGTCGACCGGGGGGCGGAGGATTGCGAGGGGGCCTTGGGGGTCGGTTGACCGGGGGGCGGAGGATTGCGAGGGGGCCTTGCAGGGTCGGTAAACCGGGGGGCGGAAATTTGATTGCAGGGTCGATCGACCAGGGGGAGGGAGGTAGGTTGACGCCGGGGCACTAGAGGGAGGGGGGCAGCACGCGGTGGGGGATGGGGGTGGTGGGGCTTGCAGACCTACGGGGGGAGGGGGCAGCACGCGGTCGGGGATGGGGTTGGCACACGGGCGGGGATGGGGGTGGCGGGGCTTGCAGATCTGTGGGGGGAGGGGGTGCAACACGCGGCCGGGGATGGGGGCGGCGGGGCTTGCAGACCTGCTGCAGTCGAGGATGCGGGTGGCGGGGGGCAATTCCGGGCTCGCCTACGACAGCAGGGGGCGACCAGGGGCTTCAGGAGAAGCTCGGCGGGTAGGGTCTTCAGGAGAGCGGAAGTTCGCGCAGATGAACCTGGTGCAAGGAGGAAGCTTGGCGCACACGCAAATTGGGGGGTTGCAGTCGGAGCTCGGCGCGCGGGAGCAGGTGATGAGCCGTAGGGAGGAAGCTCGCGGCGGAAGAGAAACTCAGCCCGCGGGTGAGGGGGAGGGAGAAGGATGGCATGGTTTGTAAATAAGAGTGGATATTAGGGATATTTTTGTATTTTTTTAACGGAATCTGTCAAACATAACGCTCATCTCAAACGGAACATGACAAGGGGAATGTCATGTAAGAGTTAAGCATTACTCAGGGCTTCTCATGTAATTCACGATTATGCAGGGTTATGAATGTTATTGCAAAATTACTCAGGGTTATGGGTGTAATTATCCCTTAAATAATCTATAAATAAATAAATTATGTAAATATAATATTAATTATTGCAAAATATAAAAATAAATTACATAAAACATGGGTATAAATACATATAATTGCACTTATAAAAATTAATCAGTTTAATGTAAATAAATAAAAATCACCTATAGTAGTACAAAAAATAAGAAACGACTTTCATGTTTTAAGTTTTAATTAATAAAATCATTATTTAATTCATTTTTTCTTATTTTTTTCATATATGTTTTGTCTTTTTGTAGTCAACGTAGACCAATTAGGAGGCATCCCTAGTTGACCTAGGTCTACTAGCTCGCCCCCTTTTGGACCGGTTCATGTTGTGTACTTGCCTCTTTTCACCATTTTTTGGGGCTCGAATCACGCCTCATCTCTGCTCGATTCCATCATGAAAAACCTTCATAGAATCATTAAACTTCACGTGAATCAAGGATCTACCCAAGTCAACCTTTGATTTATGTGAAAACCCTAATCGAAGACACCCTATTGAGTAGCTTGTATATATACTTATCCTTCACCGTTTATGAAGTTTTATCTATTTCTCTCAGTCGTAACCTCCAAATCTCTATCGAGGTTGAGATCCTAGTGACATGAGGGTTTCCCCGTTGATTCAAGACATGGAGAAGGCGGAGGAGATGCGATTACCATCACCAAAGCATTTCCAACGGTTCTCTGCTCCCGACCACATCAAACATATGAGTTGATCTTTTCTTGCTCTTTTCAATTCCTATGAGTATCAGCAGTGTAGTCCGTTTTCTTTAGTTTGATTTCGCATTGATTCTCCTAAAAATCATAAATCATAGTTCGTCGGAGCTTTAAGCTATGGCCTCTGTTCGTATGTTCACGACCGTTTCACGCCACCCTGATCATCATGACATCTTCACCCATTTATCCTCTATCATCTTTGTTAGAATAAAAATGTATTCCATCCTTTAGCACCACATCGGGTGTTGTTGTCCTTTCCCCCCTCGCCTCTTATTATAAATAAAGGCCAAGAGTCCACATCCCAAGGCACTCATTTTTGGTCTCTCTCTCTGAAATTCAACTTGGTATCAGAGCGGGAATTCCACCTCACCTTAAAAAAAATTTCTCTCTGGGCTGGAAGGGCCGACAATCCCAGCCCAGGTTTCCTTGCTGCCGTTGGGAAGGGCCCCTTCCCCGGCAGGCCTCCCGCCACCGGTGGCTGGGCCACCACCTTCAGCACAGTTGCCCTCGACCTTCGCTCCGGTGGGCATCCTTCAGCCACCTCCGGCCTCTGTTTAACTTGCACGCGGTATCCGCAACTTCGTGGGAGACTCCTCTACGTGTCGGTAACCTTCTTTCACGCATCAGATGAAGTTAGTTCTTTGGTGATTATCATATCAGAGTTTTATTTTCCGGTGTCGCTGATTTCTGTGCATGATGGATGATATCTGGTAATTTTGTCTCCTCCTAATTTTGTGTTTTGAAGTCCGGTGTGTCTAGAAAAATGGCTAGTGATCAAACTGAGGTAAACTCAGATAGGGATCCAATGAAGGTAACTAAGTTGCCCTCATTTGGTTCGATCCCCAAGTTGGACGAATCCAACTATGAGATGTGGTCACGTATATTTTTAATGATTGTCGGTGGCCATGACAAAGATCACATCCTTCTAGAATCGGAACCTCAAGCTAAAACGGTAAATATGCAAATTGGAAAAGGGACAACAAGATGGTTTGCTCGTGGTTGTTGGTTAGTATTCCTCCACGCATTGCCAATGAGATTGTGTACTATGAAACCGCCCATGCCATGTGGAAGTCTCTTAAGGAGACTTATAGCCATGAGAAGAACTCCAGTGCTCTATTTGCTACTTACTATAATATGGTTACATGAGACAAGATGGAAAATCTTTGACTGAATATTTCTCGAACTTGAAAACTGTGTTTGAAAAATATAATGCTTGTGTGCCATGTTGTGATTGTCCAACGATAATGGAAGAAAGAAAGAGAATGGCTGCTATGATATTTCTGGCAGGCTTGGATCCCTCATTTTTGTCTGCAAGGGATCAGATGATTACCGCACCGACTCTTTCGACATTAGAGGAAGCTTATGCCAAGCTCTATCGTCTGACTACTCCGCTTGGCTTAGCAGGTAGTACTATACAAGGACACACATCTGCTCTGGTGTCTCAGGATCGTCAGTATAGTGGTCGTGGAGGCTATGTAGCGAGAGGTCGTTGACGCAACATGAATGGCAAAGGTAGAGGAAGAGGTAGGACTCAGTGCAGCTACTGTGGTCAAATGGGTCATCTTGAGGCTGATTGATGGGCTAAACATGGATGTCCTACGATGGAAAAGACAACAGTACCTGATGTAGAAACGGTTACTGTGAGCAGAGAGGAGTATGTTGATCTTGTGCAGAGGGTGAACGTCATGCCAGGGACAACAACCACTTCTGACACCAGTGCTACCGCATTCTACGCAGGTAATCCTTTGTGTATGAGTTCACCTGTTTGTAAAGAAACTTGGCTTGTAGATTCAGGTACATCGAAACATATCTGTGGTTGCAAGGAATGGTTCCATGCTATATCTCCTGATAACAGAAGGAGAGTACAGGTTGCAGATGGTGGTTTCTCTATTGCCCAAGGAAAAGGAGAAGTTGCTCTTACTTCCAACATTATGCTTCATGATGTCTTGCATGTCCCAGAATTCCCCCTGAGTCTTTTATCTGTTAGTCAACTGTGCAAGGATCTAAATTGTAGAGCCATTTTTGATGCGACGTCCTTTTATCTTTCAGGATGTTCTAACTGGGAGGACGATTGGCGATGGCCGTAAAGAAGGAGGGGTATATCATTTCGTGCAACATCCAGTCGTTGCTCATGTTGGTTTTTCCTCCACCACCTCTCCTGTTGTCTGGCATCGTCGTCTGGGTCATCCATCTTTTCCACATTTGCGGCATCTTCTTCCACATTTATCCTCCAACACTTCTGCTCATTGTGAGGCTTGCCAGCTTGGGAAGCACCATAGAAGCAGTTATCCTGTATCTACTACCGTGCAGTCTCCTAGTTTGTTTGAGTTAGTCCATGTTGATGTTTGGGGACCTAGTCGAAACCCTGATAGGTCTGGGAGGCGTTATTATCTGGTTATTGTTGATGATTATTCTCGAGTTTCTTGGGTTTTTCTTATGCAGAAAAAATCTGAAGTATATGATATTGTGGTAAATTTCTTTAATGAAGTAAAAACTCAGTTTGATGTCATCATAAAATTTTTTCGGTCTGATAATGCATGCGAGTTTCTTTATCAAAGTATGAAAGCTTTTCTAAAGTCTAGAGGAACTATTCACCAAGCTACATGTCCTTATACCTCTCAACAGAACGGTGTTGCTGAATGTAAACACCGTCATATCCTTGATGTCACTCGTACTATTCTTGTTGATTATAACTTGACAACTCGATATTGGGAAGATGCAATTCTTACTGCCACTCATTTGATAAACAGGATGCCGCCATCTGCGGTTCACGAACAAATTCTCATTGAGATTCTTTTTCCGGAGAAACCAATTTTTCCACTTCCTCCCAGAATATTTGGTTGTGTTACTTTTGTTCATCTTCCGAGGTCGGGGAAGGACAAATTACTTCTACGCGCAGTCAAATGTGTCTTCTTGGGTTATGTCATGAATCAAAAGGGTTACCGATGTTATGATCCCATTTCTCATAAACACTATGTTAGTGCTGATGTTACCTTCTTTGAGTCCAATCCATATTTCTCCACCTCTGGATGACATGTATCTGCACCTTTGGGAAGTAATGAACATGTCAGTATCCCCTTACCCAGGCCTATAGAGTCTCAGTCCACAGAGTTGAGTCCGTCTACACCTCCTACAGAGTCTCAGTCCACAGAGTCGAGTCCGTCTACACCTTCCGAGCCATCACCATCTCCTGATCAGGTACCAACTCCTATTGACAGGAATAATTCAGATGGTATTCCTAATGATAATGTTGTAGAGATTGAGCAGGTTGCTGATGAGATGATTGGTCTCGATCTTCCTATATGGCGAAAAGGGCAGCGTACACGTGCCAAGTACCCTATTTCTGCTGCAGTGTCATATGATGGACTTGGTCGCTCTTATATGTCATTTATACGATCCTTATCAACTATGCAGTTACCATTCAGTCATGTTGATGCCCTGAAGGATCCAAACTGGTGGCATGCTATGGAAGAGGAGATGTCGACTCTTGTGTCTAGAGGAACATGGGAACTTGTTGATCTACCAGCAACTCATCGACCAGTTGGAGCTCATTAGATTTTTACTGTGAAGCACAATGCTGATGGTACAATAGCTCGATATAAGGCCCGGTTCGTAGCCAAAGGGTTCACACAAACTTATGGAGTGGATTTCTTCGATACCTTCTCCCCTGTTGCCCATATGCCTACACTTCAGATTCTGCTGTCAATTGCAGTACACAAAGAGTGACCATTATATTAGCTAGATGTGAAGAATTCTTTTCTTTATGGGGATCTAAATGAAACTGCGTATATGGAGCAACCTCCTGGTTTTGTTGCTCAGGGGGAGTGTCAGAAGGTCTGCTTACTTAAGAAAGCGATCTATGGGTTGAAACAAAGTCCTAGAGCATGGTTCCATAAATTATCTCAAGTCCTTGAGCAGATGGGATTCTCTAGATCCACCTCAGATCATTCCTTATTTGTAAGGAAGTCAGGTACGAACATAGTTGCTATGTTAGTATATGTAGATGATATTGTTCTGACAGGGAATGATGATGCGGGCATCACCGAAGTTAAAAATATGCTAGCAAATAAATTTGTTATGAAAGATCTGGGAATGTTGAGATATTTTCTTGGGATAGAATTTGCTAGGAGCATAAAGGGACTTGTCATGTCCCAAAGAAAATATGCACTTGATCTACTGCATGAAACAAGGATGCTTGAATGCAAACCAGCAAACATCCCCATGGGATCCAAAAGGGCACTTATATGAAGAAGGGAAAACAATTGATGTCACACGATACAGAAGGTTGATTGGTAAGTTGTCATACTTGACAATCACACGTCCTAATATTTCATTTGCAGTAGGGAAATCAAGTCAGTTCATAGATAAACCAACTCAGTCCCATATAGACGCGGCCATGATGATACTGCGGTACATCAAATCATCCCAGGAAAAGGGCTTATGTATTCCAAGCAGTCGGATCTCCACCTAGTTGCTTATTCTGATTCAGATTATACTAGTTGCTTAATGGACAGAAAATCCACTACTGGTTTCTGCACTTATTTGGGGGGCAATCTCATCACATGGAGAAGCAAAAAGCAAAATGTTGTGTCTCGCTCTTGTGCAGAGAGTGAATATAGAGCAATGGCACATGTTGCAGCTGAATTAATATGGATCAAATCAGTCTTAAATGACCTATGTGTACCATTGACAGGCAAAATGGAGTTGAGATGTGATAACCGAGCAGCCATGCATATTGCGAATAATCCTATGTTTCACAAAAGAACGAAGCATGTTGAAGTGGATTGCCATTTTACCAGAGATTTGATTCGAAAGGTTTTACTGTTTACAACTATTGTTTCTTCAGAAGATCAAACTGCAAATATCTTCACAAAACCTGTTGTCCGAGCACAGTTTTAACGATGCTGCTAAAGCTGAGCATGAGCAGCATCCATGCTCCAGCTTGAGGGGGAGTGTTAGAATAAAAATGTATTCCATCATTTAGCACCACATCGGGTGCTCGTGTCCTTTCCCCCCTCACCTCTTATTATAAATAAAGGCCAAGGGTCCACATCCCAAGGCACTCATTTTTGGTCTCTCTCTCTAAAATTCAACTATCTTGATCCATTATCCATCCATGATCTTGTACAGATCAGAGAGTCAGTGCTCATTCTTCCCCCTCAGCTTGAGCACATCTACCGCACCCTTTTCCCCCTCTTTTTGGGCATCTAACAGGTCAAGGAGCATCATCCTCAACATTGTAGTGTTCTTGTGCTGGAAAGAACCAAAGATCCCCTTTCTCATGGTGTGATTGAGCCCAGAACAAGACCTCCAGGTCCCTGAGCTTCATCGAGCTTCTAGACCTCCACCGCTGAGGTCTAGACCCATTTGAGACCACAAATTGTTGTAGATCTTACCCCAGATCGTTTTGAGCACACTAGCAACTAGGGAGGCCCAAGGAACCAAGAGGATATCTTGGATCGAATCTCATCCATGTGAGGCTTTGTCCTAGCACTTCTAGATCACCTCCTAATCGTTGGATGAAGAATAAAGCCCTGGTGGAGTAGTTGCCGTCCAATTGATCGTCTAGGAGCCGTCAGATCAGAGGAATCTAATCTTTGTCCTCCATCCTCGAAGCGACATTCAGAGTCCCGCTTGCGCCACATGGATAAGTGAATTAATCTCAATCATCCTCCAATGTGCGTTTGGGGGGTATTTTTCATCTTAAACCCCTGTATTTTTTGTATTTATCGTTTAATATTTAAACTTCATTTGTAGTTGTAGTATTTTTGTAATATTTGCACATGGGACTCTAGACTTTATTTTTATTGAAATTAAGACCAATGTCGTGTCACCTTATATGCATGTCCGTGTGAGAGTGTGGGTATTTTGCATGGAACCTTTCTAGTTGTCTTTATTTATGTTAGGTCCTTAAACTTTGAATATCAAAAAATAGGATAAATTGCACACTTGTCCTTGTTGTTCTATTATTTGAGTTTATACCCCTACCAAGCATATATTATATTTTATTATATAAATATTACAGGTATGCCCCTGAACTTTGCTAAGATATTATTAAATGCTTTGAAATTTATTAGAAATTGCAATTAGGTCCCTATATTTCTAATTTGATTTTGCAAGTATATTTTAATTATTAAAAATATCATTTTACATCTAAAAATTATAGAAAATTATCTTAAGTGAACTTTGTTTTATCATATATATTTTTTCGCAAGGTAATTAAAATTATTTTTCTTTTTATAAAAAAATCAAAATCATTGTATTTTATCCTATTTAGCATTTAAAAATCCATAAAAATACTTTTTTTGAAAATTTCCAAAAATTCCAGTGTGTCTATTTAGCTATACTTTATCTTCTGTTCAATGTTTTTTTGCAAATTATTAATTAAAACCCTTAAAAATTTCAAAGCATAGACGGTCTTATAAAAACAATATAAAATCACAAAAATATGTTTTAAGTTTTTGAATTTTCTTTGTATTATATACTATTTAGAAATTTTATTTAGGGTTCAATCTGATTTGATATATATTTATTAAACACATTTCAAGTTCCTACATTTTTTCTTTATTTTGTTGTATTTCCTTATTTAAAAAGCTAAAAATCACCCAAAATAGAGAAAATATATAAAACCTAAATTTTTAATTTCTGAAAATTTGAGTCTATTTCTAAATTTTAAAAATTAAAAAACACATCTTTTCTAGTCCTTTTTTATTTTATATATATTATCTATATTACTTTACATTTTATTTCCAAAATAAAAAATAAAAAAATGTAAAATTAAAAACATAAAAATACATATAAATAAAAACCCAAAAAAACATTTGAAAATTAAAACTACAAAAATCCCTTAAGTACTCTATTATCCTTACCCTACCCAATGTGCTCTCAGTGGTTCAACCCCTAATACTTGTCTACTATACAAATTTTATAGGGTATAATAAATTTAACTCAACCGTTTATATTTCTTAATCAACATTGTGGGCTAATTATAGATTTATTCGATTAAATAGAGTATCAAGTACTGAGAGAGGGCTGATACAATGATTGCCAGATCCGACTTGTCGGACACCGCATGCTCCTCTAAGATCGGGTGTTAGGTGCCTCATCTATATTGATTAATCAATTGGGTCATGTAAATTTGAATTCAATTAAAATAATGATGAATTTAAAGTTGATCTATAAACATGTTGTTGATAAAACTCAAAAATGTGAAATTTATGTGCAAACTAATACACCTAAGAAATCTTTTAGTCTGTCTCTAGAGATAGTGATATTGGATCTAGTGCATACGAATATATGTGAGTGTAACGGTGTGTTGACTAGAGATAATGAGAGATACTTTATTACCTTTATAGATGATGGTAGTAAATATTGCCATGTGTATCTAATGAAAACCAAGGACAAAGCCTTAGAGAAATTTCTTATTTTCAAGAATGAGACTGAGAAACAAATAGGAAAAGTGCTTAAACGCCTTAGATCAGATAGAGGAGATGAATATACTTATAACTTGTTAGATGAACAATGTAAATTGTTTGGCATAGTTCATGAAGTTAATGCACCATATTCACTGCGATCAAATGGGATAGCAAAAATGGAAAAATAGGACGTTAAGTGATATGATCATTGCTCTCCTACAGAGTTCTGGAATTCCAACCTATATTTAGGGAGAGTCCTTGAATACATATTGCCATATTCTGAATAGGTTACATCCAAGATATAGGTTCTTGGTAATTTGGTCTGAGATACTGGGAATAGATGTCAACACTATTATTGAACTCCGTGATGCTACCTTTTTTGAGGATGTCTCACCTATGAAAACTGAAATTCCTCAAAATATGACCAATAATGTTGCCTCTACATTAGGATATATTCCAGATCAAGTGGAAAGGATAATGAATGTAAGGGTTGAGACTCAACCTGAACCCAATGACCTTTCAAAAGAAATTGAGCAAAGGAGGAGTAAAATGCCACATATATCCAAGGATCTGGGTAGTGATTTTGTTGTCTACCAGATTGACGGAGATCCACCAAGTAACAAGGAAGCCATGGCTTTATCCAAAGCAAAATAATGGAAGGAAGACGTGTGCTCTACCATTGGATGTAAGTGGGTGTTTAAGAGAAATCTTAATCCTAATTGATTTATTGAAAAGTATAAAGTCAGATTAGTTTCTAATACTTTAGGCAAAAGGAATGTATCTATTATTTTGATACATATTCCCCTATGACTAGAATGACCACAATCCAAATGTTTATTGTATTGACATCTTTATATGATCTCTCTATCTACCAGATGGATATGAGGACTGCCTTCTTGCATGACGATCTTGAGGAGGAGATTTATATGGATCAACATGATGGGATTAGGTCCCTTTACGGGTTGAAACATGCATCAAAGCAATGATATGAAAAATTTGATAAAACTATTTAGTAATATGGCTCTAAAGTTCATGAATCTAACAAGTGTGTCTATTCCAAGATGAAAGGCGATGAGTGTATTGTCTTGCACCTGTATGTTGATAATATATTATTGCTTGGATCTCGTGTGAGGATTATTAATGAGACTAAAGCATTCTTAAGCATGTTTGAGATGAAGGACATGGGTGTTGCTGATGTGATCTTCGATCTCAATCTGACAAAATCATTTGATGGGATTGCAGTTTCTTAATCTCACAATGTTGAGAAGGTATTTGAGAAATTTTGTTATCAAGATTTCAAAGATGTACGTATTCCTTTTGATCTATCCAAAACGTTGTTTAAGATAAGAGTGAACTATATGTAACTCGGCTAAGGTATTCACAAGTGATTGGAAGATTAATGTAACTTACAAATTACTCGAGACCTGATATTTCATTCTTGAATGCAAAGCTGACTAGATACACTAGATGTCCTAACTGTACTCACTGGGAGGCTCTGGATCGAGTACTGAAATACTTGAAGGGGAATATATATTTCCCTTAATTTGGATTATAGTAGATGTCCATCTGTACTAGAAAGATATAGTGATGCAAGCTGGATAGGGAAAGTAGAGGAGTCTTGAAGTAATGGTATTACTGGCTATGTCTTTGCCCTTAAAGGCCATGCAGTCTCTTTGAGGTCTGTGAAGTAGACCATTCTAGCTCGGTCTACCTTTGAGGTTGTGTTGTGTGCTTTAGACACCACTAAAATTTATGTTGAATGTCTAAGGAAATTTATTTTCGAAATTTCCATGATAGGTTAGTCGGTTCCGACGATCTCGGTACATTGTGACAACATGACCACAACTGTCAAGATCAAGAGTTCAAAGTTCAATCAGAAAAACAAGGAGACATATACAAATCAGACTTAAGACGTTATGAGATTTGGTGTCTCAATGAGTGTTGGTTGTGGATTTTGTTGGATCCAAAGACAACACGAGAGATCCATTGACTAAGGGACTTGATAGAGCTTTGTTCCTAAAGTCTAAGCTTGGGATGGGATTGAGACCCTTACAGTAGCATCCCAGCCTATCTAAGCGGAGATCCCACAAAGTAAGTTTAATATTGTAATAACAAGCTGTTTGGAGAACTGTTTGACACTCTTATTTTAATGCTTATCCATAAGTGTCTCTTATCCATGGATGCTTAAGTTTCATTTAAGTTTCATGTTTACGAAGATCATAGACTCTGAATGGGTTCATGCCTTTGGACAAGATATTAGTAGTGCATCTTTAGAAAATGCCACCTATGTGAGTGTTACTGTGTGCAACAGTTAAAGGAAGAAGGTCTTTTATGAATGCACTCATGATATCAGACAATGGTGCACGGCCTTTAAGAACACCAACCCTGAAGATTATAAAAAGAACAACACTCTATTGTTTCTACAGTATATTTTAACACTAAAGTATGATGTTCACGATGCAGGTCACTAAATTTCTGTTAAGGTGAATAGAGAAACTCAATTAGATGTTCACACCGGAAGGTAACTTTACTGAAAACAAAGTGTGACAGCTGAAAGATATCTTTTGAATCTCTTTGATTTTTTTCAAATTAAAGAATTTGTAAAGGATTGTTTTATTTAACTTTGTATAATTAGATTTTAACTTGGTAAACCTATGCAATTATATTGAATTAACTATTTGATTACAATTAAGAGACCAAATGGTATTGAAGGGAAGTTGAGAATTTCCAAATTTGAAACAAAGAGAGTCTTGAGTGTAATTTTAGTACACATTTAATAGGTCCAAAATTTTGGTGGACTTGTATATGAGTTCACACCCCAAGCACTTGTAGCAAGAGTAAAGAGGAGGAATGGAGGATCATACATGCGCAAGTTTGTTCCGCTCTGCTATGTCACTGGTTCTGTCTCGGGAGAGTCAATTCGGATCTCGAATCTCGATAATTTTGCTATGAATTTCATTTTTTGAGTAGAATAAATTAAGGGAAAAATGTGTATGCCCCCTAAGGGAGCTAACTTAGCTCCTCCCGCCCCTTTTTGACATAATTTTTTTATTTTTTTTAAAATCTAAAACCGTGTAAATTCATTATTAAATCCCTATATTATGTCATTCAAATTTCATGCGAAACAGAGATTCCTACGACCTCCATCCAAACGGGGTCGATTTAAAAAATCATGTTACCGTTAAAAAATGACTGTCTGGATGGAGGCCGTAGGAGTCTCTGTTTCGCACGAAATTTTAATAGCATCATATAGGGATATAGTGATGAATATTCATGAAAGAAAATTTCAAAAAAAATAAAAAAATGGTGAAAATGGGGCGGGGGAGCCAAGTTAGCTCCCCCTAGGGGGCAGCCCCATTTATCCCATAAATTAATCATACAAATTAATTGAGATTCGATTACTACATGAATTCAACTTGACCCAACAACTCTAACTTAGTTATCGTTTCAGAATCCGAAGAGGTGTCTGTTGAGGGATATTTTCGGAAGACGAATAGCCACACGTTAGGTCTTCTTATACTTATCCTCATATGCTCGTTGTTTTCACTAGTAGGAAAACTTTCTCCATCTTGCTCTCTATTCTTCCTCCGCAACTACAACACGTTTCTTCCTCTTATAGTTGCAGTTCTTAGAGGTGCTTTTGAGGACGATCTTGTCGATGTGCACGGAAAACGATCGTGTGGTGTTGCATCCTAAGAGCAGGTCGTCAATATTCTATGCACTGGCATTGTGGGAGCGATATCCGTTCTATGGATAATCCATTACATGGACTCGTTGGTAATCTCTAACACAATCTATTTATTGTTTTGTTGCTGCAATTTGTTTATTGCTTTACATTTCCTGAATCTCGCACTAATATGCGGTTATGTATAATAAATCAATTCATGTCTACATATTATAATTGTGATATGAATCGGAAATGCATGATTATATTCTTATTAATCTGCGATACATTATTAATGATTAATTTTCATCTGAAAATTTACTGTTTATTACATACCCGGTTGATGCTATTAATAACAAGTACGTCAGGGTACCCATGCTGATTACTGTGTTTTTTTCCTTTTCTTATCTATGTAAGCACGTGATGAGTTTTGATCTTCAACAAATTCGAGCAGAGCATTTCAAAATCTACCCAACAATTGATGACAAGAGGCACTGTTGTAGCCAAGTACATGCTGCTCGGGAGAAGAAGCTCGCATGTCACATCTCCTTGATTTCGCATCCTCTAGACTTTTTACCCTTGTTTTTCTTTTTTGCCTTCTTCTCTTCCCGTCGACGCTCCATAGACTGGGCTCCCGCTATTGTTGCTTGCGATCCATCGGCTTCAGGCTTTTTCAGTCTTTTCTCTGTGTGATCCTCCTGAAGGAATCCAATAATCCAAGCATTGGCATATCACACAAACAAGAAAATAAATACTACGTAAGATATATGTGCTACCTTAATGCATATTTTCATAAGCGTTCCAATGATTATTGTGAAATCGACGCAAGCGCACTGCATAAACCTCTGTTCCTGCTGCTTAATTTTTCTGTGGAGCCTACCAATACTAACATCCATCTTGACAAGCTAAGAAAAAGAACAAAGATCTTGGTTAGAGTTGAAGGGTGTTCGTCTGACTCTTACATTATACATGCTGTCTGATTTTTCATATATACCTCTCTGATTACATGTTCAACAAAAAAATGCTATTCTGTAGATGTATAAAGAGTTTCTGAACATGGGTTCAGTGGTAATTAAGGTGTGTTATTTTATTGTAAGGACTAGAAGACATTGCTGAGCACAGGCTTTCAGCATCTTGTTTGTCTGTAAGGTGTAAAGGTGCTATATTTATAAATATTATCACATATATAATTTGTATATTTATTTTCCTGATGAAAGGAGCCAAGAACAAACCTTTGTAACGTGCTCATTTGTGTCATCCAAGTAATCCTGCATTGTCCAGCGATCTTCACCGAGGAACTCATGCGACTCTGCCCCGTTTAGTTCTTTTAGAAGTGAAAGCTTCTTCCTGCACAGAGTTTCCAGGTATGCAAAGTTCCTCTTAATCGACTTCGACAGCTCTTCCCCATGCTCTTGGTTCTGCTCATAAGATTGCCTCCAAACTGCCACGGTTTTCGCAATGCTTTGCACTTCCTCAGGTTTTGTGCTTCCAATGTTCATGACCAAACGTCCTGAGGTGTGATCGAGCGTGATTTTCATATTACCTTGCCCATAACATGATTGCTCAGCAAGTTGCTCATCATCAGCAGGGTTATTACCTTCATCAAATATAGATAAGAGCTTCTCAAAGAATGCAAGGATTTGCTTAAGCTGTGGAGCATTGAGACAAGATATGTAAAATAGAGACCGATCCATCGAGGAAGGCAGCTCCATAGAATAAATCTCAAAACCCCCAAAGCTTAACTGGCTAATCGCATCCTCAGAAAAGTCAGTTACCTTTTTTAGATGGGATGCAAAGAGGATGTTTTCTGCGACAAGTGAAAACAAGATATTCTGGACTTTATTAAGCAGACGGGTTCGCTCAGCATCATCAACTACAGGTGGCCATCCTTTTGGCATCAACTTGTTACCATCAAATGGGTTCTTTTTCGCCTTTGGTATGAGCATCTTTGCAGCCATGAAGTGATCAATCGGTCTCATATCTTCATTTTGAAGTATAAGCTTCCATTTCAGGTCAACTTCCATGGGGATTAGCGACTGTAGATTCTTGGGAATATCGTGATATTCAGTCCGATGGCTAGTATAATCAAGTGCACTTAGAAAAGCAGTATTCTCACACCTGTAACATGACCAAAGCGACATTACACCGTGGTCTTCTAGCAAGGAGATGGCCTTGGGCAGAACCTCCAATATATCATAAGACTGTTCCTGTGATGATATTGTTGTCCAGTAGGCCTTGAGATCTGCTAATCCCAATTTGAGGGGACCTCTTTTGTGCTTAATAGCCTCTTCCATCTCAGGGAAGTTGACAGCGATATTTTCTACTGCTTTTTCAGGCTTTTTGCTATTGCCGGTATCCTCCGTGCCTTGAGTAGTAAGAACATTCTTCTCAATTACCTCTCCCATTTCAGAAATGTCCATGTTTTTGGTATCCGCTACAGTTTCTTTTTTGTTGTCGGTTCCTCTTTTATTCTTATTTTTCTTCTTCTTTGACTTATGTTTACTATCCTCTACTGCAGTTGCCATGATCAATTCCAGTGCTGCAGCTTCGGACCTCTCCATGGCATCTCGTGCCATCTCCTTTTCCAATCTTGTCTGTCGGATCATAACAGAAACAAATAGTTAGAAGAGTTCATAGTGAAGGAAACTTTGTTATTATACTGGAGATCAAGAAGCATGGAATGAAAAGAGATAGGTCATTACCCTCATAAAGGTCTTCATGAGAAACAGAACGTGTTCTCTGTGATCAATTAAAGAGCACTCCAGAAGTTTTCTCTGCTGCTGCTTTGCCGATCGCAAGGTTTTAACTATAGTTGCATTTATCATTACAATCTGAGAAAAGTGGAAAAAAGAATTGAGAGTGTAAATAAACTCAGTCTCCCCCATAACTCCATGATGCATGCAGAAAACAGTATGATTCAAGCACAGACCTTTACAACGCTGCCGTTTTCATGAGAAAGAAACTCCTCAATTGTCCACCAATCTTCACATTCAATATCTTCACTCTTAACATGGATTGTGTCTAGCATTACAAGTTTCCTCGTACACATTTCTTTAAGTAGTTCACTCTCCCTCGTAATGGACTGAACAACACCTTCGTATTTTGATCTCAGTTCTGAATGCAGTTCGCAATCTCGAATCCTCTGTTCGTCGTATAGCCACGACAACATCTTTCTGAGATCTATATCATCAGGATTATTCTCTCTTTCAAACATTCTTCGATCTAATTCCAAACCTGACATACCTCTATGGAACGATATCATATGCCCATCTTCATATGACGGCACAGTGAATCCATCTTTTGAGTTGCAACCTCCATGGAACAAAAGTAAGAGCTCCTCCAAGAATTGAAGGACTTTGCTGAACCCCGCGGCATCAAGGAGACGTAAGCAGATCACCCATCCATCGCTTGAGGTTTCAAATGATCGGTTGCACACAGATTTCCCAGCAAACACAGCGATCTTCTCGACATGGCATTTGTACAAGCAATTTCCGTGAATAAGCACACTCATAAGCATCTGAATCTGTGAAAAGAGTCTATTCCTATCGAAGTCATCTGACATAGTAAAAGGCCACGGATCTGAAGGGTCCAAACGATCCTTCGGGTCAAGTGCGCGCATAATCTTGCTTAGAAATTTGATCTTCACGTCTTGACCGACTTCCACAGGGATCATTTTGCGTAGATTGTAGGGTAACTGCCCGAACCTATCATGGGCGTTCTTCTGATGATGTAAATAATCAGAAGCATTCTTGAACTTGGTATCACTTTTGCAACTGAGACAATCGAATACTACCAAAGAATCGTGTTCTTTCAAGATGCCAAGAGCCTCCTCCAGAAGCTTCAGCACCTTCTTCCTTTGATTCTGGGGCAGCGCTTCCTTCCAGTACCTCCTGAGTTCTTCCAAGCCCACCTTGAAGAAATTGATCCTCTGCTCGTGGGTCATCACCTCATTCCAGTACCTCTCCACCGCCGACCTCTGGCCCGAGCTCTCCCCGCTCCTGCCCGCGTCATTCATCGTCCAACGTATCCTGGTATGCGCTTGGCTGCTTTGGCATTCCTTCAAGATCCACTGCAGCTTCTTCCGGGCCTCCTCCACATTTACATTGAACAACCCCGTGACACTGGGATTCTTGACGTCCAGAGCTGCCCTGCAGATATTGGCGGCCTCAACATACGAGTTCGTGTCACCGATTTCCGTCAGAAGCTTCGCGTGTTGTAGGCAATAATCGATCTTCATTCGAGTGAACGTGGAGATAGTGCGGGCGGACTCGACGGCCTGCTGGATGAGGAAGTTCTTGACGTCGGGATCGGATTCTCGACTGGCGAACATGGAGAAGACGCGTGAGATGTGATACTGGAGGGCATGAGACCTGGGTAGGCGTCGATGGGCCTCATCGAGCAACGCGAGGGCCGTGGGGAAGGCTCTCTCTGTGAGGGTCTTGCTCAAGAGGTCGACCGTGGCGATGACAGTGAGGAGCTCGTCGTTCTCTTCCTTAATTACGGAGGCCAGAGGTGTGTGGGCGGACATTGTTGGGATGGGAAGAGGCGGTGAGAATGGGGAGACGAGAGGACTGGTGTGGTGGTAGTTTGAATCGGCGAGGAAGGCGGGAGAGGCAGCTGCGGTCGTTAGGGAATAGATGTGGCAATTGGAACACGTGCCATAATGAGCTGGCACAAGATTTCTGTTGGATTATATCGGTATAACCCCACCAAATAATCTGATCTTTATGCATACTCTCACGGTTGTAAAAGTCCCCGGACCGATTAGCAGGTCCGATTGGTCTAATCAGTGGAATGGTCTACGACTAGACCAACTAGTCGATCGATTTTTGTTTAGAGATATCATATTTTTTATTTTTTGTGTTGTTTTAAAAGCAAACTTGTTCTAATACGCTTAATATTTTTAGTTAACTTCAATTACTTCATTTCTTTCATTATAATAATATAAAAAATATACATATATCTATAAATATATAAGAATATACATATGAAAATGATTTATGTATTTACAATAATTAAAAAATCAAAGTTGATTAAAGCCTGACTAAATCTGATTAGTCGTCCGACTGCTGATTAATCTTTAGTCATTGACCCAACCGATCGAATACTGACTATCGATTTTTTCAACATTGTTTCCAAATGTTTATAATTATACTAAACTAGTGCAAAACATGTGCTTCGCGGTAGTATTATAAGTTTTGAACAAAATTTAAGCAGAAGTCATGAATCTGATTCCTTTAAAACAATTTTTTAGAAAAAATCATAAATCTAATCACTCAACTTTAATAAAAAAAAGCAACTAACCACTATAGATTAGTCCGCCAAAAGGGAAGATAATTTTATGGAGAAAAGACTTTAACATAAGATAAGAAAAAACACTTGTTCTGTCGGGAGTTTTGGGACATGTTGAAGGAAGATGTACTTGCAGTTATCAATGAATTCAGAGATGGCAACAGGGGCTTCGAGAAGGTTAATTGGGCATTGCTTTTTCTCCTTCCAAAAAAAAGAGCATCCAATACGAGTGGAAGATTACAGATCAATTACTTTATCAAATGCAATCTATTTGATTGTGGCCAAAGTGCTGGCAAATTGGTTGAGGCGGGTACTTGATGATGTAATCCTACAGAATCAAACTGTGTTTGTTCATGGGCGACAGATGGCAGATGAACTTGTTATGGTGTCCAAGATTTGCCTCCATTTGCAACGAGAAAACAAGAAGGGAATGATTAGGAAGATTGACTTTGAAAAAGCTTATGATTGTGTGGACTAGAGATTCTTGTGGGCATTCCTTCGAAGGTACGGTTTACAGACCTCTGGATAGCTTGGATGAAGAGGTGCATCATGACCTAATCATATGCAGTTCTGGTGAATGGAAGGCTGGAAGGGGGTTTTTTCCGACCACAAATGGGGGTGAGACAGGATTCCCCGCTAGCACCAATGCTTTTTATTTTAGTGGCATATGTTTTAGCTGTGATGTTCAGGAGAGCAGTCGACGAAGGCTGGTGTGAGGGGTTCTGAATAGGATCCATCTCAATTCCAATTTTGCAATATGCAAATGAAACAGTGATTTTTCTAGAAGGCACGGAAGAGATGCACATAAGGTCGAGGCAGGTGATGGATAGTATTTTTGATCCCAAGCTCAATAGAAGTAAGTCAGTGGTGGTTCAGTTTGGGATGAGCGAGGAGGAGAGTAGTGCCAGGACAGCGATTGTAGGATGCCTATTGGGTGAGCTACCAATTTCTCACTTATGACTACTGTTGAAATCAGAGAAGCGGAAGCGGAAACGATAAAACAAGAGATATAAACACGAAGAACATGGAGATTTACGTGGAACCCTACTCCCTAAGGAACGGGATGAAACTATGGGAGAAGCCCTTAAAGGGGCGGATATTCTATTGGAATTTCTGAATGAGTACAGGGGGTGTGGGGCTCCTTGTATAGCCTCACAAACATGCCTATCAAAAGGAGAATATTCTATAGAATATTCTCTATAGAATATTCTCTTAACAAATAGTCATATAGAATATTCTCTAACACTCCCCCTCAAGCTGGAGTTGAGAAAGATGCAGCTTGCAACAAAAAGAAAGTATACACCACATCTTCACATGATACATCACAAGAACTCATGTCCGTTGCTGGTAGACAACCTCACACAAGGATGGGTCTGCGACTTTCAGGTCATCGGAACATATCTCTGCCATGTCTGTAGAACCGCTGTGATATCGGATCACCGAAACGTATCTTTGTCGTGCCTGGAGAAGAATCGCTGCATAAGAAGTCCAGGGCGGTAAACTGATGGAGTCGCAAAAGAAGAAGTATACGCCTCGATGAAGAAATTGATGCTCGGTGAAGACGAATGATCTGTCAGTCGTGGACGTGCAGATGCCATGAAGAATATAGCTCTGACTCCCCCTTTCTCCCATACTTGATAGAATAATGATCAAGTTGGGAGAAACAAAAGATGTGTTTTTATTCATTCATTTTCTTTTGTGCTTCATCATTCTTTTTTTGCACAATTTACATTTTTTTGGAATATTTTTTTAAGTCGTTCATCATTTTTTATGGCTTTTCTTTCTCTCTCTCTTTTTATTATTTTTCTCCTTTTTTTTAAGTCGTTCATCCCCCTTTTTTAACATTATATAGCCTCTTCCTTATTTAACAATACACGGCCCATATGGGCCCAAAGATATTGCAACCCCTTCTTTAGGGTTCTCACGAGGGACCCTTCACAAAAATGTGCCGCCCCCATCGAGGCTTCTTTCAGCAGAAGCCGCCGCTCCCTGTTGGTGTGGCTTGGACCGGCTGCCGTGAGGGGCTGGTCAGGAGGCGGATGTTCGTTGCGCGTTGGAGTAGGAGATTCTCTTCCTGGAGTATTAAAGACAATCGACCAGCGCCTCCTGTGCGCCGATCTGGAGGACACGAGGGTGTCATGACTGTGGGGTCCTGATGCTCTATCACCGTCGCCTAAAATATTGATACTCCACCTCCTGCCGCAATGGAGTCGGAGATGCGCCAACGCATGACGTGAGGCTAGGATACACGGCCTGCGCAGATGAAGTTCTCCTCTCGATCATGAACAAAAAAAAGATAATCTTCAATGATAATTCTTCAAAATGAACCAAGAACGACTTGCTCTGATATCATGTTGAAATCAGAGAAGCGGAAGCAAAAATAATAAAACAAGAGATATAAACACGAAGAACACATAGATTTACGTGGAATCCTACTCCCTAAGGAGCGGGATGAAACCACGGGAGAAGCCCTCAAAGGGGAGGATATTCTATTGAAATTTTTCAATGAGTACAGGGGGTGTGAGGCTCCTTATATAGCCTCACAAACAGGCTTATCAAAAGGAAAATATTGTCTGTAGAATATTCTCTAACAACTACCTTTAGTGACGAGAAGGCTGAGAAAGGCGGATTGGGACATGGTCCTCAGGAGATTTGAGCAGAGAGTGGTTGGTTGGAAGGCAGTTACCCTATCTAAGGGTGGGAAATTGATTCTGGAAAAGCATGTGTTATCGACAATTCCTATCTTCTTCTTCTCAACCAGGTTGATGTCGGGGGGGTCACGAAGAAGATAGAGGAAATGATGAGGCGATTTTTCTGGTCAGACGGGAAGTAGAAGAGACCATGAATACATCTAGTAGGTTGGGAGGAGCTCGCAAGGGAGAGAAATGAAGGAGAATAAAGCGTTGTTAGCTAAGTGAGCCGTGCAGATTTGGGAAACTGTAGATAGATTGGCTATCAACCTCTTACACACCATTTATGGTGTCAAGAGTTCCCTAGAGGCAGGAAAAGCACAATTTGAATCTTCTCTGTGGAATGGTGTTCATGATATTTTACCGCAACTAAGGTTGAGAATGACGCCAAAGATGGGTGCAGGGGACGACTTCAAATTTTGGTAGGACAACTGGACGGGAGAGGGGTACTTTGAAATAGGTATCCAAGATTATATGCTCTGGCGGCAAACAGGGAGTGTTTCGTGGCTGATAATGGTGGATCTGACTCTTGGATCCCACAGTATATGTCTGAGCTCTTGGACCGGAGGTTGGAAGACTTGGGCACATTACAGTCTGATCTGCCCTCTCCAAAGTGTATTTCTCAAGACAGGGACCATTTTGTTTGGGAAAGGGAAAGATTCTCGGTGAAGAAGGCATATAAAATGTTCAGAGGGAGCATCGAGGATATGGATCCAGACCTACAGCAAGATATGAAGATAATTTAGGCAAGCAAGATCCAAGGTAAAGTGAAAGTTTTTCTGTGGTGCTTCAGAAGGGGTAGACTATGTGACAAAGTTAGAAGGGGGCAAACTATTAGGCATTATAGATACCCAGTGTGACAGATGTGGTACACAAACGGAAGATACAAAACATTTGTTCTTTACCTGACCTTTTTCGGATCAAGCTTGGAAGGAGTTCGGGGTGATATGGGTTCGACACGGAGGCTTAAATGATTTCTGGAGATCGATAATGTTGGTGGGGAGAAACTCGACAGACGACTGTGTGTTGCCTTTTGTTGCTCTTTGGGCCATCTGGGGAGGAATAAATTATCTAATTTTTAAAAATCAAAAGTTCTATTCAGAAAATGTATTATCTTATGCTCTTTCTCTGTATCATTTCTTGTCCATAAGGTAGTGTATTTATTTATTAACTTTTAATATAAGTGCTTTTTACGGTGAGTCCCAACTCGGAATTTAACCCTCTTTTTCCATAAAAAGAAAAAAATGCCACTTATGCAGAAAGAGTATATGCAGCCACTATACATGCTGCTATAGTGGAGATAACTTATAAAAAACATATCAATAGAGATTATATTTTAACATAGGGTGCAATGAGAATGACTAAAAGAAGATTACATACACTACAAGGAAAATAAGTTGTGCCTACAAAACTATACCCATGGATATGGAGTTTATGGCCACAGAATTGGGCTCTGGCCACGACATATCGTGGCCAGTAGTCGTAGCTGCAAGTCTCGTCGCGAGAGTTCTCTAGCCACAAATATGGCGTGGTCACTACAAGCGACCACAGAACTTATCGTAGCCACAACTCTTATGTGAAGACTTTGGCCACGGATTGTGGCTACGAGAAACTAGTGGCCACAGAATTATCGTGGCCACAAGTTTCCGTAGCCACATTCCGTGGCCACAACTCAATTTTCTTGTAGTGATATGTAGCCAAACGTACATGTTATTGGAGATAACTTATAACAAAACATGCCTATGGGGATTATATTTTAATATATGATGTTATAAGTATAACAATTGGTGCATCACCACTTATTGGGTATATGGAACAAGTTGCTGCATAAATATCTTTTTCATTGTCCCAAGGAAGATGTAAACTTCTGAAAGTTAAAGAAAGGAAAGCTTCATGATATAGAGTAATTAATGATACAATATTCATGAACGTAGCATTTGTGAATAGATGAAAGGGGAATTTTTTTTGGTGAATTAAATTTTCGATAAATGAAGAAGGGAATTGCATTTCTATATGACTTCATTAGAGTCAACAAGAAGGTGAAAGTGTTGAATATGCTACATTGTTAAAAAGAGGTATACTGAAGGAGAATATCAACATCATTATTCTATAGATGTATAATGAATCTTCAAATCTAAGAACAAAAAAATTTTAAGCACCATAACTTTTTTGAAATTGATGCTATAGGTGAAACATCAGTCGAGTAATATTTGCCTTCAGGTGCAATCATTTGAAATATAGAGAAAGAATAGCTTCAACATATAGAGTAACAAATGAGATACCATTCAATGATATTTGTTATTAGATGAATGGAAAAAATGTTTAATTAATTTTTTGATAAAATAAGAAGAAAATTATATTTGTGTAATATTATAACAACAATTAAGAAGTAGTTGCAAGTGATAAATTTGCTATTAATGAATTTCAGGAAATATTTATTCATGGAAAAGGAGCATACCTATAGACCATCTACATTTATTAATGTAATAGATATGCATGGATTCTTTAAATCTAAGAAGTGAAAAAAAGTTTTAAGTGACAATATTTATTAATGTAATAGATATGTATAATTCAAACATGCATCAACAATCTCCTTGAGCAAGTCATATTCTTGCAATTCATGTTTAATTAGCTTTTAATATTAGAAAATAGGACGTGGATGCTGAAAATTTGCTTGGATCATAAGAGCTATAGTTTTTGGATCATAATGTTTACTTATCCAAGAAATTTTGTAATTGAGGCTCTAGTGCTCCAAAGATTTGCCGAAGAATAATGTCAGTTGGAAATAAATCTGCTATTATAGCCACTAATAGGACCAAAATTTTTTCCACTATTTAAATATTTATAAATTAATAAATTAATAATTTACTCATGTATTATCTATACATAGTTGTTACTGACGTTGGAGCAAGATCTTGACTTTCCAAACATTTCTTCTTTATGAGTGAATGTTTAATATTGTTGTTATCAAATCTATGACATGCAACATCTGTAATAATTGAATATAAATATTAATACTATTGTAATTTTTAAATTAAAATGATAACAATGGAAAACGACATATCACCGTACATTCGTGTTGCAACGTTATTGAAATCGATGAAAAAGAACACATGCATTGGAATGGTTTCAATATCAGAAGTTGTTTTTGTACACTTCAACATCATGTCATTTAGTACAACCATGAAATATTCTTCGTTGAGACTAACCATAAAATTTGATACGATATAAATTTACCCTTCTTCTAAAGCATGTTGAAAGTAAAATATATATTCTCCTTCAAGTGTTCTTTGTGTCACCCTATATTTTGAAGATCGCTGAATTAAATGTTGGAAAGTGAGATCACCCAAAGTAACCACTTTAAATATATCTAAAAGTAAACAATATTAAGAGGAAGTTATATTTGTGTACCATAAACCTTACTTCATTTTTCATATCATGTAATTACCATTTTCTAGAAAATTTTCAAGGCCATTCTTTCAACAACCAATCTTCTAACACTAATAAGTTGTGTTTTACTTTAGTCCTTACAATACCAGATACCAAATTTGCAAATATTCATATCAATTATTTAAACATTCAATAAAAAAGACTACAACTTAGGATCATATGTTAGCCATATGAGCTCGAGACGAACCATTCTTAGAATAAATATTATTGTAACATTCGATATATCAATAAAAGTTATTGATTCTTTCACTCCCTATCTGAGATTAAATGAATGAGTGCACTATAAGCTCCCTCTGTACAATTGCGGTTATGTACCATGGCCATCTTAATAATCATACAGTTGGTGATTCAATGAATGAATCATGGAATTTGATGCTTGGATGAAATCTAAATAGTTAGATTAGGGACTCATCAAGCATCGTCAAATGATTGTTAAGAGATGATCTCCAACTTGCGTAGGAGATGACAATCCTTTCTCATTGGGCTAATATCTGATCTGCCTCTCGATGCAAGTCCTCTGCATGTGAATAGAGATTGGGAGGTGTCAGATTAGTTAGGTCAAAGAGTTCATTTAATGAGATCGAGATAACCAAAGTCCTATGTCATATACTATCATGATATAAGAACGCATCGTCTGACAGGAGACAGATGTGTTGTTATATGTCTGAGTGTGTACGTTTGGCAGACCAATAAGTTGATGACCTAACCAAGGTCTATAGATCGACGAGATGGTATGCATGTGAGGGCAAATGAGTAATACGATCTCTCAAAGGGAGAATACAGGTTCACTTGTGAACCGGAAGACATGAGCTCACTCATGATGTATTGGGATCGATCAAATTTCATGCATGGTTGTCCTGCTTTGGGAGCATGACAAGAATTTGAAGGTATGATATATTCTTTTAGAAAGCATATGACCGACACCAACTCCCAATGACCAAGATTTAGAAACTTGATGATGTAACCCTAAAGATGACAATGTAAAATTATCTATGTTTTATGGATTATCATAAGTCATCCAGTATACAGGATGTATAGGTATTAGGAATACCTGAAGGTAATGTGATAATAAACGATTGTATAACCATGACTCTTCCATTTTGAGAGAGTGATGAAACGGGTCTGGATTTTAATGACTCATGTCAGTAGAAAAGTAATCTGAACTTGGGCCAAGTGTTGAACATTGATCTGAATGAGATTCAGATGCAATGAGAATATTAGATTTGCAGCCTTGATTGAATCAAGCATCTATGAGAGGTCCATGAGATGGATTTGAAATGTAACCTCAATATTCAAGTCACTATATGTGGAACATACAATCGCCATGTTTTTATCTCCAAGTATCTACAGAGAAAGTGCATTATTCTTGAAAGGGTTCAAGAATATTTCCATTATTGAATTGTATATGAGCATTGAGAAATGGATAATTCAATGTGATTTAATTATCATGAATAATGTGAATTTGACTCATATTATTTGAATGCATGAGAATGATAATACAATGTAATTAAGTGTGATTTAACTATCATAGATATGAATAATATAGATAGCACTATCCAATTATTCATATATATTATAAATGTGATTTATTATATCTATAAGAGAGACTAATTGTGATTTGTATTTGTTGATTAATTATTGATGTGAATTGGATTCATATTTGTTGATTGATTGAAAATATAATTACATTTTATTTTGGATTGTGAATGTGATTCACATAATTCCAGTGGCATGATTGCAATCTTCACAAGATAATTGTGAATTATCATTGCTATATAATCTTGAAATTTACTTGAGATAATGTAACCTCATTACTTGGAATGAGATTGACTCATTCCTATTCAAGAGGGTGGATGGCCACATTGTCCCAAAGGGACTTGGTGGTCACCCCCCCCCTTTAGGAATGAGGCAATCTCTTCCTCCATTATCTCCAAGATTAAATGATTTAATTTTAAAATTAATTATGTTGATCTATTAATATATTAATTTAAATTAAATTAATTGTCATTTTTAACAATAAAATCATGGTCATTGAATTTAATTCAAATCAATCTCATCCATTCATTTAGTATTGTCAATGGATTGAGATCCATGGACTCTTAAAACCCTATAAAAGAAGAGTTGCCCCTTGATCTTCGTAAAAACAACTTCGACAATGTCTCTCTCTCTCTCATTTTCACATCAACCCTTCTCCCTCTCTTTGAGTGGCCATCCACTCTTCTCGTAGAGAGAAGGTCTCATTTGTTGTCGCGTCGTCGTTGTGTTATCGCTTCAATGACTCTCGGATCTCTGTCTTCTTTGGTGCATCTCGTTTATGAAGAAGGCATTCGATCTCGTGAGACAAGATCAGAAGATCCATTGCTTGGATCATCGACTGGGATTACAAGAAGCACACGACTCATCTACATGCTCGCAAGTGTCACCTCTGATGGATCGAACTTGATACGGGAGGTCTCTTCTCTTAGAGGCTTGATCGCAACCACACTGTGAGAGGTATTCATTTATCTACTGTGCGATTAAATTAAACATTCCAAGAAGTGTTCTTGGTTCATGTGGTTTCATCGATTAAATTTTTTAAAATTCTGTTACATCGAGCAACTAGTGCGGCTAATCGCTCTCGATCGTATATGATGCAATTCACACTCTTCCGTGACGCGCTTGAAGATTCTACTATATCCTTCAAGTGGTATCAAAGTCTTAGATCGGAGTTTTTGGATACGATCCATGAACTTAAGAAGACTTGGGTTCATTAGGGTTTATGATAAATTTATCGCATTTCATTCTCGCAATCCTATTTTGTGATTATTTTTGTCCCTATTTAAAATGTTTAAACGTGAAATTATTACTTGGATAATGTTCCCCATTAATTAAGGAAAGCGTGGGATTTGTGTTTGCTTGATTTGGATCCAATAACTCAAGTTATGATCATTTTAATGAACATATATCCACTGTTTTGGGGATTACGAATCTTGACGTAATTAAAGAGTTAATTTCTATTATAAATAAAATTAACAAACTTTGTAAATTTGCTTTTCTTGATTTGGATTTAAATTGATTGAGATATGATAATTTTAGTGAGTGAGGGTCATCGTTGGAAATTATATTCGTAATCAAGAACCTTGTGATTCTCATTTAAGAAACTAGTGAAATTAATGGTCATTTCTTGGAATGATTATGGATAAATATTTGATAAATATTTTATGATAATTATTTCCTTAAATAGCATTGCCTTAACCAATAATTGATTAAATATGATCTAGATCACAATTGGTTACTCAAATCTACTTTCCAAGAAACAAACTTGCCTGAATAAGATTGGGAATTTGTTTAGCAAATTTCCTTTTAATCAAAATGGTTTTAATTATTACTATATTGTATAACTTCAGTTGAAAATTGGATTATCATCTCAAGTACAAAGTGATCAATGTAACATTATCCTTGCCTGAGGCAGATATGGTATCTAATCAGGGAGTGTTGGAGTAGTAGGTTGATTCGTTAGCGGTCTGTTCCACTTCCTTCGATACTGGTCGTGACAATGGGTAGGGAAGGGATAATGCTAGAGAGATAATGATGTATTTTTCTAATTATTAAAATTCAAAATAATATGTACTTTGAGATAATATCATCCTTTCAAGTAACAATCAAGTTTGTTCATTGAATTGGATTGATAATTGATTTAATGCAATTAAATCAATTATATCCAATTAAAACACTCTTTTATGAATAAATGTGTATTTCCCTTGGAATAATTAATTACATGAATGTAGTTCATGATAATTAAATAAAATTTTAATATGAGATGGAGGATCACATAAGTGATATACATGGTCTCCCGTCAAGGCAAAGGCTTCCATCGTCAGGAATTGTATATAGGAGACGCATGTTTGAAGTGGCAGCTCCTGCATACAAGCACATCTGGATCAAGCTCTTTGCTTATCGAAAGAGTAAGGCAATATACATAGTGACCCCAATATCGAGTCCTCATATTATTGGGGTCATATTGGATTATGTATAGTGAGTTTTAATCCTGTTGACGGTTGGTTCAATTGACAGCGAATCAGCATCACCTAGGGATGGTGGGCCCAAGTGTTATAATATAATGAAGGAACTTATTCCTGGAATGATGTAGGAACAATCGTAATCTTACAAGGAACAACTTAAACCATCGTAATCTTACAAGGATTGGTGATTGATTGATGGAGCTTTAAGATGCCTTGTTTCTGGATAACAGGGTTGAGTTGTAAGGTGAAAATGATCTGCTTTAATAGATTAACTAGAAAATACATATTTAGGATGGTTATATATAAAATAAATATACCAAGAAAATTTATTTCATAATGTGAATGCAATTATAAAATATTATTACACATAATTATAGATAACTCTATGCCTATATTTATATATTAAAATGGATATACGAATACAAATGCAAATACTAATGAATATCAAAGTGATATCCATATCTACATTAACTTTAAAATGAATACGGATACGAATGCCAAAATTACGATAGAGAATTGGATACGAATATATTCATATTCGCTTTCACTCCTATTGCATTGGGTTGGAATAAAGTGCTTTTAAAGAGTTCATAAGATGGCCAATCTTTTTGTGAATTGTATGTGTTTGAATGGTTAGGAGGGTTGAAATGATAACTATGATGAGATATGATATTGCTGATATATTACATCATGATTAAGTTGTGTTTTAGATGTTGACTTTTTTGATTTGAAGGTGGCTGGTGATACTAAAGTAAATTAAGCATAAGACTCGCATCATCAATGCGAGGGATAAAGATGGGAGTATCTAAGAGCCCAACATAACTTACATCTTGGATAGCTAACAATAACTAAACAAGCATGATTCATAGTCAGATATACCGCATACAACATTATAATATAATGAAAGAACTTATTCCTAGAAAGATGTAGGATGGGACCTCTGTCAGAGAGCATGTACTCAAAATGTTTGGGCACCTTTCTAAACTGGAAACCCTGGGAGCTGACATGGACATAGACATGCAAGATGACTTCATTCATTTGTCGCTCCTTAAGTCTTTCAACAACTTTGTGGTCACATACCACATGAGCAAAGTTGATTTTACTAAAGTTGGGATATTGGCAGTATTAAAGTCTACTGAAGACGTAATGAAGAAGGTTAGCCCCTCTAGCAGTGCAATGGTTGCACAAGTCAAAGGAAAGCATGGCCGAAAGCATGGTTCTTGGAAGGACCCGATCCAGAAGAGAAAGAAGAAGAGTCGAGGATTTGGCTCATCTTTTAATGCATCCACTTTCATAGAATCGAAGAAAATGATGTATGTCATACTACAAAAAATCGGGGACTGGAGGCGTAATTGCCCGGAATACCTAAAGTTTGATGATAAAGGTAAAGCTCCAGCAAGTATGAAATCTACTTTCATCATTGAAACTAGTTTTCTCATGGATGAGAAGAAAGTTGGTTATAGATTCTAGTACTTCTGTTCATGTATGTAATTTGTTGCATCTATTTCAGGAAATTAAGAGTCTAGATAAAGGGGAGATAATCATCCAGATGGGATCTGATTCAAGTGTTGCAACAGTCGCCGTCGGGACCTACCGATTATCAATATCTAGTGGAAAAATCCTAGTACTTAAAGAGTATCTTTATGTACCAGAAGTCACGAGGACTTTAATATCTGTATCTAAGCTTGTTAGAAGCGAATATTCATTCCTTTTCTGTAATAAAGTAGTCATAAGTCATTAGGATAAACATATCGTGGATGGTGTTTCGACTTCTGTAGGACTCTATGAATTGTACATTGATGAAGATGTCATGAATATTACTGCCACTAATAAAAACCCTAAAAGATCCAAGGAGGATGGAAATCATTCGAATATTATTTGGCATCAAAGGCTTGATCATTTATCTATTGATAGGATCAATAGATTGATAAAGGATGGACCCTTAGATTTTCTACAAGTTCAGTTTTTACCTACCTGCGAACATCGTATTCGAGGTAAAATGACTATGATGCCTTTTCATAATAAGGTTACACGATGCGAAGGTATTCTTGACCTAATATATACCGATGTTTGTGATCCCTTCAGTACTGCAACCCAAAATGGATATCGATATTGATGACCATTTGCGATACGGATTTATCTTCCTACTATGTCATAAATCTGAAACTTTTGAAAAGTTCAAAGAGTTAAGGCTTTGGTTGAGATTCAAACCGATAAGAAGATTAAACGAATTCTATCTAACCAAGGTGGTGAGTACCTCTCAGATGAATTCAAGAATACCTTAAAGAGAATAGAATTGTCTCCAATCTCACTCCTCTTAGAATCCCTCAACTCAAGGGTGTTGCTGAGAGACGCAACAGGACCATCATGGATATGGTTCGTTCAATGATGAGAAAAGCACATTTACCCCTTAGTTTCTAGGGATATGTAGTAGAGAAGAGTGTTTAGAAAACTGGACCGGACCGACCAGCTCGACCGATCTGATCGGTGAACCGGGCTTAGATCGATCCGATTAACCGATTTATGTTGGTTCGATTCAATTATTCAAATTTTAATTAACATTCCCTGTTTAACCTATTTTTTTGACACGATTTAGTCAGGGTCAATCGAAGTCGAACTGCATTTAATTTTTAAATTATTTAAAAATATTGTTGGTAGTGAGAATTGAACCCATGCCTATTTCAAAATTCTAACTAACTAAACTAATGTAACTTTTTGCATGTATTGGGTTTTAACTATAGTTAAACTATTATCATATTATAGAGGACCTAGTCCAAATAATATATACACGATATGTATGATATTTGATGGTATATAAGAAAAATAATGTATAGTATGAAATACATATTATCTATGTATTTTATTTATATCCCAAGTATATTTAAGTGTATATTATATAGATTTTGTTTCATTTAGGTTTGATTAGTCAGTTTAACCACTTTTTTAGCACCGGTCCAGTTTAATACAGTTTCAAATAATTATAACATCATCATCCTGTTGATCCGTCTTGATTAAATGGTCCAACGTGATCCGACCATTTCGGTAAGATTTCCTTTTCGGTGTCTGGTTCTATTTCAAAAACATTGGTAGAGACTGCAATATATATCCTGAACAAGATTCCTAAGAATTTAGGGTTGCTTGGTCCATGTGAAGAACATGGATGCAAGTAAGCTAGAATCTCGCTCTCATAAGTGTTACTTTATTAGGTATGTTAAAGACAGTATTGGATACCAACTTTATGACCTTGAGACCCAGAAGGTTTTCTTCTCTAGAGATGTAAAATTTCTAGAGGATGACTTCCTTAAAGGTCAAGACAAAAATGAAGTAGAGGAAATCATTGAGTCCACTGAGGATTCTGAGTTTCCTGAACCAGAAACTGAAGAGATAAATAAAGATGAAACACCCATACCTCTTCGAAGGAGTTTGAGGATGGTTGTACCACCTGAAGGTATGGATTCCATGTGTTAGGTGAAATTGACAATGATCCTACTTCATTTGATGAAGCGCTCGCAGATCATGATAAGAAAAGATGGATGCTAACAATGAAGTCAAAGATTGACTCCATGCATAAGAATGGTGTGTGGATCGTAGAGGATCCACCTAAAGGGGTAAAATTTATTGGGTGTAAATGGATCTTCAAGAGAAAGAGGGAACCTAATGGGAAAGTAGAGACTTTCAAGGCACGGCTTGTAGCCAAAGTCTACACACAGAAATAAGGCATCGACTACGATGAGACGTTCGCTCCTGTGTCAATGCATAAGTCCATCAGGATACTACTAGCTATAGTTGCATCTCTTGTCTACGACATATGGCAGATGGATATCACGACAGCTTTCCTCAATGGATACCTTGGTGAGGATATCTATATGGAGCAGCCCCAAGTCTTCATAATTGAGGAAGGTAAAGTATGCAAGCTGAAGAAATCCATCTATGGCCTCAAACAAGTTTCTCGCAGCCGAAACATCAGATTTGATGAAACCATAAGAGTTATGATTTTGTGCAGAATCCTGATGAACCTTGTGTATACAAGAAGTTTATTGGGAGTGCTATTGTGTTCATCATGCTTTGCGTAGATGACATCCTTATCATTGAGAATGATACATGGATGATGACCAATGTTAATATTTGGCTATCTCATACCTTCGAGATGAAATATCTTGGAGAAGTCTCTTACATCTTGGGTCTGAAGTTGTTCAGAAATTGAGAAAAGATGGTACTGGGATTACCACAACATGGGTACATTAAGAAAATGTTTGAATGTTTCTGCATGGATAGTTCCAAGAAAGGTTTCCACCCCTTTAGACATGGTATCCACCTGTCTAAAGGGATGGCTCCTCAAATTGTTGAGAAAAAGAAGGCCATGACTGGATGCCCATATGCATCAGTTGTAGGAAGCTTATTGTACGTCATGATGTATACTAGGCCAGATATCTCCCATGCAGTGGGAGTGGTAAGTCATTACCAATCATGCCATGGAGAACAACACTAGAATGTAGTGAAGAACATTTTCAATTATCTAAGACAAACACAAGATTACATCTTGGTCTAATAGGGATGGTGATCTCCAAGTCTTGGGATATACAGATTCAGACTTCTAATCGAATATTGATGATCGAAAGTCAACATCATGGTTTGTGTTCCTATTAAACGGTGGTGTTGTGAATTGGAGAAGCAAGAAGCAGAACACTACACCAGATTCAACAACAGAAGCCGAATACATTGCAGCATCAGATGCTGCAAAGGAGGTAGTGTGGTTGCACGAGTTCATCCTAGAACTTAGCGTAGTTTCCTCTGATATCCCCATCATGTTACTCTGTGATAACACAGGAACATTTTCCAGGCAAAGGATCCCAGATGGCATCAAAAGAGTAAGCACGTGGAAAGGAAATACCATATCATTAGGGGGATTCAAAAGCGTGGTGGCACCATCATCACCGAGGTAGAGTCTACCGACAATGTTGTTGATCCTCTTACCAAACCTCTGACATAGAAGATTTTCAACCAGCATGTAATGAGTATGGGTTTAAGGATTGTACTTGAATGGATGTGAGGGCTAATGGGAGATTGTTAGCCATGTGAGCCCGAGGCGAACCATTCTTACAATAAATTTTATTGTAACATTCGATTTATCAATAAAGGTTATTGATTCTTTCACTCCCTATATGAGATTAAATGGATGAATGCACTATAAGGTCCCTCTATACAATTGGGGTTATGTACCATGGCCATCTTAATGATCATACAACTATTGATTCAATGGTTGAATCATAGAGGTTGATGCTTGGATAAATACCTAAAGAGTTAGATTGAAGACTCATCAAGCATCGTCAAATGATTGTTAAAGGATGGTCTTCAGCCTGTGTAGGAGATGGCAATCCTTTCTCATTGGGATGATATCTGACCGACCTCTTGATGCATGTCCTCTGCATAGGAAGAGATTGGAAGGTGTCAGATTAGTTAGGTCAAAGAGTTGACTTAACGAGATCGAGATAGCCAAAGTCCTATGTCGTATATTGTCACGATATAGACACGCATCCTCTGATCGGAGACAGATGTGTTGCTATATATCTAAGTGTGTACATTTGGCAGACTAATAAGTTGATGACCTAATCAAGGCTTATACACCAACGAGCTTGTGTGCATGTGAGGGCATATAAGTAATACCTCTCTCAAAGGGATCGTACTGGTTCACTTGTATCGGAACATATGAGCTCACTCATAAGGTATTGGGACTGACCAAATTTCATGCATGATCGTCATATTTTGGAAGTATGACAAGAATTTAAAGGTATATGCTTTTGGAAAGTATATGATCGATACCAACTCCCAATGACCAAGATTGAGAAACTTGATGGTGAAACCCTAAAGATGACAGTGTAAAATTGATCCATGTCATCGTGTTTATCATGTCTTCTAGTATGCAGGATGTATAGGTATTAATAAGATCTAAGGTAATGTGATCATAAACGATTGTATAACTATGACATTTCCATTCCGAGGGAGTGATGAAACAGGTCTAGATTTTAGTGACTCCTCTCAGTAGAGAAGTAATCTGATCTTGGTCCAAGTGTTGAACATTGATTAGAATGAGATTTAGATGTAATGAAAAGATTAGATTTGTGGTCTTGATTAAATCAAGCATCTATGAGAGGTCCATGAGATATGGATTTGAGATGTGATCTCAATATCCAAGTCACTATATGTGCAACATACAATCGTCGTGTCCTTATCTCCAAGTATCTCCCGAAAAAGCGCATTATTCTTGAAAAGGTTCAAGAATAATTCCATTGTTGAATTATATCTAAGCATTGAAAAATGGATAGCTAAATGTGATTTAATTATAATGAATAATGTGAATTTAATTCATATTATTTGAATGCATGAGAATGATAATCCAATGTAATTAAATGTGATTTAATTATCATGGATATGAATAATGTGGATAGCATTATCCAATTATTTGTATATGTTATAAATGTGATTTATGATATATAGGAGAGAGACTAATTTTGATTTATATTTGTTGATTAATTATTGATGTGAATTAAATTCACATTGGATAATTAATTGAAAATATAATTACATTTCGTTTTGGGTTGTGAATGTGATTCACATAATTCGAATGGCATGATTGCAATCTTCACAAGATAATTATGAATTATCCTTATGAGATAATCTTGGAAATTACATTAGATAATGTAATCTCATGACTTGGAATGAGATTGACTCATTCCTAGTCAAGAGGGTGGACGACCACATTGTCCCAAAGGGACTTGGTGGTTGTTCCCCTTTTTAGTGATGAGGCAATCTCTTCCTCCATTATATCCAAGATTAAATGATTTAAATTTGAAATTTATTATATTGATTTATCAATATATACTAATTTAAATTAAATTAATTGTTGTGTTTTTTAACAATACAATCATGGCCATTGAATTTAACGCAAATAAATCACATCCATTGATTTAGTGTTGTCTATGGATTGAGATCCATGGACTCCCAAAACCCTATAAAAGAAGAGGCACCCCTTGTTCTTCGTAAAAACAACTTCGACAACGTCTCTCTCTCTTTCTCTCTCTCTCTCTCTATCTCACATCTCACATCATCCCTTCTCCCTCTCTTTGAGTGACCATTTACTCTTCTTTTAGAGAGAAGGTCTCCTTCGCCATCGCATCGTCGTTGTGTTGCCGCTTCGATGACTATCGGATCTCTATCTTCATTGGTGCATCTCATTCATGAAGAAGGTGTTCGATCTCGTGAGACGAGATCAGGAGATCCATTGCTTGCATCATTGACTTGGATTGCGAGAACCACACGACTCATCTCGGCACTCACAAGCATCTCCTCCGACAGATTGAACTTGAGACAGGAGGTCTCTTCTCTTAGAGTCTTTATCGCAATCACTCTACAAGAGGTATTCCTTTATCTATTGTGTGGTTAGATGAAATGATCCAAGAAGTATTCTTGGATCATATGGTTTGATCGATTAAATTTTTTAAATTATGCTGCATCGAGCGACTAGTGCAACTAATCGCTCTCAATCGTATATGATGTGATCCACACACTTCCGTGATGCGCTTGAGGATTCTACCATATCCTTTATCAGTAAACGATATCTATATATTAAACTGAAGCTTCTTTATATATATATATATATTGAAAAGAAGATATCGAAATAGAATTTTGAAGCCTGATGTTCTGAGATTGTGCCTCAACAACTATATACATATATAATATTGATCGTGTGAGATCTAAAAAATGTGAGAGCATGAGAGTAGTGAGTTTGCACACTAGATTATATCATCTCTCTCCTAATTGATTGGAGGAGAAGAGATATGAGCGAAATCTAGTGGTCCAGACTCACTGCTCTCATGCTCTAATAATTCGGGGCTCTCCCTCCCCCCCCCCCCCTCTCTTTATATATATATATATATATATATATATATATATATATATGGCTGATCTTGTGAGAGTAAACAACTGTGAGAGCATGAGAGCAATGAGTCTGAACTACTAGATTCTGCTCATCTCTCTCCTCCTCCAATCAGCCACGAAAGAGAAAATAGAATCTAGTGGTCCAGACTCACTGCTCTCATGCTCTCACAGTTTTTGGCACTTACCTGATATATATAAAGAGAGAGAGAGAGAGAGCATTGATCCTGTGAGAGTAAAAAAAACTATGAGAGCATGAGAACAGTGATTTTGTACCACTAGATTCTGTCATCTCTCTCCTGGTCAGGAGAGAGATGACAGATTCTAGTGGTCAAGATTCATTGCTCTCATGTTGTCACAGTTTTTTGTCTCCCACATGATCACTCAAATATATATATATGAGAAACTTCCAATGAGGTGAGAATTTCCTGGATGCATGTAAAGCCACGTCATTTTATATATTTTTCCTATTTATTTTAGAAATTCTAACTCCATAAATTTAATAATAAATATTAACATGACATGTATATCAAAAACATTTATGAAAATTTTATTATATTAGGCAGTTAATATTAGTTACAAAGATGTTATATTTTACAAAATAATAGGGTTATCATTATTTTACAATGTCTGCTTTTATTTTACGAAGTCATTACACAATTTAAAAATTTAGTAGTGTCTTTTTTCAATTTCAGTAAAGGTCCATCTCATAGGAAGGGCCCCTTATATATATATATATATATATATAGAGAGAGAGAGAGAGAGAGAGAGAGAGTAAAAGAGCCTACTTCATGAAGTATGTAACCATACCTACCATATTCATTTTTGACAATTTTTTTTTCCTAAATACCACCATGGATTTTCATGACTATATCGCTCTAATATGTCATTCAAATTTCATCGGAAATAGAGACTCCTATGTCCTCCATCCAGAACAGGTTGATTACAACAAATCTAAAAATGTTAAAATTACATGTTCTAGATGGAGGGAATAGGAGTCTCTGTTTCTAATGAAATTTGAATGGTGTATTAGAGTGAATAGTTATGAAAATCCATGGTGGTATTTTTCTAAAAAAATTAAAAACTTTGCTAAAAATGAACGTTAAGTAGGTAAGGATACCTACTAAGCTCTCTTTCCTCACTCACACACACATACACACACAAACACACATACACACATATGAATATATATGGGATCGATGGGGCTGCCCCATAGGGGTCAACCAATGGGTTTCTCCCGTGCCATTTTTTCCTAAATTTTGTTAATTTTTTTGAAAAATATCACCATCTATAGGTTGGACATGTGGTCCCACAATGATCCATTAAGCAAGAAATGTTATTGCAAATATCAATCTCTGATATGAAATGAAGAATAATTAATATGCATAATATGTTCTTTAGTACAATTATGGTTATCTACCATGGCCATCTTAATGTTCATACAGTTGTTGATTCAATTGTTGAAACCTAGAGGCTGGTGCTTTGATGAATATCTAAGGAGTTGGATTGAGGACTCATCAAGTACCTTCAAATGATTATTAAGAGACGATCTCCAGCCTGAGTAGGAGATGGCAATCCTTTCTCTCATGGAACGATATCTAACCAACCTCTTGATGCAGGTCCTCTGATAGAAATAGAGATTCAAAGGTATTAGATAAGTTAATCGAAGAGTTGACTTAACAAGATCGAGATAACCATGACCTATATCGTATGTTGCCACGATATAGGCATGCATCCTCTGACCAGAGACAAATGTGTTACTATATGTTTCAATATGTACAATTGAAAGACTAATAGGTTGATGGCCTAATCAAGGTTTATTCATCAGCGTGTTGGTGTGCATACAAGGGCATATGAGTAATACGATCTCTCAAAATGATCATACAGGTTCATTTAGTGAATCAAAATACATGAGCTCACTCATGAGATATTGGGAATCAAATTACATGCAAGGTCATCTCAATTTGGAAACTTGATAGAATTTGTAGGTTTGATATATGCTTTTGGAAAGTATATGATCGAAAACCAACTCCCAATGATCAAATGAGAAAATTAATGATAAAACTCTGAAGGAGACAATCTAAATGAGATATAAAACTTTGCGTTTATTCTAGATCTTCCAATATGTAGGATGTACAGGTATTTGGAATATTTAAGGATGATGTGATCATAAAGGATCGTATAATCATAACATTTCCATTATGAGGGAGTGAAGAAAGAGGTTTGGATTTTAGTGACTCCTCTCAATAGAGAAGTAATCTAATCTTGGTCTAAATTTTGACATTGATCTGAATATGATTCAGATACAATGAGAAGATTATATTTACAACTTTGATTTAGTCAAACATCTGTGGGAGGTCCCCGAGATCTGAATTTGAGATACGATCTCAATATCCAAGTCACTATGCATGGAACGTACAATCGCCATGTCCTTATCTTCAAGTATCTGTTGGACATGCGAGCCCACGGCGAGCCATTATGCAATAAATGTTATTGCACATATCATTCCCTGATCTGAAATGAAGAATAAATAGTTTGCATAATAGGTCCCTTAGTACAATTAGGGTTATGTACCATGTCCATCTTAATAATCATACAGTTGTTGATTCAACTATTGAATCATAAGGATGGTGCTTGGATGAATATCTAAAGGGTTAGATTGAGGACTGTTCAAGCATCGTCAAATGATTGTTGTTAAGAGATGATCTCCCGTCTGAGTAGGAGATGGAAATCCTTTCTCAGTTAGGTCGATATCTGACCGACCTCTTGATGCAGGTCCTCTGCATAGGAATAGAGATTCGGAGGTGTCAGATTAGTTAGGTCAAAGAGTTGACTTAACGAGATCGAGATAACCAAAGTCCTATATCGTATGCTGTCACGATACAGGCACGCATCCTCTGACCGGAGACAGATGTGTTACTATATGTCTAAGTATGTACATTTGGCAGACCAATAGGTTGATGACCTAACCAAGGTCTATACACCGGCGTGCTGGTGTGCATATAAGGGCATATGAGTAATACGATCTCTCAAAGGGATCATACAGGTTCAGTTACTGAACTGGAAGACATGAGCTCACTCATGAGATATTGGGAAGAATCAAATTCCGTGTGCACGGTCATCTCACTTTGGAAGTTTGACTGAATTTGTTGGTTTGATATATACTTTTGGAAAGTATATGATAAAGACCTAGCTATGATATATGCTTTTGGAAAGTATATGATCGATACCGACTCCCAATGATCGAATGAGAAACTTACTGATAAAACCATGAAGTAGATAGTATAAAGTTGATCCAATACTTCAGGTTTATTCTGAGTCTTCCAGTATGCAGGATGTACAGGTATTGGGAATACCTGAGGGTGATGTGATCATAAACGATTGTATAACCATGACGCTTCCATTCCTAGGGAGTGATGAAATGGGTCTGGATTTTAGTGACTCCTCTCAGTAGAGAAGTAATATGATCTTGGTCCAAATGTTGGACATTGATCTGAATGTGATTCAGATGCAAAGAGAAGATTAGATTTGTGGTCTTGATTTAATCAAGCATCTATCTGAGGCCCGCGATCTGGATTTGAGATATGATCTCAATATCCAAGTCACTATATGCGGAACAATACAATCGCCCTGTCCTTATCTCCAAGTATTCGCGGAGAAAGCGCATTATCCTTGAAAGAGTTCATGGATAATTCTATTGTTGATATATGTATCCGAGCATTGAGAAAATGGATAATTAAATATGATTTAATTATCATGTAATATGAATTCGATTCATATTACAAAGAGAGTTGTCTTAGATAATTAAATGTGATTTGATTATCAAAGATAAAAATAATGTGAATGTGATTCATATTATTTGGGCACATGAGAATAGAGATCCAAGATGATTAAATGTGATTTAATTATCATGGATATGAATAATGTGGATAGCAATATCCATATTAGTCATATATATTATAAATGTGATTTATAATATATAAGAGAGAGCTATTTGTAATTTACATTTGTTAATTAAATGTTAGTGTGAATTCGATTCACATTGGACATTAAATTGAAAATGTAATTTACATTTTATTTTGGGTTGTGAATGTGATTCACAATTTTTCGATGGCAAGATTGCAATATTCACAAAATAATTATCAATTATTTTTGTAGAATAATTTACAACAAGTGTTGTTGTAAATCTTGGAGATTTCCATGGAATAATGTAATCTCATGAGATCTCATGAGATTGCATGAGATTGCCACCAAATCCAATATCATAGAAGGAGGCAATCTTCATTCGATAATGTCCATGCTTGATTGATTTAATTTGGTATTGATTTATACTGATTTATCAATATAGATTTAATCTAAATTAAATTAATTGTTGTTGGTTTTTACCAACACAAATCTTAGCCATTAAAAGAAACACAAATCAATGAGAGCCATTGGATTTGTGTTACCCATGGACTGAGATCCATGGATCCAAAATATTATAAAAGGAGAGACTCCCCATTGCTCTTCTTGACACATAAGAGAACATAAGGCTCTCTCTCTTTTTCTCTCTACACGTCTAGTCTCCCTCTCCCTCTCATGGATGTCCACCATGGATGCCCTAGAGAGGTTTTCCGTCGCCGCAGCGTCGTCGTTATGTTGCTTGATGGTTTGCTTGTGGATCTCCATCTACTTCGGCGTGCCTTGCTCATGAAGAAGACGATGGATCTCGTGTGTCGAGATCAGGAGATCCGCCGCTTGGATCATCGACATGGATTGCGAGAAGCATGCGATTCATCCCCGTGCTCGCAAGCGTCTCCTCCGTCGGATCGGACTTGAGACAGGAGGTCTCTTCGTTTAGAGACTCGATCGCAACCACGCTTCAAGTGGTAATCCTATTACTTGTTTACGTTTTAGACGAAACGATCCGAGAAGCGTTCTTGGATCATGTGGTTTCGTCGCATAAAAATTTTTTAATTCCGCTGCATAGAACAACTAGTCCGACTAGTCGTTCTTCGTGGTATTCGATACGACGCTCACACTTCGGTGATGCGCTTGAGGATCTAACCATATCCTTCAGTATCCGCAGAGAAAGCACGTTATTCTTGAAAGAGTTCAAGGATTATTTCATTGTTGATAATGTATCTAAGTATTGAGGAAATTGGTAGTTAATGTGATTTAATTATCATGGTTAATATGAATTTGATTCATATTATTTGGCCATATAAAGAGAGTTATCTATGATGATTAAATTTGATTTAATTATCAAAGATATGAATAATGTGAATGTGATTCATATTATTTAGGTACATGAGAAGAGTTATCTTGGATAATTAAATGTGATATAATTATCAAATATAAGATTAATGTGGATATCTCTATCCACAGTTATCATGGATATTATAAATATGATTTATAATATGTTGGGGAGATTTAATTGTTAATAGAATTATAAATTATATGTTGTTATGAATTGGATTCACAATAAATAATTAATTGTAATCTAATACATGTTATGTTTGATATATGAATATGATTCGCATTTATCAATGTCATGATTGGTATTTCCACAAATTTAATTTGGAATTATTTGTGAACATAAATGCAATAATAGATATGAATTTTAATATATATATATATATATATATATATGAGGAGTGATCCTATGAGAGCAAAAAGTTGTGAGAGCATGGAAGGGATGATTCTGGACCACATGATTCACCTAGGAGAGAGAAAACAAAATCATGTGGTCCAGAATCATTCCTCTCATGCTCTCACAATTTTTCGCTCTCATAGGATCACTCCTCATATATATATATATATATATATATATATATATATATATATATATATATATATATATATTAAGGAAGTCAAAACAACCAACAAAGGTAGTTGTCCACCTTGACCAATTCAAAGGAGGTACTGATAAAAAGGTTTCTCGCGAGGGTCTGCTAATATAACCCAATTAGTATCGCCGATGTGACCACTCAACAAGACACCCCTTTAATCAGCAATTAACCCACAGTAATTAATGAAGCAATGAATAGCAAGAGTGTGTAATTAAAATTTATTTACTCTATCATAAAATGCATAACAAGCAAGCATGTAGAGCTCGAACCACATAGAGCAAAATGGTAGTCTACGATTATCTATGCACCACCAAGTCAGTGATTTGTATAATTCTTTTTGTGGGTTTTATTTTATATTTACATTTTTTTAATTTTTTGGTTTTGCAGTTTTGTATTTTCTTTTTATATTTTCCATTTTTTTATATTTTCTTTTTCATTTAAATATTACATAAATATAAATATGTATATAGGTTTATATGTATATGTATAAGTATAATATAAGGTACATGTGGGTACTATCTGCATACAAATGTGTAAAAATACTCAAAATATAGTAAATAAGATATGTCATTTTTATATTTTTAATTTTTGCTATTTTTTGGAATTTTTGCTACTTTTTAATGTCAAAAGTGTCCCAAATATGGGATTAATAAATAGTTCTAAACTAATTTGGGTTTTTGAAATAAAAAATGAGTCCCAAAAATACCAAGATAATTTTAATATATTCATAATAATATATAGATAATTGTAAAACTGAAAAAACATATTTTTGGTAGTTTTTAGAATTTTTATATTTTTGTTGGATTTTGGATCTTTATGATTTATACTTTTCTTTTTCTTATTTTTAAGGGTTTTTGTTTCTGGACTCAATAAATATAAAAATATACTCTATATAATTTTGTATTTTTTAAAAAGTTTTTATATTTTTTAGAATTTTTATACCTAAACATGGATTATTTAGGCTCCTTTTCAATTTTAATAAATGGTCTAAATGCAAAAAATGTCAATGAAAAATATGGCCGTGAATCTAAAAGGTATTAAGCATTTATCCTATTTTTGCAGATTTTTAAGAGCATTGTAGGTATTTTTAATAAGCAGATAAGACATACAAAAACACATTTCCTAGCAGGAGCATTTCTACACAATAAAATTAAGAACATGGGGCTCTGTGCAAAAAATACCGAAAGTTTACAATACTTATTTAATTTTTAATGACTAAATCATAATTTCAAAACCCGCCAGGGCCACTGCGCCAATTACCCCATCACATGGGACTACACGTGATGTACGCTGGAAGGACCAAAATGCAAATATCAAAAGGTCCAGGGGCCTCCAATCAATTTTTCACAAAAATATAACACATGGATTCCATTTTGTTGGACTTTTTGGAAATACAAAAACTTGCAGGGGTGTACATGCAATTTTGCCACCTCACGTGGGATAACACGTGAGGTGACGTGGAATGGACCTAAGTGCAATTAAAATAAGTATAGGATCCTTCATGTAAAATGCCCACTTTTATAATGTAGCATTTTATTTAAAGAACTAAATAATAAATGCAAAAAGGTGGGGCAAAGATATGCAAATTACCCCATATAAGGCGCGGACGGATGGTTGGATGATGTTCACTAATACATGTGTCGTTCATCCGACGGTTGATGATGATTCGCCGATGAGCAGTGCAGATTAGATCCCTGGAGAGGATCTGACGGTCGAGACAAGGCTCTATCGGACGGCATCTGTAGCATCTGGGGCTCCTCCCCAGATCATACGATTCTAAAGGTACTCGGAAGAACAGGGAAGAACCCCATTCCTACCAAGCCTTGATTCGATGTAGCGTATGCATTATCTCCTCCCACGAGCTGCTAAGGGTCCCACGAGCTGCTAAGGGTCCGACGAGCTTCTTGGGGACACAGTGTATCGCATGGAGGACTCGGAAGAGCACTATGCATGATGGAGCTCTCCAGCACAGTCGGTGAAGAAATGGGTGCCCAGGTGCTTCACTTTTCTTCGAAACTCGACCCTTGAAGGTCCTTTGGCCCTCCAGACTTGCAAAGGGTACACACATGCACACTGACGATCTGGCAGCATTATTTGGTGGAGAAATGGCGTGGAACAGGTAGGGCGGAGGTGCTCCAGTGAACGGTTGGGTGGAGCACCTAGATCTCTAGATCCACTATGGATCTGGAGGGGGCGAGATGCGTGGAATGATCATAGAGGGCTCAGTCGTAAAATGGGCACGGGGAACAGGGTTGAGAAACGTGGAGAATGCGCGGAGGATCTTGCCGGAGCTCAACTCCGACGAAGTACGGGTTTGAGTGATTCAACTAATCTAACCATCTAGGAATCAAGTTAATTACTGGAAATAAAAACTAAGATTAATGCGAGCAAAATAAAAAATAAAATGGCAACTCTTATACCTTGGGGACGCCCAGGGAGCAGGGTCGCCGTCGACGACGGTCGTGGTGCACCACGACCTCCTGGAGCTTCACCGAAGCACGTACCACATCCTCCTGTCACGAAGAGATGTTTGGGATTCAAGGCGAGGGCTCCTAGGCTCTAATGGTGACAAAATTTGGAAGAGAAGGTGAGGTGCATTATTTATAAACGTTGCTAAGCACCCTTATTGACTGTAGTGAATCAAAGAATCGATTGTGTTTTTAGGTGAAATACGGCGGTGACATGGATCTTTGATGATTCATGATCATTTTGTCTTCAGGACTCGAGATCGATAAATGGACGAGATCCTCGGGAAAATAGGGATAAGATAGGAGAAAGACAGATTTGACGTCCAAGAGCTTGGATGGGATAGTTGACTAGAGGTCAACGGTCCGAGCTTCGCCATTGGGCCACGTCAAATCACTCAACGAAAAAACAACAGTTTTTATTCGAAAATAATTGTTTCAAAATAGTAAATTATTTTATTAATGTTTGTGTATAAAAAATGTTTATTATTTTATGTAGTATTTTGTTATGATTTTTATTTATTTTTTTGCTTTATTTATTACTAGTTAATTTTTATTAATTTATTTATAGGTATATTCATCTATGTTTTGTACATTTTTTTATTTTATATATTTTATTTTTATTATTTTATTCTTTTATTTTATATATTTACAATTTATTTTTTGGGTATAAATGTATTTTTATTTTATTTTTATTATGTTATTTATACCCTTGAATAAATAGATATGTATCTTATGTAGGTATGTTTATAGATATTTACCTATGTTTTGACATTGTTTTATTTTATTTATAATTTCTTTTTTTGGTTTTATTATAATTTTAGTGTACACATATGCTATGAGTAATATTTACAAAATTAGAAAAATATGAATTTGCAAAAATAATAAATAATGAATAAATTGAATATTGTAATCGGTAGAATGTACAATAGGGGCACAAAACCTAACTTTCACATAATAAATCCAAAAAATATAAAACTACCACCATTAAATAGCTTGTGAAAAGTTATATAAAATTAGAGGTGATTTTTCTATGTTTGAGTATTTATTTGAAAGATATGAGTATGTGAAGTTTGGTCTTTGGTTTTTTATTTTGTGTATAGAATGTACACTGTGTATTATTTTTGTGCAAACTCAATTTTGTATTTTTATTTACATTATTATCTACAACTTTCATGTATAAAATTTGTTTATTTGATAAATAAATAATAAATAATAAAATATGTGTCAAAAATGCATAATTAAAAGAATAAATAAATGGTATTTTGGCGCTTATCTCCCCCTACTTTATTTCTTGTCGACCAATTCCATTCTGGACTTGGTCTTAGGGTTAGGGTCATAAATATTTTCAATATTTTACTTCTTTTTATTTTGTTCTCTTTATTCTGTAGTTTTGGCATTAAAAACCTTATTTTATATACAAATAATACAGTAAATGATGAATGCTATTATGCACAAATTGATGTTATTTACATGCATTAGCTAGGATTTTTAAGGAGAAAATGATAGAATAAAGGTGATGAAATGAAGATTCATCACCTCCCAATAGTTTCCTTTTCTAGTCCCTAGCAAACATTTATGTAATAAGTACAAAAAGAATAAAGAAGAAAAGAAAAAGAATGAATGAATTAAAATAGCTTTCAGTTTTTAACTTGTCTTTATAATATCAAAGCATGGAGCACATGTTAGACATTGGCATGAGAATGTGTGTGGAACCTGGTCGGAAACAAATTTAAAACACAACAGCCTTCGAGAGTCACAGAACTCGATTCTAACCACAATAGCCAGGTCAGAACTAGCCTACATCATACGCAAACCCTTATGACTATGAAGCTGACTTGTACAGTGTAAGTGATGGTGGCTCTCCCCAACTGAAATGACAAAGGAACTGACTTCTTTAGAATGACAACTCAATGATTCCCCAATCCAGAAACCTATCGTCGAGGAGCGAGGTATTCCCTTCTAAGTTCAAGTGGCATCCAACTCAAGAGGAGATGTGAAGAAGAGAATGGACGGTAGCCAGTGTAGCTACCTATCCTAGGATGCATGACCAGTGTAGTCAAGTCATCCCGCTGCAGGCTCACATGGTATAACTTTGATGCTCGGGCTTGCTTATTTTCTATACAACATATATACATACTCTAGCAGGCACTTTATTTTTATTTTCAAGCTTGTCCTTTTTTTGGAGGTTTTTTTTTGAAATACTATTTACAGCAGCATTTACATAAGGGCTTTTTCCTCTTGAGCCAGAAGACTATCCCTCTTTTGAAGCTTTATCGTAACTCACACTCTCCTGTCAGTCAACTTCATTGAAACTGGACCGGGTTGGGGTGCACTTCTCTCCCTAGACGAGGACGAATGTTTCCACCCATGTGCGTCTCAGATCAGCAAATCCAACCCCCTCACCACTCCAACTGAGTTGAGCTAAGTGAAAGGTGCAAGTGTCCAAGTTAGGTCACGACCGACAAGAGTCATGCGTGTGTCTCGAAAAGTTCTAGTTAGTCAGTTGAGGTAACTTGAACCCAACCCTGTGTTCTCAAAGAATTAAGTCTGAATAGACCTGAAGTACCTTAAACCTAGTTCCCATAAGGTTCTAGTGCATATAGGTGCGGTAAGGTCCAGCCAAGCTCCATTCTTCAACTTTATTGGACTAGTTCAATCATCAAGCTCAATCAAAGAATATGAATGCTATGCAAATGCTATGTACAATGATGCAAATAATAATGCAATTTTTCATAGAATTTTGAAAACAAAAAGAATTTTTATACAAAGAATTGTGTAAATAAAAATAACTTCAGCACACAAAGTATAAAATATATACGGCTATTTACACGGGCGTGTTTATTTTTATTTACAAAAGTTAAAGAAGTCACAAGTTATTTTTATAGGTATATACAATGGACAATGAAATTTAAGTTCATATTTTATATTCTATAGTTTTAATAAATCTTTTATTCCTCAAATTTATTTGAAAACAATTTTCAAAACTATAGTACAAAATAAATTTTTCAAATATTTACAAACATTTGAAAACCATTTTACAAAGATTTTTCAAACAATATATATACATTTTTCAAAATATCTTTACAAACATTTTCAAAATCATTAACAATCAGGTTTTCAAATCCTTTACTTCACACCAAGAAAAGAATTTTTGCAATCAAAACATTTTTACAAAGGTTGAAAACATTTCATCAAAAGTTTTCCAAACAGGTCAAACCATTTTTCAAATCATTTGGAAAAAAATATTTTTAAATCTGATTTATTAATCGGTATATACCAAAAGAATTTGAGAAATAAGAAAAATATCATTTGTTAATACAGGTGTGGACATTTTTGATGTTTTGAGTTTTGCAAACTTTTGTTGTTTTTGCAATGAGTGTCTTATATTTGCAAAAGTTTTGGTTCTTATTGGATTGATGTATAAAGAATTTTAGAGTATGGTGTGTATACTCCTCAAACTTATTTGAAAATCATTTTTCAATGAATTTGAAAAAGTATAGTCCAAAATAATTTACAAACACTTTTTACAACATGTACACGCATTTGAAAATCATTTTGTCTAGGGTTTTCAAACAGCATGTATAGATTTTGTCAAATACTTTCGCAACCATTTTTCAAATCATTTGCAAATAGTTTTTCAAACATTTTTATTTCACGTAAAGAAAATATTTTTTTGCAAACGAAAAGATTTTTACACAGGTTGAATACTCTGTACAAAACATTTTTCAGACAGTTTTCAAAAGGTTTTTTCACAAGGATTTTCAAACTATTTTTTTCAAACATTTTGCAAAAGTATTTTTACCTGACTTATTAATCAGTATGTATAGCAAGAGTTTGAGGATATATACACATCTTTTTTTGAGAAAATTGCAATAAATTCAATATTATTTCTAGCCGTAAGTGTTATTAAAGTACAAAAGTACGAGTTATGGGTTGAAGTATATACATAATATATGTGACCCCCCTATACTTAGCTCGAGCTATGTCCTCATAGATTAAAGAGAAAAAGAGGAGGCATAACTCAGACTGAGTATAGTAAGACCCTAATTAATAAATGAATGAGGAGATGAATATATGAATAGGAAGTTGATCGTCCTCGCTATACTTAGGATCAAATAATCCTAAGTATAGGAGGTTGTATACAATGCAGGGATGGTCAAGGATGAGAATGAATAGATCGTACTCGGATTGTCTCCCCCCTATACTTAGGGTGAGAGACCCCTAAGTATAGGTGAGAGACCCCTAAGTATAGGCGAGAAGAGGAGACAATGGAGAGGATCAAAGAGTTAAGGTATTCGGTGTGCACACCCCCTATACTTAGGACAAAGTACGTCCTAAGTGTAGACGACTGACAAAAAGGAGTGATACACCCAATGATTTTTTATTTTGAATGGAATTTTTTTGAATACATACATATATATATAGGATTAATGCAGTGACGAGAAAGGAGAACAGAGGAAAAGACCAAAGATTAGAGGAAAAGCTTTTGTTGTACATTATCTGCATCTTTTGATGATGCTCGCGTTGTGGATGTATCTTCAGAGCGCAGTACTTGGATTGAATCGGCAACGACCAAGAACGTGTCATGCTCCAGGTAAGGCTTCAGTAGCTGACCGTTGACTACAAATGGTTGTTCATCAGGAGACAATTCATATATTACAATGTTGCCATTGTCATGCACTTCTCGTATTAGAAATAGCCTTATCCATTTTCTCTTTAATTTGCCTGGGAAGATCCTCAACTTTGCATCAAATAACCATACTTTCTTCCCAGCTGCGAAGGTCTTTCATCTGATGTGTAGGTCATTCCAGTGTTTCACCTTCTCTTTGTACATCAATGTGTTATCGTATGCATAGTCTCAGAATTTCAGGAGTCTGTTCAAATCATGTTTTTTTTTTTCTGACCACTTCTACGTGATTCTAGATTACACATATTGATTGCCCATAAGGATTTGTGAATTAGTTCTACGGGCAAATGGTATGGTTTTCCATACACAAGATGGCAGGGCGACATGCCCAAAGGAGACTTGTAAGCGGTTCGGTATGCCAAAAGAATGGATTCCAAAAGTTAGGACCAGTTCTTTCTATCAGGCTTCACAAGCTTCTGCAGGATCATCTTGATTTCTCTATTTGATAGCTCGGCCATGCCATTGTTCTACGGATGATAAGGAGATGCAACTCGATGATCAATGGCGTATTCCTTAGTTAATTTCTTGGCCTCTTTGTTAGTGAAGTGGCTACCCCCATCTGATATGAGAATCTTCTGTATCCTAAACTGTGAAATGATGTTCTCTTTCAAGAATCGGCAAACGGTGTAGCTATCAGTGGCTCGAGCAGGGATAGCTTCAACCCAGTGACTCACATAATCAGCGGCAAGAAGGATGTGCTCATGTCCCTGACTGATGGGTAAAGGTCCCATGAAATCGATCCCCCAAGCATCGAATACGTATGCTATCTGAATTATCTTTAGAGGCATGGAATCTTTTGTTGTGAGGGTGCCTTTCAATCTTTCAGTGCATCGTTTTACGAAAGATGTTGCATCCTTAAATAGTGTGAGCCACTAGATGCCTCGCTAAAGTACTTCTGTTGTCGTCCTGTCTCCAGAGTGGTGTCCACCAGATTCGAGCAAGTGATAATGCTCGAGGAGACTATGATGCTCCATCTAAGGGATACACCTGCGCCAAATGCAATATGCTCCTTCCCTGAATAAAAGTGAATCTTCCCATTGGTAGAAGTGGATGGTCGACAAGAATTTATCCTTATGAATCTTTGTCCAATCATGCAATACTACCCCCGAGATGAGGTAGTTGACAATATCAGCATACCAAGGAAGATAATCCACAGCCAAAATCGACTCGTCAGGAAAGGTTTCCGCGATGGGTGTACTACTCAGCGGAGGCTCTTGCTGCTCAATTCTGGAGAGATGACCTACTACCACATTCTGAACTCCAATTTTGTCTTTGATTCCAAATCGAATTCCAAGAGGAGAAGGATCCATCTAATCAGTTTGGGCTCGGCATCCTTCTTCTGTTGCAAATATCGGATAGCAGAGTGGTATGTGAAGATGGTAGCTTTTGATCCAAGCAAATAGGATTTGAACTTCTCCAAGGTGAATACAATAGCCAGCAATCTTTCTCTGTAACAGTGTAATTTCTTTGAGCTTCATCTCATGTCTTGTTGGCATAATGAATGGCATAGGGCACCTTGTCTTTCCTCTATCCTAAAACAGTCCCAATTGCAAAGTTTGATGCATCCGTCATGATCTCAAAGGGTAGAGACCAATGTAACGGTTGTAGGACTAGAGCTTGAGTGATAATCTCCTTCAACCGATTGAATGAAAGGAGAACTTGTTGATCAACATTGAACTCGGTCTCCTTGCAAAGAAGTTCTGTAAGAGGTCAGGCAATGCGGCTGAAGTCTCAGATGAACCGTCTGTAGAATCCCACATGCCCCAGAAATGACCTCACATTCTTCACTGTCTGAGATGGTTCTAGATTAGCAATCACATCCACCTTTGTCGGGTCGACTTCCATGCCACGTTTGTAAATGACATGACATAGCAAAATTCCCTTTGTGACCATGAAGTAGCTTTTTTCCCATGATAGCACTAGATTGACTTCACGGCATTTCTGAAGTACTTTGTCTAGGTGCTCAAGACAAGTATCGAAACTGTTACCATAGACTGAGAAGTCGTCCATAAACACCTCAAGAAAACCGCCTACCATCTCAACGAAAATTGTAAGCATGCATCTCTAGAACGTCGCTGGTGCATTGTACAATCCAAAGGGCATTCTCCTGAAAGCATAGGTGCCGAACGGGCAAGTGAAGGTAGTCTTGTCTTGGTCCTCATGGGCGATTGCCACTTGGTTGTACCAGGAATACCCATCCATAAAGCATAAGAACTCCTTGTCGGCTAGTCTTTCCAAAACCTGATCAATGAATGGCAAGGGGAAGTGGTCCTTATTAGTTGCTGCATTAAGACGGTTGTAGTCAGCACACACCTGCTAGGATGTCAATACCTGAGTAGATATGTCCTCTCCTTTGTCATTGGTAACCACGGTGAGTCCTGACTTATTAGGAACTGCGTGCAATGGGCTTACCGATTTTGAGTCGAAGATGGGATAAATGAAGCCTGCATCACACCATTTTGTGATTCCTTTCTTGATGACGTCCTAGATATTTGGATTCAACCTTCTTTGAAATTCGCAGGTGAAGAGATGCGTACTACCCTTGTTAATTTAATCAAATTAATGATTAGAATTAATGTCTTGTCGTGTGTTGTAGTCAGTTAAATACAGACTAATCAAAAACCACTTTTAATTAATGTTTAATTAATCATGAGCGGCAAATGTATTTTACTTGGGCAAGCCCAAGGTCGAACTCAGGGAGGCAGCTATCTCCTTAGGTAAATTTTAAGCAAATTTCAGAGGTCGTATTTTCATAAGATTCTTTTTGGTATTTTTCAACAATTTTTTTGCAAATTAAAAGAAAGACAATGCAATTTTCAGGCCAGTTTACGAGTTAATTCAGGAAAGTACTCAAACTAAGTCCCAAAATTATGAAACTTGGCCAGAAGGTGAAATGCAATGAAATTAAGCTACACTAATTTTTTGTATTTTTCTGACAGTTTATAAATTTACTATGAATTAAATATGAATGTAATATGATTTTTACAGAATTGATTTTAGTAAATACCAAGACACTTTATTTCTAGATATCAAAATTATCCTAGATAGACCTAAGTATGATGAATCCATGAAACCTAAAATTCTATGTGAATTGGACCTATTATAAATCAATTAAGGAAATCATAAATTGATTTATTCAGGCCTCGAGATGCGTGCAAAAGCAAATATTTTTAGGCACAATGTACATTAAATTATCCTAAGTCTAATGTAAATTTTTGATGATTTTTGGAGCAATAGAGAATTTACTATGAATTAAAAAGCATCAAATGGGTAAAATATGGGCAATTTCACCAATTTAATTATAATAAAATCCACTGATGTCACAAAAATTAGACAAGGTTCACATACGAAAGAGGACAAGTTAAGCTACACAATGAAATTTTTAGACTTGAAAAATAATGACAAATGAGTACCTAAATATGCGTGCAAAGACAGGGACTAAATTGCAAATACAGTAAATTACTAAAATTTAAACATGCTGATAGGGACTTAAATGCAATTACCTATAATGTGTGGGCATGTATGCAAAATGCCCACAAAACATGTGTGCCTCACGTGATGCTCCTGACAGGGACAGAACTGTAATTTTCAAAACCTCTAGGGGCCTCGGTGCAAAATGCCCAGATCGCACGTGAGAAACACGTGGGGTCCCAGGCTCAGGAGACGTCGGAGGCTCGAATATTGGCTCAGGGGCGCTACAGGCTCAGACGTGGCTCGGGCTTGCTTCGGAGGCTCCGAGCCTGAAGGTCGGGGAGGAGGCTCGAAGGAGGTGATGTGGCGCGCTTGGAACCGTTAAATCGAGCGAAGATCCAACGGTATCTGGAGCTCGTTGTAGACGATCGAGGGTCGTTAGATCATGATGGATCCAATGACATCTGGAGCTCAGGGAAGAGGCGACGTGGCGTTATGCGGAGCGTGGGATCCTCTTGATACGATGGTTGCAGGTCGATGGCGACGTGGCTCGCTCAGAACCGTCTGATCAAGGGGATCAGACTGCTACTGTGTTACGTGCTCAAACGGTCCGTCGCCTCCTGCGGCAGAGGTGGCTGTGCTTTAGCGCAGCCCTCCTGGCTTCGCCTTCTCCTCTCGTCATCGGTGAAACTCGCCGGCAGATCCCAAGTAGCTGGGAAGGATCGTGGAGGTGTCAGGTAGCCGCCGAAGGGTCTGGATGGGACTAAGAAGGTCCGTAGGCCGGAGACTATGAATGTCAAGGGAGCTCCGACGAGGCGTCCGGCCAATCAAGGGATGAGTTCCTGCAGGGGGTTAGCTTGATAGCTGAGGCTTGCAAAGTTCTTGTGGGGTGAACGGGAGTGCGAAGGGAGGCCTGTAGTGCGGTGAAGGTGTCCGGTGGTGCTGCTCCGCCACGGTGGCGGAGCTTGGGTCGGAGTAAGATGCGGTGTGTCGTCAAGGTGATTGAAGTGGCACGTAAAGATGCCGGCTCCGAGGCAGAGCTCGGAGGATGGTCAGGCGAAGGTGAAGATGAGCAGAGGAGGCGAATAAAATTCGAGAAAAAGAAAAAAAATGAAGAAGAAGATCGAAGGGAACATGGAGGTATCTACATGGGGAATGGAGCTCGGATATGAGCTCTTGGTCGTCGCTCGAAGGCCGGTAGGGGTTCCTGAGCTCGTACAGCTCACGAGATGGGCTGCGGCGCGGCATGGTTGGCCGTGGATCTCATCGGAGAAAAAGCTCAGTCTTCGCTTGGTTTCAGACCTAATTATTGTCACTAATTGGTGGAGATGGGTTCGGAGTTTCTCTCTGTAGTGGCGGATGGGGTCGACAGTCGACGGAGATGGATTATTTATAGGGTGGAAGTGGCGGTGACAGTTGATGGAGGGCGATGTTGGTGGAGGTCGTGGGATGACATGGAAGCGGGTTATGGTGATCATGGAGGTCGGCGAGAATTAGGGTAGAGTGGGCTACAAGATGGAGTTTTAGAGGCCGGAGTGGTTCCCAAAATATGAAGGGGGCGGCTCGTGCGCAAGGTGGGCGACGTGGGTGCGGGCCTTGCGGGAGGTAGTAGATGATGTCTCAGCCGTACGATCTCACGATCCAACAGCGGAAACTTAGGTGCTATGGGGCGACTAGGATTTGATAAGAGGGGCGAGATCAAAGGCACAGGTTGCACCACGTAACGGGCGGAGGGTGTGGCGCTGGCGTGTGGATGTGATGATGCCTGGGGTTTTGATCGAAGGGTTACGATGGTGCCACGTGAAGGGCGTAAGTGAGGCGCGAAGGGACGGCCCTAATTTGATCTGGGCTCGATCGAATGGCTGAGGAGAGCTGCGAAAATGGAAGGCCAGCGGGGAATGGAGGGCACGTGGCGCGCAATGGAGCGGGTCATGTGGCGCAATCAGAGGGCGCCACGTGGCCTACTCTAAATGGCTGAAAGAGAAAATGAAATTAGAGAGAGAAGAAGGCCGAATTTAGAAAAACTCAAAACATGAAAGTTGTAGATCTCGATGAGATCTACAAGTTTCATTTGACCAAAAACGGAGATGAGGTCAAATAAAATACAAAAATACAAGGGTACGTATATACATACATATAGTACACAAAGGGGCCTAAAACCCAAGTTTTGCATACGAGCTCCGATTTAAATGAAATTGGTCTCATTTTAAAGGTCTCTGAATGTGTATTAATCTGAAAATAAGTGGACCTAGATTGGAGGTTGTATGAGGTGGATATTTGCATTCTAAGGCTGGGGTCTCCAAATGGGTTTGGAATTTTTACTGAGTGTTTTTACAAGATAAAAATTGTGCCCCTTTTATTATTAATCAATAATATACACAGTATAGGGTCAGTTTTATTGCTTTTTGGAGGTGGTATAAAATATAGATAAATAGGTGAATATTTTACAGGTGAATTAGGCTTCTTATTAAATGCAAATATGAATTCTAAAATGCATGTATTATGTACGCCTGCCTGTATGCTAACTATGCAAGATAAAGAGAAATATGCTGCTAAATACTCGGAAACAAGGCTCTATTTTCAACTTTAAGAGTGATGAATCGCATATTCATCAACCCCCTATACTTAAACCTTTCTCGTCCCCGAGCAACTAACATGAAATGCAAGAGTGAAATGATTTTGGATTCCATACCAAGGTCATGAACAAAAGTTGAAAATGGAGCTTGACTCGACCTTTGGATTAATAGTGTAGCGGAACCTCATTGGGACTTGTACTTAAGACGACTTCAAGTTCCACAAGTCTTCTATTCAAGACTCCTCAATAGTCAGGTTAGAACAAATCCTCATACGCAAATTTCTGATGACTATGATTCTTACTTGTACTGTGTAAGTGAGATAGCTCTCCACATCAGAAATGGCTCAGAAACAGCCTCCTCTAACAAGGTAACTCTAATTACCCGGTCCAGTAACACTTTCCTCGAGGAGCGGGATATTCCCTTCTAAGTTCAAGTGCGACCAGCTCAAGAGGAGGGGGTAGAGAAAAGAATGGATGGTAGCCAGTGTAGCTACCTATCCTAGGATGCCTGACCAGTGTAGCCATGTCATCCAGCTGCAGACTTCTTGCTAATATACATACTCCGACAGGTATTTTATTTTCACTTGGACCTGTCCGATTTTTTGGAGTTTTTGCATCATTTTTTTCGTACTATATACAAGGTGCAACATGTATATCAGGAGTTTTTCCTCTTGAGCCAGTAGACTATCCCTTTTTTGAAGCATTATTCAACCCACAGCATCCCGTCCTCAGACGTCAACACCACTAGACTAGGTTAATATACACTACCCTCCCTAGAGGAGGACGGATGTTTCCACCTGTATGCTACTCCAAGCTAAAGGATTCTACCTCCTCACCACCTCATCAATGAAGAGCTACGTGAATTGTGATTGTCCAAGTTAAGTCACTATCTAAAAGAATCATGTGTGTGCACGAGATATTCTACTTAGGCTAATTAAGATGACATGTGAACATAGACTTGCAGACTCAAAGAATTAAGTCACTTGACCTGAGAAATTTTAACTCCAGCTCCTATATCGGTTCCTCTGAATTAGGTGGATTAAGGTCAAATCAAGTCCATCCTCATTATCTACTCATAACTTGATTCAGAACCCACTAGCTTTTCACCTTGCAGATGCAATATATGCAAATGGGATGCAGATGACATGCTATGTAGATAAATGAAATGCAAGACTTTTTCTTTCTTTGCTTTTCAGATGCAGAGATGATGTGCAAGAGTAAATAAGAAGCCTTTGATTTCCATTTTTCCATTTTTTTTGGCAAAACTCTGGTATACCTCCTATGGTACAAGTGTTTTATGAGTATTATAAAAATTATACAAGAGTTATACACGTATTTTACAAAAAAACATTTCTCTATTTTTACCCATCCCGTAATTATTACGAAAGAAATACGTGAATGTACGAGCTATGGGTAAAGTATATATGTAATATATACACACACCCCCTATACTTAGCGTGAGCTATGTCCTCAGAGCACAAAAAGCGAGGAAGAAGACATAGCTCATGCTAAGATTAAGAGAACCAAAGGAGTAAAAATGTATAGGAGTCGTCCGGCCCCCCTATACTTAGGCTCTTGGAAGCCTAAGTGTAGCAGAAGATCAAAAATGGGGCGGACGAGGTCAAGAGGGGAAGTGGATGAATATATGTATAAGGCGGGCATCGGTCCCTCCTATACTTAGGCTCAGGTTAGCCTAAGTATAGGACTGGAATGGTATGAGGACCGATGTGACTCTCTCCCCAATACTTAGGATCTGGTCATACTAAGTATAGTCGTAGATGAAAATATATGAAGTTGGGGTGAGTGATTAGAGTCGCGGGAGGGAGGGGAAGAATGTACAGGAGTGATGGATATATACAAGGATTGCGGTCTGAATCTTTCCAGATGCTGCTGATGGCAAGAGTTCACTGTTGTAAGGTTTCATGTGCGACTCGATGTGTATCTGCTGAATCTGTCTCGTGCATGAACACAATCTCCTCAACATGGACTAACTGTTCATTGGGTTCGACGAAGTGCTTCAATAGTTGTCCATTTACCAAGAATGTCGGTCCGTCATCTGTGAGATCTGAGATCTCAACACATCCACTATCGTATGTGAGATCTGAGATCTCAACACATCCAATATCATGCATTGCACGGACAATGAATGGGCCCGTCCACTTGGATTTCAACTTGCCTTGGAAGACCTCCAGCTTTGCATTGAACAACCATACCTTCTGTCCAGGAAAAAGGTCTTTCGTCTGATATATCTATTGTGCCAACGCTTAACTTTATCCTTGTACACAAAACTGTTGTCGTATACTCAGTTTCTGACTTCCACAAGCTCATTCAGATTCATTTCTCTCTGTTTCTGCCCTAGGTGTATGTTCCAGTTGACCTTCTTGATTGCCCATTCTGATTTATGCACTAATTCTGCGGGCAAATGGCACGGCTTTCCGAATACCATCCGGAATGGGGAGGTCCCTAACGGTGTCTTGTAAGCAGTCTTATAAGCCCACAGTACTTGATCCAAGATCTGGGACCAGACCTTCCTGTCTGGGCGAACAAGATTCTGCAATATAGTTTTCTCCTCCCTATTCGACACCTCAGCCATACCATTAGTCTGTGGGTGGTAAGGACTAGTGACACGGTGTTAGATGCCATAGTCCTTCAAGAGCTTCTTCACATCTCTATTTACAAAGTGGCTACCCCCATCTGATATCAACATTTTGGGAATCCCTAGCCTAGAGATGATATGATCTCTAATGACTTTACAGACAGTCCTGTTGTCTATGGCTCAGGTCGGGATAGCCTCCACCCATTTGGACAAATAATCTACCACAAGAAGGATGTACTGAAATCCGTGGCTAACAGGGAATGGGACCATGAAGTTGATTCCCCAGGCGTCAAAGACATCAGAAATGATGACAGGCTGCATCAGCATCTCATCCTTGGAACCAACGATTCCTCCCATTCGCTGGCATACTGGGCATGACTTCGCAAAGGTGATGGCATCGCGAAACAGAGTCGGCCAATAAAAGTCACACTGAAATACCTTCCATGCGGTCCTCTTCCCGAAGTGGTGTCCTCTTGCCTCCAAACTGTGGCATAAAGAAAGGGCACTCTAGTATTCCTCCTAAGGAATACACCGTCTCCAGACACAATCTGGTCCTTCAATGAAAAGGATCGGATCCTCCTAATGGTAATGTCTAGAATCCGACTTTAGTCTGTCAATGTGGCTCTTGGGCCAATCTATGGGAACCTTCTTGGAGACAAGATAGTTCACGATATTGGCATACAATGGGAGTGAGTCGATAACAAAGATCGACTTGTTGGGGAAGGAGTCTCGAATCGGTGAATCCTCGGAAGTATTAAAATCCTCGAGATGAGAGAGGTGACCAGCTACTACATTCTTCTTTCCAGGTTTATCACGAATGTCCAAATCAAATTCCTAGATAAGCAGAATCCATCTAAGAAGACGCACCTTCGCGTCCTTCTTTTCCATTAAATAACGTAGTGTTGTGTGGTCAGTGAACACAATTACCTTGGATCTGATTAAATGGGATCTAAATTTGCCCAAGGCAAACACTACCGCAAGCATCTCCTTTTCCGTAACTGTATAGTTATGCTGAGTGGTGTCAACCACTTTTCTTGCGTAGTGTATTGCAAACGGGACGCCATCCCTCCCCTGTCCTAACACAGCCCCAACAGCAAAGTCTGATGCGTCTGTCATGATCTCAAAAGGCATAGACCAATCTAGGGCTTGTAGGATCGGGACGTCCATGATCATTCCTTGTAATAGCTTAAAGGCCTCAAGACATTTGCGATCAACAATAAACTCCATGTCCTTGTCTAAATGCCCAGTTAGCGGTCGGGCAATCTTAGAAAAATCTTTGATAAATCTCCGATAAAACCCAACATGCCCGAAGAACCACTGCAACTGTTTAACGTTGGTTGGTGGCTGAAGTCGTCTGATCACATCCACCTTGGCAGGGTAAACTTTCATTCCTATCTTGGAGATGACATGCCCCAACACAATGCCCTCCGTCACCATGAAGGGACTTTTCTCCTAGGAGAGCACCAGATTAACCTCACAACATCTTTTGAAGACTCGGTCCAGATTCCTAAGACAGAAATCGAAGGAATCATCGTGGACTGAGAAGTCATCCGTGAAGACTTCCAGGAATTCGCCGACCAGTTTGGCAAATACAACAATCATGCACCTTTGAAAAGTACCAGGAGCATTGCATAACCCAAAGGGTATGCGCCTGAAAGCATAGGTACCAAAGGGGCATGTGAACATGGTCTTTTCCTGGTCCTTCGAAGCTATGGCTACTTGATTATAGCCCGAGAACCCATCCAAGAAGCAGAAGAATTCTTTTCCCGCTAATCTCTTCAGGATTTGATCAATGAATGGTAGGGGGAAATGATCCTTCTTCGTCGCAGCATTCAGGCGTTGGTAATCCACACAGACGCACCACGAAGTGGGTACTCGCATCACGATCTCCTCTCCGTCTTTGTTGGTGGTCGTCTGAATTCCCGACTTTTTTGGGACAACATGGATCGGGGCCACCCATTTGGAGTCGGAGATGAGATAAATTAAACCAGTGTTGCACCATTTCTCTATATCCTTTTTCACCACCTCTCGTAAATTTAAATTCAATCGACATTGTAATTCACGAGAGGGTTTAGCTTCATTCTCCAAATAAATATGGTGCGAACACAGAGCAGGATTTATCCCGTGGAGATCGGAGATGTTCCATCCTATTGCCTTGCGGCTTTTCTCCAGGATCTCTAGCAAGCGAGATTCCTGCTCCTCGGTCAATCGCGAGCTGATGACGACCGGGTACTTCTTCTCTTGTCCCGCAATGAAGGCATACTTGAGTGTTGTGGGTAAAGGTTTGAGCTCAAGTAATGTGTAATCATCTAGGAAGTATGGCTCAATCGAAAATGGTTTAGTGTTGGCAGTGGTTGGATCTGTCTTTGAAATAGATGCCACCAAGTTATTCGATTTTGAAGTCGGATCGTCAAAGATCTCCATGCAATCGGCAAAAGCCACGTCCGACTCGTCATCCTCATCTTCTGATTGTCCTAAAGAGGGAAGGACTGACAGGCCTAGCTGGGCCTCTAAGTCATCGAAGATGTAGGGGGATGCATATTTTGAGCTATATTCGTTTCTAAGGACCTTGTAAACTGATTCATGCACAAGATCACCTCCGGAGGGGAGGCACTCATCGGTGATGGTTGGGTTCTATCTCCATGGCCCAACAGTGTCTACGTGAATGTAGTCTGCTTCGGAAGAAGACTACTCGGTGCTGGATTCTGAATCCAGTCTCTGCCATCTGATCTGCTTCATCTCAAGTTCCTCTTCTCCGCTTGGAGTTTGGAACTGGATTTTCCCAATCTTATAATCAAACAAGGCCCCTGCTTTCTGAGGAAGGGCCTTCCTAATATGATCTGAGAATCTCTCCAATTACGAAGGGTCTCCATATCAAGGACAATATAGTCCACCACGTACTCCTGACCCTCGACTTTAATGACAACATTCCTCAATTCTCCTTGGGACCTCTTAGTTGATTTATCAGAGAACTGAAGGAGGGCTCTATATTTCCTAAGAGGTCCGAGATTAAGCCGCTCGTAGAGGGCTGTAGGCATTAGGTTGATGGAGGATCTGTTGTCCAGGAGATTGCGTGCAAATGCAGTGTCATCGACATGACTCATCACATAATGTGCACGCATGTCTCTTCGTTTCCTTGGAAACGATTCTTTATTGCGCAAGTCGTGACTACTGACAGGACGTGTTTCTCAACACGGCTTTTGGTCTTCCTGCTAACCCTCGTAGGTGTGCATCTCACCTTAAGGTATTTCTGAAATGCAGGTGTCATTTCCACATACTTGTCAAAGGGGATTGTGACCTTGATGTGTTTATTGTAAAATTCTGTCATCTCATGGTCATTTTTTTGTATTTTTTTAGTTTTCTTCTTTTCACCCTTAAGAGCTCGAGGGAAAAGGGATTATTGACTCCAACTCAGATTCTGAAACTGAAAGATTCCCATTCAAAACTGGAATTGAGTTCTGTACAGGACTCGGACTCTGAAACTGACTGACTCTGACTATGACGAAAAGAAAACTTCTGCGGCAAGATCGGTGATGCATTCTCCGCTACTGCTGGAACATCCTCCTCAGATGGAGGTGGGGGCTCTTCGTCGATCTCGCTGGACTCCCTACTGGTGCGGTTCCCTTACTTCTTTGAGGACTCAGAAGTACCCTTCTTTTGTCGATGGTTGTGGTGGTGGTGGTGCTCCTCTACCTCCAAGTTCTCCTCAGGTAGAGACTTGGCAGCTTTTTCCTCCTGTGTCGTGCCCGATCAGGTACGATCACGATCCTTCTGCTCCTGAGAGACATATGATTTACATTATCATACGAAAGGATCTCATGTTCAGAGAAAGAGTTATCTGAATAGTATACCTGATCTCGTGATCGGTTATGGCCTTGATTCAAGCTATTCGGGTTGTCCTGAACCTGGGAAAGAATTGGGGTCTTTGGCACCATCTGTTGGTCCCGGGTACGAAAAACATGATTCAGATCGGTTCTCATATCCAGGTAGTCATTCTGGAATTATTGGACCCTATCAGTCAGGTTCTGGATCGCCAAGGTGAGGGACTCCAATTCACTAGTGGGTTGGTTCTGTTGATGTTGACCCGCAGATGAGTTCATGTATTGGCCCTGCTGGCCACTCCGATATTGCTAATGATGGGACGGGGGCGGAGGGCCCTGCTGGCCCGAGTGGAAAGTGTGTTGCTACTGGTGCTGCTGAGGCTGGTACCCTTGTTCGGGCCGGGACTATATGAAGCGTGGTGCGGGGACGAAGCTGGTTTCTTGGTAAGCTAGGGAAGGTCGGTGAGGTTGACCGTTCCCCATCCCCGACTGTCTCCTAATAGGGTCATGGTTGTACCACAGCTTGTTGATCTCGAACACCTGCGGAGGCTCCTCGTATCATGTCTCCACTTGTGGGGGTGCATGCTAGTCCTGCTGAGTGTAATTCTGCTCCTCGACCCAGCTACTTTGAGGCCCTGGTGCATGTTCCTGCACAAGATGGACTCTGTGTACAAGTACAGGTGGTACAGAAGGGGCAGGTAGCCTTATCTTGGCTACCTTCTCAGTAAGTTTCTCCATTTGTTTCGGCAAACGTGAGAGAGACTCAAGATCGATGACCCTCTTGTGAATCTGCTCGACCATGGTTAACTTGTCAGCTATCATCCCCATGCTGGGAATGAGGTCCTTTGTCAGATCCTCTACAGTCCTCCTAGTTGTCTCGTTGGATAGGATTGAGGGAGACAACTGATAGGCCCTGGTGGCCTGCAACCTGCCTAATTCCGCCATCTGCTCCAGGATCTTCCATACAGCATTCTCATTTTTGTTCAGATAACTTCCTCCACAAGCGACACTGATTAACCCCTGCATCTCTGGGGTCATGCCACAGAACAAGGTCTGGACTAAGATCGCCTTTGAAATGCCATTGCAAGAGCATTTCTGAATTAGGTCATTAAACCTATCCCAGCTTCATGGAAGGGTTCAATGGGGCCCTGGGAGAAACTCGCGATCTTCGTTCTCATTTGATTAGTCCAATTGAGTGGGTAAAACTTCTTTAGAAAAAGGTCCTTGAACTGCATCCAAGTTGTACATATCACCCCAAGATTTTTCAACCAATGGGCTACCTTATCTCCTAAGGCAAACGGGGTGGCCTTCAGTCTGATATAATCTTGCCCAACCCTAGGGTGACTAAGGTTGTTGCAAACCATCTCGAAGTCTCTGAGGAAGGCATATGGTTCTTTGTTTGCATTTCCATTAAACTTCAGTAGCAGGCTAAGAAAGTAGGGCTTAAGCTCGAATGCTTCGGGGGGAACCGCTAGTGCCAACCAACTATTCATCTCATTTTCTGTTGGGTTATAAGCATCAACCATTGGTCGGTCAATTCCTCCTACTGTAATAACCTGTCTCATCCTTGCCGTGAGATCAACATTCTGTTGTTCGGATGTGGTGAGGCAAGCAAGGATTTGCTGGAGTGGGCCATCTTCTTCCTCATCCGAGGTCGCTTAGGTGGCATCTTGACCTCTAGCCCTAGGTAAAGAAGATGGTCTTGGTTAGAGGACATATCACGGAAGGGGTTCTTACCGAGGTGGTGGTCTTCCTCGATGAAATCAGAGGAGAGAAAAGGGTTGGTTTGAGATTAACCACCCTGGTTTTGAGGGATCCAGAACTCAAGAGGGTCATGAGCTCTGGTTGGCCCAAGTAGTGCTTGGGCCAGTGAAGATGAGCTTCATGGGGGCTCAAGGAGAGATTGGCGAATCAGGAGTTGATATCCCCCCAGTCAGTCATCTTGGAGTGGCGAGAAGAAGAGTTGGGAGTTCTAAGTGAAGATAGGATTTTACTCCTACCTGAAGCAAGCAATTACATCCAAAACCTATAATTTCACACTCAACACAGCGAAGGACCTGAAACCGAGTCCGATTAGTCTGGTTGATTTTAAGTGTGATTTTCAAGCAAATAGCAAAGGTTACGTGGCCTATAGCGAAGTCGGTTCAGAGCCGGATGCATCTTCCATGTTTAACCTGTCGCCTAAGATATATGCATCCTTCCTTTCTTCGCTCCCATCCCAAGTTGATGGATTCAAAGACCTGCCCCTATCTACCTGCAAGAAGGCGGAGGCTGACAAGGGTGGAACCCTTTGGGGCTACTAGCAACTTGTTGCGAAGTACCGCTAGTTCACCCCTGACTACCTGTAAATAGGCGGAGGTTACTTGGTACTAGTCAGTGAACCTAAAAAAATTCAAATCGTGATATTTGCTAGGATCAATCGATACGTGATATGGAAGGTGGGCAATTGGGCTCTGCCTTAAGGTGCTCACACATACTCACGTACCATTACTCAGCCTGAAAACAAGGTCGGGGTTAATCTCCCGCAAGCAAAATTTCTGATTTTATTGATGTTTTTGGGTCAACAATGTTAGCAGTCCCGGTTTTAAGTTAAGTTATCACTGGTTAAGTCCAATCCACACAGCATGCCTATCGTCCAGTCCCAATTTCCTTTTTACTTAAGTTTTGAAAATCCGAGAGAGAGAGAAATCGAGAAAAGCCGATGCACGATAAATCAATGATGTGTATGCTGAGTGTAGAATACTTACAGTAATCTCTACTTACACTGATCTCTTCGCTTTTATGCAGGATGCAGAACAAAATTGAAATCTTTTATACTATATGCAAATGCAGACGACAAAATCCGCTCCTAGACAGGCAGTTCTATTAGCAAGTGAAGCACTGATTTGATTTGACTAGATCTCCGATCTAAGTACGTCTTTTAAGTGTAAAGTGTGATCCTAAAGAATTACGAGCCCAAGCAAATCCTAGAGTGTAGGAGACAGAGCAGAACAGAGGACAAGATTTTCATTATATAAACTCATGGTGGAGCGAGGAGCCGCTAGTGCAAGCCTAGTCTAAAAAATCAATCCACACAACACACGGGGACACGTTTCTACTATTTTTACATGCGAGAAACCAAACGGGAACCGCTAGAAATAATTTAAAAATAATGAAAAATAAGAAAAATAAAAATTACAAGTCCTCACAATCAGGGGTCAGACTACCTGGGGATGGAAAATCAAGCACTCAGAAATTAACTAGAAATTAACCTAAGACGTGCCTCCCCGGCAACGGCACCATTTTGAAGAGTCGCATGCTACCCTTGTTAATTTAATCAAATTAATGATTAGAATTAATTTCTTGTCATGTGTTGTATTCAGGTAAATACATACTAATAAAAAACTACTTTTAATTAATGTTCAATTAATCACGAGCGGTAAATTTATTTTACTAGGGAAAGCTCAAGGTCGAACTCAGGGAGGCAAGTGTCTCCTTAGGTAAATTTTAAGCAAATTTCAGAGGTCGGATTTTTAGAAGATTCTTTTCGGTATTTTTCAATAATTTTTATGCAAATTAAAAGAAAGATAATACAATTTTCAGGCCAGTTTATGAGTTAATTCAGAAAAGTACTCAAACTAAATTCAAAAATAAACTTGGCCAGAAGGTGAAATACAATGAAATTAAGCTACGTTAATTTTTTTGGATTTTTTCTGACATTTTATGAATTTACTGTGAATTAAATATGAATACAAGGTGATTTTTACAAAATACTTTTAATAAATACCAAGACACTTTATTTCTAGATATAAAAATTATCCTAGATAGATCTAAAGATGATGAATCAAAGAAAATTGATAAACCTAAAATTCTATGTGAATTGGACCTATTAAAAATCAATTAAGGAAATCATAAATTGATTTATTCAGACCTCGGGATGAGTGCAAATGCAAAGATTTTTGGGCACAATGTAAATTAAATTATCCTAAGTCTAATGTGAATTTTTGATGATTTTTGGAACAACAGAGAATTCACTATGAATTAAAAAGCATCAAATGGGAAAAATATGGATAATTTCACCAATTTAATTATAATAAAATCCAGTGATGTCATAAAAATTAGAAAAGGGTCACATACGAAAGAGGACAAGTTAAGCTACACAATGCAATTTTTAGACTTGAAAAATAACGACAAATGAGTACCTAAATATGCGTGTAAAGATAGGGACTAAATTGCAAATACATAAAATAAATTACTAAAATTTAAACATGCTGACAGAGACTTTAATGCAATTATCTATAATACGGGGGACATGTATGCAAAATATCCACAAAACACGTACGCCTCACATAATGCTCCTGGTAGGGACTGAACTGTAATTTTCAAAACCTCCATGGGCCTCAATGCGAAATTCCCAGACCGCACGTGAGAAATACGTGGGGTCCCAGGCTCGGGAGACGTCGGAGGCTCGGAGGTTGGCTTGGGGGAGCTACATGCTCGGACGTGTTTCTTAGCCGAAATCGATTGAACAACATGTCCAACATTCTGATTTTGGTTGTCGACCAACGAATTTTCATCGATTTTTTGCGTCCAACCATGCTTGGACTTTCAGGGATGCTGTAAGACACTTCTTGAACATTCGTTGCTGCGAACGAACGTACGGGCCATGAGATATGCAACTTAGATTGAACTGCAAATGCCAATATGCAACAGGATCGTCGGGGCTCCGAGCCTAAAGGTCAGGGAGGAGGCTCGGAGGAGGTGACGTGGCACGCCCGGAACCGTTAGATCGAGCGAAGATCCAACGGTATCTGGAGCTCGCTGTGGACGATCGAGGGTCGTTAGATCATGATGGATCCAATGGCATCTGGATCTCGGGTAAGAGGCGATGTGGCGTGATGCGGAGTGTGGGATCCTCCTGATCCGACGGCTACGGGTTGATGACAACGTGGCTCGTTCAAAACCGTACGATCAAGGGGATCGAACGTCTATTGTGCTTTGTGCTCAAACGGTTCGCTGCCTCCTACGACAAAGGTGGCTGCGCTTTGGCGAAGCCCTCCTGGCTCCGCCTTCTCCTCCCGTCATCGATGAAACTTGCCGGCAGCTCCCAAGTAGCTGGGAAGGATCGTGGAGGCGTCAGGTAGCCGTCGGAGGGTTTGATGGGACTGAGGAGGTCCGTAGGCCGGAGACAATGAATGTCGAGGGAGCTCTGGCGAGGCGTCTGGCCAATCAAGGGATGAGTTCCTTCAAGGGGTTAGCTAGATAGTCGAGGCTTGCAAAGTGCTCGTGGGGTGAACGAGAATGTAGAGGGAGGCCTGTAGTGCGGTGAAGGTGTCTGGTGGTGCTGCTCCGCCACGGTGACGGAGCTTGGGTCGGAGTAAGGTGTGGTGTGTCGTCGAGGTGACTGAAGTGGCATGTGAAGATGTCGGCTCCGAGGCGGAGCTCAGAGGATGGTCAAGCGAAGGTGAAGATGAGCGGAGGAGGCGAATAAAATTTGAGAAAAAGAAAGAAATGAAGAAGAAGATCGGAGGGAAGATGAAGGTATCTACCTGGGGAATAGAGCTTGGATATAAGCTCATGGTCGTCGCTCGAAGGCCGGTAGGGGTTCCCGAGCTCGTGCAACTCACGGGATGGGTTGCGATACAACGAGGTTGGCCGTGGATCTCGCCGGAGAAGAAGCTCGATTTTCGCTCGGTTTCAGACCGAATTACTGTCTCTAATAGGTGGAGACGAGCTCAGGGTTTCTCTCTGTAGTGGTGGATGGGGTCGACGGTCGACAGAGATGGATTATCTATAGGGTGGAAGTGGCGGTGACAGTTGATGGAGGGCGATGTTGGTGGAGGTCATGGGATGACGTGGAAGCGGGTTATGGTGATCATGGAGGTCGGTGAGAGTTAAGGTAGAGTGGATACAAGGTGGAGGTGTTAAAGGGCGAAAAGGGTTACCGGAGTGGTTCCCAAAATAGGAAGGGGGCGGCTCGCGCGCAAGGTGGGCTACGTGGGTGCGGGCCTTGCGGGATGTAGAAGACGATGTCTCAGCCGTTGGATCTCACGATCCAACGGTGGAGACTTAGGTGATACGGGACAGCTAGGATTTGATCAGAGGGGTGAGACCAAGGGCGCAGGTCGTACCACATGGCGGGCAGAGGGTGCGGCGCTGGCGTGTGGCTGTGATGATGCCTGGGGTTTTGATCGAAGGGATACGATGGTGCCACGTGGAGGGCATAAGTGAGGCGCGAAGGGACGGCCCTGATTTCATCTGGGCTCGATCGAATGGCTGAGGAGAGCTGCGAAAATGGAAGGCCTATATTGGGGGAGAGAGAGAGAGATGAAGAGATCGGACGGCGGGGAATGGAGGGCGCGTGGCGCACAATGGATGGGCCGCGTCGCGCAATCAGAGGGTGCCATGTAGCCTGCTCTGAATGGCTAAAAGAGAAAATAAAATTAGAGAGAGAAGGAGGCCGAATTTGGAAAAACTCAAAACATGAAAGTTGTAGATGTCGATGAGATCTACAAGTTTCATGCTGACCAAATTACGGACATGAGGTCAAATAAGATACAAAAATACAAGAGTACACATATACATACATATAGCACATAAAGGGTCCCAAAAAACCAAGTTTTGCATACGAGCTCCGATTTAAATGAAATTGGTCTCATTTTTAAGGTCTCTGAATGTGTATTAATTTGAAAGTGAGTGGACCTAGATCGGAGGTTGTATGAGGTAGATATTTGCATTCTAAGGTCTGGGGTCTCCAACTAGGTTTGGGATTTTTATTGGGTATTTTTACAAGATAAAAACCGTGCCCCTTTTCCTAGTATTATTAATTAATAATATACACAGTATAGGGTCAGTTTTATTGCTTTTTGGAGGTGGTATAAAATACAGATAAATAGGTGAATATTTTATAGGTGAATTAGGCTTCTTATTAAATGCAAATATGAATGCTAAAATGCATGTATTATGTATGTCTGCCTGTATGCTAACTATGCAAGATAAAGGGAAATATGATGCTAAATACTCGGGAACAAGGCTCTATTTTCAATTTTAAGAGTGATGAATCGCATATTCATCAGCAGGATGACTTAGCATCTTCTTTCAAATAGATATGGTGTGAACACAAGGCAGGATTTATCCCACAGAGATCTGATACATACCAACCAAGCGCCATGCAGTTCTTCTCTAAAACCTCGATAAGTCGAGATTCTTGCTCCGGAGTCAGCCTGTTGCTGATGATGACTGGATACATCTTTTCTTCACCCGCAAGGAAAGCATACTTCAGGACTGATGGAAGTGGCTTGAGTTCCGATTCTGATATGGCCAACGTATCAGCCACTTCGGAAACTGCACTGGTGGTGGGTGATACCGCTTGAACTTTTGTAAAGATACTGGCCTCAAAATTCTGTTGAGATTCTAACAATATGCCGAATAGTTCTGCATTTGGCTCATTGTGTTCGGACTAAAGAGAATTATATGAATCAAATAAGTGCATCAGCAAGTTGGAGTCTGTCTCCCAAGTATCATCGGAGCATGTGTCGACTGTGCTTTCCAAGTCTTCCTCTAGAGAGAGGATTTCTTGTGTCCATGAATCATCCAAAGAAAGTGTTGTATCTCTGATTTCTGCAATGAAGTCACAGTCTGCTTCATGTGTTGCACGGCTCTCATCAGCCATGACTCTTGGCTCGTGGATCATGTCTATAGTGATTTTCTTTCCGCCCGAGTAGAAAGTGATCTTGCCTGACCCGTAATCAACCACGGCTTCTGAGGTGTGCAGGAACAGCTAGCCAAGGATGATAGGGGTTTGGAGTAAGGGTGCGGGGGAGTCCATATCAAGGACTACAAAGTCAACTGGGAACTGCATTTCCCGTACCTTTACCACAACGTTTTCCAAAAGACCTCTGGGTTGCTTAATAGATCGGTCAGCGAACTGAAGGATCATCCATGTTTGCTTGAGCGGACCTATCCCAAATTCTTACAGTATTGATGAGCGCAGAAGGTTGATGGAAGAACCATTGTCAAGCAGAGTCCGCTCGAAGACTTGATCAAAAAAAATCACAATTGATAAGAGGTGCTCTGTTATACTACTTTTTTCTACAGGAGGCTGCTTTTGGTGTCTACAGTGGTCATGGTGAGGATGTGCTTCTCAACCTGTCTGCATATGTTCTTTCATGTTGGGCAACGCTTGCTTGTACATTCCTCTTTCAATCCTTTCTTTACAGCCGGCATGTATTCCATGGCCTTCATCAGAGGAATCTCAACAGTCAAGTTATTGATGATATCCACAACTTCAGAATCAGATAAGAAACTTTTTCTATTTGCAATTTTTTGGGTTTTTCTATTGCATAAGGAAAAGGAAAATGTACATTGCTGAAATCTGAAATAGAGATTTTATTTACAACAAAATCATCGTCCACAAAATGTTTACATACGGATCACAAAATGGAGTACGAGCTAGAAGCAGAGATGCTGGTGCTGGTGGACAGACAAAAAGTGGGGCCTCCGCTCCGCTGAGGGTACGGTTGATGCAGAAAATGATGATTCACCTGAAGATTTATTGTCCCCATTCTTGGTGGCAGGCCAAGGCAAGGCCCTACCGCTCCTGAGAGTGATAGCATCAGATAGAATAGTATTACAATCATCTAACTCTACAGGAATGGATAGGATATCACATTCTACCTGCTCCTTTTTCTTGAAGCTATTGGGGTTAGCTTCGACCTGCGCCGAAATAGTGGTCTTAGTGGCGGTCAGGTTATCTAGATTCCTGGTCATATCTGCTAGCCCTTTGATAAGCTAGGTCAAGCAATCCAGGGTAAGGTTCACGGGGTTTGACTCAGAAGATTCAGCATACAGACCACGTTGTTGTTACATGTGCGGGAGCTGGGACGACGACTGTTAGTGGTGTTGCGGTGGTGGAGGAAGCTGAAACTGATTATAGGAGGGAGGAGGATACTGTTGGTATTGCTGAGGTGGGGCAGCCGCATACTGGTGGTATGGTGGTGGCTGGCGATACTGCAGCTGCTGGTAGTGTTGATTCTGCCTCCATTGATTGGCGTATTGGGAGGCTGATGGTATTGCGGCGGTGACTATGAGGATTGTCCAAAACGACCACCATGTGGTTGGTGGTACTGTCGGTTGGTTGGTAGCTGGCCCTGAGGGTGTCTGGTAGGACGGGCCGGCTCTGCATCATTGTTCCAAACCCCGTTGACTTCTTGAATCAGGGGTGGTGGTGGGAAGGCCGGATCAGATGCTGCGGGAAAATCTGGCTATTCTACAACCATCTGCTACTGTGGTTGGCCCTTGTCAGGTGCCTATACGTAGTACACGTGCAGGACTACCGGTGGCTGTTGGCTCGACTGAGGCTGATGTGGTGGTGATGTATCATCCTTCTTCTCAGCTAGAGCATCTGTAGATGGTCATGCTGACTAAATAGAGTTGATGGTGCCCACCAGCAGTTCCAACTGCTTGGTGATCTGATCCAGTTTATCAAGATTTTAAGTCCTCTTTTCGATCACAACGAGTTTCTCGAGGTCCTGCGATCGCTTTTCAATGATATCAACCTTCGAGAGATGGCTCCCAATAATGCTAAGGTTGGAGCTCTCGTCTCTCTCCGCCTCTCCGGACACTGCCATGTGTACTTGCTTCTGGAGAATCTGGGGATGCTTCTGGTACGCCTTGGATGAAGAGAGGGAGGCCTCTCCCTCGGCCATTTCCTCGAATATCTACCAAACTACGTCTTCTTCCTTGTTGAAATGTGAGCCCCCACAGGTTGCGTCAACGAGCCTTTTACTTTCTACATTCAGGACCCCAAAAAATGTTGGACCAAGCTGGTCCTTGGAATCTCATGGTGAGGGTATTTCTCCTGCAGATCAGTGAACCTCTCCCAAGCTTCATGAATGGATTTGTGGGCTCCCTGAGAGAAATTGTTAATTCAGGCTCGCATCCGATTGAGCCGACCGAGAGGGTAGAATTTGTGTAAGAATGCAGACTTCAACTCCTCCCAAGTCGTCACAACGTTCCTCAGATGGTTGACCCAGTAGAGGGCCTTGTCCTGTAGACTGAATGGGAATGCCATCATCTTTACAACATCAAAGGAGACATTGGGATAGTGAGTAGTGAGGCAGATGCGTGAAAACTGCTGCAAGTGAATGTAAGGCTCTTCATTGGCGTTTCCATGGAAAGAAGGAAGAAGAGCGAGAAACTGGGGCTTTAGCTCAAAGTGAGCGTGCACCGGTGGAATGAGGATCCCCTCGATCATCTGGCTGTCTCCAGGATTGTATATCTCTTTCAGCGTGGGTTTTGGCCTCCCTTGTTCAGGATCTTCTTCATCATCTGGGTTATCATGGGACCCATCACGGGGTCCACGACCTCCTTCTCCATCGGGTCTGTTCATCACATCATTCAGCATTTCCTGAAATGCAGTTTGTGCTAGGGCTTGCTCTGTCAGCTGTTGTTGGATAGCTTGGATAGATGCCAACAACTGTGCATTCACCTGATTCTGATCAGGCATTTGTCCTTGCTCTGGCTGAGGATCTGAGGAGATGAATTCTGGATTGGAATCCAGAGCATGGTCTGTCTTCTATCGGCAAGATGAGAGAATCCCAATCAGACCACTTTCAATATGTTCCCAGCTACCAGAATGAGTTGTGGAATTAAGGTCAATCTCAGAGTGTTGTGAATAAGAAAGGATACGGACTGTAATCGACTCCTATTCACAACGGTGAAAGTGGGACAAGAGTGATCTCGGTTTATTAGGTGGTCAAAAGGAAGGGTAGAAGAGGAGGAGTCTGGAGATCGATCCGCGAGGTCTGGATCGGGTTCTCAGGAATCGCCTTGAATTATTGACGAGGCCGAGTCCATGGAATTGATGTGGGTGTCAGCAGGGTCCTGATTAAGCTATCTATGGATCGGCTTCATGAAGCAAGAGGGAGATTGATGCAGGAAGAAACATACGGTGGTCAACGAGGAATACAATGGAGTGCAAAACAGTAGAAGACTCAACCGAGGGGGGTCAAAGGGAGAAACACATGACAGAATTTGCACGAGTGTGCGGGACTGAATCTTTGAACCTTAATATAGATCCATACAAACACAATACAAAATTTGATTCACCAAATCATGCCGTGTGAAGCCGTCAGAGTTTGGCTATTTATTATCTTTTCATATTTAGAGTTGTTATTTTAGGCATATCTTGTAACAAGTCCTTAGCACGCTAACCTTATAGGAGAGAGACTACTATCAGAATAGTATCTCGTACTTGTCCTCCTCCTTTGTAACCTGTAGTTTGTACTTTTTGAGGTCCTTGTAACCCTTCATGGATCTCTACTCAACCAAAGAAATAGAGAGAGGAAGCCAATAGGCAAAACCAATACTTCGGTTCTCGCTCGGAACGGAATCACCCGTGAGCATGCAAGAACCTATTCGGATGCAAATTGATGAGACAGACACCCCCGTGAAGATGTGGCCTAAGCTCAGTACTTCATACCATGTCGGTGTTCCACACAAGGCGGGAACTACCATCGCTGACAAGGCCCTACTCGATCACGTACGATAGAAATGCCAATACTTCGGAAATCCAGGCGATACACAAGGCAGCTACAGATTGGGATTTGGTTTGTAATCCTTAGTGGGTCGTGCCTCGCTTATGGGAGGGGTTTTGGTCCCCTCCTAAGGTACCTGAAAACACGGCTTTATGAACCCAGTACAATGATAGTCCGTTACGAATTTTAATTAAGGTCAAAGTTTATTTAGCAGTCCCCTTGTTTTAATTTTTAGGTTCACACTTTTTTGGATTTGTTTCATACCAGCGCCTAACGTTTTTTTAGATTTTCATTTAAGTCATAGGTGCTCAAAATCAGAGGGAGATAGAGAAAAGGTCATGCAAGTCGATTCAATGATGGAGGTCTCACCACTGAACCTAATGATACATGCTGAGTTAGAAGACTTACAATGCATCCCAGCTCTCTCATGCGGTATGCAAAACAGAATTTTTAAACCTATCTACATGATGGTGTGCAATCGACAAAATCACCCTACACAGTAGCTGTTATTAATCGTGAAGGACTGTATGTTAACTATTTAAAAACTAACCCTAGAGTCCGATCTTGGAGACGTCTCGGTGCCCGCCACAACGGGTGTTGTTAGCATTGTATGACGTATCTCACGGCTTGTGGGTTTGAATTTAAACAACTAACATTTATTAAATTCGACTAGATCTATATGTAAGAGACTATAGGAACAGGCATTCTTATTAAGGTGTGGACCTAGTTTCTGAGTCAAGCAGCCTAAATCTAGGGACTCCATGCACATAAAACAAAGTAAAAGAAGGCTGAAAGCTCATAACAGCAAGAAACAAAGAAAAGGAAGGCAAGAAAATACAAAAAACTGTGACGAGGCCTCTAGGTGAACAGTCACCTCGGCACTGGACCTCATTGTGAAGAGTAGAGTCCAAGTTATATTACATGCCAAAATTATCTCTCTCTCTCTCACTGTAAATTACATAATTGCATTTTTTTCTATGCTAATCTCTCTCCTTTCTCCCTTGGTGCTCTCTCCAGTTGGTCATAGAGAGAAGACCAGCCTCCTCCAAGCTTGGCTGCATCGGCTTCCTAGGAAACCGTCCTCGTGTGGTGGGCCCTCGCATCAAAGTTGCAAAAATATGGCATTAGCATTTATAATCCGATAATCAAATCAATAATTAATGAATGAATAATAAAATAAATCAATGAGTATTTACAACAATGCTCAAAGAATTAATATGAAATATTTACAACATCAAGGCATATCAATTATTAGCAAAAATGATTATAAAAGAATCAAAGAATCACTTTACAATAATGAATCAATTAATGACTATACAATGACTGGTAAACATGGATACGCTCATTGCTCCCCAGCAACTACGCCATCTGATAAAGAGGTTTTTCGTGAGAGTCTGCTAATCTAACCCAATTAGCGTCACTGATGTGACCACTCAACAAGACACCCCTTTAATCAGCAATTAACCCACAGTAATTAATGAAGCAATGAATAGCAAGAGTGTGGAATTAAAACTTATTTACTCTACCATAAAATGCATAGCAAGCAAGCATGTAGAGGTCGAACCACATAGAGCAAAATGGTAGCTAGGGGTGTAAGAAAATTCTCAAGTTCGATATTCGCTCAAGTTCGGCTCGCTAAAAGTTCGATTAAGATTCGGTTCGGAAATAAACGAACCGAACCTGAACACAAGTTTAGGCTCGATTAAATAAACGAACCGAACATAAAAATCATAGGTTCGCTTAGGTTCGATTCGTTAAAAGCTCGATAAACATATACATAAACATATTTACAAATCCTTATCTGTAGAAGTGGACTTATTTTGAGATGAGTGGTTTTTATCCCCAAGGTAAGCGAATTTTGTCTAGAGATAACTAGATATTTACGAGATAACTAGGTTTTATCTCGGTATAAACTATCCAAAAATAAATAGCCACATCGTGTTTACAACATCTATCATCTATGGTCTAGTACTTTTCCCTTCTTTGTCTTCAAATCAACAGAACAAGTACAAACATTACTTATCGAATATCTCCACATTATTCTTATTCCTTATCCCCATCTGAATAGATATAAAATATATTATAATTATACTTTTTTCAAAGAGACGAATCCTTATTGATCTAATTTTTTCAAAAGATGAAGATGAGTTAGATAAAGAAAAAAACTAAATGAATATTTATTCTAACTGTAAATACACATATATATTTCCATTTCTCTTATTTTCACTCCCTCTTATTAGAGAATTCTTAAGTTCGATATTCGCTTAGGTTCGATTCGTTTAAAAAGAGGTTCGATTCGGATTCGGTTCGAAAATAAACGAACCGAACCTGAACACAAGTTTAGGCTCGATTAAATAAACGAACCGAACCTAAAAAATATAGGTTCGCTCAGGTTCGGTCCGTTTACACCCCTAATGGTAGCCTACGGTTATCTATGCACCACCAAGTCATTTATTTGTATAATTCTTTTTGTGGGTTTTTTATTTTATATCTATATTTTTATTTTTTTTTGTTTTGTAGTTTTGTATTTTCTTTTTATATTTCCATTTTTTATATTTTCTTTTTCATTTAAATATTACATAAATATAAATATGTGCATAGGTATATATGTATATGTATAAGTATAATATAAGGTACATATGGGTACTATATGCATACAAATGTGTAAAAATACTCAAAATATAGTCAATAAGATATTTTTATCATTTTATATTTTTCTAATTTTTTGTTATTTTTATGGATTTTTTTTCTAATTTTTATGTATTTTTAAAGTCAAAATTATCCCAAATATGGGATTAATAAATAGTCCAAATTTATTTGGGTTTTAAAAATAATAAATGAGTCCCAAATATACCTAAATTAGTTTGAATATATCCATAATAATATATAGATAATTATAAAATAAAAAACATATTTTTTGGTGATTTTTTGAAATTTTTATATTTTTTGTTGGATTTTGGAGCTTTATGATTTTTATAATTTTATTTTCTTATTTTTAGGGTTTTTTGGTTTCTGGACTTAATAAATATCAAAATATACTCTATATATTTTTTGTAATTTTTCAAAAAGTTTTTATATTTTTTTGGAATCTTTATACGTAAATAGGGATTATTTAGGCTCCTTTTCAGTTTAATAAATGGGGAAAATGTAAAAAAAGCCAATGAAAAATATGGACGTGAATCTACAAGGCATAAAGCATTTATCCCTATTTTCGCAAATTTTAGGAGCATTGTTGGTATTTTTAATAAGTAGATAAGCCATACAAAAATACATTTCCTAGCAGGGGCATTTCCGCATATAAAATTAACAAAAGGGGGCTCTGTGCAAAAATACCAAAGTTTACAATGTTTATTTAATTTTTAATGACTAAATCATAATTTCAAAACCTGCCAGGGCCTCTACGCCAATTACCCCCATCACATGGGACTACACGTGATGTACGCTAGAAGGACCAAAATACAAATATTAAAAGGTCCAGGGGCCTCCAAGAAATTTTCACAAAAATATAACACATGGATTCCATTTTATTAAACTTTTTAGAAATACAAAAACTTGTAGGGGTGTACATGCAAATTTGCCACCTCACGTGGGACGGCACGTGAGGTGACGTGGACTGGACCTAAGTGCAATTAAAATAAGTACAGGGTCCTTCAAGAAAAATGCCCACTTATGTTATAATGTAGCATTTATTTACATGACTAAATAATAAATACAAAAAGGCAGGGCTAAGATATGCAAATTACCCCATATAAGGCACGAGCGGACAACTGGATGATGTTCACTAATACGTGTGTCGTTCTTCCGACGGTTGATGGCGATTCGCCGATGAGCGGTGGAGATTAGATCCGTGGAGAGGATCTGACGGTCGAGACGAGGCTCCATCAGACGACATTTGTAGCATCTGGGACTCCTCCCCAGATCAGACTGTTCTGAAGGTACTCGGAAGAACAAGGAAGAACCCCATTCCTCCCGAGATTGGATTCGATGCAGTGTGCGCATTAACTCCTCCCACGAGCTACTGAGGGTCCGAGGAACAACCTGGGGACACAATGTATCGCCTAAAGGACTCTTAAGAGCACGAGGCTCGGCGAAGCTCTCCAGCATGGTCCGTGAAGAAATGGGTGCCCATGTACTTCACTTTTCTTCAAAACTCGACCCTTGAGGGTTCTTTGGCCCTCCAGACCTACAAAGGGTATACGTACAAGCACACGGACGATCTGGCGGCCTTATTTGGTGGTGAAATGGCACAGAACGGGTAGGGAGGAGGTGCTCCGACGAACAGCGGAGTGGAGCATCTAGATCTCCAGATCCACTATGGATCTAGAGGGGGCGAGATGCGTGGAATGATCATAGAGGGATCAAGCGTGAAATGGGCACAGGGAACAGGGTTGAGAAACGCAGAGAATGCGCGGAGGAGCTCGTCGGAGCTCAACTCCGACGAAGTATGAGTTTGAGTGATTCAACTAACCTAACCATCTAGGAATCAAGCTAATTACTGGAAATGAAAACTAAGATTAATGTGAGCAAAATAAATAATAAAAGCATAGCTCCTATACCTGGGGTATGCCCAGGGAGCAGGGTCGCCAGTGACGGTGGACGTGGGTGCACCCCGACCTCCTAGAGCTTCACCAAAACACGCACCACCTCCTTCTGTCACGAAGAGATGTTTGGGATTCAAGGCGAGGGCTCCTAGGGCTCTAATGGTGACCAAATTTGGAAGAGGAGGTGAGGGCATTATTTATAAACGTTGCTAAGCACCCTTATCGGCCGTGGCGAATCAAAGAAGATTGTATTTTTAGGTGATATACAGTGGTAGTGTGGATCTCTGATGATACATGATCATTTTGTCTTCAGAACGCGAGATCGATAGATGGACGAAATTCCCGAGAAAATAGGGAGAAGATAGGAGAAAAGAAAGATCTGACGTCCAAGAGCTTGGATGGGACAATTGACCAGAGGTCAACGGTCAGAACTCTGCCTTTGGGCCACGTCAGATCACTAAACGACAAAACAGCAGTTTTTATTGGAAAATAATTATTGAAAATAGTAAATGATTTTATTAATTTGTGTGTATAAAATAAAATCTTTAATGTTTTTATGTAGTATTTTTTATGATTTTTATTTATTTTTTTACTTTATATATTAGTAATTAATTTATTAGTGTATTTATAGGTTTATTCGTCTATGATTTATAGATTTTTATTTTATATATTTTACTTTATTTTTTATTCTTTATTCTATATATTTACAACTTATTTTTGTGAGTATAAAGATATTTTTATTTTATTTTTATGATGTTATTTATACCCTTGAATAAATAGATATGTATATTATGTAGGTATGTTTATAGATATTTTACCTATGTTTTGACATAGTTTTATTTTATTTACTATTTTCTTTTTGGTTTTATTCTAATTTTAATGTACACATATGCTATGAATAATGTTTACAAAATTACAATAATATAAATTTGCAAAAAAATTAAATAATGAATAAATTAAATTTTAATCGGTAGAATGTACAATAGGTGCCCAAAATCTAACTTTCACATAGTAAATACAAAAAATATAAAAACCGCCACCACTAAATAGCTTGTGAAAATTTAATATAATTATAGGTGATTTTTCTATGTTTTGAGTTTTTATCTGAAAGATATGGGTCTGTGAAGTTTGATCTTTGGCTTTTTATTTTATGTATAGTATGTACAGTGTGTATTATTTTTGTGCAAACTCAATTTTTTATTTTTATTTACATTATTATCTACAACTTTCATGTACAAAGTTTCTTTGTTTGATAAATAAATAATAAAGAATAAAATATGTGTTAAAAATACATAATTAAAAGAATAAATAAATGGTATTTTTTGCCCTTATCTTCTCCTACTTTATTTCTTATCGACCAATTCCATTCTAGACTTCGTCTCGGGGTTAAATATTTTATTCCTTTTTCTTTTCTTCTCTTTATTTATAATTTTAGCATTAAAAACCTTATTTTATGTATAAATAATACAGTAAATGATGAATGTTATTATGCATAAATTGATGCTATTTACATGCATTAGCTAGGGTTTTTAAGGGCGAAATGATAGAATAAAGTGATGAAATGGAGATTCATCAGGTACGGACACACTTTTTTGGGGGTGGTGATTGCTCCCTTATTACCTATTTATTATAATTGTAATTAAAATAAATTATTTTGTATCTTGATAAAGGGATATAATTGATTTATTTTAATTAAATTAGTTGTTGCAAATTTGTACCAACAAATCATGGTCATTGACTAGTAACCTCTTAATCTAAACTGTTGGATTAAAAGGGTACATGAATTGAGATCCATATACATCCAACTAGTATAAAAGGGAGGGTAGCCTTGCCTTATAGACGATCATCATTCCAAGAGGAAATAAACTCTCTCCATATCTCTCTCATAGCTGTTCCCCTTTTCTCTCTATCAATATTGTGGACGTCAACATATTGACTTAGAGAAACTCGTAGTCGTCGTGATGTCGTTTGCTGCCGATTGACTACTCGTGGATCTATGTCTCCTTCGGTGCACCTCGCTCTTGGAAAAGATGTCGGATCTCAGGAGACGAGATCAAGAGATTTGTCACTTGTATCATCAACTTAGATTGTGAGGATCACGCATTTCATCAATACGCTCGCAAGCATCTCCTCTATTGGATCGAACTTGAGACAGTAGGTCTCTTAGTTTAGAGACTCGATCACAATCAAGCTTCAACATGTACTCCTAATACCCCTTTATGGTTTATATTAAAAGGTCCGATAAGTGTTCTCAGATCATGTGGTTTCATCACCTTATTTTTTTTAAAATTCTGATGTCCCGAGCAACTAGCATGACTAATCGCTCCTGATCGCATATGATGTGATATTCATGATTATTTGATGCACTTAAGGTTTTTACATTAACCTTTAAGTGGTATCAGAGCTATAGGTTAGAGGTTTCGGATATGATCCATAAACCTAAGATGAGATGGGCATTTTCGGTTGTGCAGATTTTCATCGCATTTTGTTCGCGTAACCCTGTTTTGTGTGATTTTTCCCTAATTAAATGTCTTAAAACGTGATTTTATCAATTGGATTACGTTCCCCATCTTATAACAAATTGTAGGACTTGAGTTTGCGTGATTTGGAATCTGTTTGCTCAAGTTATGATCGTTTTAGTAGACATGTGTCCACTATTACGGGAATGATTTTTTAGAATGTAATCAAGAGCTAATCATGATTTAAAAAAAGGTTAGAAATACATGTTGAAAATAAATTGTAAAATCAATAAATTTAGTTTGCATGATTTGGAGTTTATTTGCTAAAGATTTGTAAATTTTAGTAAGCATGTGTCACTCCTTGAAACTTAACAAAATTGAAAAGAATCTTGTGATTGTCATTCAATTAATCATGTTAATTAATGGTTAATCTCATATAATAATTAATTATTAAATATTTGTGAAATATTTAATAAAGAGAATTATTTTTTGAATGACTATAGCCAACATGATAAGATAATTGATCTTGATGGATTTGATTATAATGAACTTTCCAATAAACATTAATACTTGAATAGAATTAGGGATTTATTTAGAAATTATCCTTATAATATTAATCAAATGATTTTGATAAATATAATATGATATAACTTCAATTTAAAGACCGAATATCATCTAAAATACAATATGAACAAATCACATTATCTTGACCTAAGGCAGATATGGTGTCTAGTCGGGGATCGTTGGGGTAGCAGGTTGCTTTGTGAGCAGTCTGTCCCACATCATGTGCATACTAGCCATGATAGTGGGTACGGAAATGATAATGCTTGAAATGATCATGCTGTATTTTTCTAATTATTAAATTTAAAATAATATGTATTTTAAGATTATACCCTCTTTCAAGTAACAATCAGGATTATTTGTCAGTTGTTTGAATTGAATTGATAATTGATTTAATACGATTAAATCAATTATATTTAATCAAACATTCTATTATGAATAGAGTAGTATTTCCTTGGAAGAATTAATTATGTGGATGTGATTCATAATAATTAATTAGAATTCAAACATGATATGGAGGATCACATAAGTGACATCCATGGTCTACCATCAATGCGAAGGGTTCTATCGTCAGAGATTATATGTAGGAGATGCATGTCCGAAGTGACAGCTTATGCATACAAGTGCATCTGGATCGAGCTCTTTGCTTGTCGAAAGAGTAAGTTTGTATGTGTAGTGATCCCAATATCGATCCCTTATATTATTGGGGTGATATTGGATTGCATATAGAGAGTTCTAGTCCCGTTGACGGCTGGTTCAATTAACAACTTGTCAACATTACCTTAGGGTGGTGAGCCCTTGTTTTAAGTACCGAATTGGGAAATGCATGTTGGACTTGCAATATGTAATGAATTCCCGTTTCTTTTTATCCGACCTGCAAGTTCTCATATTATTAAGATGTAACAAAGATAAGAAAGGAGATCCCATATCTTGCTTGAGATATAATGGTAAATGTATCTCTTACATTGAAAGTGAATAAAGGAATGAACTTTTATTGTTGACAAGGCAAGACAACTTCGATATAAAATTCCTAAAGCAAAGTAAAGTATGTATTTATGTAAATTACCTTATTTCAGATAAACTACATTCAATTCATTCATAAATATACTCAATAATAACCAGTAAAATATCATGGATTGGATCCATGATCAAGATATTGTACTTATTATTGGATACATAATGTATGTTGTTGCAATATGAAAGTTTCCTCATAATAATGAGGAATGATAATTAAATATATAATATAAGATCAATATAGAGTTTGTGTATCTCTATAATCTTGATCTCTCATCGAATGTGCTTTGGAAGTATCATGTTGATGATGATCGTAATTATCAAAAATCCTTATTAAACCAAGAAGATATTTTGGCAGACATATGTGCTCTCACATTTAATCATGAATGGCATGGTTCACTACATTATGCAGAATGCTAGCTAAATAAGAGAAGATGTACTCAAAATGTTTGAGTACCTTCTTAAACCAAAAGTCTTTAAGAGTCTAGATGGATGTAGATACGATGAGTGTCATCATTCTAGTGCATATACTCAAGTCATTCTTGAAGCTTCATAATATTCATATTGTATGAATTAAATGAAGTGTGTATAAATGTTGAATTGCTCTTATATTGAAATCTTTTGAGTTCAATATAAGAGATCCTTTGTCTTAAGCAATGGTTGTTTGTAGATGAAGAAAGTGCAGTGGAAGCATGGGTCTGGCCCAAGTAAGAAGGAAAGTCAAAGAGTTGATTGTACTTCTACGATTTCTGTACATGTGACATCCAAAGAGTTTGATGAATGCCAATATTGCAATAAGCTGATGTACTGATAGTATGATTATCTAAACTATCTAGGATCCTTAGAGAAGGACTTGGATAATGCGTCGACATATTATTCATCTACATGTAATCATTGAATTTAACTTGCTTATTAGATAAGATCAAAATCTAAAAATTGTATCCCATTCTTCTAATAATACTTGCAATTGGTTGAATATGTTTTAAAAGATTAGAAAATTTGATCGTAAGGTTTAATGGTCATCCACATAGATATTGATGCAACTATCTCCATTGGATAGATGAACTTCATATTTCAGTGGGAGAGCCCTTAGTCTTAGAGAATGTCTTTATGACCTAGATATTAGAATACATTCATTGTTTATTTTTAAATGTTGGGAATAAACATGCAATATGTAATAGGTATATCATAAGGAGTTAATATGGATATATTTCAGATGGTAATATAACATCTAGAGGACTCTAATAAATTATAAGATTAATGAATGGTTCATTAACATTTCTAAATACTGAAAATTAAACCTGATAAGATCAATAGAAGGACGAAGATCATTTGACAATGATCTAGCATTGAGTCTTGGACATATGTCTATTGATGAGATCAATAGACTAGTAAGATATTGAACTTTATATTGTATGAAGATTCAAGACTTACATACTTATGAATATTGAATTCAAAGTAAAAATGTCAAAGTGCACCCTTCTCTAGGAATGGTGTTAGATGTCAAGATATTCAAGGTCTCATACATATTTATGTGTGTGGATCATCTATATTACAATAAGCATTAATGATATGTGATATCAATTGATGATTATTTGTAAATGAGAATTCTTCCCTTCACCTTAAAAACCTTTGAGATGTTCAAACATTTCATAATTTGGGCTTAGAATCAAAGTTTAAAGGAAGGTGAAATGAATTTGGTCTAAACAAGGTAGCAAGTACCTATTAGATGAATTCATGGAATATCCTATGGAGAAAGGAATGTTGTTCCTATCTCACTTCTCCTATACATCTAAACTCGATAGAGTTGTAGAGAGATACAATTGGATCATCTCTGATATGATTTGATCATTGATGAATCTTAACATAATTACCTCTTAGTTTCTGAGTATATATGTAGTAAAGACTACAATATATATATATAGGGGGCAATTCGATGGATGACTGCGCTATTCTGTTTGCTGCACTTTGGGCCATCTGGGGAGGGAGAAATGATTTAGTTTTTAATAATCAAAGATTTTATTCAGAAAATGTAGTAGCCATGTACTTCTCCCTTTGCCGTCTTTGGACTGCAAGGTAATGTACTCTCTGTTCTGTTTTTAATCTAATATAAATCTCTATTGCGGTGGGTCCCACCTTGGGACTTCACCCTCTTCTTTCTTCAAATATATATATATATATATGGGTCATATGTGGCTGCCCCCGCCTTATTTGGGCAATTTTTTTAATTTTTTTTGAAAAATAACACCATTTACATTCATCCCTATATCCCTCCTATATACCATTCGAATTTCGTCAGAAACAGAGACTCCTACGGCCTCCATCCGGACAGTAATTTTTTAACGGTAACAGGATTTTTTTAAATCAATATCATCGAGATGGAGGCCGTAGGAGTCTCTGTTTCTGACGAAATTCGAACGGTATATAGGAGGGATATATGGATGAATATACATGGTTTTATTTAAAAAAAAATAAAAAAGAGGCCAAAAAATGGGGCAGGGGCAGCCATGTTGGCTGCCTTTTCCTATATATATATATATATATATATATATATATATATCCTTAATAAGATTCCATGCAAATATAAACCCAAAAACCCTCATAAGCTATGGTTTAGAATCTAGCCTAGTGTTGGACACTAGAGGATTTAGGGTTGCTTGGTCCATTACCTTGTTATGGATGCAAGTAAGCTGGAATCTAGCACCAGAGAGTGCTACTTCATTAGGAATATAAAGGATGGTATTGGATACCTACTTTATGACCTTGAGATTCTTAGATATAATCTTTAAGGATATGATTCTTAGAGGGTAACTTTCTTGAGAATCAAGATGAAAATAAAGTAAAGAAACTCATTGAATCTTGGGAAGAAAATGAGGCTCCTAAAATCAGAAACTAAAAAGGAAAATTAAAGATGAAACACTCATACCTCTTCAAATTAGTTTGAGGAAGGATTCCATGTGCCAGATAAGTCTGACAATGATCTGACTTCATATGATGAAGCTTCTGAGGATCATGACATGGAAAGATGGATGTTAGCAATAAAGTCTAAAGTAGAATTCATATACAAGTGTTTTTATACGGACCATCGAGGATCCACATATAAGGGTAAGACTTGTTAGGTGCAAATGGGTCTTCAAGAGAAAGAGGGAACCTAATGAGAAGGTAGAGATCTTCAAAGCACGATTCGTATCCACTAGATAACTACGAAGAGAAGACATCGCTTTTAACGAGACTTGCTCTTCAGTGACCTTGCTTAAACCCATCAGAATATTGCTAACTGTAATTACACAACTTGACTATGACATCTATAATATGGAAGTCAAGATTGCATTCCTCTATGAATTCCTCACCGAGGACATTCATATGAAATAGCCCCAGGACTTCATAATTGAGGAACGCAAAAAGTGTAAGAGAACTCCATCGATGGACTCAAATAAGCTTCTAGTAGTCGAAACATCATATTTACTGAAATTATAAAGGCTATGATTTCATATAAAATCTTGATGAATTGTATGAAGCTTAGTGGGAGTGTCATTGTGTTCGTCATGCTAAATGAAGATAATATCCTGATCATTTGGAATGATATAAGGATGATAATAAGTGCTTTATAATATGGTTGTTCCATACCTTGAGATGAAAGATCTCAAGGATACCTCTTAGATATTAGTTTTGAAGTTGCTGAGAAGTAAACAGAAGAGGGTGTTGAGACCGTCACATTAGTAGTATACATTGGACATGCTCCATTTTGGGAAAAATCCCAATAAAGGCTGCATATTCTTAAGATACGGTACTAACCTATCTGAAGGGATAACACCTCAAAGAAGCTGAGGGAGTGAATGCTAAAATCACTTGCCCTTGTGCATCGGTTATTAGAAGCTTAGTTTATGCAAGATGTGTACAAAAGTCATAGGTATGCCATGCAGTGGGAGTAGTAAGTTGTTACTAATCCTACTATGGAGATAAAATACTTGATTATAATAATAATAATATCTTCAATAATTACAAGACTTTTGAGATAATGATCTCAAACTCTTATCTTTAAGAACTTAAGACTTTATAGATAGTGATGTAAAAGGTCTTAACTGCATGTGTCTTATAAGTCTTAAGACTGGATATTAGTCTTAGAAGATAGAGATCTCTGATAATAAGGGTATTCTGATAAGGATGATATAAATTACATACTGATTATAATGATTATAGAGTTGAAGTGTCAAAGGCACTATAACTTCTTTAACAAGATTGAGCATGGGTTGCATAAGATGCAACATTCGCATTGGATGCGAGCACTGTTACTAGGAGATATGCAATTACTGTAAAAGTACTTGGCATAGTATCTCGAGAATAGAGTGACTATGCAGCTTACCAAGCTATTTTTCTTAATAGTTTATGATTAGCACATGAGTGTTGGTTTAAATATTAGCACGTTAATAGCTCTTTGGTCTAGTGGGAGATTATTGGACATGCAAACTTACTGCGTGCCATTATGCAATAAATGTTATTGCAAATATTATTCCCTGATCTGAAACGAAGAATAACTAATTTGCATAATAGGTCCCTTAGTACAATGAGGGATATGTACCATGGCCATCTTAATGATTATACAGTTGTTGATTCAATTGTTGAATCATAGAGGCCAGTGCTTGGATGAATATCTAAATATTTAGATTGATGACCCATCAAGCGCCATCAAATGATTATTAAGAGATTATTTCTAGCCTAAGTAGGAGATGGCAATCCTTTTTCTCATGGGTTGATATCTAACCGACCTCTTGATGAAGGTCCTCTACATAGGAATAGAGATTCGTAGGTGTTAGGTAAGTTAGGTCAAAGAGTTGACTTAACGAGATCGAGATAACCAAGACCTGTGTCGTATGTTGTTGCGATACAGCACGCATCTTCTGACCAGAGACATATGTGTTACCATATGTTTAAGTATGTACATTTGGCAGACCGATAGGTTGATGGCCTAATCAAGTACTATACACTGACACGTTGGTGTGCATACAAGGGCCTATGAGTAATACGATCTCTCAAAGGGATCATACATGTTCATTTGTTGAATCAAAAGATATGAGCTCACTCATGAGATATTGGGAATCAAATTCCATGCATGGTCGTCTCGCTTTGGAAACTTGATAGAACTGTAGGTTTCATATATGCTTTTGGAAAGTATATGATCAATACCTACGTATGATATATGTTTTTGGAAATTATATGATTGATATCAACTCCCAATGATCAAATGAGAAACCTAATGATAAAACCTGAAGGAGACAGTCTAAATGAGATCTAAACTTCAGGTTTATTCTAGATCTTCTAGTATGCTAGATGTACATGATTAGGAATACCTAAGAGTGATGTGATTATAAATGATTGTATAACTATAATACTTCCATTCCAAGGAAGTCGTGAAACAGGTTTGGATTTTAGTGATTCCTCTCAATGGAAAAGTAATCTAATCTAGGTCCAAATGTTGGACATTGATCTGAATACGAGAACACAGCCCACAAGGATGGAAGATTACCATTTCTATGGATGCAAGGCATCGTGTTACACTGTGGATGAGGATGTCACGGATTGTACAGATCCCATGTCCTTTGATGAAGCTATGCCTTCGTCTGAGTCGGAATCATGGTCGGCAGTCATGAGGGACGAATTGGACTCAATCGAACGAAATAGTGTATGGGAGTTATGTGATTTGTCAGAAGATAGGCAATCCATAGGATGTAAGTGGGTATTCAAGAAGTACCAAGTCGATGGTACTATTGACAAATACAAAGCCAGATTAGTTGCCAAGGATTATACTCAGCAAGTTGGAATAGATTTCCAAGAAACCTACTCTCAAGTGGCTAAGTTTGCATCCATTCGGATGATCTTATCCATAGTCGCAGACATGGATTTGGAATTATTCCAAATGGATGTGAAGACGGCCTTCCTTAATGAAGAATTAAAGGAGGAGATTTATATGCGACAACCCGATGGATCTCAGGTTGAAGGTCAGGAGAAAAAGGTCTACAAGTTAAGAATGCCATTATATGGCTTAAAGCAGTTTTCACGGCAATGGTATCTCGAATTTCATGAGAAAGTTATTCAATTTGGATTTGTTTCAAATAAATTGGATAATTGTGTGTATGTCATGAAAAGTGGGAGCAGTTTTACAATCATGTCATTATATGTTGATGACATTCTGCTTGCAGGTAATGACATACAAATGCTCAATGAAATCAAATAAAAATTGAGCAATGAATTTGAGATGAAGGACATGGGCGAAGCATCCTATAGTCTTGAAATTTAAATAACAAGAGACAGGGACTCAAGGACATTGAGCCTTAGTCAGGAAAGATATTTGCATACTGTATTAAGGAGATTTGGAATGCAGAACAGCACTCCAGCTCCAACACCACTTGTGATGGGAAAGAGACTTAGTAAGAGTCAGTGTCTCGGAAAGAGACAAAAACCTTTAGATGTACCATATGCACAAGCGGTGTTGAGTCTAATGTATGCAATGATGTGTACTCGACCTGACTTAGCATGTCCAGTAAGCTTAGTCAGTAGATATCAAAGTAATCCCGATCCAGCATACTGGGAAGCTGTAAAGAGGATTCTTCGATATCTGAAAGGGACATTACATCTGAAACTTGTGTATCAAGCATAATCGCTTGAGGTGGTAGGATACTCCGATGTCAATTTTGGAGGGGATGTGGATGATAGAAAATCCACATCAGGTTACTTGTTCATTTTTTGGTGGTGCAGCCATTTCTTGGGGTAGCAAGAAATAAGGGTGTGTATCTCTACATACACAGGAGGCTGAGTACATTGCATGTAGCATGGCCACCACTCATGCTGTGTGGATCAGACGTTTCTTAGAGAATCTACGCCTTGAATTGGTCAAAGGACCAATTGAAATGTATTATGACAATCAAGCTGCGATAAGCTTGATTAATAGTGGGGCTAATAGTTCTAAAGGAAAATACATTGAGATCCAATACCACTATATACAAGATATAGTGGCGAAGCAAGAAATCACAGTAACCTATATACCTACTAGTGACATGTTGTCTGATTCCCTAACCAAAGGAATAGCTACAGGAACATACATTAAACATGTTGGTTTAATGGGACTCAGTAATGTTTGAGTCAGGGAAGAGTTTTAATAGATAATGATCCTCACATGATAAATCTCGATGTATATATTAAACGAATAGTGGGAGTATATATGCCTTGACCACTTTGGTTAAGTGGGAGATGTAGAATGGAATATGACCAAGTAGGTCAAGAACTCCCGTCGGCCTTTGCGGAGCTGGCGATTACGACGATCGGGTCTCACGGAGGTCGTAACCGCAAGGGCATGATCGAAGGGGGCGGACGTGGCGAGGGCGTACGTCCTATATAAACCTCCCCATATGGTGGGAAAAAGCATCACCAAAACCCCGACTACGGGAGCCCCCTTCCGATATCCATCCCTCTCCCTATCTCTCTCGATCTCGTCCTCTCTCATTGAGAAAGGCGACATACCTTAAACCCAACCCTTCAGAGAAAAAAGAGCGAAGGCCTCGATTAAGGCTGCTAATCGAACCGAACTGTAACGAACGGACCTATGTTCGAGTTCGGTTCGATAAGGAAGTTTGAAAGTTCGAGTTCGAGTTTGAGTTCGATTCGATAAATGTTCGATAGGATGTGTTCGAGTTCGAGTTCATTTAGAAAACGAACGTTCGAGTTCAGTTCGATAACCGTTCGTTAACAATTTAACTTAACTAAAACTTGTTTATATGAACAAGTTCGAAACTGGAGTTCGATAAAATGGTTCGATAAGCAGTAAAAATAAGAAAAATTTCAAATTAAAGCGATACAAAGCCCAATATAACACCACAATTTCTTTAACCTCGACATTTACTGAGTGTATAAATACTAAGTTACATATACAAATACATACACATATACATACATCGGACTCGAACATTTATCGAACGAACATATGTTATGTTCATGTTCAGTTCGTTAAACTATTGAACTAAAATTTGAAGTTCATATTCAACTCGTTTAGAAACGAACGAACATTTTTTGAACCATTATCGAACGAACTCTAATCGAATACGAACATGTTCAGTTCGATTAGCCGCCATAGCCTCGATGGAACCTTAGAAAAGGAGCGGAGAAATCTGGATTGAGAAAGGAAGGCCTAACAGAGCGCAGGATTCGACGGAACCCTGGAAAAAGAGGAGAAAAGAGGAGTTATGCAACCATATGTCGTTATTTTGCAGTAGCAAACGTAGAAGACAACAACAGTACCTTCCACGGCCATTGAATCCAAGGCTGCAAGAGAGAGGGGGGTACCTCAACAATACCATATAAAAACTGGATGAAGGGGAAGAAACAAATAAGGATGAAGGAGAAGAATGGGGAAACATAAAAGAGCACCGAAAAGTAAAGTACGAGAAAACATGGGGATTGAATTGTTGTCCATTATTCTTGGAGAAAGAAACAGGGATAGCGCACACACGTGTCCCAAAAATAGAGAGAAGAAGAACGTCGTAGGTAGACAAATGGAAGGAGGGTTGTGAGGCACATCACAGATGTCAAGAGGGAGCGGGAGGCAGAAAAGAGTGAAAGAAGGGGGCACGTGTTGAGAGGAGGGAGAGGATGTGCTGAAAGGAGTAGAGAGATGCTCTCTTTTATATTACCAATAGATATTAATTCAATAGCTTACATCGAAACAGATGGCAAGCGGGTAACAAGCTGCGTTGCTAGTCCTTTTTGAATTTCAAAGCCAATCCTTTTAAACACTACATCCATAGATCTAGGGTCCATCACATTACAGTTCATCACTTTTTGGATCCTCTTTAAAAGCTCAATAGCTTCCGGTGCTAAGAAGCCAAAGGTGTCAAAACAAAAAGGGATGAAGGCATGTTGATTTTCCATGCATGCTTTCTCGTGCTTCCCCACTTTTGCTAAAGAAGCTTTAAGGGCAGCATGCCCTGCTGTGAAGGTCCCGCTCTTCAACCCCACCAACGGAGAAACTCCTGTCAAATCTACACAAGCATGTTTTCCTCCTATCCACACAAAAATCAAAATATCAGCATGTCTAATTGTAGATCTTCCCTCATGTGGGTCGATTAAAAAGTTCACTGGCGCCTCTTTCTTAGAAGCAATACCTGCACATTGGAGCACGTCAAATAAAATGTCTCTAACAAGATCGTGTCTGTACTTAAACCCCGGAGCTCCCTGCAATGAATTGCATGATCACCAAAATTATCTAAGCATACATTGCGACAAACTGGACAAACCTCATCAGCGGGAAATAACGGAATCATGAGACGATATTTGATACTACGGTACTCCACCGGTGACATGTGAAGTTCAAGTCCGTCTATAGGAAGGGTAAGGAGAAAATCTTGGGCATGATCAGCTTGAAGACACCGAAAAGCTGCCTTTTGTCTAACGGACATTTTAAACAGTATAGTCCAAGTCCGTCTATACTCTCTTTTAGTTTATAGCATACATTATTATACGCCTGTTCGTAATGCTATTTTATGGTCAATGCAGTGCAGAGTATAATTCTATAATCGATTTACAGTGTTCATTTTAGACATCCAACCATATTATACACAATATCTTTCCAAGTATATACAAAATAATCGAGACCGATCGCTAAGAACATGTTGGTTTTTTATCACTTGCGTCTTCTTAACTTTTAACTGATCCTTCTTTTTTGTAATATCTGGTGTATCCCTATATTCTCACAAAAGTCACGGTTTTGCCCTTTTGTAATATCGGTTATGCCTCTACTATACCTTAACGGAAGAGCAGAATTGTGAATTTTGTAGAGTAAGAATATAAATGATAATTTAAAAAGAGAGGAGGCACAATTGATATTACAGAAGTTAAAAAGCACACAAATAATAAATACCCCACATGTCCGTCTTGATATATATTTTTAATCAAACAAGTCTTTTGGCTCCAAAATGTTAGTTAACATCAGTTAATTGGCATGTAATATAAGAGATTCTCATCATCCATTTTGATTTGTTAATTCCGGCCATGAAAATTGTGTTGATCTTTGGATGGTTGTTTCGATTTGATGGTCCTTAAATTTGATTGGATCAAGTTAATTCCCAATTAATCGAGTTGGTCTCCAGATGTTCAAGATGGTCCTTACACTACAAGAAAAATGAGTTGTGGTCACGAAATGTGGCTATGGAAACTTGTGGCCACGATAATTCCGTGGCCACTAGTTTCTCGTAGCTACAAATCCGTGGCCAAAGCTTCATACAAGAGTTGTGGCCACGGCAAGTTCTGTGGCCACTTGTAGTAGCCACGACATATTCGTGGTTAGAGAACTCTCGCGGCGAGACTTGTAGCTACTGACCATGACATGTCGTAGCCAGAGCCCAAGTCCGTGGCCACAAGTCCCACATCCGTGGGTATAATTCTGTAGGCACAACTTATTTTCCTTGTAGCGTTATGACTTCGGTCTAGTAGCACTTAGAAATGTTATAGAAATCATTTATAATTGACAAAGATCCAAACGAGACATTATTCATAATCTCAAGAACACTATCATTTGGGGAGATCTTGCCATCATTATTTTTAAAGACATCGTGAAACCATCTCATACTGAAAAATTTTCTTTATAATGATTATAATTTGAAACTTGTCCAGAAAGCACTTTGAGTGCAATCTAAGCCATGAGAAAATAATTAAAACTCACGTATCTTTCTAACATCGATTTCTCTCAACCATTCGAAACTTAAGAAATTTGTAGAGTAGTTAGTTACCGATTTTCGTATTTTTTTCAATGGTTAATATTACATGGAAATTGATAGGAAACGGGCAACAAGCTACGTCGTCAATCCATTGAAATACAACATCTATAGACCTGTGAACCACAACATTGCTATGCATAATTTTTTGGACCCTCTTGAAGAGCTCTAACACTTCAGTTACCAAGAACCCAAAGGTATCAAAACCAAAATAGATGAATAAATGTTGATTGTCAATACAACCATTCTCATGCTTAGCAACTTTAGCTGAGGCAACTTTCTGTATTCCTACTTATCCTACAAATACTTGACAGTACTTGTAGTCTTTGAAACAAAGTACACATTAAACAATAAACTCAACAAGGCCAAGATCATGCAACCATGGTAGAAGCAATCATGTTTTTTCGCACATATCACTGCCTTTAAGACTATGGGGTCGGGCTTATCCTTATAGCCAACAAGGTAGTCGATCTCTAGGGCTGCCAGCGGCACGATTATCGCTAACTAGATCTTCATGTGTTACTACTAGTACTCGAAGTTTTGCCCCAATAAGCTTATTCCATATTAGTGAGATCCGTATAAATGTAACCTAAATATAGTATCTGATATAGCAAATGATATCAATCTCGACCATTTTATCAGGACAATTAGAAGTAATCGTAGTCCACATAATAAATAGAACAACATGTATATGACAATATAACATAGGATATATGTATTACTTCCATTAATGATCCATATCATTTCATTGTTCATGCAAATATTGGCAAAATAAGAAGATTGGTAAAAAAAGACATGATCAAACATGGAGTAAAGGGGCACAAAATCAATGTAGAATAGAAGTAGAAATCATCACCAAATTAATCTTAAAAGGAACTCTTGGAGAAATGACCCCCCATAGTACCAATAAATGGGATCCTAGCAAGCTTCTTCCGATGCTTCATAGTTAACTTCTGCAGCGATGCATGTCATAGTGATCATCCTTGAAAGTCACCTCACGAACAAGAGTCGAGTTCTCACAAGATAGAGAATCACTTAGAGAGAAAACATGAAGAGAGTTTTCGAAGAGGAGTCTATGTCCCTATCTTTATATGTTTTAAAATATGAATATTGATGCACACATAGATATTAACAGATGAGAAAAATATGTTATCATATCATAAAAAGGCTATGAATATAAAACAAATATGGAAAAATACATATAGTAGCATAAATATTAACCGAAATATATATGAATTGAACGACTTATCATTATATAAATATACTAAATGCATTTATTTCACAGAATTTGCAACAAATATAATGAAAAGGGTATAAAACGTTGTTCAATAAGAAAACTGTGGATATTAAATTAACATCTACATTTTACCCATTTTAGAATGCATACTGATATAAATGTCAATATATATTATTCAGGTAGAAATCAAATGCATATATTATCACACCTATCACACCCATTTTTATTTGGGATATTTACACCCATAACCCTGAGTAATATGGTAATTACCCCAGGAACCCTCGATAAACACGAATTACACCTAAAACCCCGAATAATGGTTAACCTTTACATGGCATAACCCTGTGTCAACTTCCGTCTTATTTCTCCGTTAACTCTAACGGAAAATGCCAATATTGTCCTTCCAAACCCATTATATTTACAACAAGATGCCATCCATCAAAACTGTAACGGAAAAAGTCTATTTTACCCTTCCAACTCCATCATATTTACAACATGATGCCATTCATGAAACAAAATAACCCCCTCCCCGTTCGTTCGTCTTCAGAGCCTCCGATCCGAGCTCCCCCACCTCCGCCCGAGAGTTCCCCTCTCCTCCCGCCAGTTGCCCGCAAGCTCGAGCACTCCTTTCCAGTGCGCCTGCGCCCAGCTCGAGATCTGACCGCCCGAGCCGCAAGCTCCGGACTCCCCTCGTCTGGGGGGACCCATCCCCCTCGCTCGCGCCCAAGCCCCAGGTCGCCCCCTTCCCCTCCGGCACCGCCCAGGTCGCCTCCTCGCCTGGGAACCCATCCCCCTTGCCCGCGCCCAAGCCCCAAGTCGCCCCCCCCCCCCCCCCCCATCCCTCCGGCGCCGCCCAGGTCGCCCACACCCCCCCCCCCCCCTCCCCTCCGGCACCACCCATGTCGCCCGCGCCCCGCCTGGGAACCCATCCCCTTCGCCCAAGCCCCAGGTCGCCCCCTTCCCCTCTGGCGCCGCCCAGGTCGCCCCCTTCCCCTCCGGCACCGCCCAGATCGCCTGCGCTCTTGCCTCGCCTGGGAACCCATCCCCCTCGCCCGCGCCCAAGCCCCAAGTCGCCCCCTCCTCCTTCCCCCAAGCCCCAGGTCGCTCGCGCCCCTCCTTCCCCTCCGGCACCGCCCAGGTCGCCCCCCCCCCCCCCTTCCCCTCAGGCGCCGCCCAGATCGCCCGCGCACCCCCCCTTCCCCTCCGGCGCCGCTCAGGTCGCCCGCGCCTCGCCTGGGAACCCACCCGCTCGCCCGCGCCCAAGCCCCAGGTCGCCCCCCTTCCCCTCCGACGCCGCCCAGGTCGCCTGCGCTCTGCCTCTCCTAGGAACCCATCCCCTCGCCCGCGCCGCCCCCAGGTCGCTCGCCTGGAACCCCTCCCACCTGCAATTTCCTATTCCAGATCAAGTCCACCTCCTCTTTTTTTTATTTTTTTTATTTTCGATTAATCTCAACCGTTAAATCAACAGATAGGTTAGATTAACTCAGCCATATGGTTGAGTTAATGAAGTTAACTAACGGAGGGTTATGGGAGTAAAACGGAGCAATTATTCAGGGTTTTAGGTGTAATTCGTGTTTATCGAGGGTTCTTGGGGTAATTACCATATTACTCAGGGTTATGGGTGTAAATATCCCTTTTTATTTCTACATAACAAATTAATGCAGAATATTACTTATTTAGAAATGTTAAATATGATTGAGTTACTTAATATCACAATTTGATTGAGTTACTTAATATCACAATAATAGAAGTATGTTTATGCTAAATGAAGAATTTCTCACGGGATGTTTTGATTAGTTCTACAATATTTTTAGGAATATTTATGTAAACATAGTTATGTGTGTGTGAGAATTTTTGTAAAAAGAAATCCTTGCAATATTAGTGACATATTTTGAAATCATTTCCTCTTAATTGTGCAATCAATAGAATTTAACAAACACTGACAAAAATAATAAATAATGGTAAAATAAATTAGATAAATAATGTCTTAATAGTTTGGCCCTCCCTAGTTAAAGATTGTTGGCTTCATCTATATGTGTGTAAGAGTGTGGGGATGTGAACATATGTCTGGGCGTGTATCGGTGGGTATGCATGCGTGTGCGGACGTGGATACATGCGTGTGAAGCAGTTCCATGGATCATAGGCTATGTTAGGTCTTGCGAGAATAAAAGATAAAATAGTTCCACTGATGGAGAAGGTCACAATACAATTTTATATTAAAGTCCGCACTGTTGCGCCATCAATTCTTATTAGCGTCCACTTGAATGCATATAAACATCTACCCACTGAAATCATCAAAGAGAATTATTGAGATCAACTAAATGGTTCCCAAAAGAATAACATAAATGAATAGTAGCATTCATAGTCCAATCATAGACACACAAAGCTGACGACTTTGACTCCAATCCAAATTGCTCTAATCGGTATCTGTTACTACCAGAGAGATCTGAACAGTGAACAGCAAGAACAGTGAACAGCAAAGAATTGAGAATGTTCACAGTTATCTTTCCAACTTTTTACATGGATGTGGAACTCAAAAATCATCAAAAAAGAGAATAAAAAGCGCTGACGAAGACAGCCTATTCTCAGCTCCAGAATATGGTAGTTGAGAATCTGAGATATACATTATATACATCAGCTTACAATTATGGTAACATCAACAGCGCCTGCACCCGCACCAGCAGCTGCAGTCGAGATCGCTTAGCTGGCCATGGTAAAGATCTTAACAAATGTTACCAGGATATTGGCTGCAGGCGCCTTGGTTTTTTCCCATTAAAAAGAGCATCAAGCTTAGCAATATATCACTTATACTTGTCAGTAGCGGCCTGTTCTTATTTCTTTATATGCCAACACCGGCCCCCTTTAGTGCAGCTGTTACCGTAGCTGATGCTTCTTCGAGTGTCCGCTGCTTCTTCACTGAGTTGAAGGCCTCTATGATATCTCCAGCTTCCCATTCATCAAAATCATCAATGCCTATCCCACACTCCAGGCCAGCACCAACCTGAGGATATACGAGAAAAATCTATAAATTAACCATGCCGATAACAATGAGGGGAAAGAAGCTGAAAACTAGTACAATTTGTAAGAAGTTTTGGTGTCGTTACAAGGCTTATATGCCCAGTTATCATCTGCTTTGATTTGGAAACTAAACGTCAGTAAGCCGTTAGTTTTGTTCACATCTTTTATTCAGGAAAGCAACACATGAGCAGGTACATCAAAAAACCAACTCATTTTGTGAGACTTCTGCAGTTGACGAGGAATTTGGAAGCATCATGTCTCTGCACCATATCTTTCTTGATTCTGGTTTACTAAGCAGGCAAAAAACTTTTTGTGACGAAGGGGCCAAGGCATTAGAGATGGCAGATATATGCAACATTTGATTTTCATATCATACTGCTATTATAGTTCTTGAAGGGGAACCTTAATGCAATGTAACGGTTATCACTGCTTGATAATGGAGTCAAAGATTCGACTCCTGGAAATAGACTTTTGCATAAAAAGTAATGCATATGACCCATAGTGGCCCGGCCCTTCATGGGATGCCATATAGATGAGTTTATGCATCATACTGCCCTTTTTCATCGTTATTATAGTTGCCGTTCTTACAAATTTGTTCACATATCTTTTGTGATTTATATTCTGATGAAAAAAATCCTTGAAACTACCTTGTTATAGTAATAATAATAATAATAAGCACAGGCTCGACCTTAACACAATTTGGAGCCTCAAGTAAGTACTTCAAATTACATTCCACAGCGACAGAAAAAGGCAATCAGACTACTTAACCAAAAACAAAGCCTTTTCCTACATTAAGTAGAGTCGGCTACATGGATTTTTTGCCTCCATTCAAATCTATCTTGGGCCAATCAGCCCAATCATGGGCTTAGGTCTAAAAAACTAAGATCCCTTTGTATAATCTCATTTCAACACTTCTTTGACCTTCTTGCACTATCTCAACTGGTTCAACATCCCAAACTCGCATCTCCTAATTGGTGCATCAGTCGACATCCTCTGCACATGGCCAAACCACCTTAAGCGATTTTCTCGCATTTTATCCTCAACCAAAGCTAGACCAACTTTCCTTCTGATAGCATCATTCCTAATCCGATCTTTACGTGTGCCCACACATCCACCTTACCATTTTCATTTCTTCTACTACCATTCTCTACATGTATCTATGGTTCGCAGGCCAACATTCAGATCCATAGAGCATAGCAGGTCTCATGATTGCTTTATAAGCCATTCCTTTGATTTTCAAAGGAATTTTATTATCATAGAGAACAGTAAAGGATCCTCTCCACTTTAGTCAACCCGTATTTATTCTACTCTAATTTCTCCATTATGTTACAAAGTAGACCCTAAGTATCAAAAAAAATCTTTTCTGGATGTTGTCGTCACCAATCTTCAGTTTGATTCCTCCATCGTTGCTTCCATCAAAAGTACACTCCATATATTTAGTCTTAGCCGTGCTTATACGAAATCCTTTAGTCTCCAATGCATGTCTCCAGATCTCAAGCTTCTCATTTACTCCATCTCTAGTCTCATCAATCAACACTATGGGTTCGTTTGGTTGCAGGGTTGGGCAGGGTTGGGTTGGGTTGGATACTATTCACAGGGGTACTCCCTCCTCACAGTTTACTATTCACCTAGCCCTGTGAATAGTACCCAACCCTGCCCAACCCTGCAACCAAAGGAACCCTATATCGTTAGGGAATAATATACACCAAAGTATCTCACCCAGAATGTGACATCAACTCGTCCATAACAAAAGTAAAAAGGAATGGACTCAAAGTTGTACCTTGATGTAGACCACTGTTGATGTCAAATTAGTCAATCTTCCCAAACTGGATCCTTACACAAGATGAAGCACTATCATATATATCCTTTATGAGATTAATGTATAGGACATGTATTTGTCTCTTCTCCAAAACTCTCCACAATATCTCCTGCAGAACAGAATCATAAGCCTTCTCTAAATCAACAAAAATCATATGGAGTTTCTTCCTTTTAGCTCTGTAAATCTCCATAGTTCTCAACAAGTGGATGGCTTCAATAGTTGAGATGCCTGACATAAAAAGGCAAAACCTTCTCCCACTATAAGTAGAGTCGGCTACATGGATTCTTGCTCAAATCCATATTGAAAGATTCGAATATGTTTTACGCTAGCAGTCGACTACCTAACGTAAGCCCTGCAAGAATGAGATTTGAACCACGATCTTTTATATGGTACACACTGTACTACCACTAGACCATTTAAGTGGGTACCTGACATGAATCCGAATTTATTTTTTTTACTTTGGAAACTTACCTCAACCTTCTTTCGATCATACATTCCTAAATTTTCATAATGTGACTCATTAGCTTGATACTTATGTAATTTGAACAATTTTGAATGTCTCCTTTGTTATTATAAAGAGGCGTAACGATGCTTCTCCTCCAATCTTCAGGTATTTTCTTGCTTCGCCAAATAACATTGAATAATTTGTAAGCCAAGTCAAACTGCGCTCACTTAAAACTCTCCACACTTCAATAGGAATGTCATCAGGTCCTACACCTTTCACTGGTCTCATAACCTTCAAAACCTCCTCTACTTCCTTTGTATCCGTCTATAGCTCGCACAATTCAAGTAATTTTCACTACTAGTTAGATCTACGAAAGTGATCTCTCTACTTCCTTCCCAATGAAAAGCTTACGGAAATATTGCTTCCATCTAGTCTCTATATCCTTCTGAGAAACAAGCGTGCGGCATTCCTCATCATTAATGCATCTCACTTGAGGAAGGCCTTTGATCTTTCTTTCTCTTGCTTTGGCCAACTTGAATATATCCTTTTGATCCTCCTTGGAGTCGAGATTTTTGTACAAAACCTCGTAAGCTTTTGACTTAGTTTCACTGACAGCCTTCTTTGCTACATTTTTCGCTATTTTGTAGTTTGAGACAGTCTGTTGTATCCTTAGACATACCTTTAAAGCATCCTCTTTTAATTTTGAGCCTCTCTTGCACCCCTCCACTCCACTACCAAGCCTCCTTCTGTCCTGGAGCTCCTTCCTTTGACTCACCTAGCATCTTTTTGACTACCCTTTGAATACAAGATGCTACCACCTCCCACATCTCGTTCGCACTTCCATTACAATCCCAAGATAAGTCTCCTAAAATATTCTCCCTAAAGCTAGATTGCTTCAATTGAAGATTCACACCTTTCGACAGCATTGACGCCTTCCACCCTCCATCCTACCCTTTAGCCTGTCCAGTAAGATTCTCCAGTCTCGGTTCTTGGGCTACCTGCCACCAACGGAAGGCCCGAGTAAGTGATCGACAATTCAATTTTGGACATTCCAGAAGCACCGCTGCCACCATTCCGTGTATGCTCAAGCCAAAAGGAACCATGAAGAATTTGGCCCTGTTGATGCAAATCCCAGAGAGATCGCCAAAGATGTCAGTGATTTCAGATGTCCGTCATATCTTCTCCTTCTCGGCTCTCATGAACAAAATGGTGTCATCCGCATATTGCAAAATCGGAATGGCAATCTCATCTCTCTCATATCCCCCACATCACCCAACGGTCATTACCATCCTCATCATCAGTGCCAATGTATCTGCCACAATGACGAAGAGAAGCGGAGCTAGAGGACACCCTACTTTATCCCCCTCTGTGGCTGAAAGAAACCCCCTTCTGATCTATCGTTGACAAGGACCGTGTGAGAAGAAGTCGTAATACACTGCTAGATCCACCCAATCCATAGGCTCGAGAAACCCTGCTCCTCCAACCAGGGCCATAAAAATCGCAGTCCACAAAATTATATGCCTTGGAAAAATCCACCTTCCACAAAATTCCTTTAGTTTTACTCTTCCAATCCATCGCAAATCCTGTCAAGAACCTCCCTTAGACGGTTCGCCAAGATCTTCAAAATGAGCAGGTACACAGCATTAGACAAAGTGATCGACCGGTAATCCTCTACCCTGGGGGGGGAGCTCTGCTTCGGTAGCAAGAAAATGAGCGCCTTATCCAGCTTCTCAAAACCATTGTTGCCAACCCTGAATTCAGTGAGAACCTCCATCACATCCTGCTTGAGCATCTCCCAAAACTCCTGAAAGAAAGATAAGGGAAGCCATTAGGTCCAGGTGCCCCATCGGTGTTCAGCTGAAAACACGCCCTCCTGGCCTCCTCCAAGAAGTCCCTCTCCAACTCTAGTTCTAGTGATCTTGTGAACTTTTCTTTTCTTTACCAACCTTTTACTTGCGCATTCATGACTAACAAGCGGTGTTGGGTTGTCAAACTCTCTCCCGGGATTACTTTGCATTCTTTGCAACACAACCGATCTCTTCTCCTCAACGCAAAGTAATCTATATGTGTTCTAGTCGGGCCACTCTTTTAAGTAATCAATGCCCCTCCCTCTTCTTGAAAAGAGTGTTTGCTATGAAAAAAACATAAATCCTTACAAAATCCAGAATGATTTTTCCCTTTTCATTTCTATCCCCGAAGCCATGGCCTCCATAATCACTAGCATACCATGAAGCATTCTTTCTCACATGTCCATTAAGATCTCCATCCATGCAAATCATCTCAGCGTGGGATTCCTTGCATAATCGTATCCAAATCCTCTTAAAAAGCTTGTTTAATCCTTTCATCTAAACAAATTTGTGGTGCATAAACTGAGATGATATTTAGAATTTCTTCTTCGAACACCAATTTTAGCAAAATAATCTAATCCTCGCATCTTTGCACCTCAACCATACAATCCTTCAAATCTTTATGAACGACCACTCCAACACTATTTATGTTCTTATCTTTACCTGAATACCAAAGTTTAAAGCTCATCTTCTTGATCTCGCTTGCTTTCTCTCCAACCCATTTTGTCTTTTTCTTTTCATCGTATCTATTATCTCCATCAATTGACACTCAAAGTGTCAATATTCCAACTACATATCCGTAACTTCCTTTACAACCTCTTTTAAACTAACTTCTTTACTCATATATGTCCATCATGTGAGAACCCTTGCAAATTTTGGACTGCATTCGGGAAGTGATGCAATAGAATTAGCTTATTTACTCACATGCATTCCTCATGCCGAAATCCTTACAAATTTTGAACTATATCCAGGCAGCGGTGTAGCGGTCCTAGCAAACTTCTCATTGCATTCGGGCGATGCAACGCGTCACCAGTAGAGAACGTCCCAACGAAATCTAAATGTTTGCTTGAAACTATGATGCAAGATCCGAACTATTTTGAAACAAATTCCTAAATAGTGTTTTAGGAATTTGTCTCTATTTGCGTTGGTTGTCGGCTACCTAACGTACAACCCTCCCCAATTTACCCGGGCTTGGTATCGACCATTGCTGAGTTAATCAAATTACTTAATCAATAAATTATAATTAGACTAAAAAGAGAACATCCCACCATGGTCTATGGCCTACTCAAGTTTTTTTCAAGCCAAATGATGAATAGTAGAGGCCAGTATGTAACCAAATCTACCAAAATAACAGCATAAATTACATCAGGCTGGACTAAAATCAAATGCCCCTAGCTGACCACCACAGCACTGCTTTATTTTAATAATAGAGGATGGCTGCTTCACATTTTTTTCAGAATATAAAGACCATTTGTTTCCTGTGTTTTGATAGACAAGCCAAGTGAACATATCAACCCAATAAACACACTAACCAAAAGGTTCCAACCTTGTATCTTGGGGTAGAAATATTTTCCACAGTGGCACGCAAAGTTGCATTTCTCTGAAATTTCTTTAATTTTTCGAGAATGATGAGGATATGACTAATAACAGGAAAGGAACTATATTTAACCTTCTATCAATGCATACTTCACGAACCATCAGCACAAGCCAAAAAAAGAAAGAAAAATTATAGAAGTGACAAGATGCTCACCTCTTTAACCTCTTCCTTTACTCGTCTCAAGGAATCAAGTTTGCCCGTGTGAATAGCTTTCCGATTCCGTACAACTCTAACTCCGCAATCCTTCACGATTTTCCTTCAAACACCATACATCCAGCCACACGCCCGCTACCACTACTGAATACTGCCCGAACATCCGCTGTTCCTATAGATATTTGTTCCTGCCAAATCGTATGTTCCTATAGATTTCTTCTTCGAGCACCAATTTTAGCAAAATAATCTAATCCTCGCATCTTTGCACCTCAACCATACAATCCTTCAAATCTTTATGAACGACCACTCCAACACTATTTATGTTCTTATCTTTACCTGAATACCAAAGTTTAAAGCTCATCTTCTTGATCTCGCTTGCTTTCTCTCCAACCCATTTTGTCTTTTTCTTTTCATCGTATCTATTATCTCCATCAATTGACACTCAAAGTGTCAATATTCCAACTACATATCCGCAACTTCCTTTACAACCTCTTTTAAACTAACTTCTTTACTCATATATGTCCATCATGTGAGAACCCTTGCAAATTTTGGACTGCATTCGGGAAGTGATGCAATAGAATTAGCTTATTTACTCACATGCATTCCTCATGCCAGAACCCTTGCAAATTTTGAACTATATCCAGGCAGCGGTGTAGCGGTCCTAGCAAACTTCTCATTGCATTCGGGCGATGCAACGCGTCACCAGTAGAGAACGTCCCAACGAAATCTAAATGTTTGCTTGAAACTATGATGCAAGATCCGAACTATTTTGAAACAAATTCCTAAATAGTGTTTTAGGAATTTGTCTCTATTTGCGCTGGTTGTCGGCTACCTAACGTGCAACCCTCCCCAATTTACCCGGGCTTGGTATCGACCATTGCTGAGTTAATCAAATTACTTAATCAATAAATTATAATTAGACTAAAAAGAGAACAGCCCACCATGGTCTATGGCCTACTCGAGTTTTTTTCAAGCCAAATGATGAATAGTAGAGGCCAGTATGTAACCAAATCTACCAAAATAACAGCATAAATTACATCAGGCTGGACTAAAATCAAATCCCCCTAGCTGACCACCACAGCACTGCTTTATTTTAATAATAGAGGATGGCTGCTTCACATTTTTTTCAGAATATAAAGACCATTTGTTTCCTGTGTTTTGATAGACAAGCCAAGTGAACATATCAACCCAATAAACACACTAACCAAAAGGTTCCAACCTTGTATCTTGGGGTAGAAATATTTTCCACAGTGGCACGCAAAGTTGCATTTCTCTGAAATTTCTTTAATTTTTCGAGAATGATGAGGATATGACTAATAACAGGAAAGGAACTATATTTAACCTTCTATCAATGCATACTTCACGAACCATCAGCACAAGCCAAAAAAAGAAAGAAAAATTATAGAAGTGACAAGATGCTCACCTCTTTAACCTCTTCCTTTACTCGTCTCAAGGAATCAAGTTTGCCCGTGTGAATAGCTTTCCGATTCCGTACAACTCTAACTCCGCAATCCTTCACGATTTTCCCTTCAGACACCATACATCCAGCCACACGCCCGCTACCACTACTGAATACTGCCCGAACATCCGCTGTTCCTATAGATATTTGTTCCTGCCAAATCGTATGTATCATAAACTATGTTCACCAGTAGGAAAAACATAAGCTTCACATAGTGCCGATATCTTTCATAAAGTGCAAATTGGTACTTCTCAACTCGTACCTCGACAGGTTCCAGAAGCCCCTCCATGGCATTTCTCAACTCGTCGATAAGCTCATATATGACTCTGTACGTCCGAATTTCTATGTTCTTTTTGTCAGCATAACTCTTGACGGAACCAGGTGATTTAACATTGAAACCAAATATAATCGCCTCTGAAGCAACTGCCAGATCAACATCACTTGCACTCACATCTCCTGGAGCTTGTAACAGGAATTTCAAGGTAACATTGTCCTGAGGAAGCACTTGAATAGCATGTCTAATTGCCTCAATCGACCCCTGAAATAACGAAGGCTTCAAATGTCCATGTTGCAAAGGAAGTTACTGATTGTGCATCAATGTGAGAATAAGGACTTCTGTTGTAGGAGATGACATAAGACACATATAGTCGCTACGAGTTTTGTATTTTTATTTTGAGGATAGCTCTTTGGTATTAGACCGTGCAAGGTATTAGACCGTGCAAGACAACGACGCTGCAAATGTTCACACATACATACCTGAACATCAACTTTCAAGATGATATTCAGCTGGTGCATATCTAAGCCAGTCTGCTTTCCAGCAGAAACCGCAGATGCAATGGATGATAACGTGACCTTTCCTTGGCCAGTTTTCTCTGATATTCTTTCAACTCGTAGTCTTTGTGCACACGCATCTGCTCTTTCACGTGCAATATCGAGAGAGTTCACCACCTCAAACTCATCCCCAGCAACTGGAACATTGTTGAGACCAATGACCTATTGATATGAAGTTAGCATAACAACTTTGAATAACCAAAAACAAGAAATTGGAAAAAGAACGAGAAAATCTGATAGAGTAAAATGAAATAAGCTAGACAAAAGGGTGGGGTCATAAGACAAAATCAAACAAAAATAAGAATAACTCTATTTGGTACAGGAAAATAAAAAGGATCATCCAAAAGTCAAAGGGAATGCTCCAAAATAATAATAATAACAAGGGTTAAGGAGTTCCGTATAGATGCCCCTCTCAACTTTGGTTATTACATATAATTTTACAAACATATATAAGCCACCACCATCACATATAAACTTCCACCAGTGAAACATTATATTACAAATGAGTCAATCAAGTTCATTTAAAGCACATATCTTGATACAGTCTATAATCTACAAAACAGAATAAAGACTGGAGAATGAATCTGAGATTCACCCTCTTCGATCAGCTCATCCCATCCCCAGAAAACCTGTGGTCGTAAATGATTATGCCAGTGGCTGCCAACCACAGAAATGACTACCGGTGGAGCTACGGTGGCTTACAGATCATATGCCAAACAACCTCCAACTAATCACTTCCTCTAGTGGCAGCTTATGTCAACTTTGTTCTTGTTGGAGTATATCTGTTATGCGTCACACGTGGTAGATGGGTAGGATCCATTTACCACATCCAATTGTTTAATCTCACGTCGACCATCTATGGGATGTGGAGACTCGGTGAGGGTTATATAAGAAGCCTCTCACCCTCTTGTAACAGTTGAGAAAGTTAATAGACACATCAGCTCTTTGAGGCATTCTCCCGTGGTTTCATCCCGCTCCTAAGGGAGTAGGGTTCCACGTAAAAATCTCGGTATTCCTCAAGTTTTATTATTTATCTCTAATATTTGCTTCCGCATTCGTAGTTTCTAACATGGTATCAGAGCGGTTCGATTCTCGAAGATCTTATGTTTGTTCGTTATTGTTGGCAAAAGAGTCTTCGTTATGATTCAAGAAAACCCTAAGCTCTCTTACATAGGGAGAGACCTTAGGGTAAATTACAAAGAAGTCTAAATAAGAAAAAGAAATAACGACAGAATACATAAAATGATAATAGAGAAACTATCTCTACACTCCCCCTCAAGGTGGAGCATAGATGTCTATCATGCTCAGCTTGGATGAACATCTCTGAAAAGGTCCTCTGAGCAGTGGCTTGGTGAATACATCTGCCGTCTAATCTCCTGAGCTCACATGTGCAGTAGATATCAATCCTCTCTGAATCAAATCACTGTTGTAATGGCAGTCAACTTCAATATGCTTGGTCCTTTCATGGAAGGCTGGGTTGTTGGCAATAAATAGTGCTGCCTGATTGTCACACTGAAGCTTCATAGGTAGAGTCACAGCTACATGTAGATCTTCTAGTACAGAATGAACCCACATCATTTCCGTGCTGGCTTGGGCCATGGCCCTATATTCGAATTCAGCATTGAACCTTGCCACAACAGTTTGTTTCTTGCTTTTCCAAGAAACCAGAGAGCCTCCAACAAACACTGCAAACCCTGAGGTTGATTTCCGATCCTTAGGGCATCCGGCATAATCTGCGTCTGCATACGCCGAGATGGATAAATCTGTGCCCTTTCTGAATAGCAGCCCTGACCCTGGAGAGGACTTCAGATACCTCAGTATCATGTGTATAGCATCCATGTGAACCTGTCTTGGCTGCTCCATGAATTGACTCACCCTGCTAACTGCAAATTGAATATCTGGGCGAGTTATGGTAATGTAAAGGAGTTTTCCCGCCATTTCTCTATATCTCCTCTTATCTACTTCATCAGCATCACCATCATACAATTTCACGCTAGGGTCCATGGGAATACTTGATGGTTTGCATCCATCCATGCCAGTCTCAATCAGGAAGTTTGTAATATACTTCCGTTGGGTCATCACCAAGCCCTGTGCATTCCTTGCAAATTCCAACCCCAAAAAATATCTTAGGGTCCCAAGATCCTTTGTAACAAACTGACGGCCTAGGAATGCCTTCGCCCTCTCTATGCCCTGAGCATCATCTCCTGTAACAAGAATATCATCCACATAAATCATAATGACAACCGTACCTGCCGATGACTTCTGGACAAACAACGAGTGATCGGCATTTGACCTCTTGAATCCCTATTGCTCAATTAGGTTGGACAGCTTCTGCAACCATGCTCTTGGACTCTGTTTGAGGCCATATATCGCCTTGTGAAGTCTACAAACAATGTGCGTCTCCCCCTCAGCAGTAAACCCAGGTGGTTGCTGCATGTAGACTTCCTCCTGTAAGTCCCCGTACAGAAAGGCATTCTTGACATCTAGTTGAGATATAATCCAATCACGGACCACAGCAACAGACAAGAGAATACGAAGAGTCGAATGTCGCGCCACTGGAGAGAATGTATCCATGTAATCAACACCATAGGTTTGAGTAAACCCTTATGCGACCAAGCGTGCTTTGTACCTATCCAACGTGCCATCTGCATGATATTTTACTGTAAAAACCCACTTACAACTCACAACGGATTCATCAGGAGGCGCAGGGACTAAGGACCATGTGCCACGGGACTGCAAGGCCTTCATCTCTTCTTCCATAGCCACTCTCCAACAATCATTCTTCAAAGCCTCATGGTATGTCCGTGGTATATCCACGGAAGACAAGGCTGTGACAAACTGCTGAAACTCACCAGTGAGGCGGTGAAAGGAAACCTGTGAAGCAAATCGATATGAAGCACACTGCCTCCTCTGTTTCCGAACAGCAATCGGAACATCAAGATCATCATCTACTGTACTGGATGGGCTAGGGTCGTCCTGTACTGAAGAATCCTGCACGTGTACCAAATCTGACCCGTCAGTAGTAATGTCATCTGAACATACCTGAGGCGTGATGATAGGCTGATGGGTGGTCTGAGCAGGACCTGACCGACGCGTATAGAATTTAGGTAATGGCGAAATGATAGGCCGTGAAATGGGTGGTGGTGGAGGTGGCGGTGGAATTGGTGGTGCTGGTGTGGGGACTTGCAAAGGGGACGACTCAGGTGAACTCGCTATAGGCGGTGGAGGAACATAGACATCATCAGTGGTAGTGGATGGTACCATTCTGTCACCTGTAGGCGAGAAATACATGACAGACTCAAAGAAAGTGACATCAACACTCACAAAGTACCTCTTAGTCGTTGGGTCATAACACCGATGGCCCTTCTGAGTCCTGGAATAGCCAACAAAGACGCACTTGACTGCTCTGGGAGAGAGTTTGTCAAGACCTGGAGATAGACGATGAACGAAAGCCACAGTACCAAAGACACGTAGAGTCAGTGAGAATAACTCCTTGTCTGGGAAAAGAATAGAGATAGGTGACTTCTCACCAAGAACTGAGGATGGCATTCGATTGACCAAATAATACGCAGTAAGAACAGCGTCGCCCCAGAATGAAATAGGAGCACAACTCTGAATCAATAGGGTACGAGTAATATCCAAGAGATGGCGATGTTTTCTTTCCACCACGTCATTTTATTGTGAAGTATATGCACACGTAGTTTGATGAATAATACCCTTTGATAAAAGAAAGTGAGAAAGTGAGCGTGTATAAAATTCGAGGGCATTATCCGTCTGCACATATTTGACTGAGGAAGAGAAAATGTTGTGCATTTCATTAATCAAATTCTTGATCATATCTCCTGCTTCAGATTTATTCTTCAAAAGAAAGACCCATGACACACGAGAAAAATCATCCACTACCACAAGATAGAACCTGTGCCCCTGATGATCGGGAACACGACTCGGACCCCATATATCTATATGCAACAACTCAAACGGGGAGCTACTGCTCCGACTCTGACGACTTGGGAAGCTTGACCTATGATGCTTTCCCAACTGACATGCTTCACAGCGGAAAGACGAACTAGGAGAGATCTGGGGCAGAAGATGGCGCATTTTCTGGAGCGGAAGGTGACCAAACCGGAGATGCCAGATGTACGGAGAGACTGGTCCGGCAGAATGAGAAGAGACGCCAGCATAGGAATTTCGAACCAGCCGATATAAACCACCCTGCTCAGAGCCACAGCTAATCACCTTGCCCGTGAGTATGTCCTGAAAAATGAGAGAAGAAGGGTCAAATATAGCACGACAATTCAGATCCTTCGTGATCTGACTAATAGATAGCAAATTCATTGAGAACTTAGGAGCATGTAGGACATTCTGTAGCTGCATAGTGGAGGAGAGAACGACCTCCCCCTGTCCAACAAGGGGTGAATGGGTACCATCTGCTATCTGTACTGAGCGGCCGAGAGGAATGTCCCTGTAGGCCTGTAATCTATCTCTATCCCGGCAGAGATGATGTGTGGCTCCGGAATCTATAACCCAGTCAGATATATCATGAGGTGGTATGAAAGCAGTAGATCTACCTGAGGTACTGGCTGCGGCTGATGAACTGGCAGAGGCAGTAGCAGCAATATCTGAAGAACCGCCTGACGAATCACCAGATGAGTGTGGTATAATATCTCGGAGACGGGCCACAAGTTCGTCGAATCGGTTATCTGCAGTAGACGATAATGGAGACTGTGAGTGCTCTGCAACACGTACCGATGTTGGGAACCCATGCTTCGAATAGCATGTCTCCTCCGAGTGTCCTATGCGGTGACAATAGGAGCATGTCTGACTGAAGCGGCCACCCCTTCCCTGGGGTCCACGGTCACGTCCACGACCATGACCAGAGGGTGGTCCACCTCTCCCACGCGAGACTGCCATCGCTGAAGGGGGTGGAGTAGAAGAGCTGGAGGAAACTGGAATGCGACTAAGCCTTCTGTAGACATCTTCCACTGGAGGAATAACTACATCAACGAGAATCTGAGATCGAGCGGCATCATACTCAGGGTCAAGAGCCGCAATTAGAACACCAACCATGGTGGCGTTTTGAAACGCCTTCTGCTGCTCAGGAGTTGCAGTGAGAGGGATGGTACTGTATAACTTCTTAAACACCCCTCTTAGGGATGTGTAAAGAGAATGGAGAGGTCTGTCGTTCTGCTTCATTGTGAAGATGTTATGCTGAAGCTGCAACAACTTCGTCTCATTTCGCACCTGCGAATATGTAGCGGCAAGAATGTCACACATTGCCTTAGCAGTGGGCTGATGGAGGACGTCGTTAGCAATCTCCATCGTCAAGGTACCGGACAACCAAACCTTCGCATAGGAATCATCAGCCTCCCATGAGGCATATATCCCAGTCTTCTCTGCGGGTTCATCCTCGGTAAGAATGTGCTTCTTACCATTCGACTTCATGAGGCTCATGAACTGCATAGCCCAGAGCTCATAGTTAGACCCGTCCATCTTGACTATTGGCGCAGGACTTTGAATGCACCGGTGGAGGGAATATCGACTTTCGATTCTGACATACTAACGCTTGGAGAAGAACTAGGATATGTAGACGTGATGCTGAATGTCTACACCAACTGCATCGGATTTAAGTGCGTATGTAGACGTTACGCACTCAAATCCATATAACGGACGAGGGAACTAGGGCACGCCCCACAGGAAGCTTTCAACCCTTTCAGCGGCTGGGAGCAGCTTAGGGACCTTGCGCGTCGGACTGTGGAAGCACCCGGAGGGGCTACAGCGGCCGCTGGTGGCTTCCGTCGGTGGACTGGAGCCGCTGGCGGCTGGCTGGGACCTCCACTCATGGCCTTAAATTTCGCCGAAATTCGGCCGAAATTCGGTCGAATTTCGGTTTTGGTAGGTGACCGAAATTCGACCGAAATGGCTATATCGGTCGAAATTTGGGGGGGGTCTAGTTCAAAAAACCACCGAAATGACCGAAATTTCGGTCGAATTTTGACCGAAATTCGACCAAAATTTCCTTTCGGTCCCTCACCGAAACGAAATCGAAATCCGACTTTTAAAGCTTTGCCTCCGCTGGCTGGCTGGGGCCTCCGGCGGCGGAGGGCTGGGACCTCCGGTTGTGGCCTAGGGCGATGAGAGCCCCAAGAAGAGAGAGAGGCGGCGGCGGCGTGAGATAAAGGAAGAGAGAGAGGCGACGGCGGTGCCGAGAAGAGGGAGGCGGGTGGGGAAAGGGGGGGCGGCGGGTGGAGAGCCCTAGGGTGGCTCTGATATCATATTGGGAAAAGAGTCTTCGTTATGATTCAAGAAAACCCTAGGCTCTCTTATATAGGGAGAGACCTTAGGGTAAATTACAAAGAAGTCTAAATAAGAAAAAGAAATAACGACAGAATACATAAAATGATAATAGAGAAACTATCTCTACAGTTATTTTATTCGAGATTCGATTCTTGTTGGAGTAGATTGTGAAGATTCAAAGCTCTGACAATTTATGATTTATGATATGTTCAAGTTTGAGATCCAGGGTTTTCAGAACCCTGATTAGAGTACACGTTTAGATCGTCTAAGTTCTAGGGTTTCTCATTGAAACCCTGATCCCTCCAAGCTTCCAGATCGAATTCCAACGGCAGCATCAATCGCGCTCCAGATTCCAAACCGCCGCAAGGCGACAAACTCCATCGCGCAGGCCCTCATTCCATTGGCAGAACACAGGTTCCTAGAGGTGCATGAACCCCCATTTCTAAGGTTCAAAACCTTAGCCGCAGAAGACTCTTCTCGATGCTCAGGTGGAGCTCGGATCTCCAGCCGCCCATCGCGGCACAGCAAGCTTCAAATCGATAAAGCTCCAGATCGCACGCAGGTGATGTCGCTCAGATCGCAACTGGCAGCGACCATGCCGCTCAAGCTCTAGATTCGCACAGGCCTCACTCCAAATCCAGCCGCCCTTCTCGAAGACCTCGCATGAGGCTTCCACCTCCACCGTTTTCCAGATAGTACTGATGGTGCCTCTCCAAGTCGCATCTCCTTGCGATGCATCGGGCCCCATCCCATGCGACAACTCAAGCCCCATCCGCCCAGGCCCCATCTCCAAGGCAGCGCGAGCCCTCTCCAGTCATCTCCTTACGTACCTTCCTCCGCTCTCGGATCTCGTGCGAGCGACGTAAGATGCCCTCGAAACTTCTCCAGCAAGGAGCGACGCCACCCTTCCTCCAAGCGGCGAGGAGCCTCTCGCAGCCCCAACTCCTCCTCGCACCCTCCCCTCCAAGCTGCATCTCCCTCTCCATGTAGCACGAAACCTCCCAACAGTGTCGCCATCTTCAAATGCAGCAGGGGCACCATCGGCGGCAGCAACAGCAGGAGCCCCATCGGGGGGTTGTGGGCTTCGAAAGAAGGGGTTCCCAAGTTAGAACCCTAAATAAGAAAAAAGGGGGTCAATTGAGTCGAGAGTATCCAAAAAAAGGTTGTAGCATCGATCAAAAAAAGGAAGAGAAAAAAGGGGGATTGTTTGCAAAAAAATGTTTTGAGAAAAGACGTACGTACCAAAAACCGTTCGCTTAAAAAAATAAAGAAGAGTATAAAAAAAGGAAGAAGAAATAGACGAGAAAAATTTTACAAAAAAAAAGAAAAAACCGTAAAAAAAAATTAAACGCCTTATTTTGAAAAAATGATTTAAAAAATTGAAAAGAAAAGTCAGAAAAAAATGAATCGGTTATTTGGTTTTTGTTTCCTCACATTTTCTTTTCTTCTCCCAACTTGGTTGATGACATTGTTTTCCGACAAGTATGGGAGAAGGGGGGTATTGTGCAGAGTTCTACAGGTCAGATTGTCAGATTCTCCATATTCCATATTCTCCAGTTCAAATGCCAAGCCAGATTTCAAACTCTACAGTTATTTTGTGTTCAATTTCGACGATTGGTTCCGAGTTTTCATTTTGATGCGTACATGTATGCGTTCATCAGTTGTGTGGTCCCCATCTTTGTTTTTGGTCTCAGAGTTTTCATGTGATCCATAGGGACTCCAGAGTAGAGATCATATTCCCTATGCCATGTGGGCTAGGGTTTTCATGTGGTTTCATAGAGACTCCAGGGTACAGATCACATTCTCTGAGCCAGTACGGGAGAGAACCAATTCTCCGACGAGGAGACTTTTCATACTTCATTCTCCAGCGACATTGGACTTCGACGAAGATGTCTCCACTGCTTTTTCAGTTCGGCCCTTTCAGAGATGGAGTAGTTGTCCACATGATGTGGTAGGCCAGAGTTCTCCGAGTGGAGACTCATTTTCAGTTGCAGTGACTCGGACATGCACAATACAGAGCACACCCAATTCAACTCACACTCCATCTCGTTTGTTCCTCCTCATCTGCGCGGCATGAGAAGCAACATCCTCGACAGCAGCCAACAGTTGTGTTTGGGTTGAGATGATATTGCTCGTAGTATCATGTAGCATGAGTCTGAGATTTGTTTCTATTTGTCCAAGCTAAGCATTGCATGTTCCAGCTTGAGGGAGAGTGTTGGAGTATATGTGTTATGTGTCACTTATATGGTAGATGGGTAAATGGTTCCCTCCATGATCCATTTACCACATCCAATTGTTTAGTCCTTCATCGACCGTCTGTGGGATGTGAAGACTCAATGAGGCTATATAAGAAGCCCCTCACCCTCTTGTAACAGTTGAGAAAGTCAATAGACACATCAGCCCTTTGAGTTGTTCTCCCTTGGTTTCATCCCGCTCCTTAAGGAGTAGGGTTCCACGTAAAAATTCCAGTGTTCCTCATGTTTTATTATTTATCTCTAATATTTGCTTCCGCATTCATAGTTTCTAACAGTTCCCTCTACATTGAAAAAGAACTAGTATGCACCTTCCTCCGAACAATCTTTTTTAAGTGTAAGAATCAAACCCTGGCGTTTAGGGTGGGAGACCGCTTCACAACTCCTTCAGAAAGATATAAACAGCCAACACATTATGCAGGAATAGGGTGTGCATGTGGATCTTAGAAACAGACGTCCATAGGCCATCAGAAGGTCACCTCATTTTCCAATTTCCTCTTTCGAGGATATATGGTTATCACTTTAAGAGAGACTAATTATTTTGGGAGTTTCTAGTTGCATCCATAGATAAGATGTAATGGTACTTCTAAGATTCTCCACTGACTTTCTTTTTAGCCCCTCTTGCATTTAGAAGCAATCTATGCATGGGCATTGAGCATATCTTATATGTTGCTTGCAGCTTTCTGTTATAGATATATGATAAGCTCAGTCAAATATTAACTAGTCCGGAATTGTTTTGGGATAATTATCCCAAATCAAAATATGTAGGAGGTTGAACTCGCAGAAAATGGGAACCATTTACTAGCCAGTACAATACTTTAATCAAGTCAACTGACTTTACAAATTACAATTTTAAGTTATTATTTAGGGAATTTGCAATATAAGTTGGAGGGCCTCCCCTGGTATTGGTAGTAGGCCCAGAGCATCTGACGGCCACGAAGTTCACACCACTCATTAATTTGTTTGCATATGTTGGATGAAAAGAAGGCCAAAATAAAAAGGATCTAACAAATTTGTTCATGCCTCTAAAGGTCTAGAAAGTGGACAGTGGTTTACAACTAATAAATGGGCATATATGGTGAAGACGATCAATTTTGCAACGGATACTGGTTGTATATGTGGTCTGAAAAATGGCTTACAAATAATATCATGACTTTCACATAACCAGATCATATTAGAGCCACCTGTGTAACAACTGAGCCTTCGTATCACCTCTTAACTGCACGCTTTCAGAAAATGCCCGCGAACTGAGTGCTGAGAAGGGAATTTGTGACAGGTCCACATTGGAAAATGGGAAATAGTTTCGCTTTTAATCAGGTCTCTTTTTTTTTAGGCTCAAAAGAGGGGGAGACACTCAGTGGTGTTCGCCCCAAATTAATCAGGTCTCTTAACGGAAGGCAAGCCGATGTATCGAGGAAGGGACATCGATTATCTTAACATTTACTATGGATTCTGTTTTTTAGAAACCAACATTCATTATGGTTTTTGCGAGTATCGAACTTGCATCATGCGAAAGATTTTTTTAAAAGAAAGTTGAAGATGATGATAATGGTTTTAGTTCACAACAAGCTGGAAACTCTCCCGACTTGTATACATGGCTAAAATGATAACTTTACTATGAGACTCGATACCATGGATTAACATCAAAATGAACAATAAGTAGCTATTCTGTAGAAAATGATAGAACTTATGGTGGTCAGACCCAAGGGCACTTAGTGTTAAAAAACTATGAAAGTACAAGATAGATATGTTAATAAAAATTCACAGGATATATTTGTAATATCAGAACTTTACCTGGTATATACATTTACAATAACAACATTTAGCATATTTGGCGGAGCCTGACCTAGTGGCACTTAGTGTTAAAACTATGGAAGTATGGTAAATATTCGAATATTTTGTAACATTGGAAGGTTACCAGTACAATTTCGTTTCAAAAGAAAAGAGAGAAGGTTACCAGGCATCCAATAACAACTTAAGAATACTCATAACAACAAATGTTGTCAGTCATCTCCGCACGGCGTACATCCATTAAAGCTACTAAATAAAGTGTTATGCACAATATAATATTAAACATTTAGCTTTATTCTCTTTGTTGTTCCTACTAACCTACTTTAAACATCAATACCATCCATCTTCTTATGCTTTTCAAAATATTTGCATTTCTCTATTTTTTTTATTTTTTGGGAAGTCTCACGGACCTTGAGGAACCATGGAAAGCATCATTAGCATAATTCGTTGCTGATCTTTCTCCATCTTAATTCCTCATACCTTTAATTCATGTGTTCCTCGAAGAAAGTTCAAATGTTTATGATCTTCCTTCAAATGATCAAGTCTAATGAGATCAATATTCCACACTCTTAAGGGCAAAATCGGAATTCCACGAAATGTTTAAGTTTTAATGTCTAAGGTAGTGTGTGCAACATTATCATTGTAAAGATTTTTAAAGCAAAACAGAGACATTGCCACTGTTTCAGATCTTGTAAATGGGTGACTGATCAGGCAAACCTACCGGCAACTTATTGTTTACTTTACATGCTTAGGTCCAAACTGCTGCCTACCTATACAAACTAAAGTCCCAGTCTCATATAAAACTCACTGCAAAGAGTTTTATTGTAGATGTTAAGCAACAATGCAAAAAGCCAAGCCATTTGAATGGCCCTTTGTAACTGAATCTAAATATTTCCGATCAAGTGCTTAAGATAGTAATTATAGTGTCTTGCCAGGTTCAAGTTCAGTTTTCCTGATAACAAATATAAAACTACATTAGTCCACAAGAAGCTAGGTGAAAATGCAAAACCTGCACAGCAGTAGAGGGCCCAGCTTCGTCAACTCGACCACCTCTATCATCAAATAAGGCCCGGACCTGGAAAGAAAATTACAAATACAACTTTAAATTGTTCTTAGCTCTCTCAACTTGGATTTACAAATTACTAATTGAAGTCTGTTTCTCTCGAGTAAACAACATGGACAAAGTTTGTGACAGAGTAAGGCAAACACAAGGAATCAATGATCAAGATGAAACTGACCTTTCCAAAAGCTTCCCCACAAACCACAACATCACCCTTCTTAAGAGTACCATTCTGCACAATAAGTGTGGCTACGGGGCCCTTCGCCTTGTCAAGAGATGCCTCGATAGTAGTGCCTTTTGCATTTCGATGAGGATTTGCCTTCAACTCTTGAAGCTGCATGAATGAAAGAAAGGGTCACGTGTTTAATAGCTAATATTCATATTCCGAAATCCAGTTTTGGTGGAGATGCTTACCTCGGCAACAAGCATGAGTGTTTCCAACAAATCATCCACATGTTCACCTTTAAGAGCACTTATCTGATTAACCAAATAAATTAAATATTAGGTGAACAAGTCGGTATATTAACATTTATTTACAATATACAGATAGGCAGTAGTACCTTAATCATAGGGACGTCACCACCCCAATCTTCTGGCATCAAGCCCAAAGAAGAAAGCTCTTGCATGACTCGATCTGGATTGGCTCCATCTTTGTCTATCTGCACCACAAATACAAATGTGTCTATTGAAAAAGCACTTCTTGTGAGGGATCGATTGCACCAGAAAGAGATCCTAGATATGCACAAAGTAAAATAAAACTTGCCTTATTTATAGCCACTACTATCGGTACACCAGCTGCCTTAGCATGTGCTATAGCCTCATTCGTTTGTGGACGGACACCATCATCTGCAGCCACAACAACAACTGCAATGTCCGTGACCCTAGCACCCCGTGCCCTCATCGCTCCAAATGCCTATAAACATCAGTGACTAATAAGTTCCACATCGCAGGCAATAACTGTTAACATGAGTGAGCAATTTCTGAAACTTACCTCATGCCCTGGTGTATCAAGGAAAACACAAGGTTGGGCCTTCCCATCAACAGGCACTTGCACCTTATAAGCTCCAATTCCCTGTGTTATTCCACCAGCTTCAGATGCCACCACCTGCAATACCTTACATTAGACACGCAAAAATCAGGGGGTCCTTATGGGTGGGAATGAAAAAGGCATTAAATACATACCCGGCTTTTGCGGATGTAGTCCAAAAGAGTTGTCTGGTAATGCAAAAATTAGCATCCACTTCGGTATATTAATATTTTGTACCTGAAGAAAATTTTTACTGAAGTGTTTGTAGATTAATACCTTTCCATGATCCACATGGCCCATGATAGTAATAACGGGAGGCCTGCCTTCAAGCAAGTCAAGATCTTCCTCATCAAGCATTTCCTTCTTCTTTGCCATGTTTTCCACCTTTGTGGGCTCAACTTCAATGACTTCCACTTCATATTCTTTACAGATCATCTTCACCATGTCTTGGTCCAATGTATGTACCATGTCAGGTTTAACTCCCTTTGCAAACAAGTAAGCGAAGATTTCCGATTCGCTGATCGCTAGATGGTATGCCAGATCCTCAGTTAACATTCCTTCCTCGCCTACCTCGAGGATTTCTACTTTCACGGGAGCCGCATCTTTAGCGGCTTGGAGCCTTGCCGCCTTACGGCTTGCCTTGCTCCACTTTCTGCCTTTTCTCACCTCCGTTGCTCCCGGGATAGTAACGTCCAATTCGGAAGCATCTTCATCGGATATTTTCTTGTCATCAATAGCCAAGCGTCTCCGCAGACCACCCACAACCCCTGACTTCTTCCAACGATCATCTTTAGCTTTGGAAGGTGGAGGTGCCTTCCCTGGTTTAGTAGGAGCCAACACGGCTTGTGCAATGATGGGATCAACTGCCGCCTTCTTGCTTGCAAACTTGTCGATGAGGATGGGTTGCCTCTTCTCAATGGGCCTCTTTACAGCAGGAGGGGCAGGCAACTGCGGAGGGGTGACGGAGGGCCTAGCTTGAAGTCTAGGCTCAGGTTTAAATGGGGTACGAGCAGGTGCTTGTAACCTCTTCGTATCAACAACACTGTTAGAAGGCTTTTCCTCCTCTTCCTCTTTAGCAACCTTTGGAACTTCTCTAACCACTCTCTGTACATTCGCCACGGGGTTGCCTTTCCTCCACACGCTTTTCAATGTCTTCGACTTCCTCGTTGCACTAGTCGGATTCTCCAAAGCTGTCGAAGAACTAATCACCCTGCCTTCTGGTTTTGAACCGCCATTCACATTGGTCCTGTTCTTAACGTCTCTATTATCCAATCTAGGAGGACTAGAGCTCTCAAGCTTTTCCGCCTTCTCCAACACCTCTCCAAGTGACTCTATCACCTTCTCCCTCTCCTTCTCTGCAGCCTCCATCCTCTCATCCTTTGTGAATTTGCCTGCAGACCACTGTATAGATCCGACAGCTTCAACATCCGGCCGCATTTTCAAAACAGGCTTCGGTGATGGCTTGGGAATAATATCTGACTCATCGGCATTGCTGCCGCTGCTATTCCTAAAGGTGGATTCTGGCGTAAAAACATTTAGTTTCTCCTCTATGAGATCAGTGGTGATCATGCACCTGCACACAAAACCTGTGGGTGCCGACCAACGCTTAGACCCTGCATGAACCCTACAATTAACCCTAGAAACCACCCTTATCCTCCTCATGGCCGCGACAGAAGGCAAGCACTCAAACACACCAGAAGGGCTCACCCTGGCGCTTCCCAGAGCCATCACGGAAGCAGGAGACGCCATTGGCTCTCTCGAAGCTCCAAATTTGACGTCAATGAGCACCCCAATCACGCCTCCCCACCAAAAAAATCCCAACTTTTAATCCAAGATCGCTACTTTCCCAACTATAATCACTCCCAGGACCTCAAACGACAATACCCACCTCGCGATTTCGATAGATAGATAATTTGCGGGAGGGGAAACGGGATTCCAAGCGATGAACTTGCCCTAACAAGCAAAGAATGAGCACCCAAAGTACTAACGAGCAAAACCAGCAGTATCAAACGAGCGAGGGATTGGAATGGAGAGATGGGTACCTCGGATTTGATCGCGGGAGTGGGTCTGGAAGCTCCTGCGAGCTCTCCTCTCACCTTGGGATATGAACAGAAAGAGAGAGAGGGGGGATGTGAAGAGGAGGGTGTGGTTTTTCTTATGCGAACGTATGGCTCGGATTTCGTTTTGGTGGCTTTTTTTCTTGCTTCAAATATTTATAGTTTTCTTATAATTGTATGTGCAATTTCGTAGTGATGTTTCTCGCTTATATGAATAATAATATTATTATTAACGTCGATTTGTTTGAGGCTACGAAGTGAGCATATGTGGCTTCATGCGGTCGTCAGATTTCCATATGATAAGGTTCACGATGAGGCTTGTGGCTGATGACGGAGATGAGATCCTCGCCGTTGGATTGGAAATGAAGGGTGGAGGCGAGGTAGGTTTCTGTACGGAGGAGGATAAGGATATATGGGATGCGAATGTATTGTGGAGTGCTTTTTGGATATATGTCTTCTTATTGTGGTGAAATTATAACTTTTATTTATTCCTTTTCACTTTTTATATGAGGTGACATCAGTTGGAAAGGATGATTGGCAAATTAGTTAAAAACATGATTGCTACTTTTAATCATGATATTTCTTTTTTTTTCCAAATAGCTTACTTATGCGGTGTGTCCCAACTTCCTATGAGAAGATTCCTTGTACTTTATATGTGCTACAACTAAAATTTCATTAAGTGTGCAAAGCAATATAACTCAAACACATAACAATCTTTTGAAACACGCCCAAAATGTTTGGTTGATCAGGATGTAAGTGGAAACGAGAAGTCGAACGAAAGCATTATCACAGGAGACTGTGAAATCCATTATAGATGGAAGAATATGCAATGTCATCGTCTATAGAGATTTATTGAAAAGCCATTATAATTGTGAGATCCTAATAGATGCCAGGAGAAGGATGTCCTTGCTAGGAAGGCACGTTTGCAAATGACTATTATATGGATAGCGCTTCACCTCAACTATAGAAGGATTATTGGGAAGATAGAAATGGTTGCATGTTTTAGAGAGGGATGTTCAAGGACCAATGCAATTGACGAAAGATAAAAGTGTAGAAATTTTTCGATTTTTAATCCTAATGTTGTGATTTTATTTAAAGTAACGTAAAAAATATCGAAGAATCACACTTAAAAACTTAACATAATAATAAGTTATCGATGTTAGCAAATAATACACTTACATAGTTATTATACAAACTGAAGTTTGATCAATTTGAATTGGAGGAGTATTTCGCTCCAACCTATATTCAAGTACATAAGAAATAAGAAAATGTTAGTCCTATCAAATCTATTCAAGTAACAAAATCAAACTAATATAACTAATAACATTATATTAGCAGTGACAAAAATAAAGTTGGTACATTTTTCTAATGTTTTACTAGATCCCTTCAAACATTGATCTAACCCAGGGTTAATGTTAAACAAATTTGAAATATGTGTCAATTAAACCTTGACATAGGTTTAGGTCAATTTTATTAGTTAACATCGACGTATTGGTACATGATTTTTTTTAGCTAATGTATAAATGCCATCCTCATTTGTTTTTATCTATCATTGAATTTACCAAGGTTTGAATGTCAACAAAATTGTGTTTGGGTGATTTTTTTATGTCAACTTAGGCCCTTGTGATTTCTTATATATGCATACATATACTGTGAATCCTTACCATTTTTTTCACGATGACCATAATTCAAAATTTAAATTATTCCAAAAGTTCCATGAAAATGCAACCAAATTTTGTGAGGTTAATTTTCTTCAATTGTAAGTTTTTTATGTCCTTTTGAATTTTGTAATGTTTGTAGTGTTTTTTAAGAATTTATAATCTTTCCAAATTCTACATTATTATCCACAAGTTACCCATATATTATTAATGATGTTAAAATTAATGATTATTACACTTTCTATGAAGATAATATAGAGTATATCAACTTTTTATATATTTTAATCTTAAAGGCTTTCGTGCAAGTATTATACATATTTTATAATATGAACTTTTTTTAAAAGTTGTAAAGATAAGGATTTCAATGTGCAGAAATTTTACACATGTTTTAAGTTAAGTATTTGACTTTTATACACTTTTTTTACACATAAATCTTGAAAAATACCTTAGAAGTGATTGTGTACACCCACCCAAGAATTTTACAAATTTTTAAATTTTTCTCGTTCAGAGAAACATAAAGTATGAGTTACAGAGTAAAGCATATATGAATTATATATGACATCCCTTTATACTTAGATTGTCTCCTCGTAGTACTAAAAGAAATGATGAATAGATAACTCCTACTAAGAATAAGTGGGTGAAAAGAATGAAAGAAAAAAGTCAATCAGCTTTCCCTTCCACCTCACATACTTAAGATCCGATCATCTTAAGTACAATTGAAAACAAAAATGAGATGATGGAGGAAATGAATGAATAATGAATTGAGTAAAAAATGGAGTCATTGAAGTCAGTCAATCCCCCATATACTTAGAATGAGGCATCCTAAGGATAAAAAAGAATGTATCATATATTAGGGATTGGGTGCTCCGAACAAAAGAATGTACAATAAGAAAAGAAAAAAAATTAAATATCAATAAATGCAGTAGGATCCACCATCCCAAGTATTCATGTGAACAAAAATGAGGGATAATTGTAATTTGCAAGAATGTACAAATAAAATGAAACAATGATAACTCTTTCCAAATGCAAGTATTCAAGATGCACAGGACATATGAAGTGCAAACATAGATAATTATCTTGTATAAAGTAGATCATCACAACATGGACCAAGTGGCATGTAATCTCGACATCATATTTCAACATTTGCCTGAACTAGTCTACATCAAGTGACAATTTTGATATGTGTATGCTTATGTTGTCATGCATTGTTTTTTTATAATATACATGTCTTCCATTTAAGTTTTAATTTTCCAGATAAATTCCCAACCTTGTATTGAATAACCCAACTTCTTGGTCAGGGAGGAGGAAGATATTATGGTGAATGTGCTTATCATGCCACTTCTTCACTTTGTCCTTGTAAATCAGGTTATTTTCATATACTTATTCATAAAATCTCCACAAGTCTGTTTTGATCAAGCTTTTTTTTAGTTTTAGTTTTGTATCGATTGTTGTCTTGCCTACTCAGATTTGTGAATGGTTTTGATGGTTAAGTGGCATGGGTTGCCATAAATGAGTATGCAAAATGAAGTACTCAACAGAGTCTTTTATATTTTTTGATACATCCAAAGGACTTAGGCTAGCAATTGTAACTGATTTTTCTATTCAGTCAATCAAGCTTCAATAAATTCAATTTGACCTCTTCGTTAGAAACTATGGCCACATCAAATTTTAGGGTGGGAAGGAGACGCGACTTTGTGATCAATGGTGTACATTAACTAGCTTCTTGACATAGTTATTAACGAAATGCCGACCCTCCTCATAAATCATTCTTCTTGAATCCCAAATCGAAATGATGTGTTCTTGCAGGAACTTTAAAAGTGCCATGTTACCTTCAATTGAACAAGGATAACTTCTACCCATATATTTAAGTAATCCACATCTAACATAATGTATTTAAAACTATTGTTGCTAAGAAATAGTCCCATGAATCAATACCTTATCCATGTATGACTAACTTCTTAGGAGTTAATCAAATGAACTCATTGCATCTTCTGACTTATAATAATACGGACAACTTCTCACAAAGGCGTGTCTGTCTTTCATTAGAATTAGACACCAACACCCACTATGTAGTACTTTTCAAGTCGTCCTCTTGCATGAATGATGTTTGAAGGAAGTAAATAAAAAATTTATTTACTATGCATCTCGGTAATGCGGAATATATAGCAAACTTTTTGCCAAAATAATGTTAGTTCATCGTATAAACTGAAAATGCAGCACAACAATTTGTGCATTTAGAATTTATAGAATTCTAAAGAAGTAATTTCCAAAATAGTTTATGATATTCATAATGAATATAAAGAACAAATCAGGATTACCTCTTGGAGCATGATTTTCTAAATGAAGAAACCTCCTGAATCAAGTTTAATCTACAAAAGTCTCTTTTATGGGCGTGGAGATGGATCGTGTCGCTTCCCACAAATCCGCATGCATCCTTCCTACATCTTCCAGGTAAAAGACCCTTGGGGAAAGCTGTCCAACTAGTATATAAGCTGGCAAATATATAGTTATGTTCGATCGACCTTCGTCGACTAGAGCAACGTGAAGAGACGTATGAGAGATGGAGACTCTCAAGACTCTTCTATATCTTAAGGAGCGCCAAATTTTTAAGGGACTTTGCTCTCCAAAATTAGGTTCCAAAAGGGAGGGTCTTGCCTTCCTTTTATACTTACACCACATGTCCATATGTGTGTTGTAGTTCCTTAGATTTTAAATCAAAGGCTTAGAGTAAGTCCCAATTGAATAAGGATTATCTATTTTTTATCTCCAATTAATATTAACTAATTAATAATAAATAAATAACAACTTAACTAAACTAAAATTAGTTAAGGTCATTGCCTTTTTATCTATTAATTAATTAACTTTATAATCTCTTTATCAAAATTGGAGAAATTATGAAATTAATCCTCAAAGCTTATGAATCATATTAATGAGACTAAAATTAAATGTAAATCCAATTCACATCTACAAAATTAATGTGAGTCAAATTCACACAATTTCATGCCTTACAAAAATTATGTAAACCATGTTTATATAAATATTTATATGAATCATATCCATATAAATATTAATTATTATGAATCATTATTCACATTAATTAGTGAGATATATTTGTGAATCTTATTCATAAAATTACTCTTACAAAAATAATACAATAATAACTATTATTATTACAATATTGACATCAATAGGCATGAGTCCTAATCCAATTAGGACTCATGAGATACACATGCAAATACTTGGAGATAATATTGGGGAGATCATCTATACATGTATAGTGAATTGAAATGTCGATAAATATCCAATTTCGAGGTTTATACTATTTTTGCAAAAATCTGTCACCTACGAATGTTGAGCTCAAGTTGTAGCACTTTACACTCTCAGTAAGATCAATGAAACACATTACACTCTCCATGAGCTGGATTAAGTACCAGTGAGTTGAATCCAGCTTCTTTGACCATTTCTAATTATATTTCGAATCCTTTGGAGCTAAGAAATGAGCTCAAGGAGCTTGTATATTTCCATTTCTATGATCATTTCTATTTTCAACATTTGGACATTGAAATTGGAACTGGAATTGGAAGTTGGATTCAAATGAATTGTGATTTAATCCAATTAAGTCACCAATCATCTAGCTAGATGGTGCTAGTAAAGTCCATCTTATCTCATCACTCCCTCAGAATGGAAGCGTCATGGTAGACGATCCATTACAACAGATGTAACCTTGAGTATTCCCAATACTCATTCATCCTTCACACTGGAAGATTTTGACAAATCTGAAGTTTAAACCCTACTTTGACTGTCTTCTTCAGAATATATCAATAGATTACTCAATTAATAATTTAGGAAATAATATTAATGATATACTTTTCAATATCATATATTAATATCCCGAATTCGTGTCTTACTTCATAAACAAGATGATCATGCATGGAATTCATTTTGACCCCAAAATATCTAATGAGTGAGCTCTGTCTCTCGATTCATCTTGAGAGATCATACATCTCATATGACTTCATATGCACACCAACGCACCGATATATGGATTATGGCTAGGTCACTAACTTATTGGTCTGTTAAAAGTGCAAACTTAAGCATATGGATGCATATCTATCTCAAGTTATTGGATGTGTACCTGATTGTGACAGTTACAATCCAGGTATTAGTTTATCTCAGCCTCATCGAGTAAACTCCTTAACTTGATTATTCCAACACCTCTGAATCTCCATTCATATGCAGAGGACATGCATCAAGAAGTCGAAAGGAATTCAATCTTTAGAGAAAGATTGTCATCTCTTTCTCAGACTAGAGATATGTATTGAATATGACATGTTTGAAGTCAATTGTGTCCTCCCAGTTGCATGGTATTCAATACGGTCATGGTACATAACCCTAATTGTACAAAGGGGCCCTACTGTCGAAGTACCTTCATTCAATAATTCATTTCATTCTAGATGAACATGATAAAACAATAACTCTGATCGCGTTAATGGATCGTCAATGGCTTACAAGTCCAACAATCTCCAACTAGCCCTCAAAGCCACTCATGTACAAATTTTCAACCCCATATTAATTTGCTAATTGCCGACTACTTGTCATGTAGTTGTCTAAGATGATTAATCACTCTATCAACCGATGACTATGCCAAGTTATGTAACAAACTTACATATCGTAAGTGAACATTAACTACATCCAATGTACTTACCGAATCTTATGCAACCAATGCTTTACTGTGTCAAAACGGCCATAGTGTCCTGATTCTTGCTAAACTTAGCTCGCGAAGCCACTACCGTCAACAAATTAAGAGCCCTTAAGTTGACTTCCTATCATCCATATCTGATTGGGAATCCAAATCAGTGTACCTTAAGACTTAGTTATCATTATCTCCACAAACCAAAACATAGTCTTTAGTTCTTCTTAGGTACTTAAAGATACTCTTCATCGTAGTCTAATGTTCTCTCCATAGCAAGATTGGTAATGACTTACCACTCACTGCATGGCATATATCTAGTCTAATGCACATCATGTCATACATCAAGTTTCCTATCATCGACGCGTAACATCATCCGGCCATGGCTTTCTTTTCCTCAATAATTTGAGGAACCATCCCTTTAGAATAGATGAATACCATTACCTGAAGGAAGGAAGCCTTTCTTGGAATTATACATGTTGAATCTTTCCAAAATATTCTTGATGTATCCTTGTTTTAATAGTCTTAGCATCCTCTTTTTTGTTTATGAATAGTTCAGACCCAAGATATAAGAGACATCTCTGAGATCTTAATCTCAAAGGTATTGGACAACTAGATCTTAAAACTAGTCATCATCAATGTATCATTCCTAATGATAAGTATGTCATCTACGTAAAGTACAATGAACATGATGGTGCTCCCTCTAAGCTTCTTGTATACACATGGTTCATTTAGATTCTGCATGAAAACATAACTCTTTATGGTTTCATCAAGTCAGATGTTCCAACTACAAGAAGCTTGTTTAATCCCATAGATGGATTTCTTTAGTTTGCACACTTTTCCTTCATCGGCTATGAAGCCCTGGGTTGCTCCATATAGATGTCCTCTTTGAGGTATCCATTAAGAAAAGCAGTCTTGACATCCATCTTCCAGATGTCATGGTCCAGGTGTGAAACTATGGCAAGCAATGTCCTGATGGATTTAACATAGCCATATGAGAGAATGTCTCATTGTGATCGATGTCTTCTCTCTGTGTGTAACCCATGGCAACAGTTGTGATTTAACGGTCTCTACCTTCCCTTTTACCATGTCCAATATGATTTTGTTGCAACTCTAAACAGCTCCAGTGAGTTGAGGAGCACCTGGAGGAGTGATATTGTAAATAATTCCCCTCTCTTTAAGGTATTCTTTGAATTCATTGAGAGGTATTCGCCACTTTGGTCAGATCGAATCTATTTTATCTTCTTTCATATCTGGTTCTCAACCAAATCCATGAATTCTTTGAACTCTTCAAAGATTTCATGTTTGTGATGTAATAAGAAGACAAAATCATACCTCAAATAGTCATCAATAAAGGTCACATAATATTGATTTCATTTCGAGCTATAGTATGAAAGGGACCGCATACATTCGTATGTATCATGTCCAATATACTTTCGTACCGTTTACTTTTCTTAGAGAAGGGTGCCCTGGACATTTTACCATGAATAAAATGTTCGCATGTTGGTAAATCATGGACATCTAGGAAATCTAGAGGTCCATACTTTACCAATCTATCAATCTTATCGACAACACATGTCCAAATCTATGATGCCATATCATAGTTAAATGATCACCATCCTCCCTTGATTATTTAAGTATCTTAACATTATTGTTAATGTTAATGTTATTAGTGATATTGACATTCATAACATAATCGTGCATGCTCAATTCATAGAGTCCATTTGGTGTTAGGGAACCATCTTCTATAAAATTATCATAACGATTTATGATAAGTTTATTGCAGAAAAGGAAAGTATATCCATGTCTAACCAGCTTAGATACAGATAGTAAGTTCATTCCAACATTCAATACATAGAGATGATCTCTATTATCAAGGACTCTCCCAGTAGATAATAATAGTCTGCATATCTCGATGGCGATTGTTGCAGCAGTTACATGGATCCCATCTGGATGGTTATCTCTCCTTCATCAAGATTTTTGGTGTCTTGAAACATATGCAACCGATTGCATACATACACATAAGCACCAGAATCAACAATCCAACTTCCTTCTCATCCTACGAGTAAGTTGATTTCAATGATGAATGTGGATTTCTTATTTGTTAGTGTTATACTTTTATCCTTATCTAAGGACTTTAGATATTATGGATGGTTAATCTTCCAGAATCCTAGCTCATTGGATTGATGGCAGACATCCATCTCTATGTGTGTCAGATGTAATGAAGCTTTATAAGATTGACTAATAGTTTGACCTTTTTTCTCTTGGATTGGACCCTTTTGAGATTCATGCTTCCTCTTGTGCTTCCCTTTAACTTGTGCAACCATTGCGCCGCTAGATAGAAATTCTTTATTCATAATATCCTCAATGGATTTTAATGTAGAAAGAGTACAGTTCACATCTCCATTCATCTCCTTCAGATTCAGGAGGATGTCATGAGCAGATTCAATGTTTATAAGTTGCTTCTGAACCACATTAGATAATGTTCCAAGAATGTAGCAATGAGCGATCGAATGATCATCGTCTCACTTCTTATTGAACTCACATGCATCCTTTGTCCGAGGGTTCTCATACTTCACAAATGAGAGCACATATGCTTGTGTTCTATCTCAAGTACGAGTTCCAAATTATGGATCTTATCTAAATATTTGAATCGGTCAACTGATTGACCTCAAGCAGATTGTTAAGTAGGTTGAGAGATTTCATCTGAAATAAAAGAAAAATATAATACATATTAATATCTTGATTAAGGAAATTAAAAAATATATTTTTAAAGCGAGAGTTCCCGCATTTTTTGTACTTTGAAATGGTTTCCCTTATAAGCTTTTAAAGCATGAGGCAGGCGAACCAACAACCTCACTACGAAATCTGAGTATCTTTTCCATTTTCACTGCATCCCAATAATATGAAAAAATGCAACTACGATGAAAGAAGCAGGAACTCTTTTCACCGTACAATTCCAACTTGTATTCTTTGTTCGGTCATCAACACTCGCATCCCCTACATATATGGAGTTAGCATTTTATCGATTAAACAAACCATCATTGAGCAAATATTAATTTACTCCAACATTATACAATGCTGCCTCAATAATATGGGGAACAACATTGGGGTCACTACACATACGACCCATCTCTTTCAAGAAATAAAGAATCTGACCCATGTGAATTTGTATTCCGGAGTCATGAATATGCATGAGCATTTCCAAAAATACAACCCATGACGACAGAGTTCTCTGCAATGACGGGAGACCATATATGTCATCATATGAATTAGTATATATCATGTTTAAATTAATGGTCAATCATTTCAAATCATATTCTCATGATTAATCTAAGGTATAGAGTTAGGACACGAGCTTATTGTCTTAGTTTTAATCCAATTAAAGCAATGATACTTAGCAGTCCCAACTATGGTTTGATCCTTTTATGCACTTGATGTTACCATATAGTATTAAGCCCTCACTTAATACAAATTAATGTTCCAAATTTAGTTGTTAAAATATGTCAAGACTCCTCATGCCACCTTTCATTGAAACAGATCCAACCAAGTCGGACAGACAATGTTAACAAGGAACGCTTCCACTGCAAATGCGGTGTAGGGTGCCAACTAAGTAACCCATTAGCATGTCCACGACCTAGACATCTTCCTCAAATCAATTCAAGACAAAACAATCGATACATATTGTACCAATAAGGTTATATCAATTTTCGATCGTATGTGATACTATATAGTAACTCTCGAATGATTTAGGAACTAAAACTCCTTTTAATTTTCCAAAAGGTTTAGTGCAATAATGTAGACACATCTTGATTTTAAAAACTCCTTTTTAATTTCAAAATGTCTAGTGCTACAATCTAGACAATTCTTGAAATCAAAATAATTTTAATTGTGAAAGATGTCTAGTGCAACAATCTATATAATTCATAAAATTAGTCAAATTAATTCCACAATTTCTAATTCTATTGTAAATATTCAAGTGCATAATTAATCAGGAAAAATATGACATAAAAATACACTCTATTTTATTGCACATTTCCAAAATAAACAAATAATAATTTCATATTCTAATTTGCAAGTTGCGACCATCGCACTTAAATTTAGGAGACAACATATAACTTGAACTTAAAATTCACTGTGACCTCAAATATTTCCAAAATATTAGGATCAATTCCTAACTTCAATATATCAAATATATTTCCATAAATTTTGAATCTCAAAATATGAGAAATAAGTCAGTTAAAACAATCAAGTCCTCTTCCAACTCTGGCTATGAAGAAATCCAATTTCTCGAGGTCATAAGGTTGGAATCACGTAGAGCTTTTTTCCACTGATTGGGGACTTGATGTATGTCTCATTAATAAGTATTTTATAATTATCCAAAAATAATACCTAAAAAATCACAATTTTGTTGCTACCATCTTTGATCAGAATCAGAGTCTGCGATCGTTTTAAACATTTGAATCTTCTTCCAAATGTCACCAACAATTGGTCGTCTTTTGGGTATGAGTCCAGACCTTCTAGTCCTCATATATCCCCAAAATACATTCAAAATAGGGAGAATACTAGTGATGAACGTGAAAATCGTCTCTTTAATTGTCGAAAATTGTAGTAATGGAGACGATCTTCGATTAAGCAAAAACCACAATCTTTGAATGTTGTAAAGTATTTTTACTTGGCAATACGAAGGTCGAACACAAGGAACGATAATTTTAGTTGCATGATTTTAAATTAATTTAAATAATTATTTAATCACAATATTAATTTCTATGTTGAGAAAATATAATGCAATGAAATGAGATGTAAAGAAAATAAACAGAGAGAATGAAGCATCGGATTTGAGATTTCGATTTTTACTCCAAACAATAATAATCAATATCCTCGAAATTAAATCACGGTTCAAAAGATATTATTTCAATAAACATATATATGAGTATGAATCCAATATGCATGATAGATGATCAATACTCATCAATTTATCAGGTTCGGATATCAATAATATATTATCAAAGAATTCTAGCTTGTTTCCCTTATAATTTATCTCTTAAATAAATAGATTTTCATAACATTAAAATGATCAGGGAAATGAATTTATTCTTTCTCCTCAATAGATCCCCTGCGTAATTATCAATTACTACAATATGCTTAATTAGACGAAATATCCCTCACACTTTAGACACAACAAATTAGATCGAGAATTCCCTCGAATGAATCTTCAATCACAATACTAATAAGGAATTTAATATTTAATTTTCTTCCTTGAAGCCCCTACAGAATAAATCAATAATCTCCTTGATAATACATTTGTCAAAAATAAGCTTACATTATTAGAATAGATCCTCAAAGAATAATCTTCAATAAAAGTCTTCAGACCAGTTCGCAAGACATATAAAATGATAGAGCATTCAACAAGATTTAAAATGACATATTGTGCGTGAAAATCAAAGTTCGTATGAGAAAGTTATGATAAATTGACTTATCAAGGACACAAATGCAATGAAACTAAATAATTTTATCTCAAAGTATCCCCTAGAGGACTTATCTGCCAATATAAAAACTTCCATGGGACTTCCTATATTTTCCCACAATAGCACGTGTACGCGATCTTTGGATGACGGGGACTTAAATGCAATTCTTTGGATGGCGGGTCACATGCCTAGCACGTGATATGGTGAGGTCTTGGAGAAAGAAAGAAGAGAGGAGGAAGATAGGGAGTGGGTGCCATGTGGCATGCCCAGACAGCCACGTGTCACCCCTAAAAATTTCAAGATAAGAGAGAGAAAAATCTAAAAGAAATAGAAGAAGACCTCGGATCAAAAAATTTCCTTCATGAAAGTTGTTTGTTTCAACGAGATCTACAATTTTCATGAATGAATCAGGAGCAAAAGATGTCATCTGTACAAAAGTGATATTTTTGGCGGTTCTACATGTGTATAGAAAACATGCTTCCAGGGGATTTGTATTTTTTATGATTTTAAAAGATGATGAAAATTATAAAAAAATTGGTAAATACAAGACACTTAATTACATATTAATCTATTTTTTTATTTTTAATAAATAAAAAAAATAGGGAAATAAAATAGAACTATGAAACAAACAAATTTCGTACACACTCACAGAGGTCACTCGGGCACAGTCAATTTCTTTGATTTCAATCTTAACTTGGATTTGAATTTTTATACCATTTAATATAAATTTCATCAAATAATTCAAATGAAGAAAAAATAAAATAAAATAGGTTAAATATGTACACGAAAACTCTGGTCAAAAATCGTAAAAAGATATAAATCACAAAAGAAACCCAAAAGCCAATTTTCATATATGAGCTCTGAATTTATGAAATTGGTCTTATTTTGAAGGTATTTGAAAATAGAGTACCTTAAAAGTGAGTAAATCAAAATCAGACAGTGTATGAGGAAGATATGCATGTTTCAGTCAGTCTGATGAGAAATTAGGTTTTGGTTTATTTGTCACTTATTTGAATTAGCCATTTTTATTTTCTGTTTTATTGTTGTTAGTAATATCTCCACAATGGAAGTGATTTAGGTCCATCAGATTCGTATGAATTATTAAAAATAGGGGAAGTTAGCAGGTTTTTAGTCAATTTACACTTGGATATCTGGTTCCTTATTTTATGCAACTATGCATGATGAAATGCGAATATTATTTACACTTGTATGAATGTTAATGATGTTATATTAATTATTAATTGCATATAGATTTTGGGTAATAGAGCCTAATTAATCAAATTTATCACGTTGAATATGAGATTCATCAATTAGCAACTTCAAAAGTCGTCAAATCATTTGAACCACTAAAACTGTCACAAGACAATGGTATCCGATAATCGGGATGATCTAGCTGATTGTTCATCGAATTGGATGAAATCTGAATCATCTAAACTAAGGCTATGAAACCAGTTGAAGGAAATAAATAAAATTTTATTTACTATGAATCACAGAAATGCAGAATATAAAACAATTTTTTGTCAAACAATGTTAGTTCATCATATGAACTGGAAAATGTAACAGAACAACTTGTGCATTCATAAATTATAAATTCTAAAGAATTAATTTTTAAAATAATTTATAATATTAATAACTAATGTAAAAAATAAATCATGGTTACCTCTTGCAGGGAGAGTTTCTAAATGAAGACACCTCCCGAATCAAGTTCAATCTACAGATGTCTCTCTCATGGGTGCGGAGATGATCGTGTTACTTCCCACAAAATCAGACATTGACCAGAGAATTGTGAAGAGGCGTATGAGAGATATAGACTCTCAAGACTCTTCTATATCTCAAGGAGCATGAAATTTCGAAGGGACCTTGCTCTCTATAATTGGGTTCCAAAAGAGAGGGCGTTTCCCTCCTTTTATACGTACACCGCATGTCCAACATGTGTATTGTAGTCCCTTAGTTTTTAAATCAATGGCTTAGAGTAAAGTCATAATTCAATTAGGATTATCTTCTTTTTATTGCCAATTAATATTAACTAATTAACAATAAATAAGCAACAACTTAGCTTAACTAAAATTAATTAAGGTTGTTACCTTTTTATCTATTAATGAGTTAACTTGATAATCTCATTATCAAAATTGGAGAAATTATGGAATTAATCCTCAAAACTTATGAATGATATTCATGATCTCAAAATTAAACGTAAATCCAATTTACATCTAAAAATTTAATGTGAATGAAATTCACACAATTTCATGCCTTGGAAATATTATGTAAATCATATTTACATAAATATTTGTATGAATCATACGTATATAAGTATTAATTATTGTGAATCACTATTCACATTACTTAGATATATTTGTGAATATTATTCACAAAGTTGCCCTTACAAAAATAATACAATAATAACTACTATTATTGCAATATTGACGCTAATAGACATGAGTCCTAATCCAATTAGGACTCATGAGATACAAATTCAGACACTTGGAGATAATGTCGGGGAGATCATATTATTCATGTATAGTGACTTGAAACGTAGATAACCATCCAATTTCAAGGTTTATACTATTTTTGCAAAAATCTGTCACCTACGACTATTGAGCTCGAGTTGTAACACTTTACACTTTCAGTAAGTTCAACGAAATGCATCACACTTTCCATGAACTGGACAACATTATCCTTGAGCTAAATCCAGCTTCTTTAACCATTTTTAATCATAGTCCAGACTATTTGGAGCTAAGAAATGAGCTTAAGGAACTTGTATATTTCAATTTCCATGATTGTTTCTGTTTCCAGCATTTGGACATTGAAATCGAAATTGGAAATTGGATTCAAATGAATTGTCATTTAATCAAATTAAATCACAAATCTTCTAGTTAAATTGAGCCACTAAAATCCATCATGTTTCATCACTCCCTCAAAATGGAACCGTCATGATAAACGGTCCATTACAACATATGTAACCATGAGTATTTCCATTACTAATTCATCTTTCACGTTGGAAGACTTTGATAAATCCGAAGTTCAAACCTTGGTTTAATTGTCTTATTCAGAATATATCAATAGATTTCTCATTTGATAATCTGGGTAATAATATTAGTCATATCCTTTCCAAAAGCATATATTAATATCTCGTACTCGTGTCTTATTTCATAAACAAGGCGACCATGCATGGAATTCATTTTGACCCTAAAATGTCTCATGAGTGAGCTTTGTCTCCTAGTTCATGAACTATGTACATGTATGATTCCGTGGAGAGATCATACATCTCATATGACTTCACATGCACACCAACGGGTCAGTATATGGACCTTGGCTAGGTCACCAACCTATCTGTCTCTCAAATGTACAAACTCTAGCATATAGATGCAAATATGTCTCAGGTCAAAGGATGTGTGTCTGATCATGACAAGTACAATTTAGGTCTTAGTTCATCTTGACCTCATCAATTCAACTCCTTAATTTGATTATTCCAAAACTTCTGAATCTCCATTCCCTTGTAGAGGACTTGCATCAAGGAGTCAGTAGGAATTCAACCTTAGGATAGTAATTGTCATCTCTTTCTCAGACTATAGACATGTATTGATTATCATATGTTTGAAGTCAGTTATATCCTCCCAGTTGCATGATATTCAATATGGCCATGGTACATAACCTTAATTGTACAAAGGGACCTTAATGATAAAGTACATTCATTCAATTCCAGATGGACATGATAAAACACTAGCTCTTATTGCATTAATGGGTCGCCATGGGCTTGCAAGTCCAACAATGTTCTCCAGCCTCAAGTGTGAGGTGACAGTGAGGATAGTTCTATACTCTACCCGAGGGATATAATGCCGATATATGCAGACCTATCATTCACAAAAAAGGAGCAAGTCTTCCCAATTTGCAGTATTTTTCCTCTGAAGTCAATCGTTTCATTATGTCCATCGAACGGTCTTGTAGACTTTTCCAAGTGATAAGGAAGTTCACAAGGTCAATGTACCATGGGAAAGAAGATATACAAGAATTGCTTTGTTGGGGAAGCTCTATGTTATCTCTCATGTATATTTATCTGAAAGGTGTTCCTCCTCAATTCAGAAGAGGTGATAGACCACCACAATCTTTAGATATTTATCCGTTAGCTCTAAATCAAATTCTTTGAGTAAAGAATCCATCTGGGAAGGCATGCCTTAGTATCCTTATTTCCCAACAAAAATCCAATGGACAAATAATATGTGTTTATTGATATTTTAATATCAAGAGGTGTGATTTCAACTTGTGTAATGCAAATACCATTGCCAACGTCTTTTTTAGTGAATATACTTTCTCTAAGCATTGCCCCTGACCTTGTTGGCATATTAAATAGCAAATGAAATGTCATACCTCCTTCCTAGAACATCTCCAACCATAAAGTTTGATGCATTCATCATGATCTCAAATAGGAGAGACCAGTTTAGCAGCTGTAGGATGGGAGATCATATGTTCGATTGTGTGAAAGGCATAAGTACACTTGTATTCTATAGTAAACTCAATGTATTTCTCTCAAAGTTCAATTAATAATCAAGAAGTTTTGAGAAGTCCTTTATAAACCATAGGTAGAAAGAGCATGCCTCGAGTAACTACTAGATGTTGAGTATTGTCTTGAGTTTCTTGATTACATCTACCTTAGAAGAGTCAACCTCCATACCTTTTTAAAAGATGACAAATATCCAAACACCATCAATCAATCACCATAAAGTGGCTCTTATTTTAAAAAAGACAAGATTCACCTCACAACACGCTTGTAAAAATTGGCCTAGGCGTGCAGAATAGTTACCAAATGAATCATGGTAGATCGATAAATCATACAAGAAAACTTCTAAAAAATCACCCACCATATCCGTAAAGATGGCAATCATGCCTCTATAGAAGGTAGTGGTGCATTACATAATCCAAAGGTAGATATTTGTTGGATCAGGTAATACTAGAGGGAGGATAATAATAGTTATCACAAATGATGGCCAAATAAAAACAATATCTCGAACGACAAGTACATGAAGACAACCAAAAGCATATAGGCAACCATTTGCATAGAGATTTTACGTGGAAAACTAATTGGTTGAAAGCCACAACCTAAGTCTTTGACTCATGATTCTAGATCAGATGTGATGATAATCACTATACCAAGTCTTTTATGCAGATAATTTAATTATTTTTACAGACGCTTTGTATCACGCACCGAAGTCTTATACAACTTCGAACCGCACACCGAAATTTAGTACACATGTACATTGTTTTGGATAGCACATCAAAAACTTCTTAACTTCAAATCACCCATTGAAATTCTTACACATTTTATCAAACACCAATGTTCCTGCACCTATGTGTCGCATGCCAAGAAGCTTGTGCAACTTGGATGAAACACAAAGTTTCATGCACAAGGGATATATAAAAATAATGAAATAGATTTTTGGAATCAAGCCATGCATTTTATATATTATGCAAATGTATCACAAATAAGCACGATAACAATCGAAATTGAAACTCAAACTAGCAATTAATAGAGTAAACTATAGGATTAATCACAAGCAGAGTAAATTTATTTGATAAAAGATTTCTCTAACGAGTCATAGAGAAACCAGAGGTTGAACAATGATTGAAGCTAAGAGAGACCGATAATGTGCTTCTATGGAAGAAAGTAGGTTGCTTTTAAATGTATAGAATTCAAGACACTATTCTTAATAATAACTAATGAATATGAAATGTGTAAAAATGAGATTTTATAGTAAGTATGGTGTCTAGTGGCTTATGCAGAGAGAGAACATACATTTTATGAGCCATAAATTTGTTGGGTATAGGAATAATATCAATGTTAAAAATATTCATGAAAATCTTAATTGATCGATTGGGTCAAAAAGTTGATATATCAAGATGGCCCTTGATCGATCAGTCTACTAATGATCAATAAACTTGTTTATCATCGAGGATTAAAATGTGATCGATTAGATTAAAATACACGGCCGATTAATGAATAATCTGTAACAAAAGTTGATTGATCAAGCCAACAACCATTGGCAAAAGTTGATTGATTAGTTGATTAATCAATTTGATTCCAATAGTCAAAATTGATCGATCAGAGTTGGTCTTATGAGTCAAGTAACTTTTTCGATGTGATGCCCTGCTCATCCGACCATTACGAACAGCAAGATGAGAGCGTCGGACCTACAGTCTAACTCGTTGATGAGTCACTAATTGGTCAAGTTAATTAAGTCTCATTGTTATACGAGTTGATTCACATGTCATCCGAACCTAGCTAAAAATCTCTACAAAGAGGGATTCTCTTGAATTTATACCTAGATAATTCCATGGTCAGACGTAAGGACACGACCAATCAAGTTTATTAACTAGGGTTAATTTAGGTTAAGTGATCTAGATGCTATCTAGGTCAAGATGCATAAGACTAATGGATGCTTAGATTTTATTTGCTTAGAATAAGATGTCACAAAAAGCAGTGCAATTTAATACACACAAGGATTATAAAAACTACAAAATAGCTCTTGAATTAAAAGTTTACACTTTAGCTTGCATCATGTAACCAAGTGATCTTAAATTGGTCAATGTAATCTCCAAGCTTTACTTAACAAATCAAATATATTTAACTCATGAAGCATCTAATTTACATGAGAAACATTTAGAACTTAATCAGATTGTGGATTATGTGAACTAATTCTTAGGACACCTAATTAAATTCTATGTTGAATAAGCAAATCAGGGATAAAAATTGCACGAAATTGGTCTAAGTTGAATTTATGATAATTTAGTTGTTGGGTAATATGCAAGGGACTTAGTTAATTTTAAATGATCAATCTCATATCAAATCAGATAATTAATTATTCCAAATTATATAGCATCATACGAGCTTTCTAATGAGATAAATTTCATTTTAAATGGATTTATTATGCTCAAGATATTCAAAGGTAAATACATGGGCTAAAATACAATAAAATAGAATGTATAAAACGTACAACATTATGAAACAGTCTAAAAAATGATGAAATGCAATTTTTAAAAATGTATAGGGACTTATCTTTAAATTTCCAAATGCTCGAGGATAGATAAATAATTTAGAAGTCCTAGCGGGGCCTAGTCACAAAATTCCCAACCAGCATGTAGTATGTGTGAGGTGGGGGATGCTTTGGTGCACAGCTCGGGACTTGGACTGGTTTGGGCCACATGGGTGGCTCAGATGCTTTTCTCCGAGTACAGATCCACCTAAGGTAGGAGGCCCGAGTATGCGGACCGTGGATCCTCTAGGTTGTAGGATCAGATCGAATCGATCTGATCTAATGGTAATTGTAAACTTGGGCATGAGCTTCATCTCATCTGCTTGTGACAGACTTGGGTTGTGCTGCGATATACTTCTTACTCCTTGATCCTCTAACTCGCGTAAAGATTTGGGAATCTTCGCAACTGCCTGGTGAAGATGATGATGGCTTGGAGATGGCTTGATGCTATATGGAATGACAAGTCAATGGCAGCTCATCGGAGCCGGAGTGATGAATATGTGATTCATCATATTAATAAGATGAAAATAGAGCTTCGTCCGGAATAATTATGTGCATTCAAATGTTTATATCTAATAATTAACATTCATGTACTTGTAAATAATTTTCATAAATTATCATTTCATTTAGAATTATGTTCATCTTTAAATATTCACCTAACTTCACCATTTTAATTAATTCATCCCAACTCCAATTGACATAAAACTAAGCAATTGTGTACAATCACCGATATAATCTAATGAAAAATCCTAAAAAAGTGAAAATTGTACATATTTGAAATAAACCCGAACCCTTATTCCATGTCATGATCTGGAGGCATACCAACCTCTGTCGTTGTCCCTGTAGCAACCAAGCCTCGGCCATATCACTGAGCCTCGAGGCCAAAACCATTAGGGCATCTTTCTCCGACAAACTTCAGGCGACTATCATTCCATGCACCCTCCTCTATCCCTCTGCATTGTTTCCTCTTATGCTTCTTCTTCGATATCCATGTAACCCCCCCTCCAATTCTCTACTTTACCTTCTTTATTCTTTTCCTCTAAATATAGTTGATCCAACAACCAATCAACGGATCCCACTTCACCCCCATCTTCCTCTTCCCCTCTGCATTCTCCTTCCCCCATATCAGAACTCTTCACTGACCACTGCTCCAACCTCCACCATGTCTACCAGGATCTACCACTCACCGTCCCTCTGGAACTCTCACGTTATGGTCGAGCGATTAGCTCGAGACCCATCTTCTTGCTTGAAGGCCCATGACAAAATGTTGTCTCGATGGAATAGGAGAATGAGAAGCATCATCAGCGTCCCTTGGTCGTATGTCGATCATCGAAGGTGGAATGGCTCTTGCGGCCCTTTCCTAGAATCGAAGAAGAAGAGGGGTACCCTCAACCTTCAGGTGTTGCTTGATTGGCCCCTACTTCTCATCCAGACCCACCGCCCATCCTCGTGTCCCAATTGTCAGAACATAAGAGAACAGACCTCTCAGATTATTGATTAATCACAATTTCATCACATTTATTCATTCATTTTTCTTTAAATCCGTGGAAAAATACATGTAAATATCATTAATTTTCCTGAACTAACATTCATATATTAACTTATAATTATTGTATAAATACTTGCATTTAAACTCAAAATAAAAGAATAAAAGAAAAGAAAAGAAAAATGAAAGAAATATCAAAGATATTTAATGACCCTAACCCCGAGATCAAGTCAATATTGACTTGGCCAATAAGGAATGCAGTAGGGAGAGATAAGGGTCATTATACTATACATAAAACCCTAATTATGTATTCTAAAAATAACAATTTTTACATCAATTTATTCTGTATTTTATTACATCTAAAGTAACAAAATGATCTATACGAAACTTCTACATACAAATATGTAGAAAAATATAAAAATAACTGCACACAAAATAATGCACAGTGCAACTAGGATACACATGAAAAAGTCATTAACAGGACTTCAGATATCCATATCTTCTCCATATGAAATCAAAATTCATCAAACTCACCTCCATTGTATTTTAAATTAAATTATCTATTAAATGAAGGTATTTCATTAAAAGTAGAGTTATTACAAAAGTCAGCTTTATGGGTCCCATTGTACCATATACTTGTATATTTTATTCATACGTTTCATTCTTTGCATTTTTATTCTTCTTATATTTTCAGATAATTGTATATATTATTTGAAATGTATTAAAAATATAAACATAAAATAAACCATCAAAAATATACTTACAATAAAATAATGCATTAAAATATATAGGTATACTATACATATAATGTATATACTTATATTTATTTAGGTATGCAACTAAAATCATAAAAATAAAATAAAAATGTGTACATATGTATTTAAATATATTATAAATATATGATAATAAGTATTAAAAATATAAATAAAAATACAATAATCAAAATATAGGTAAATATACCTATATGTACACTTGTAAAAATCAACACCTAATAAATAAGGTTGTGAAATAAAAAACATCAAAAAAATGTCCATAAAATAAGAAATATTTCCATGTTTTGAATTTTACTTAATAAAATAAACTATTATTTATAATTAATTAATAAGCATTTTTTTCTTTCTATTTTGTCTTGACTCGAGCTGACGTGGAGCAATCAGGTCCCTCCCCTTGTTGATCCGTCGATCAACTATCCTTGCCTAGCCTTGATCCCATGTCAGAGCATTGACCTCGCCTCTTCTCCATTTTACGTTGGCTTGATGTGATCATCGTTTAGTCAACCTATCTTCATGAAAAATCTCATCATTGCATCCCTCTACTAGACCCTACTATTTGGATCATTGTTCAATCACTGAGCCCAACGCTAACCTTGGTTGAACATCCTCATGCATATAACCTCGCCTCCTCCCCGTTTTGGTATTAGATCCTTCTTTGTATATCGTAACCCTTAGATCCACCTTAAGATGCAAGTAGCTCGGTTACAGCAAAAGCCCCATCGGATTTACATCGAGGACAATGAACTATAGATTGATCCAAACGATTTCCAGAGTACCTACTTCTGGTGGTTCTTCTCCTTGGCTTCACCACCGAGTACGAGCTGTTTTCATGATTTCTAAGGTAGGTTTAGTTCTTGCCTTTATTTTCTGCCTTTTATTTCATGCATTTGCTTGTTATTTTAGATTAATTCCATAGTTTAAGTTCTATAGAGCATTAGAGCTCTCGCCATTGTCCCACCATTTAAACCCCATGTTCCAACCATTGTTCCACCTCCATCAGCTTCCCCTTCACGTGCTCCATCTCCTCAGCCATCCAATCCACCTTGATCTACCCCAGATCAAGCCCCCAACTCTTCATCCTCCACCCTTTACCGACGAGCATCACCCCACCTCCTCCTTCACCATTTTCCACCAAATAACAACCCATGAACCTTCGCCTTTTTGCCCTGGTGTTGACATGCATGTTCCGGGAGTCAATAGCCTCATTTGAGGTGGATCGCATGTAGGACAAGAGTTCCTACAAGTGCTAGATTCACCGACCCTCCAAGCCTGCTCTGACTAGGCCTTGAGCATTGAGGGAATCAACAGTTACGGAGGAGCCCTAGATCTATTTTACGATCTTTATGAGAGCTCCAGGTGGCCAGAGCGGTGAATCCTCATCGATCGAAGGGGCACAACCTAGTTGTTTTCCCCATTCATCTGGTTTGCCTCTTCACCGTCAAATCTGGAGCACCGCCCAGGTCTCCCATCTACTGTCTGATCGAGCCATGTTTCTATCGTTAGATCTCTCCCGAGATCTAATCCTTAGCGCTCATCAACGAAGCATCATCGGTCGCACATATCACTGATGAATACGCATTTCATCACATTTATGCTTTCATTTTGACCTTTAAATCCTAGATAAATGCATGTATATACCATTATATTGTACAAAATAACCTTTACTATTTACGACATGAATATTATATAAAGACTGCACTTATGCCAAAATAAAAAGAATAAAGAAAAGAAAAAGAAATGAAATAGCAGAGGTATTGAATGACCCAAAGCCCCGAGATATAAGCATTATGATGACTGGATCAATAAGAAATGAAGTTGGGGGAGATAAGGGCTAAAAAATAATAAAAATCATGATTTTTAATCACTCAGCAACTCATTTTGGAACCTATTTTATTCCTTATTTATATTTCAAACCAATAAGCTTTATACATGAAAGTTGTAGATAAAAATATTAAAGAAAAAACAAAATTTATCTCATATAAAAATAATGCACAATGTACCCTAGACACTCAAAATAAAAATCCAAAATCAAAACTTCGCATACATGTATCTTCTCCATGTTGTATCAAATTGACTAAACTCGCCTTTAATTGTATATAAAGTTTAGTTATCTATTTAACGAAGGTGGTTTCATTCAATTTAGAGTTAAGATGCAAAAGTTAGATTTTAGACCCATATTGTACATTATACCTGAATAAAATAATCATTTTAATTATTCTTTATATCACTATAAGAAATTCCAGATTTTGTTACTACAAATTTGCTACCACAGCTAGTGCCAATATAGATGCAGATTTTTAAGGACTACTTTACAACCACTTTACCACTATACAATAGTCGCAATAAAAAGCAAGACCATTTTACAACTATTGATAGTCGTATATGTGGTAGTAAGTACTACGACTACATTATTGATACTATGTAGTGGCTAGGCGTAGAAAAATAAGGGAAAATTGGGTCTGCGAGCTAAACCATTAGAAAACCCTAATTTTCCCCCTTCCCTCCCTCTCCCCACTCGTCTATGACACCTCGCAAGGTCATCCCTCTCCACCTCCATGTCCTCCTCTCCAGCTTGCTCATCTCCAAGTCACCTGCGACCTCATCAAGGAGGTTTCTTTACAACCTGCCTTTGCTCTGCCTCTGTGTACTCCCCTCCAGGCTGCCCCTCTCTAGGCCACCCACTTTTCTTCATCGTTGCATCCTGTCAGACCACCATTGCATCCTCCTCTCCACTTTGAACTTCCACATCATCCTCTCCAAGTTGTTGCTCTCCAGGTTGTCGCTCTTTAGGCCATACCTCTCCAGCACAGCTCTGCTCCACCTCCGCAACCTCATAACCACCAAGTTCCTCTCCACGTTCAACCCCTGCTCTCTAGTCTACCGATCTCCAGCCTACCTCCGCATTCCTGTCACCACCAGGTCGTCCAATTTCAAGTACATAGAAGTAAGTCCAACTTATCATATGCCATTTGATTTTATTATTGTTCAAGAGACCCACACCAGATAGACATGACCTTTTATATTGAAAAAAAATCAAAATTTCGTGACTTCTCCTATTATTTTCTTCAATGGAAAAGTGCAAGTAAGAGGATTAACACGATCGAGAGGTATGTAGGTGACAACAACAGTACTAACATATGGCAATATCCCCTAAAATATTAGTTTATCTTGTTGTAATGCTCACCAAAGATGTTTTTTTAATGATGGACCTATCCAAAGCTTGTAGTGAATATTGGTACTTATAAGGCAAACAATATTGCTCATGTGTTAGGTGTTCACATTTACCAGAAAGTAGATAGCATGCAAATAATATATGTTGCGATTACTTCTGTTTACATACTATAGATGTTCTAAATCTAATATCTGATTTGACTTTTTAATGGTAGAGATTAGTTTATGAGACGTTTTGCTTATAATATCTAAGACTATAGATATGATACCTTTAATATTAATGTGCAGTGAAGAGCTTTGATGGATTCATCTTTCACTTTTTCTATGGATAAGAGAAATGTCGTAATTATGTTGTCCATCGATGGATTTAATCCATATGCCTTGGGAAATATTACTCATGTTGGCCAGTAATCATTACTCCATACAACTTGCCTCCTTGGTTGTGTAATAAAAAACAGTATATATTTTTGACTTTATTTATGCCTGGTCCAGCCAATCTTGGAAAATATTTGGATGTGTATCTCACCATTAGTCGACGAACTGAAGGAATTATGGGATAAAGGCCATGAGACTTATGACATCATCAATCCTAGTAAATTTCGAATGAGAGTGGATTTATTATGTACTATTAGTGATTTTCCTACATACAGAATGCTATCGGGATGGAGTGCACATGGGAAAAGAAGTTGTCCATATTGTATGGAAAGTACTAAAGCATTTTAGCTTGAGCATGGTCGAAAACCATGCTTTTTTTACTGCCATCGACAATTCTTGTCAAATGATCATCTTTATAAGAAACAAAAGATGGCACTTAAAAGAAATACTATTGAAGATTTATGTCCACCTGTTAGAGTGTCGGAACTTGAGATATTCAATATATTGATGGAGATGAAAGGTTCAGATAATTTTGTTCTACCTCTACCAGGTTTTAGTGAAAGTCATAACTGGACAAAAATGAGCATCTTCTGAAAACTACCATATTGACCCAATCTGCTCATCAGACATAATTTAGATGTGATGCATATAGAAAAGAAAGTACTTGATAATGTATTCAATACAATATTGAATGGCACTAGCAAGATGAAGGATACCGAGAATGCTCGCATAGATCTTGTGAAAATTTGTGCATGTCTTGAATTATGCCTAATAGAATCAGAAGGTGGTCGTATTCATATGTTGAAGGCTAAGTACTGCTTAAGCAGAGATCAGGAGAAAGATGTTTGTCAATGGACAAGTAAATTAAAATTGTTATATGGTTATTAATCTAATATACCCAAACCGGTTGATTTGAAGAAAAATTATCTAAAGGAATGAAAAGCCATGACTGTCATATTTTTATGGAGCAATTATTACCTATTGTTTTTAGAGGTTATTTGATGAAGGGAGTTCATGATGTCCTAACAGAGTTGAGTAACTTCTTCAAATGCATATGCTCCGTCAAGTTGTTAGCTAAAGATATGAAAACCCTTGAGGAAGGCATGGTTCTAATACCCTGCAATCTTGAGAACATATTTCCTCCAGCCTTTTTTTGACTCAATGGAACACTTAATGGTTCATCTTTCCTATGAAGCTAAAGTTGTTGAATCAATTAAATATCGTTGGATGTATCCATTCGAGAGGTACATGATATATCAAATTTATTCCATTATGTAATATTGCACTATCTAATGGCATATGTTAACTTATCTATAGATGTATTTTTTCCTTGAAGAGAAAGGTGTGTATTAAAAATAGGGTCGAAGGATCAATAAGTGCACACTACACTTCTAAAGAAGTAGCCAACTTTTGTTCCAGATATTAGTTAGATGACAATGATACTATCCATAGTTGTTCAATGTGAAATGAGATTAATGAAAGTAAAAGTGTATATGAGGTCTCTATCTTGCGTACTTGTGGTCGGCCTTTGAAAAAAGGAATGCCATGCATGATTAGTTCTTAGGAGAAGGAAGTTGTTGAACTTTACGTTCTATATAAGATAGATGAAGTGACACCTTTTTTCTGGAGTATGTATCTATATCACATTGTCGTTGGAATAGAATACAAGTAGGTCAGTTAAACTTTCTTTTCTTTATGCAGGGATTATATGGATAAAATAAGGGATTTTTACACCCATAACCTCGAGTAATTTTGTAATAACATTGCGAATTAAATGAGAATCCCTGAGTAGTGCTTAACGCTTACATGACATAACCATGTGTTAAGATGTATATTATATTTGACAGTTTCCATTTGAAAAAAATACAAAATTACCCTAATACTCATTCTTATTTGCAAATCCTTCCATTGTTCTATCTCCATCACATTGGAGGGACTGGCGGTCGTCACGTGTAAGAACCTCCTCATGCTGATGTCGCAGGTTGTCCGTACCCCCCCCCAATCGCCTGCAACCGTACCCCCCCTCCCCATCGTCATCGTCGTCGACCTCCCCGCAAGCAACCCCGTGTCGCCCTCTATAAGCCCCCTCCCGCATCGACCTATGCAAGCCCCCCTCTCCCCTGTCGATTGCTGCAAGTCACCCCTCCCCCTGCCCCTACCGACTCGCACCTCTGAAACAACGTCACCGTTGACCTGTGCACTCTCCCTGAAACTGTCTTGGTCGAAATCTGCACCTCTACAACCCCTCAACCTCCGGAACACCCCCTGTCGTCGTTGACCTCTATAAGCCCCCCTCCGCCGCCCTCGTGCGGAACCGCATTGGTCAACACCCGCACCTCTACATCCCCCCTCACCTCCCCCATCCCTCCGAAACCCAATCCCCCATCGGCCTTGTCCCCCATCCGAAACTCTGTGGAGGTGCGAGTTGACCTCTGCAAGGTGCCCCCCCCACCCGTAACTCTACAAGGCGCATCCCACCCGAATCGTCGAACTCTACATTCGCCCTTGAACTCTCTAAGGCAACCCTGCAGAGGTGTGAGTTGACCTCTGCAAGGCACCCCCACCCGCACCTCTACAAGGCTCCCCTACCCACCCCGAACCGTCGAACTCTGCAGCCCCCCTTCCCCCACCTGCACCTCTACAACCCCTCCCCTCCCCCGACCTCCAGAGCCCCCCCTCCCATCGTTGTTAAACTCTACATGGTGCCCATGCAGAGGTGCGAGTTGACCTCTGCAAGATGCCCCCCATCCGCCCTGGAACTGTAGAACTCTGCAGCTCCCCCTGCAACCCTGCACAGCATCGAACTCCGCAGGCCCCCCCAGTCTCCATCGACCTCAGCTAGTCCCCCCTCCTCTGCAAGCTAGACCCCTGATGAAACTCCATTTCATCATTCTTTATTCTATCATTTTGGCCATAAAAACCTAATACGGATAAATAGCATTAATTTATGCATATAAACATTCATCATTTATTGTATTAATTGTATATAAAACATGGTTTTTAATGCTAAAATTATAGAATAAAGAGAAAAAAAGAAAAAGAATAAAATATCAAAGATATTTTATGACCTAAACCCTGAGACCAAGTCAAGAATTGAGTTGGTTAGCAAGGAATAAAGTAGTGGGATATAAGGGCCAAAAATAGAATAAAAACCCATTTCTTTTATTCATTATTTTTTTGTTTCTGATAACTATTTTTATTATTTATTGTTTATTCATCAAATAAAAAAACTTTGAACATAAAAGTTGTAGATAATAATGTAAAAAAAATACAAAATTGAGTTTGTTTAAAAATAATATACAGTGTTCATTTTATACACAAATAAAAAGCTAAAAACCCAACTTCACATATATCTTTCAAATAAAAACTCAAAACATATCAAAATCACCTCTAATTGTATATACTTTTCACAAGCTATTTAATGGAGGTGGTTTCATATTTTTTGGACTTACTGTGTGAAAGTTAGATTTTTGACCCCCATTGTATAGTAGATCCACTTAAAATATTCAATTTATTCATCCTTTATTATTTTTACAAAATCATATTTTTATAATTATGTAATAATCACTTATAACATATCTCCATATTGAAACTAAAATAAAACCAAAAAGTAAATGTATAATAAATTATAAGTCTATGTAAAAAACAGGCAAAATACCTATAGTTATACATGTATATAAATAAAAAGGAACCTAATTCTTTTATTTTGTATTCTTTTATATTTTTATAATATTGTCAATATCATGTATATTATAGTAAAAATACAAAGATAAAATAAAACAAAAGGAAATACATCAAAAAAATAGTGTACGTAAAATACAAATAAAACACCTATTGTTTACTCCGAAAATCGGTGGTCTTAAGTTCCTCACAAGGCGGGAACTCAGTCGCTGAGTCGACCACACAAAATCCGGAATAAAACAACATTTAACCCACAATGAATGTATGCAATGAATATCCAAAAATGTGGAGTTAAAATTTATTATAACTCTACATGCAAGTGTGTATAGGTATAAGCACAAGTAGAGGTCGAACACTGGGAGGCGAATGGTTGTATGGTGAAAATGATTGTGCAATTATTCGATTCAACGATCATGCCCAATTCTTATTGTTTTTGTGGGTTTTTAATTTTATATTTATTTTATTTTATTTTTGGTTTTATGATTTTTATTTAGTTTTTATATTTTATATTTTTTTATTTTCTCTTTATATTTTGAATTATATAATATAGATATATATATAGATATGTATAAGAGAAGGGAAAGAGAAATGTAGTATCTGAATATATATATACATACTCAAAATATATTAAGTATAATATTTTTAGGGTTTTTATATTTTTCTAATTTTTATGTTATTTTTCTGGAATTTTGCTAATTTTTATGTATTTCTGAAATGGAACCGTCATGATAAACGGTCCATTACAACATATGTAACCATGAGTATTTCCATTACTAATTCATCTTTCACGTTGGAAGACTTTGATAAATCCGAAGTTCAAACCTTGGTTTAATTGTCTTATTCAGAATATATCAATAGATTTCTCATTTGATAATCTGGGTAATAATATTAGTCATATCCTTTCCAAAAGCATATATTAATATCTCGTACTCGTGTCTTATTTCATAAACAAGGCGACCATGCATGGAATTCATTTTGACCCTAAAATGTCTCATGAGTGAGCTTTGTCTCCTAGTTCATGAACTATGTACATGTATGATTCCGTGGAGAGATCATACATCTCATATGACTTCACATGCACACCAACGGGTCAGTATATGGACCTTGGCTAGGTCACCAACCTATCTGTCTCTCAAATGTACAAACTCTAGCATATAGATGCAAATATGTCTCAGGTCAAAGGATGTGTGTCTGATCATGACAAGTACAATTTAGGTCTTAGTTCATCTTGACCTCATCAATTCAACTCCTTAATTTGATTATTCCAAAACTTCTGAATCTCCATTCCCTTGTAGAGGACTTGCATCAAGGAGTCAGTAGGAATTCAACCTTAGGATAGTAATTGTCATCTCTTTCTCAGACTATAGACATGTATTGATTATCATATGTTTGAAGTCAGTTATATCCTCCCAGTTGCATGATATTCAATATGGCCATGGTACATAACCTTAATTGTACAAAGGGACCTTAATGATAAAGTACATTCATTCAATTCCAGATGGACATGATAAAACACTAGCTCTTATTGCATTAATGGGTCGCCATGGGCTTGCAAGTCCAACAATGTTCTCCAGCCTCAAGTGTGAGGTGACAGTGAGGATAGTTCTATACTCTACCCGAGGGATATAATGCCGATATATGCAGACCTATCATTCACAAAAAAGGAGCAAGTCTTCCCAATTTGCAGTATTTTTCCTCTGAAGTCAATCGTTTCATTATGTCCATCGAACGGTCTTGTAGACTTTTCCAAGTGATAAGGAAGTTCACAAGGTCAATGTACCATGGGAAAGAAGATATACAAGAATTGCTTTGTTGGGGAAGCTCTATGTTATCTCTCATGTATATTTATCTGAAAGGTGTTCCTCCTCAATTCAGAAGAGGTGATAGACCACCACAATCTTTAGATATTTATCCGTTAGCTCTAAATCAAATTCTTTGAGTAAAGAATCCATCTGGGAAGGCATGCCTTAGTATCCTTATTTCCCAACAAAAATCCAATGGACAAATAATATGTGTTTATTGATATTTTAATATCAAGAGGTGTGATTTCAACTTGTGTAATGCAAATACCATTGCCAACGTCTTTTTTAGTGAATATACTTTCTCTAAGCATTGCCCCTGACCTTGTTGGCATATTAAATAGCAAATGAAATGTCATACCTCCTTCCTAGAACATCTCCAACCATAAAGTTTGATGCATTCATCATGATCTCAAATAGGAGAGACCAGTTTAGCAGCTGTAGGATGGGAGATCATATGTTCGATTGTGTGAAAGGCATAAGTACACTTGTATTCTATAGTAAACTCAATGTATTTCTCTCAAAGTTCAATTAATAATCAAGAAGTTTTGAGAAGTCCTTTATAAACCATAGGTAGAAAGAGCATGCCTCGAGTAACTACTAGATGTTGAGTATTGTCTTGAGTTTCTTGATTACATCTACCTTAGAAGAGTCAACCTCCATACCTTTTTAAAAGATGACAAATATCCAAACACCATCAATCAATCACCATAAAGTGGCTCTTATTTTAAAAAAGACAAGATTCACCTCACAACACGCTTGTAAAAATTGGCCTAGGCGTGCAGAATAGTTACCAAATGAATCATGGTAGATCGATAAATCATACAAGAAAACTTCTAAAAAATCACCCACCATATCCGTAAAGATGGCAATCATGCCTCTATAGAAGGTAGTGGTGCATTACATAATCCAAAGGTAGATATTTGTTGGATCAGGTAATACTAGAGGGAGGATAATAATAGTTATCACAAATGATGGCCAAATAAAAACAATATCTCGAACGACAAGTACATGAAGACAACCAAAAGCATATAGGCAACCATTTGCATAGAGATTTTACGTGGAAAACTAATTGGTTGAAAGCCACAACCTAAGTCTTTGACTCATGATTCTAGATCAGATGTGATGATAATCACTATACCAAGTCTTTTATGCAGATAATTTAATTATTTTTACAGACGCTTTGTATCACGCACCGAAGTCTTATACAACTTCGAACCGCACACCGAAATTTAGTACACATGTACATTGTTTTGGATAGCACATCAAAAACTTCTTAACTTCAAATCACCCATTGAAATTCTTACACATTTTATCAAACACCAATGTTCCTGCACCTATGTGTCGCATGCCAAGAAGCTTGTGCAACTTGGATGAAACACAAAGTTTCATGCACAAGGGATATATAAAAATAATGAAATAGATTTTTGGAATCAAGCCATGCATTTTATATATTATGCAAATGTATCACAAATAAGCGCGATAACAATCGAAATTGAAACTCAAACTAGCAATTAATAGAGTAAACTATAGGATTAATCACAAGCAGAGTAAATTTATTTGATAAAAGATTTCTCTAACGAGTCATAGAGAAACCAGAGGTTGAACAATGATTGAAGCTAAGAGAGACCGATAATGTGCTTCTATGGAAGAAAGTAGGTTGCTTTTAAATGTATAGAATTCAAGACACTATTCTTAATAATAACTAATGAATATGAAATGTGTAAAAATGAGATTTTATAGTAAGTATGGTGTCTAGTGGCTTATGCAGAGAGAGAACATACATTTTATGAGCCATAAATTTGTTGGGTATAGGAATAATATCAATGTTAAAAATATTCATGAAAATCTTAATTGATCGATTGGGTCAAAAAGTTGATATATCAAGATGGCCCTTGATCGATCAGTCTACTAATGATCAATAAACTTGTTTATCATCGAGGATTAAAATGTGATCGATTAGATTAAAATACACGGCCGATTAATGAATAATCTGTAACAAAAGTTGATTGATCAAGCCAACAACCATTGGCAAAAGTTGATTGATTAGTTGATTAATCAATTTGATTCCAATAGTCAAAATTGATCGATCAGAATTGGTCTTATGAGTCAAGTAACTTTTTCGATGTGATGCCCTGCTCATCCGACCATTACGAACAGCAAGATGAGAGCGTCGGACCTACAGTCTAACTCGTTGATGAGTCACTAATTGGTCAAGTTAATTAAGTCTCATTGTTATACGAGTTGATTCACATGTCATCCGAACCTAGCTAAAAATCTCTACAAAGAGGGATTCTCTTGAATTTATACCTAGATAATTCCATGGTCAGACGTAAGGACACGACCAATCAAGTTTATTAACTAGGGTTAATTTAGGTTAAGTGATCTAGATGCTATCTAGGTCAAGATGCATAAGACTAATGGATGCTTAGATTTTATTTGCTTAGAATAAGATGTCACAAAAAGCAGTGCAATTTAATACACACAAGGATTATAAAAACTACAAAATAGCTCTTGAATTAAAAGTTTACACTTTAGCTTGCATCATGTAACCAAGTGATCTTAAATTGGTCAATGTAATCTCCAAGCTTTACTTAACAAATCAAATATATTTAACTCATGAAGCATCTAATTTACAAGAGAAACATTTAGAACTTAATCAGATTGTGGATTATGTGAACTAATTCTTAGGACACCTAATTAAATTCTATGTTGAATAAGCAAATCAGGGATAAAAATTGCACGAAATTGGTCTAAGTTGAATTTATGATAATTTAGTTGTTGGGTAATATGCAAGGGACTTAGTTAATTTTAAATGATCAATCTCATATCAAATCAGATAATTAATTATTCCAAATTATATAGCATCATACGAGCTTTCTAATGAGATAAATTTCATTTTAAATGGATTTATTATGCTCAAGATATTCAAAGGTAAATACATGGGCTAAAATACAATAAAATAGAATGTATAAAACGTACAACATTATGAAACAGTCTAAAAAATGATGAAATGCAATTTTTAAAAATGTATAGGGACTTATCTTTAAATTTCCAAATGCTCGAGGATAGATAAATAATTTAGAAGTCCTAGCGGGGCCTAGTCACAAAATTCCCAACCAGCATGTAGTATGTGTGAGGTGGGGGATGCTTTGGTGCACAGCTCGGGACTTGGACTGGTTTGGGCCACATGGGTGGCTCAGATGCTTTTCTCCGAGTACAGATCCACCTAAGGTAGGAGGCCCGAGTATGCGGACCGTGGATCCTCTAGGTTGTAGGATCAGATCGAATCGATCTGATCTAATGGTAATTGTAAACTTGGGCATGAGCTTCATCTCATCTGCTTGTGACAGACTTGGGTTGTGCTGCGATATACTTCTTACTCCTTGATCCTCTAACTCGCGTAAAGATTTGGGAATCTTCGCAACTGCCTGGTGAAGATGATGATGGCTTGGAGATGGCTTGATGCTATATGGAATGACAAGTCAATGGCAGCTCATCGGAGCCGGAGTGATGAATATGTGATTCATCATATTAATAAGATGAAAATAGAGCTTCATCCGGAATAATTATGTGCATTCAAATGTTTATATCTAATAATTAACATTCATGTACTTGTAAATAATTTTCATAAATTATCATTTCATTTAGAATTATGTTCATCTTTAAATATTCACCTAACTTCACCATTTTAATTAATTCATCCCAACTCCAATTGACATAAAACTAAGCAATTGTGTACAATCACCGATATAATCTAATGAAAAATCCTAAAAAAGTGAAAATTGTACATATTTGAAATAAACCCGAACCCTTATTCCATGTCATGATCTGGAGGCATACCAACCTCTGTCGTTGTCCCTGTAGCAACCAAGCCTCGGCCATATCACTGAGCCTCGAGGCCAAAACCATTAGGGCATCTTTCTCCGACAAACTTCAGGCGACTATCATTCCATGCACCCTCCTCTATCCCTCTGCATTGTTTCCTCTTATGCTTCTTCTTCGATATCCATGTAACCCCCCCTCCAATTCTCTACTTTACCTTCTTTATTCTTTTCCTCTAAATATAGTTGATCCAACAACCAATCAACGGATCCCACTTCACCCCCATCTTCCTCTTCCCCTCTGCATTCTCCTTCCCCCATATCAGAACCCTTCACTGACCACTGCTCCAACCTCCACCATGTCTACCAGGATCTACCACTCACCGTCCCTCTGGAACTCTCACGTTATGGTCGAGCGATTAGCTCGAGACCCATCTTCTTGCTTGAAGGCCCATGACAAAATGTTGTCTCGATGGAATAGGAGAATGAGAAGCATCATCAGCGTCCCTTGGTCGTATGTCGATCATCGAAGGTGGAATGGCTCTTGCGGCCCTTTCCTAGAATCGAAGAAGAAGAGGGGTACCCTCAACCTTCAGGTGTTGCTTGATTGGCCCCTACTTCTCATCCAGACCCACCGCCCATCCTCGTGTCCCAATTGTCAGAACATAAGAGAACAGACCTCTCAGATTATTGATTAATCACAATTTCATCACATTTATTCATTCATTTTTCTTTAAATCCGTGGAAAAATACATGTAAATATCATTAATTTTCCTGAACTAACATTCATATATTAACTTATAATTATTGTATAAATACTTGCATTTAAACTCAAAATAAAAGAATAAAAGAAAAGAAAAGAAAAATGAAAGAAATATCAAAGATATTTAATGACCCTAACCCCGAGATCAAGTCAATATTGACTTGGCCAATAAGGAATGCAGTAGGGAGAGATAAGGGTCATTATACTATACATAAAACCCTAATTATGTATTCTAAAAATAACAATTTTTACATCAATTTATTATGTATTTTATTACATCTAAAGTAACAAAATGATCTATACGAAACTTCTACATACAAATATGTAGAAAAATATAAAAATAACTGCACACAAAATAATGCACAGTGCAACTAGGATACACATGAAAAAGTCATTAACAGGACTTCAGATATCCATATCTTCTCCATATGAAATCAAAATTCATCAAACTCACCTCCATTGTATTTTAAATTAAATTATCTATTAAATGAAGGTATTTCATTAAAAGTAGAGTTATTACAAAAGTCAGCTTTATGGGTCCCATTGTACCATATACTTGTATATTTTATTCATACGTTTCATTCTTTGCATTTTTATTCTTCTTATATTTTCAGATAATTGTATATATTATTTGAAATGTATTAAAAATATAAACATAAAATAAACCATCAAAAATATACTTACAATAAAATAATGCATTAAAATATATAGGTATACTATACATATAATGTATATACTTATATTTATTTAGGTATGCAACTAAAATCATAAAAATAAAATAAAAATGTGTACATATGTATTTAAATATATTATAAATATATGATAATAAGTATTAAAAATATAAATAAAAATACAATAATCAAAATATAGGTAAATATACCTATATGTACACTTGTAAAAATCAACACCTAATAAATAAGGTTGTGAAATAAAAAACATCAAAAAAATGTCCATAAAATAAGAAATATTTCCATGTTTTGAATTTTACTTAATAAAATAAACTATTATTTATAATTAATTAATAAGCATTTTTTTCTTTCTATTTTGTCTTGACTCGAGCTGACGTGGAGCAATCAGGTCCCTCCCCTTGTTGATCCGTCGATCAACTATCCTTGCCTAGCCTTGATCCCATGTCAGAGCATTGACCTCGCCTCTTCTCCATTTTACGTTGGCTTGATGTGATCATCGTTTAGTCAACCTATCTTCATGAAAAATCTCATCATTGCATCCCTCTACTAGACCCTACTATTTGGATCATTGTTCAATCACTGAGCCCAACGCTAACCTTGGTTGAACATCCTCATGCATATAACCTCGCCTCCTCCCCGTTTTGGTATTAGATCCTTCTTTGTATATCGTAACCCTTAGATCCACCTTAAGATGCAAGTAGCTCGGTTACAGCAAAAGCCCCATCGGATTTACATCGAGGACAATGAACTATAGATTGATCCAAACGATTTCCAGAGTACCTACTTCTGGTGGTTCTTCTCCTTGGCTTCACCACCGAGTACGAGCTGTTTTCATGATTTCTAAGGTAGGTTTAGTTCTTGCCTTTATTTTCTGCCTTTTATTTCATGCATTTGCTTGTTATTTTAGATTAATTCCATAGTTTAAGTTCTATAGAGCATTAGAGCTCTCGCCATTGTCCCACCATTTAAACCCCATGTTCCAACCATTGTTCCACCTCCATCAGCTTCCCCTTCACGTGCTCCATCTCCTCAGCCATCCAATCCACCTTGATCTACCCCAGATCAAGCCCCCAACTCTTCATCCTCCACCCTTTACCGACGAGCATCACCCCACCTCCTCCTTCACCATTTTCCACCAAATAACAACCCATGAACCTTCGCCTTTTTGCCCTGGTGTTGACATGCATGTTCCGGGAGTCAATAGCCTCATTTGAGGTGGATCGCATGTAGGACAAGAGTTCCTACAAGTGCTAGATTCACCGACCCTCCAAGCCTGCTCTGACTAGGCCTTGAGCATTGAGGGAATCAACAGTTACGGAGGAGCCCTAGATCTATTTTACGATCTTTATGAGAGCTCCAGGTGGCCAGAGCGGTGAATCCTCATCGATCGAAGGGGCACAACCTAGTTGTTTTCCCCATTCATCTGGTTTGCCTCTTCACCGTCAAATCTGGAGCACCGCCCAGGTCTCCCATCTACTGTCTGATCGAGCCATGTTTCTATCGTTAGATCTCTCCCGAGATCTAATCCTTAGCGCTCATCAACGAAGCATCATCGGTCGCACATATCACTGATGAATACGCATTTCATCACATTTATGCTTTCATTTTGACCTTTAAATCCTAGATAAATGCATGTATATACCATTATATTGTACAAAATAACCTTTACTATTTACGACATGAATATTATATAAAGACTGCACTTATGCCAAAATAAAAAGAATAAAGAAAAGAAAAAGAAATGAAATAGCAGAGGTATTGAATGACCCAAAGCCCCGAGATATAAGCATTATGATGACTGGATCAATAAGAAATGAAGTTGGGGGAGATAAGGGCTAAAAAATAATAAAAATCATGATTTTTAATCACTCAGCAACTCATTTTGGAACCTATTTTATTCCTTATTTATATTTCAAACCAATAAGCTTTATACATGAAAGTTGTAGATAAAAATATTAAAGAAAAAACAAAATTTATCTCATATAAAAATAATGCACAATGTACCCTAGACACTCAAAATAAAAATCCAAAATCAAAACTTCGCATACATGTATCTTCTCCATGTTGTATCAAATTGACTAAACTCGCCTTTAATTGTATATAAAGTTTAGTTATCTATTTAACGAAGGTGGTTTCATTCAATTTAGAGTTAAGATGCAAAAGTTAGATTTTAGACCCATATTGTACATTATACCTGAATAAAATAATCATTTTAATTATTCTTTATATCACTATAAGAAATTCCAGATTTTGTTACTACAAATTTGCTACCACAGCTAGTGCCAATATAGATGCAGATTTTTAAGGACTACTTTACAACCACTTTACCACTATACAATAGTCGCAATAAAAAGCAAGACCATTTTACAACTATTGATAGTCGTATATGTGGTAGTAAGTACTACGACTACATTATTGATACTATGTAGTGGCTAGGCGTAGAAAAATAAGGGAAAATTGGGTCTGCGAGCTAAACCATTAGAAAACCCTAATTTTCCCCCTTCCCTCCCTCTCCCCACTCGTCTATGACACCTCGCAAGGTCATCCCTCTCCACCTCCATGTCCTCCTCTCCAGCTTGCTCATCTCCAAGTCACCTGCGACCTCATCAAGGAGGTTTCTTTACAACCTGCCTTTGCTCTGCCTCTGTGTACTCCCCTCCAGGCTGCCCCTCTCTAGGCCACCCACTTTTCTTCATCGTTGCATCCTGTCAGACCACCATTGCATCCTCCTCTCCACTTTGAACTTCCACATCATCCTCTCCAAGTTGTTGCTCTCCAGGTTGTCGCTCTTTAGGCCATACCTCTCCAGCACAGCTCTGCTCCACCTCCGCAACCTCATAACCACCAAGTTCCTCTCCACGTTCAACCCCTGCTCTCTAGTCTACCGATCTCCAGCCTACCTCCGCATTCCTGTCACCACCAGGTCGTCCAATTTCAAGTACATAGAAGTAAGTCCAACTTATCATATGCCATTTGATTTTATTATTGTTCAAGAGACCCACACCAGATAGACATGACCTTTTATATTGAAAAAAAATCAAAATTTCGTGACTTCTCCTATTATTTTCTTCAATGGAAAAGTGCAAGTAAGAGGATTAACACGATCGAGAGGTATGTAGGTGACAACAACAGTACTAACATATGGCAATATCCCCTAAAATATTAGTTTATCTTGTTGTAATGCTCACCAAAGATGTTTTTTTAATGATGGACCTATCCAAAGCTTGTAGTGAATATTGGTACTTATAAGGCAAACAATATTGCTCATGTGTTAGGTGTTCACATTTACCAGAAAGTAGATAGCATGCAAATAATATATGTTGCGATTACTTCTGTTTACATACTATAGATGTTCTAAATCTAATATCTGATTTGACTTTTTAATGGTAGAGATTAGTTTATGAGACGTTTTGCTTATAATATCTAAGACTATAGATATGATACCTTTAATATTAATGTGCAGTGAAGAGCTTTGATGGATTCATCTTTCACTTTTTCTATGGATAAGAGAAATGTCGTAATTATGTTGTCCATCGATGGATTTAATCCATATGCCTTGGGAAATATTACTCATGTTGGCCAGTAATCATTACTCCATACAACTTGCCTCCTTGGTTGTGTAATAAAAAACAGTATATATTTTTGACTTTATTTATGCCTGGTCCAGCCAATCTTGGAAAATATTTGGATGTGTATCTCACCATTAGTCGACGAACTGAAGGAATTATGGGATAAAGGCCATGAGACTTATGACATCATCAATCCTAGTAAATTTCGAATGAGAGTGGATTTATTATGTACTATTAGTGATTTTCCTACATACAGAATGCTATCGGGATGGAGTGCACATGGGAAAAGAAGTTGTCCATATTGTATGGAAAGTACTAAAGCATTTTAGCTTGAGCATGGTCGAAAACCATGCTTTTTTTACTGCCATCGACAATTCTTGTCAAATGATCATCTTTATAAGAAACAAAAGATGGCACTTAAAAGAAATACTATTGAAGATTTATGTCCACCTGTTAGAGTGTCGGAACTTGAGATATTCAATATATTGATGGAGATGAAAGGTTCAGATAATTTTGTTCTACCTCTACCAGGTTTTAGTGAAAGTCATAACTGGACAAAAATGAGCATCTTCTGAAAACTACCATATTGACCCAATTTGCTCATCAGACATAATTTAGATGTGATGCATATAGAAAAGAAAGTACTTGATAATGTATTCAATACAATATTGAATGGCACTAGCAAGATGAAGGATACCGAGAATGCTCGCATAGATCTTGTGAAAATTTGTGCATGTCTTGAATTATGCCTAATAGAATCAGAAGGTGGTCGTATTCATATGTTGAAGGCTAAGTACTGCTTAAGCAGAGATCAGGAGAAAGATGTTTGTCAATGGACAAGTAAATTAAAATTGTTATATGGTTATTAATCTAATATACCCAAACCGGTTGATTTGAAGAAAAATTATCTAAAGGAATGAAAAGCCATGACTGTCATATTTTTATGGAGCAATTATTACCTATTGTTTTTAGAGGTTATTTGATGAAGGGAGTTCATGATGTCCTAACAGAGTTGAGTAACTTCTTCAAATGCATATGCTCCGTCAAGTTGTTAGCTAAAGATATGAAAACCCTTGAGGAAGGCATGGTTCTAATACCCTGCAATCTTGAGAACATATTTCCTCCAGCCTTTTTTTGACTCAATGGAACACTTAATGGTTCATCTTTCCTATGAAGCTAAAGTTGTTGAATCAATTAAATATCGTTGGATGTATCCATTCGAGAGGTACATGATATATCAAATTTATTCCATTATGTAATATTGCACTATCTAATGGCATATGTTAACTTATCTATAGATGTATTTTTTCCTTGAAGAGAAAGGTGTGTATTAAAAATAGGGTCGAAGGATCAATAAGTGCACACTACACTTCTAAAGAAGTAGCCAACTTTTGTTCCAGATATTAGTTAGATGACAATGATACTATCCATAGTTGTTCAATGTGAAATGAGATTAATGAAAGTAAAAGTGTATATGAGGTCTCTATCTTGCGTACTTGTGGTCGGCCTTTGAAAAAAGGAATGCCATGCATGATTAGTTCTTAGGAGAAGGAAGTTGTTGAACTTTACGTTCTATATAAGATAGATGAAGTGACACCTTTTTTCTGGAGTATGTATCTATATCACATTGTCGTTGGAATAGAATACAAGTAGGTCAGTTAAACTTTCTTTTCTTTATGCAGGGATTATATGGATAAAATAAGGGATTTTTACACCCATAACCTCGAGTAATTTTGTAATAACATTGCGAATTAAATGAGAATCCCTGAGTAGTGCTTAACGCTTACATGACATAACCATGTGTTAAGATGTATATTATATTTGACAGTTTCCATTTGAAAAAAATACAAAATTACCCTAATACTCATTCTTATTTGCAAATCCTTCCATTGTTCTATCTCCATCACATTGGAGGGACTGGCGGTCGTCACGTGTAAGAACCTCCTCATGCTGATGTCGCAGGTTGTCCGTACCCCCCCCCAATCGCCTGCAACCGTACCCCCCCTCCCCATCGTCATCGTCGTCGACCTCCCCGCAAGCAACCCCGTGTCGCCCTCTATAAGCCCCCTCCCGCATCGACCTATGCAAGCCCCCCTCTCCCCTGTCGATTGCTGCAAGTCACCCCTCCCCCTGCCCCTATCGACTCGCACCTCTGAAACAACGTCACCGTTGACCTGTGCACTCTCCCTGAAACTGTCTTGGTCGAAATCTGCACCTCTACAACCCCTCAACCTCCGGAACACCCCCTGTCGTCGTTGACCTCTATAAGCCCCCCTCCGCCGCCCTCGTGCGGAACCGCATTGGTCAACACCCGCACCTCTACATCCCCCCTCACCTCCCCCATCCCTCCGAAACCCAATCCCCCATCGGCCTTGTCCCCCATCCGAAACTCTGTGGAGGTGCGAGTTGACCTCTGCAAGGTGCCCCCCCCACCCGTAACTCTACAAGGCGCATCCCACCCGAATCGTCGAACTCTACATTCGCCCTTGAACTCTCTAAGGCAACCCTGCAGAGGTGTGAGTTGACCTCTGCAAGGCACCCCCACCCGCACCTCTACAAGGCTCCCCTACCCACCCCGAACCGTCGAACTCTGCAGCCCCCCTTCCCCCACCTGCACCTCTACAACCCCTCCCCTCCCCCGACCTCCAGAGCCCCCCCTCCCATCGTTGTTAAACTCTACATGGTGCCCATGCAGAGGTGCGAGTTGACCTCTGCAAGATGCCCCCCATCCGCCCTGGAACTGTAGAACTCTGCAGCTCCCCCTGCAACCCTGCACAGCATCGAACTCCGCAGGCCCCCCCAGTCTCCATCGACCTCAGCTAGTCCCCCCTCCTCTGCAAGCTAGACCCCTGATGAAACTCCATTTCATCATTCTTTATTCTATCATTTTGGCCATAAAAACCTAATACGGATAAATAGCATTAATTTATGCATATAAACATTCATCATTTATTGTATTAATTGTATATAAAACATGGTTTTTAATGCTAAAATTATAGAATAAAGAGAAAAAAGAAAAAGAATAAAATATCAAAGATATTTTATGACCTAAACCCTGAGACCAAGTCAAGAATTGAGTTGGTTAGCAAGGAATAAAGTAGTGGGATATAAGGGCCAAAAATAGAATAAAAACCCATTTCTTTTATTCATTATTTTTTTGTTTCTGATAACTATTTTTATTATTTATTGTTTATTCATCAAATAAAAAAACTTTGAACATAAAAGTTGTAGATAATAATGTAAAAAAAATACAAAATTGAGTTTGTTTAAAAATAATATACAGTGTTCATTTTATACACAAATAAAAAGCTAAAAACCCAACTTCACATATATCTTTCAAATAAAAACTCAAAACATATCAAAATCACCTCTAATTGTATATACTTTTCACAAGCTATTTAATGGAGGTGGTTTCATATTTTTTGGACTTACTGTGTGAAAGTTAGATTTTTGACCCCCATTGTATAGTAGATCCACTTAAAATATTCAATTTATTCATCCTTTATTATTTTTACAAAATCATATTTTTATAATTATGTAATAATCACTTATAACATATCTCCATATTGAAACTAAAATAAAACCAAAAAGTAAATGTATAATAAATTATAAGTCTATGTAAAAAACAGGCAAAATACCTATAGTTATACATGTATATAAATAAAAAGGAACCTAATTCTTTTATTTTGTATTCTTTTATATTTTTATAATATTGTCAATATCATGTATATTATAGTAAAAATACAAAGATAAAATAAAACAAAAGGAAATACATCAAAAAAATAGTGTACGTAAAATACAAATAAAACACCTATTGTTTACTCCGAAAATCGGTGGTCTTAAGTTCCTCACAAGGCGGGAACTCAGTCGCTGAGTCGACCACACAAAATCCGGAATAAAACAACATTTAACCCACAATGAATGTATGCAATGAATATCCAAAAATGTGGAGTTAAAATTTATTATAACTCTACATGCAAGTGTGTATAGGTATAAGCACAAGTAGAGGTCGAACACTGGGAGGCGAATGGTTGTATGGTGAAAATGATTGTGCAATTATTCGATTCAACGATCATGCCCAATTCTTATTGTTTTTGTGGGTTTTTAATTTTATATTTATTTTATTTTATTTTTGGTTTTATGATTTTTATTTAGTTTTTATATTTTATATTTTTTTATTTTCTCTTTATATTTTGAATTATATAATATAGATATATATATAGATATGTATAAGAGAAGGGAAAGAGAAATGTAGTATCTGAATATATATATACATACTCAAAATATATTAAGTATAATATTTTTAGGGTTTTTATATTTTTCTAATTTTTATGTTATTTTTCTGGAATTTTGCTAATTTTTATGTATTTCTGAAATGGAACCGTCATGATAAACGGTCCATTACAACATATGTAACCATGAGTATTTCCATTACTAATTCATCTTTCACGTTGGAAGACTTTGATAAATCCGAAGTTCAAACCTTGGTTTAATTGTCTTATTCAGAATATATCAATAGATTTCTCATTTGATAATCTGGGTAATAATATTAGTCATATCCTTTCCAAAAGCATATATTAATATCTCGTACTCGTGTCTTATTTCATAAACAAGGCGACCATGCATGGAATTCATTTTGACCCTAAAATGTCTCATGAGTGAGCTTTGTCTCCTAGTTCATGAACTATGTACATGTATGATTCCGTGGAGAGATCATACATCTCATATGACTTCACATGCACACCAACGGGTCAGTATATGGACCTTGGCTAGGTCACCAACCTATCTGTCTCTCAAATGTACAAACTCTAGCATATAGATGCAAATATGTCTCAGGTCAAAGGATGTGTGTCTGATCATGACAAGTACAATTTAGGTCTTAGTTCATCTTGACCTCATCAATTCAACTCCTTAATTTGATTATTCCAAAACTTCTGAATCTCCATTCCCTTGTAGAGGACTTGCATCAAGGAGTCAGTAGGAATTCAACCTTAGGATAGTAATTGTCATCTCTTTCTCAGACTATAGACATGTATTGATTATCATATGTTTGAAGTCAGTTATATCCTCCCAGTTGCATGATATTCAATATGGCCATGGTACATAACCTTAATTGTACAAAGGGACCTTAATGATAAAGTACATTCATTCAATTCCAGATGGACATGATAAAACACTAGCTCTTATTGCATTAATGGGTCGCCATGGGCTTGCAAGTCCAACAATGTTCTCCAGCCTCAAGTGTGAGGTGACAGTGAGGATAGTTCTATACTCTACCCGAGGGATATAATGCCGATATATGCAGACCTATCATTCACAAAAAAGGAGCAAGTCTTCCCAATTTGCAGTATTTTTCCTCTGAAGTCAATCGTTTCATTATGTCCATCGAACGGTCTTGTAGACTTTTCCAAGTGATAAGGAAGTTCACAAGGTCAATGTACCATGGGAAAGAAGATATACAAGAATTGCTTTGTTGGGGAAGCTCTATGTTATCTCTCATGTATATTTATCTGAAAGGTGTTCCTCCTCAATTCAGAAGAGGTGATAGACCACCACAATCTTTAGATATTTATCCGTTAGCTCTAAATCAAATTCTTTGAGTAAAGAATCCATCTGGGAAGGCATGCCTTAGTATCCTTATTTCCCAACAAAAATCCAATGGACAAATAATATGTGTTTATTGATATTTTAATATCAAGAGGTGTGATTTCAACTTGTGTAATGCAAATACCATTGCCAACGTCTTTTTTAGTGAATATACTTTCTCTAAGCATTGCCCCTGACCTTGTTGGCATATTAAATAGCAAATGAAATGTCATACATCCTTCCTAGAACATCTCCAACCATAAAGTTTGATGCATTCATCATGATCTCAAATAGGAGAGACCAGTTTAGCAGCTGTAGGATGGGAGATCATATGTTCGATTGTGTGAAAGGCATAAGTACACTTGTATTCTATAGTAAACTCAATGTATTTCTCTCAAAGTTCAATTAATAATCAAGAAGTTTTGAGAAGTCCTTTATAAACCATAGGTAGAAAGAGCATGCCTCGAGTAACTACTAGATGTTGAGTATTGTCTTGAGTTTCTTGATTACATCTACCTTAGAAGAGTCAACCTCCATACCTTTTTAAAAGATGACAAATATCCAAACACCATCAATCAATCACCATAAAGTGGCTCTTATTTTAAAAAAGACAAGATTCACCTCACAACACGCTTGTAAAAATTGGCCTAGGCGTGCAGAATAGTTACCAAATGAATCATGGTAGATCGATAAATCATACAAGAAAACTTCTAAAAAATCACCCACCATATCCGTAAAGATGGCAATCATGCCTCTATAGAAGGTAGTGGTGCATTACATAATCCAAAGGTAGATATTTGTTGGATCAGGTAATACTAGAGGGAGGATAATAATAGTTATCACAAATGATGGCCAAATAAAAACAATATCTCGAACGACAAGTACATGAAGACAACCAAAAGCATATAGGCAACCATTTGCATAGAGATTTTACGTGGAAAACTAATTGGTTGAAAGCCACAACCTAAGTCTTTGACTCATGATTCTAGATCAGATGTGATGATAATCACTATACCAAGTCTTTTATGCAGATAATTTAATTATTTTTACAGACGCTTTGTATCACGCACCGAAGTCTTATACAACTTCGAACCGCACACCGAAATTTAGTACACATGTACATTGTTTTGGATAGCACATCAAAAACTTCTTAACTTCAAATCACCCATTGAAATTCTTACACATTTTATCAAACACCAATGTTCCTGCACCTATGTGTCGCATGCCAAGAAGCTTGTGCAACTTGGATGAAACACAAAGTTTCATGCACAAGGGATATATAAAAATAATGAAATAGATTTTTGGAATCAAGCCATGCATTTTATATATTATGCAAATGTATCACAAATAAGCACGATAACAATCGAAATTGAAACTCAAACTAGCAATTAATAGAGTAAACTATAGGATTAATCACAAGCAGAGTAAATTTATTTGATAAAAGATTTCTCTAACGAGTCATAGAGAAACCAGAGGTTGAACAATGATTGAAGCTAAGAGAGACCGATAATGTGCTTCTATGGAAGAAAGTAGGTTGCTTTTAAATGTATAGAATTCAAGACACTATTCTTAATAATAACTAATGAATATGAAATGTGTAAAAATGAGATTTTATAGTAAGTATGGTGTCTAGTGGCTTATGCAGAGAGAGAACATACATTTTATGAGCCATAAATTTGTTGGGTATAGGAATAATATCAATGTTAAAAATATTCATGAAAATCTTAATTGATCGATTGGGTCAAAAAGTTGATATATCAAGATGGCCCTTGATCGATCAGTCTACTAATGATCAATAAACTTGTTTATCATCGAGGATTAAAATGTGATCGATTAGATTAAAATACACGGCCGATTAATGAATAATCTGTAACAAAAGTTGATTGATCAAGCCAACAACCATTGGCAAAAGTTGATTGATTAGTTGATTAATCAATTTGATTCCAATAGTCAAAATTGATCGATCAGAATTGGTCTTATGAGTCAAGTAACTTTTTCGATGTGATGCCCTGCTCATCCGACCATTACGAACAGCAAGATGAGAGCGTCGGACCTACAGTCTAACTCGTTGATGAGTCACTAATTGGTCAAGTTAATTAAGTCTCATTGTTATACGAGTTGATTCACATGTCATCCGAACCTAGCTAAAAATCTCTACAAAGAGGGATTCTCTTGAATTTATACCTAGATAATTCCATGGTCAGACGTAAGGACACGACCAATCAAGTTTATTAACTAGGGTTAATTTAGGTTAAGTGATCTAGATGCTATCTAGGTCAAGATGCATAAGACTAATGGATGCTTAGATTTTATTTGCTTAGAATAAGATGTCACAAAAAGCAGTGCAATTTAATACACACAAGGATTATAAAAACTACAAAATAGCTCTTGAATTAAAAGTTTACACTTTAGCTTGCATCATGTAACCAAGTGATCTTAAATTGGTCAATGTAATCTCCAAGCTTTACTTAACAAATCAAATATATTTAACTCATGAAGCATCTAATTTACATGAGAAACATTTAGAACTTAATCAGATTGTGGATTATGTGAACTAATTCTTAGGACACCTAATTAAATTCTATGTTGAATAAGCAAATCAGGGATAAAAATTGCACGAAATTGGTCTAAGTTGAATTTATGATAATTTAGTTGTTGGGTAATATGCAAGGGACTTAGTTAATTTTAAATGATCAATCTCATATCAAATCAGATAATTAATTATTCCAAATTATATAGCATCATACGAGCTTTCTAATGAGATAAATTTCATTTTAAATGGATTTATTATGCTCAAGATATTCAAAGGTAAATACATGGGCTAAAATACAATAAAATAGAATGTATAAAACGTACAACATTATGAAACAGTCTAAAAAATGATGAAATGCAATTTTTAAAAATGTATAGGGACTTATCTTTAAATTTCCAAATGCTCGAGGATAGATAAATAATTTAGAAGTCCTAGCGGGGCCTAGTCACAAAATTCCCAACCAGCATGTAGTATGTGTGAGGTGGGGATGCTTTGGTGCACAGCTCGGGACTTGGACTGGTTTGGGCCACATGGGTGGCTCAGATGCTTTTCTCCGAGTACAGATCCACCTAAGGTAGGAGGCCCGAGTATGCGGACCGTGGATCCTCTAGGTTGTAGGATCAGATCGAATCGATCTGATCTAATGGTAATTGTAAACTTGGGCATGAGCTTCATCTCATCTGCTTGTGACAGACTTGGGTTGTGCTGCGATATACTTCTTACTCCTTGATCCTCTAACTCGCGTAAAGATTTGGGAATCTTCGCAACTGCCTGGTGAAGATGATGATGGCTTGGAGATGGCTTGATGCTATATGGAATGACAAGTCAATGGCAGCTCATCGGAGCCGGAGTGATGAATATGTGATTCATCATATTAATAAGATGAAAATAGAGCTTCGTCCGGAATAATTATGTGCATTCAAATGTTTATATCTAATAATTAACATTCATGTACTTGTAAATAATTTTCATAAATTATCATTTCATTTAGAATTATGTTCATCTTTAAATATTCACCTAACTTCACCATTTTAATTAATTCATCCCAACTCCAATTGACATAAAACTAAGCAATTGTGTACAATCACCGATATAATCTAATGAAAAATCCTAAAAAAGTGAAAATTGTACATATTTGAAATAAACCCGAACCCTTATTCCATGTCATGATCTGGAGGCATACCAACCTCTGTCGTTGTCCCTGTAGCAACCAAGCCTCGGCCATATCACTGAGCCTCGAGGCCAAAACCATTAGGGCATCTTTCTCCGACAAACTTCAGGCGACTATCATTCCATGCACCCTCCTCTATCCCTCTGCATTGTTTCCTCTTATGCGTCTTCTTCGATATCCCTGTAACCCCCCCTCCAATTCTCTACTTTACCTTCTTTATTCTTTTCCTCTAAATATAGTTGATCCAACAACCAATCAACGGATCCCACTTCACCCCCATCTTCCTCTTCCCCTCTGCATTCTCCTTCCCCCATATCAGAACCCTTCACTGACCACTGCTCCAACCTCCACCATGTCTACCAGGATCTACCACTCACCGTCCCTCTGGAACTCTCACGTTATGGTCGAGCGATTAGCTCGAGACCCATCTTCTTGCTTGAAGGCCCATGACAAAATGTTGTCTCGATGGAATAGGAGAATGAGAAGCATCATCAGCGTCCCTTGGTCGTATGTCGATCATCGAAGGTGGAATGGCTCTTGCGGCCCTTTCCTAGAATCGAAGAAGAAGAGGGGTACCCTCAACCTTCAGGTGTTGCTTGATTGGCCCCTACTTCTCATCCAGACCCACCGCCCATCCTCGTGTCCCAATTGTCAGAACATAAGAGAACAGACCTCTCAGATTATTGATTAATCACAATTTCATCACATTTATTCATTCATTTTTCTTTAAATCCGTGGAAAAATACATGTAAATATCATTAATTTTCCTGAACTAACATTCATATATTAACTTATAATTATTGTATAAATACTTGCATTTAAACTCAAAATAAAAGAATAAAAGAAAAGAAAAGAAAAATGAAAGAAATATCAAAGATATTTAATGACCCTAACCCCGAGATCAAGTCAATATTGACTTGGCCAATAAGGAATGCAGTAGGGAGAGATAAGGGTCATTATACTATACATAAAACCCTAATTATGTATTCTAAAAATAACAATTTTTACATCAATTTATTATGTATTTTATTACATCTAAAGTAACAAAATGATCTATACGAAACTTCTACATACAAATATGTAGAAAAATATAAAAATAACTGCACACAAAATAATGCACAGTGCAACTAGGATACACATGAAAAAGTCATTAACAGGACTTCAGATATCCATATCTTCTCCATATGAAATCAAAATTCATCAAACTCACCTCCATTGTATTTTAAATTAAATTATCTATTAAATGAAGGTATTTCATTAAAAGTAGAGTTATTACAAAAGTCAGCTTTATGGGTCCCATTGTACCATATACTTGTATATTTTATTCATACGTTTCATTCTTTGCATTTTTATTCTTCTTATATTTTCAGATAATTGTATATATTATTTGAAATGTATTAAAAATATAAACATAAAATAAACCATCAAAAATATACTTACAATAAAATAATGCATTAAAATATATAGGTATACTATACATATAATGTATATACTTATATTTATTTAGGTATGCAACTAAAATCATAAAAATAAAATAAAAATGTGTACATATGTATTTAAATATATTATAAATATATGATAATAAGTATTAAAAATATAAATAAAAATACAATAATCAAAATATAGGTAAATATACCTATATGTACACTTGTAAAAATCAACACCTAATAAATAAGGTTGTGAAATAAAAAACATCAAAAAAATGTCCATAAAATAAGAAATATTTCCATGTTTTGAATTTTACTTAATAAAATAAACTATTATTTATAATTAATTAATAAGCATTTTTTTCTTTCTATTTTGTCTTGACTCGAGCTGACGTGGAGCAATCAGGTCCCTCCCCTTGTTGATCCGTCGATCAACTATCCTTGCCTAGCCTTGATCCCATGTCAGAGCATTGACCTCGCCTCTTCTCCATTTTACGTTGGCTTGATGTGATCATCGTTTAGTCAACCTATCTTCATGAAAAATCTCATCATTGCATCCCTCTACTAGACCCTACTATTTGGATCATTGTTCAATCACTGAGCCCAACGCTAACCTTGGTTGAACATCCTCATGCATATAACCTCGCCTCCTCCCCGTTTTGGTATTAGATCCTTCTTTGTATATCGTAACCCTTAGATCCACCTTAAGATGCAAGTAGCTCGGTTACAGCAAAAGCCCCATCGGATTTACATCGAGGACAATGAACTATAGATTGATCCAAACCATTTCCAGAGTACCTACTTCTGGTGGTTCTTCTCCTTGGCTTCACCACCGAGTACGAGCTGTTTTCATGATTTCTAAGGTAGGTTTAGTTCTTGCCTTTATTTTCTGCCTTTTATTTCATGCATTTGCTTGTTATTTTAGATTAATTCCATAGTTTAAGTTCTATAGAGCATTAGAGCTCTCGCCATTGTCCCACCATTTAAACCCCATGTTCCAACCATTGTTCCACCTCCATCAGCTTCCCCTTCACGTGCTCCATCTCCTCAGCCATCCAATCCACCTTGATCTACCCCAGATCAAGCCCCCAACTCTTCATCCTCCACCCTTTACCGACGAGCATCACCCCACCTCCTCCTTCACCATTTTCCACCAAATAACAACCCATGAACCTTCGCCTTTTTGCCCTGGTGTTGACATGCATGTTCCGAGAGTCAATAGCCTCATTTGAGGTGGATCGCATGTAGGACAAGAGTTCCTACAAGTGCTAGATTCACCGACCCTCCAAGCCTGCTCTGACTAGGCCTTGAGCATTGAGGGAATCAACAGTTACGGAGGAGCCCTAGATCTATTTTACGATCTTTATGAGAGCTCCAGGTGGCCAGAGCGGTGAATCCTCGTCGATCGAAGGGGCACAACCTAGTTGTTTTCCCCATTCATCTGGTTTGCCTCTTCACCGTCAAATCTGGAGCACCGCCCAGGTCTCCCATCTACTGTCTGATCGAGCCATGTTTCTATCGTTAGATCTCTCCCGAGATCTAATCCTTAGCGCTCATCAACGAAGCATCATCGGTCGCACATATCACTGATGAATACGCATTTCATCACATTTATGCTTTCATTTTGACCTTTAAATCCTAGATAAATGCATGTATATACCATTATATTGTACAAAATAACCTTTACTATTTACGACATGAATATTATATAAAGACTGCACTTATGCCAAAATAAAAAGAATAAAGAAAAGAAAAAGAAATGAAATAGCAGAGGTATTGAATGACCCAAAGCCCCGATATATAAGCATTATGATGACTGGATCAATAAGAAATGAAGTAGGGGGAGATAAGGGCTAAAAAATAATAAAAATCATGATTTTTAATCACTCAGCAACTCATTTTGGGACCTATTTTATTCCTTATTTATATTTCAAACCAATAAGCTTTATACATGAAAGTTGTAGATAAAAATATTAAAGAAAAAACAAAATTTATCTCATATAAAAATAATGCACAATGTACCCTAGACACTCAAAATAAAAATCCAAAATCAAAACTTCGCATACATGTATCTTCTCCATGTTGTATCAAATTGACTAAACTCGCCTTTAATTGTATATAAAGTTTAGTTATCTATTTAACGAAGGTGGTTTCATTCAATTTAGAGTTAAGATGCAAAAGTTAGATTTTAGACCCATATTGTACATTATACCTGAATAAAATAATCATTTTAATTATTCTTTATATCACTATAAGAAATTCCAGATTTTGTTACTACAAATTTGCTACCACAGCTAGTGCCAATATAGATGCAGATTTTTAAGGACTACTTTACAACCACTTTACCACTATACAATAGTCGCAATAAAAAGCAAGACCATTTTACAACTATTGATAGTCGTATATGTGGTAGTAAGTACTACGACTACATTATTGATACTATGTAGTGGCTAGGCGTAGAAAAATAAGGGAAAATTGGGTCTGCGAGCTAAACCATTAGAAAACCCTAATTTTCCCCCTTCCCTCCCTCTCCCCACTCGTCTATGACACCTCGCAAGGTCATCCCTCTCCACCTCCATGTCCTCCTCTCCAGCTTGCTCATCTCCAAGTCACCTGCGACCTCATCAAGGAGGTTTCTTTACAACCTGCCTTTGCTCTGCCTCTGTGTACTCCCCTCCAGGCTGCCCCTCTCTAGGCCACCCACTTTTCTTCATCGTTGCATCCTGTCAGACCACCATTGCATCCTCCTCTCCACTTTGAACTTCCACATCATCCTCTCCAAGTTGTTGCTCTCCAGGTTGTCGCTCTTTAGGCCATACCTCTCCAGCACAGCTCTGCTCCACCTCCGCAACCTCATAACCACCAAGTTCCTCTCCACGTTCAACCCCTGCTCTCTAGTCTACCGATCTCCAGCCTACCTCCGCATTCCTGTCACCACCAGGTCGTCCAATTTCAAGTACATAGAAGTAAGTCCAACTTATCATATGCCATTTGATTTTATTATTGTTCAAGAGACCCACACCAGATAGACATGACCTTTTATATTGAAAAAAAATCAAAATTTCGTGACTTCTCCTATTATTTTCTTCAATGGAAAAGTGCAAGTAAGAGGATTAACACGATCGAGAGGTATGTAGGTGACAACAACAGTACTAACATATGGCAATATCCCCTAAAATATTAGTTTATCTTGTTGTAATGCTCACCAAAGATGTTTTTTTAATGATGGACCTATCCAAAGCTTGTAGTGAATATTGGTACTTATAAGGCAAACAATATTGCTCATGTGTTAGGTGTTCACATTTACCAGAAAGTAGATAGCATGCAAATAATATATGTTGCGATTACTTCTGTTTACATACTATAGATGTTCTAAATCTAATATCTGATTTGACTTTTTAATGGTAGAGATTAGTTTATGAGACGTTTTGCTTATAATATCTAAGACTATAGATATGATACCTTTAATATTAATGTGCAGTGAAGAGCTTTGATGGATTCATCTTTCACTTTTTCTATGGATAAGAGAAATGTCGTAATTATGTTGTCCATCGATGGATTTAATCCATATGCCTTGGGAAATATTACTCATGTTGGCCAGTAATCATTACTCCATACAACTTGCCTCCTTGGTTGTGTAATAAAAAACAGTATATATTTTTGACTTTATTTATGCCTGGTCCAGCCAATCTTGGAAAATATTTGGATGTGTATCTCACCATTAGTCGACGAACTGAAGGAATTATGGGATAAAGGCCATGAGACTTATGACATCATCAATCCTAGTAAATTTCGAATGAGAGTGGATTTATTATGTACTATTAGTGATTTTCCTACATACAGAATGCTATCGGGATGGAGTGCACATGGGAAAAGAAGTTGTCCATATTGTATGGAAAGTACTAAAGCATTTTAGCTTGAGCATGGTCGAAAACCATGCTTTTTTTACTGCCATCGACAATTCTTGTCAAATGATCATCTTTATAAGAAACAAAAGATGGCACTTAAAAGAAATACTATTGAAGATTTATGTCCACCTGTTAGAGTGTCGGAACTTGAGATATTCAATATATTGATGGAGATGAAAGGTTCAGATAATTTTGTTCTACCTCTACCAGGTTTTAGTGAAAGTCATAACTGGACAAAAATGAGCATCTTCTGAAAACTACCATATTGACCCAATCTGCTCATCAGACATAATTTAGATGTGATGCATATAGAAAAGAAAGTACTTGATAATGTATTCAATACAATATTGAATGGCACTAGCAAGATGAAGGATACCGAGAATGCTCGCATAGATCTTGTGAAAATTTGTGCATGTCTTGAATTATGCCTAATAGAATCAGAAGGTGGTCGTATTCATATGTTGAAGGCTAAGTACTGCTTAAGCAGAGATCAGGAGAAAGATGTTTGTCAATGGACAAGTAAATTAAAATTGTTATATGGTTATTAATCTAATATACCCAAACCGGTTGATTTGAAGAAAAATTATCTAAAGGAATGAAAAGCCATGACTGTCATATTTTTATGGAGCAATTATTACCTATTGTTTTTAGAGGTTATTTGATGAAGGGAGTTCATGATGTCCTAACAGAGTTGAGTAACTTCTTCAAATGCATATGCTCCGTCAAGTTGTTAGCTAAAGATATGAAAACCCTTGAGGAAGGCATGGTTCTAATACCCTGCAATCTTGAGAACATATTTCCTCCAGCCTTTTTTTGACTCAATGGAACACTTAATGGTTCATCTTTCCTATGAAGCTAAAGTTGTTGAATCAATTAAATATCGTTGGATGTATCCATTCGAGAGGTACATGATATATCAAATTTATTCCATTATGTAATATTGCACTATCTAATGGCATATGTTAACTTATCTATAGATGTATTTTTTCCTTGAAGAGAAAGGTGTGTATTAAAAATAGGGTCGAAGGATCAATAAGTGCACACTACACTTCTAAAGAAGTAGCCAACTTTTGTTCCAGATATTAGTTAGATGACAATGATACTATCCATAGTTGTTCAATGTGAAATGAGATTAATGAAAGTAAAAGTGTATATGAGGTCTCTATCTTGCGTACTTGTGGTCGGCCTTTGAAAAAAGGAATGCCATGCATGATTAGTTCTTAGGAGAAGGAAGTTGTTGAACTTTACGTTCTATATAAGATAGATGAAGTGACACCTTTTTTCTGGAGTATGTATCTATATCACATTGTCGTTGGAATAGAATACAAGTAGGTCAGTTAAACTTTCTTTTCTTTATGCAGGGATTATATGGATAAAATAAGGGATTTTTACACCCATAACCTCGAGTAATTTTGTAATAACATTGCGAATTAAATGAGAATCCCTGAGTAGTGCTTAACGCTTACATGACATAACCATGTGTTAAGATGTATATTATATTTGACAGTTTCCATTTGAAAAAAATACAAAATTACCCTAATACTCATTCTTATTTGCAAATCCTTCCATTGTTCTATCTCCATCACATTGGAGGGACTGGCGGTCGTCACGTGTAAGAACCTCCTCATGCTGATGTCGCAGGTTGTCCGTACCCCCCCCCAATCGCCTGCAACCGTACCCCCCCTCCCCATCGTCATCGTCGTCGACCTCCCCGCAAGCAACCCCGTGTCGCCCTCTATAAGCCCCCTCCCGCATCGACCTATGCAAGCCCCCCTCTCCCCTGTCGATTGCTGCAAGTCACCCCTCCCCCTGCCCCTACCGACTCGCACCTCTGAAACAACGTCACCGTTGACCTGTGCACTCTCCCTGAAACTGTCTTGGTCGAAATCTGCACCTCTACAACCCCTCAACCTCCGGAACACCCCCTGTCGTCGTTGACCTCTATAAGCCCCCCTCCGCCGCCCTCGTGCGGAACCGCATTGGTCAACACCCGCACCTCTACATCCCCCCTCACCTCCCCCATCCCTCCGAAACCCAATCCCCCATCGGCCTTGTCCCCCATCCGAAACTCTGTGGAGGTGCGAGTTGACCTCTGCAAGGTGCCCCCCCCACCCGTAACTCTACAAGGCGCATCCCACCCGAATCGTCGAACTCTACATTCGCCCTTGAACTCTCTAAGGCAACCCTGCAGAGGTGTGAGTTGACCTCTGCAAGGCACCCCCACCCGCACCTCTACAAGGCTCCCCTACCCACCCCGAACCGTCGAACTCTGCAGCCCCCCTTCCCCCACCTGCACCTCTACAACCCCTCCCCTCCCCCGACCTCCAGAGCCCCCCCTCCCATCGTTGTTAAACTCTACATGGTGCCCATGCAGAGGTGCGAGTTGACCTCTGCAAGATGCCCCCCATCCGCCCTGGAACTGTAGAACTCTGCAGCTCCCCCTGCAACCCTGCACAGCATCGAACTCCGCAGGCCCCCCCAGTCTCCATCGACCTCAGCTAGTCCCCCCTCCTCTGCAAGCTAGACCCCTGATGAAACTCCATTTCATCATTCTTTATTCTATCATTTTGGCCATAAAAACCTAATACGGATAAATAGCATTAATTTATGCATATAAACATTCATCATTTATTGTATTAATTGTATATAAAACATGGTTTTTAATGCTAAAATTATAGAATAAAGAGAAAAAAAGAAAAAGAATAAAATATCAAAGATATTTTATGACCTAAACCCTGAGACCAAGTCAAGAATTGAGTTGGTTAGCAAGGAATAAAGTAGTGGGATATAAGGGTCAAAAATAGAATAAAAATCCATTTCTTTTATTCATTATTTTTTTGTTTCTGATAACTATTTTTATTATTTATTGTTTATTCATCAAATAAAAAAACTTTGAACATAAAAGTTGTAGATAATAATGTAAAAAAAATACAAAATTGAGTTTGTTTAAAAATAATATACAGTGTTCATTTTATACACAAATAAAAAGCTAAAAACCCAACTTCACATATATCTTTCAAATAAAAACTCAAAACATATCAAAATCACCTCTAATTGTATATACTTTTCACAAGCTATTTAATGGAGGTGGTTTCATATTTTTTGGACTTACTGTGTGAAAGTTAGATTTTTGACCCCCATTGTATAGTAGATCCACTTAAAATATTCAATTTATTCATCCTTTATTATTTTTACAAAATCATATTTTTATAATTATGTAATAATCACTTATAACATATCTCCATATTGAAACTAAAATAAAACCAAAAAGTAAATGTATAATAAATTATAAGTCTATGTAAAAAACAGGCAAAATACCTATAGTTATACATGTATATAAATAAAAAGGAACCTAATTCTTTTATTTTGTATTCTTTTATATTTTTATAATATTGTCAATATCATGTATATTATAGTAAAAATACAAAGATAAAATAAAACAAAAGGAAATACATCAAAAAAATAGTGTACGTAAAATACAAATAAAACACCTATTGTTTACTCCGAAAATCGGTGGTCTTAAGTTCCTCACAAGGCGGGAACTCAGTCGCTGAGTCGACCACACAAAATCCGGAATAAAACAACATTTAACCCACAATGAATGTATGCAATGAATATCCAAAAATGTGGAGTTAAAATTTATTATAACTCTACATGCAAGTGTGTATAGGTATAAGCACAAGTAGAGGTCGAACACTGGGAGGCGAATGGTTGTATGGTGAAAATGATTGTGCAATTATTCGATTCAACGATCATGCCCAATTCTTATTGTTTTTGTGGGTTTTTAATTTTATATTTATTTTATTTTATTTTTGGTTTTATGATTTTTATTTAGTTTTTATATTTTATATTTTTTTATTTTCTCTTTATATTTTGAATTATATAATATAGATATATATATAGATATGTATAAGAGAAGGGAAAGAGAAATGTAGTATCTGAATATATATATACATACTCAAAATATATTAAGTATAATATTTTTAGGGTTTTTATATTTTTCTAATTTTTATGTTATTTTTCTGGAATTTTGCTAATTTTTATGTATTTCTGAAATGGAACCGTCATGATAAACGGTCCATTACAACATATGTAACCATGAGTATTTCCATTACTAATTCATCTTTCACGTTGGAAGACTTTGATAAATCCGAAGTTCAAACCTTGGTTTAATTGTCTTATTCAGAATATATCAATAGATTTCTCATTTGATAATCTGGGTAATAATATTAGTCATATCCTTTCCAAAAGCATATATTAATATCTCGTACTCGTGTCTTATTTCATAAACAAGGCGACCATGCATGGAATTCATTTTGACCCTAAAATGTCTCATGAGTGAGCTTTGTCTCCTAGTTCATGAACTATGTACATGTATGATTCCGTGGAGAGATCATACATCTCATATGACTTCACATGCACACCAACGGGTCAGTATATGGACCTTGGCTAGGTCACCAACCTATCTGTCTCTCAAATGTACAAACTCTAGCATATAGATGCAAATATGTCTCAGGTCAAAGGATGTGTGTCTGATCATGACAAGTACAATTTAGGTCTTAGTTCATCTTGACCTCATCAATTCAACTCCTTAATTTGATTATTCCAAAACTTCTGAATCTCCATTCCCTTGTAGAGGACTTGCATCAAGGAGTCAGTAGGAATTCAACCTTAGGATAGTAATTGTCATCTCTTTCTCAGACTATAGACATGTATTGATTATCATATGTTTGAAGTCAGTTATATCCTCCCAGTTGCATGATATTCAATATGGCCATGGTACATAACCTTAATTGTACAAAGGGACCTTAATGATAAAGTACATTCATTCAATTCCAGATGGACATGATAAAACACTAGCTCTTATTGCATTAATGGGTCGCCATGGGCTTGCAAGTCCAACAATGTTCTCCAGCCTCAAGTGTGAGGTGACAGTGAGGATAGTTCTATACTCTACCCGAGGGATATAATGCCGATATATGCAGACCTATCATTCACAAAAAAGGAGCAAGTCTTCCCAATTTGCAGTATTTTTCCTCTGAAGTCAATCGTTTCATTATGTCCATCGAACGGTCTTGTAGACTTTTCCAAGTGATAAGGAAGTTCACAAGGTCAATGTACCATGGGAAAGAAGATATACAAGAATTGCTTTGTTGGGGAAGCTCTATGTTATCTCTCATGTATATTTATCTGAAAGGTGTTCCTCCTCAATTCAGAAGAGGTGATAGACCACCACAATCTTTAGATATTTATCCGTTAGCTCTAAATCAAATTCTTTGAGTAAAGAATCCATCTGGGAAGGCATGCCTTAGTATCCTTATTTCCCAACAAAAATCCAATGGACAAATAATATGTGTTTATTGATATTTTAATATCAAGAGGTGTGATTTCAACTTGTGTAATGCAAATACCATTGCCAACGTCTTTTTTAGTGAATATACTTTCTCTAAGCATTGCCCCTGACCTTGTTGGCATATTAAATAGCAAATGAAATGTCATACATCCTTCCTAGAACATCTCCAACCATAAAGTTTGATGCATTCATCATGATCTCAAATAGGAGAGACCAGTTTAGCAGCTGTAGGATGGGAGATCATATGTTCGATTGTGTGAAAGGCATAAGTACACTTGTATTCTATAGTAAACTCAATGTATTTCTCTCAAAGTTCAATTAATAATCAAGAAGTTTTGAGAAGTCCTTTATAAACCATAGGTAGAAAGAGCATGCCTCGAGTAACTACTAGATGTTGAGTATTGTCTTGAGTTTCTTGATTACATCTACCTTAGAAGAGTCAACCTCCATACCTTTTTAAAAGATGACAAATATCCAAACACCATCAATCAATCACCATAAAGTGGCTCTTATTTTAAAAAAGACAAGATTCACCTCACAACACGCTTGTAAAAATTGGCCTAGGCGTGCAGAATAGTTACCAAATGAATCATGGTAGATCGATAAATCATACAAGAAAACTTCTAAAAAATCACCCACCATATCCGTAAAGATGGCAATCATGCCTCTATAGAAGGTAGTGGTGCATTACATAATCCAAAGGTAGATATTTGTTGGATCAGGTAATACTAGAGGGAGGATAATAATAGTTATCACAAATGATGGCCAAATAAAAACAATATCTCGAACGACAAGTACATGAAGACAACCAAAAGCATATAGGCAACCATTTGCATAGAGATTTTACGTGGAAAACTAATTGGTTGAAAGCCACAACCTAAGTCTTTGACTCATGATTCTAGATCAGATGTGATGATAATCACTATACCAAGTCTTTTATGCAGATAATTTAATTATTTTTACAGACGCTTTGTATCACGCACCGAAGTCTTATACAACTTCGAACCGCACACCGAAATTTAGTACACATGTACATTGTTTTGGATAGCACATCAAAAACTTCTTAACTTCAAATCACCCATTGAAATTCTTACACATTTTATCAAACACCAATGTTCCTGCACCTATGTGTCGCATGCCAAGAAGCTTGTGCAACTTGGATGAAACACAAAGTTTCATGCACAAGGGATATATAAAAATAATGAAATAGATTTTTGGAATCAAGCCATGCATTTTATATATTATGCAAATGTATCACAAATAAGCACGATAACAATCGAAATTGAAACTCAAACTAGCAATTAATAGAGTAAACTATAGGATTAATCACAAGCAGAGTAAATTTATTTGATAAAAGATTTCTCTAACGAGTCATAGAGAAACCAGAGGTTGAACAATGATTGAAGCTAAGAGAGACCGATAATGTGCTTCTATGGAAGAAAGTAGGTTGCTTTTAAATGTATAGAATTCAAGACACTATTCTTAATAATAACTAATGAATATGAAATGTGTAAAAATGAGATTTTATAGTAAGTATGGTGTCTAGTGGCTTATGCAGAGAGAGAACATACATTTTATGAGCCATAAATTTGTTGGGTATAGGAATAATATCAATGTTAAAAATATTCATGAAAATCTTAATTGATCGATTGGGTCAAAAAGTTGATATATCAAGATGGCCCTTGATCGATCAGTCTACTAATGATCAATAAACTTGTTTATCATCGAGGATTAAAATGTGATCGATTAGATTAAAATACACGGCCGATTAATGAATAATCTGTAACAAAAGTTGATTGATCAAGCCAACAACCATTGGCAAAAGTTGATTGATTAGTTGATTAATCAATTTGATTCAATAGTCAAAATTGATCGATCAGAATTGGTCTTATGAGTCAAGTAACTTTTCGATGTGATGCCCTGCTCATCCGACCATTACGAACAGCAAGATGAGAGCGTCGGACCTACAGTCTAACTCGTTGATGAGTCACTAATTGGTCAAGTTAATTAAGTCTCATTGTTATACGAGTTGATTCACATGTCATCCGAACCTAGCTAAAAATCTCTACAAAGAGGGATTCTCTTGAATTTATACCTAGATAATTCCATGGTCAGACGTAAGGACACGACCAATCAAGTTTATTAACTAGGGTTAATTTAGGTTAAGTGATCTAGATGCTATCTAGGTCAAGATGCATAAGGACTAATGGATGCTTAGATTTTATTTGCTTAGAATAAGATGTCACAAAAAGCAGTGCAATTAATACACACAAGGATTATAAAAACTACAAAATAGCTCTTGAATTAAAAGTTTACACTTTAGCTTGCATCATGTAACCAAGTGATCTTAAATTGGTCAATGTAATCTCCAAGCTTTACTTAACAAATCAAATATATTTAACTCATGAAGCATCTAATTTACATGAGAAACATTTAGAACTTAATCAGATTGTGGATTATGTGAACTAATTCTTAGGACACCTAATTAAATTCTATGTTGAATAAGCAAATCAGGGATAAAAATTGCACGAAATGGTCTAAGTTGAATTTATGATAATTTAGTTGTTGGGTAATATGCAAGGGACTTAGTTAATTTAAATGATCAATCTCATATCAAAATCAGATAATTAATTATTCCAAATTATATAGCATCATACGAGCTTTCTAATGAGATAAATTTCATTTTAAATGGATTTATTATGCTCAAGATATTCAAAGGTAAATACATGGGCTAAAATACAATAAAATAGAATGTATAAAACGTACAACATTATGAAACAGTCTAAAAAATGATGAAATGCAATTTTTAAAAATGTATAGGGACTTATCTTTAAAATTTCCAAATGCTCGAGGATAGATAAATAATTTAGAAGTCCTAGCGGGGCCTAGTCACAAAATTCCCAACCAGCATGTAGTATGTGTGAGGTGGGGATGCTTTGGTGCACAGCTCGGGACTTGGACTGGTTTGGGCCACATGGGTGGCTCAGATGCTTTTCTCCGAGTACAGATCCACCTAAGGTAGGAGGCCCGAGTATGCGGACCGTGGATCCTCTAGGTTGTAGGATCAGATCGAATCGATCTGATCTAATGGTAATTGTAAACTTGGGCATGAGCTTCATCTCATCTGCTTGTGACAGACTTGGGTTGTGCTGCGATATACTTCTTACTCCTTGATCCTCTAACTCGCGTAAAGATTTGGATCTTCGCAACTGCCTGGTGAAGATGATGATGGCTTGGAGATGGCTTGATGCTATATGGAATGACAAGTCAATGGCAGCTCATCGGAGCCGGAGTGATGAATATGTGATTCATCATATTAATAAGATGAAAATAGAGCTTCGTCCGGAATAATTATGTGCATTCAAATGTTTATATCTAATAATTAACATTCATGTACTTGTAAATAATTTTCATAAATTATCATTTCATTTAGAATTATGTTCATCTTTAAATATTCACCTAACTTCACCATTTTAATTAATTCATCCCAACTCCAATTGACATAAAACTAAGCAATTGTGTACAATCACCGATATAATCTAATGAAAAATCCTAAAAAAGTGAAAATTGTACATATTTGAAATAAACCCGAACCCTTATTCCATGTCATGATCTGGAGGCATACCAACCTCTGTCGTTGTCCCTGTAGCAACCAAGCCTCGGCCATATCACTGAGCCTCGAGGCCAAAACCATTAGGGCATCTTTCTCCGACAAACTTCAGGCGACTATCATTCCATGCACCCTCCTCTATCCCTCTGCATTGTTTCCTCTTATGCGTCTTCTTCGATATCCCTGTAACCCCCCTCCAATTCTCTACTTTACCTTCTTTATTCTTTTCCTCTAAATATAGTTGATCCAACAACCAATCAACGGATCCCACTTCACCCCCATCTTCCTCTTCCCCTCTGCATTCTCCTTCCCCCATATCAGAACCCTTCACTGACCACTGCTCCAACCTCCACCATGTCTACCAGGATCTACCACTCACCGTCCCTCTGGAACTCTCACGTATGGTCGAGCGATTAGCTGAGACCCATCTTCTTGCTTGAAGGCCCATGACAAAATGTTGTCTCGATGGAATAGGAGAATGAGAAGCATCATCAGCGTCCCTTGGTCGTATGTCGATCATCGAAGGTGGAATGGCTCTTGCGGCCCTTTCCTAGAATCGAAGAAGAAGAGGGGTACCCTCAACCTTCAGGTGTTGCTTGATTGGCCCTACTTCTCATCCAGACCCACCGCCCATCCTCGTGTCCCAATGTCAGAACATAAGAGAACAGACCTCTCAGATTATTGATTAATCACAATTTCATCACATTTATTCATTCATTTTTCTTTAAATCCGTGGAAAAATACATGTAAATATCATTAATTTTCCTGAACTAACATTCATATATTAACTTATAATTATTGTATAAATACTTGCATTTAAACTCAAAATAAAAGAATAAAAGAAAAGAAAAGGAAAATGAAAGAAATATCAAAGATATTTAATGACCCTAACCCCGAGATCAAGTCAATATTGACTTGGCCAATAAGGAATGCAGTAGGGAGAGATAAGGGTCATTATACTATACATAAAACCCTAATTATGTATTCTAAAAATAACAATTTTTACATCAATTTATTCTGTATTTTATTACATCTAAAGTAACAAAATGATCTATACGAAACTTCTACATACAAATATGTAGAAAAATATAAAAATAACTGCACACAAAATAATGCACAGTGCAACTAGGATACACATGAAAAAGTCATTAACAGGACTTCAGATATCCATATCTTCTCCATATGAAATCAAAATTCATCAAACTCACCCCCATTGTATTTTAAATTAAATTATCTATTAAATGAAGGTATTTCATTAAAAGTAGAGTTATTACAAAAGTCAGCTTTATGGGTCCCATTGTACCATATACTTGTATATTTTATTCATACGTTTCATTCTTTGCATTTTTATTCTTCTTATATTTTCAGATAATTGTATATATTATTTGAAATGTATTAAAAATATAAACATAAAATAAACCATCAAAAATATACTTACAATAAAATAATGCATTAAAAATATATAGGTATACATATATATATAATGTATATACTTATATTTATTTAGGTATGCAACTAAAATCATAAAAATAAAATAAAAATGTGTACATATGTATTTAAATATATTATAAATATATGATAATAAGTATTAAAAATATAAATAAAAATACAATAATCAAAATATAGGTAAATATACCTATATGTACACTTGTAAAAATCAACACCTAATAAATAAGGTTGTGAAATAAAAAACATCAAAAAAATGTCCATAAAATAAGAAATATTTCACATGTTTTGAATTTTACTTAATAAAATAAACTATTATTTATAATTAATTAATAAGCATTTTTTTCTTTCTATTTTGTCTTGACTCGAGCTGACGTGGAGCAATCAGGTCCCTCCCCTTGTTGATCCGTCGATCAACTATCCTTGGCCTAGCCTTGATCCCATGTCAGAGCATTGACCTCGCCTCTTCTCCATTTTACGTTGCTTGATGTGATCATCGTTTAGTCAACCTATCTTCATGAAAAATCTCATCATTGCATCCTCTACTAGACCCTACTATTTGGATCATTGTTCAATCACTGAGCCCAACGCTAACCTTGGTTGAACATCCTCATGCATATAACCTCGCCTCCTCCCCGTTTTGGTATTAGATCCTTCTTTGTATATCGTAACCTTAGATCCACCTTAAGATGCAAGTAGCTCGGTTACAGCAAAAGCCCCATCGGATTTACATCGAGGACAATGAACTATAGATTGATCCAAACCATTTCCAGAGTACCTACTTCTGGTGGTTCTTCTCCTTGGCTTCACCACCGAGTACGAGCTGTTTTCATGATTTCTAAGGTAGGTTTAGTTCTTGCCTTTATTTTCTGCCTTTTATTTCATGCATTTGCTTGTTATTTTAGATTAATTCCATAGTTTAAGTTCTATATGCTCTCGCCATTGTCCCACCATTTAAACCCCATGTTCCAACCATTGTTCCACCTCCATCAGCTTCCCTTCACGTGCTCCATCTCCTCAGCCATCCAATCCACCTTGATCTACCCCAGATCAAGCCCCCAACTCTTCATCCTCCACCCTTTACCGACGAGCATCACCCCACCTCCTCCTTCACCATTTTCCACCAAATAACAACCCATGAACCTTCGCCTTTTTGCCCTGGTGTTGACATGCATGTTCCGAGAGTCAATAGCCTCATTTGAGGTGGATCGCATGTAGGACAAGAGTTCCTACAAGTGCTAGATTCACCGACCCTCCAAGCCTGCTCTGACTAGGCCTTGAGCATTGAGGGAATCAACAGTTACGGAGGAGCCCTAGATCTATTTTACGATCTTTATGAGAGCTCCAGGTGGCCAGAGCGGTGAATCCTCGTCGATCGAAGGGGCACAACCTAGTTGTTTTCCCCATTCATCTGGTTTGCCTCTTCACCGTCAAATCTGGAGCACCGCCCAGGTCTCCCATCTACTGTCTGATCGAGCCATGTTTCTATCGTTAGATCTCTCCCGAGATCTAATCCTTAGCGCTCATCAACGAAGCATCATCGGTCGCACATATCACTGATGAATACGCATTTCATCACATTTATGCTTTCATTTTGACCTTTAAATCCTAGATAAATGCATGTATATACCATTATATTGTACAAAATAACCTTTACTATTTACGACATGAATATTATATAAAGACTGCACTTATGCCAAATAAAAAGAATAAAGAAAAGAAAAAGAAATGAAATAGCAGAGGTATTGAATGACCCAAAGCCCCGATATATAAGCATTATGATGACTGGATCAATAAGAAATGAAGTAGGGGGAGATAAGGGCTAAAAAATAATAAAAATCATGATTTTTAATCACTCAGCAACTCATTTTGGGACCTATTTTATTCCTTATTTATATTTCAAACCAATAAGCTTTATACATGAAAGTTGTAGATAAAAATATTAAAGAAAAAACAAAATTTATCTCATATAAAAATAATGCACAATGTACCCTAGACACTCAAAATAAAAATCCAAAATCAAAACTTCGCATACATGTATCTTCTCCATGTTGTATCAAATTGACTAAACTCGCCTTTAATTGTATATAAAGTTTAGTTATCTATTTAACGAAGGTGGTTTCATTCAATTTAGAGTTAAGATGCAAAAGTTAGATTTTAGACCCATATTGTACATTATACCTGAATAAAATAATCATTTTAATTATTCTTTATATCACTATAAGAAATTCCAGATTTTGTTACTACAAATTTGCTACCACAGCTAGTGCCAATATAGATGCAGATTTTTAAGGACTACTTTACAACCACTTTACCACTATACAATAGTCGCAATAAAAAGCAAGACCATTTTACAACTATTGATAGTCGTATATGTGGTAGTAAGTACTACGACTACATTATTGATACTATGTAGTGGCTAGGCGTAGAAAAATAAGGGAAAATTGGGTCTGCGAGCTAAACCATTAGAAAACCCTAATTTTCCCCCTTCCCTCCCTCTCCCCACTCGTCTATGACACCTCGCAAGGTCATCCCTCTCCACCTCCATGTCCTCCTCTCCAGCTTGCTCATCTCCAAGTCACCTGCGACCTCATCAAGGAGGTTTCTTTACAACCTGCCTTTGCTCTGCCTCTGTGTACTCCCCTCCAGGCTGCCCCTCTCTAGGCCACCCACTTTTCTTCATCGTTGCATCCTGTCAGACCACCATTGCATCCTCCTCTCCACTTTGAACTTCCACATCATCCTCTCCAAGTTGTTGCTCTCCAGGTTGTCGCTCTTTAGGCCATACCTCTCCCAGCACAGCTCTGCTCCACCTCCGCAACCTCATAACCACCAAGTTCCTCTCCACGTTCAACCCCTGCTCTCTAGTCTACCGATCTCCAGCCTACCTCCGCATTCCTGTCACCACCAGGTCGTCCAATTTCAAGTACATAGAAGTAAGTCCAACTTATCATATGCCATTTGATTTTCTTATTGTTCAAGAGACCCACACCAGATAGACATGACCTTTTATATTGAAAAAAAATCAAAATTTCGTGACTTCTCCTATTATTTTCTTCAATGGAAAAGTGCAAGTAAGAGGATTAACACGATCGAGAGGTATGTAGGTGACAACAACAGTACTAACATATGGCAATATCCCCTAAAATATTAGTTTATCTTGTTGTAATGCTCACCAAAGATGTTTTTTTAATGATGGACCTATCCAAAGCTTGTAGTGAATATTGGTACTTATAAGGCAAACAATATTGCTCATGTGTTAGGTGTTCACATTTACCAGAAAGTAGATAGCATGCAAATAATATATGTTGCGATTACTTCTGTTTACATACTATAGATGTTCTAAATCTAATATTTGATTTGACTTTTTAATGGTAGAGATTAGTTTATGAGACGTTTTGCTTATAATATCTAAGACTATAGATATGATACCTTTAATATTAATGTGCAGTGAAGAGCTTTGATGGAGTCATCTTTCACTTTTTCTATGGATAAGAGAAATGTCGTAATTATGTTGTCCATCGATGGATTTAATCCATATGCCTTGGGAAATATTACTCAGGTTGGCCAGTAATCATTACTCCATACAACTTGCCTCCTTGGTTGTGTAATAAAAAACAGTATATATTTTTGACTTTATTTATGCCCGGTCCAGCCAATCTTGGAAAATATTTGGATGTGTATCTCACCATTAGTCGACGAACTGAAGGAATTATGGGATAAAGGCCATGAGACTTATGACATCATCAATCCTAGTAAATTTCGAATGAGAGTGGATTTATTATGTACTATTAGTGATTTTCCTACATACAGAATGCTATCGGGATGGAGTGCACATGGGAAAAGAAGTTGTCCATATTGTATGGAAAGTACTAAAGCATTTTAGCTTGAGCATGGTCGAAAACCATGCTTTTTTTACTGCCATCGACAATTCTTGTCAAATGATCATCTTTATAAGAAACAAAAGATGGCACTTAAAAGAAATACTATTGAAGATTTATGTCCACCTGTTAGAGTGTCGGAACTTGAGATATTCAATATATTGATGGAGATGAAAGGTTCAGATAATTTTGTTCTACCTCTACCAGGTTTTAGTGAAAGTCATTATAACTGGACAAAAATGAGCATCTTCTGAAAACTACCATATTGACCCAATCTGCTCATCAGACATAATTTAGATGTGATGCATATAGAAAAGAAAGTACTTGATAATGTATTCAATACAATATTGAATGGCACTAGCAAGATGAAGGATACCGAGAATGCTCGCATAGATCTTGTGAAAATTTGTGCATGTCTTGAATTATGCCTAATAGAATCAGAAGGTGGTCGTATTCATATGTTGAAGGCTAAGTACTGCTTAAGCAGATATCAGGAGAAAGATGTTTGTCAATGGACAAGTAAATTAAAATTGTTATATGGTTATTAATCTAATATACCCAAACCGGTTGATTTGAAGAAAAATTATCTAAAGGAATGAAAAGCCATGACTGTCATATTTTATGGAGCAATTATTACCTATTGTTTTTAGAGGTTATTTGATGAAGGAGTTCATGATGTCCTAACAGAGTTGAGTAACTTCTTCAAATGCATATGCTCCGTCAAGTTGTTAGCTAAAGATATGAAAGCCCTTGAGGAAGGCATGGTTCTAATACCCTGCAATCTTGAGAACATATTTCCTCCAGCCTTTTTTTGACTCAATGGAACACTTAATGGTTCATCTTTCCTATGAAGCTAAAGTTGTTGAATCAATTAAATATCGTTGGATGTATCCATTCGAGAGGTACATGATATATCAAATTTATTCCATTATGTAATATTGCACTATCTAATGACATATGCTAACTTATCTATAGATGTATTTTTTCCTTGAAGAGAAAGGTGTGTATTAAAAATAGGGTCGAAGGATCAATAAGTGCACACTACACTTCTAAAGAAGTAGCCAACTTTTGTTCCAGATATTAGTTAGATGACAATGATACTGTCCATAGTTGTTCAATGTGAAATGAGATTAATGAAAGTAAAAGTGTATACGAGGTCTCTATCTTGCGTACTTGTGGTCGGCCTTTGAAAAAAGGAATGCCATGCATGATTAGTTCTTAGGAGAAGGAAGTTGTTGAACTTTACGTTCTATATAAGATAGATGAAGTGACACCTTTTTTCTGGAGTATGTATCTATATCACATTGTCGTTGGAATAGAATACAAGTAGGTCAGTTAAACTTTCTTTTCTTTATGCAGGGATTATATGGATAAAATAAGGGATTTTTACACCCATAACCTCGAGTAATTTTGTAATAACATTCATAACCCTACATTGCGAATTAAATGAGAATCCCTGAGTAGTGCTTAACGCTTACATGACATAACCATGTGTTAAGATGTATATTATATTTGACAGTTTCCATTTGAAAAAAATACAAAATTACCCTAATACTCATTCTTATTTGCAAATCCTTCCATTGTTCTATCTCCATCACATTGGAGGGACCGGCGGTCGTCACGTGTAAGAACCTCCTCATGCTGATGTCGCAGGTTGTCCGTACCTCCCCCCCCCCCCAATCGCCAGCAACCGTACCCCCCCTCCCATCGTCATCGTCGTCGACCTCCCCGCAAGCAACCCCGTGTCGCCCTCTATAAGCCCCCTCCCGCATCGACCTATGCAAGCCCCCCTCTCCCCTGTCGATTGCTGCAAGTCACCCCTCCCCCTGCCCCTACCCACTCGCACCTCTGAAACACGTCACCATTGACCTGTGCACTCCCCCTGAAACTGTCTTGGTCGAAATCTGCACCTCTACAACCCCTCAACCTCCGGAACACCCCCTGTCGTCGTTGACCTCTATAAGCCCCCCTCCGCCGCCCTCGTGCGGAACCGCATTGGTCAACACCCGCACCTCTACATCCCCCCTCACCTCCCCCATCCCTCCGAAACCCAATCCCCCATCGGCCTTGTCCCCCATCCGAAACTCTGTGGAGGTGCGAGTTGACCTCTGCAAGGTGCCCCCCCCACCCGTAACTCTACAAGGCGCATCCCACCCGAATCGTCGAACTCTACATTCGCCCTTGAACTCTCTAAGGCAACCCTGCAGAGGTGTGAGTTGACCTCTGCAAGGCACCCCCACCCGCACCTCTACAAGGCTCCCCTACCCACCCCGAACCGTCGAACTCTGCAGCCCCCCTTCCCCCACCTGCACCTCTACAACCCCTCCCCTCCCCCAACCTCCAGTGCCCCCCTCCCATCGTTGTTAAACTCTACATGGTGCCCATGCAGAGGTGCGAGTTGACCTCTGCAAGATGCCCCCCATCCGCCCTGGAACTGTAGAACTCTGTAGCTCCCCCTGCAACCCTGCACAGCATCGAACTCTGCAGGCCCCCCCAGTCTCCATCGACCTCAGCTAGTCCCCCCTCCTCTGCAAGCTAGACCCCTGATGAAACTCCATTTCATCATTCTTTATTCTATCATTTTGGCCATAAAAACCTAATACGGATAAATAGCATTAATTTATGCATATAAACATTCATCATTTATTGTATTAATTGTATATAAAACATGGTTTTTAATGCTAAAATTATAGAATAAAGAGAAAAAAAGAAAAAGAATAAAATATCAAAGATATTTTATGACCTAAACCCTGAGACCAAGTCAAGAATTGAGTTGGTTAGCAAGGAATAAAGTAGTGGGATATAAGGGCCAAAAATAGAATAAAAACCCATTTCTTTTATTCATTATTTTTTTGTTTCTGATAACTATTTTTATTATTTATTGTTTATTCATCAAATAAAAAAACTTTGAACATAAAAGTTGTAGATAATAATGTAAAAAAAATACAAAATTGAGTTTGTTTAAAAATAATATACAGTGTTCATTTTATACACAAATAAAAAGCTAAAAACCCAACTTCACATATATCTTTCAAATAAAAACTCAAAAACATATCAAAATCACCTCTAATTGTATATACTTTTCACAAGCTATTTAATGGAGGTGGTTTCATATTTTTTGGACTTACTGTGTGAAAGTTAGATTTTTGACCCCCATTGTATAGTAGATCCACTTAAAATATTCAATTTATTCATCCTTTATTATTTTTACAAAATCATATTTTTATAATTATGTAATAATCACTTATAACATATCTCCATATTGAAACTAAAATAAAACCAAAAAGTAAATGTATAATAAATTATAAGTCTATGTAAAAACAGGCAAAATACCTATAGTTATACATGTATATAAATAAAAAGGAACCTAATTCTTTTATTTTGTATTCTTTTATATTTTTATAATATTGTCAATATCATGTATATTATAGTAAAAATACAAAGATAAAATAAAACAAAAGGAAATACATCAAAAAAATAGTGTACGTAAAATACAAATAAAACACCTATTGTTTACTCCGAAAATCGGTGGTCTTAAGTTCCTCACAAGGCGGGAACCCAGTCGCTGAGTCGACCACACAAAATCCGGAATAAAACAACATTTAACCCACAATGAATGTATGCAATGAATATCCAAAAATGTGGAGTTAAAATTTATTATAACTCTACATGCAAGTGTGTATAGGTATAAGCACAAGTAGAGGTCGAACACTGGGAGGCGAATGGTTGTATGGTGAAAATGATTGTGCAATTATTCGATTCAACGATCATTCCCAATTCTTATTGTTTTGTGGGTTTTTAATTTTATATTTATTTTATTTTATTTTTGGTTTTATGATTTTTATTTAGTTTTTATATTTTATATTTTTTTTATTTTCTCTTTATATTTTGAATTATATAATATAGATATATATATAGATATGTATAAGAGAAGAGAAAGAGAAATGTAGTATCTGAATATATATATACATACTCAAAATATATTAAGTATAATATTTTTAGGGTTTTTATATTTTTCTAATTTTTATGTTATTTTTCTGGAATTTTGCTAATTTTTATGTATTTTTAATTCAAAAAATGTCCCCTAATATGGGACTAATTAAATAGGCCGAAATTAATTTGGATTTTAAAATTATATAATAAGTGTAAAAATTACCCAAATTACTTTTAATACATTAATAATAATATATATATAATTATAAAATAGGATAACATATTTTTTGGTATTTTTGAAGGTTTTCTCTTTTTTTAGGATTTTGGAGCTTCTTGAAATTTTTATATTTTCTTTTTCTATTTTTTAGGGTTTTTATTTTCTGGACTCAATATATATATAAATATACCATATATAATTTTTTTGTAATTTTTCATAATGTTTTTATAATTTTTTTTGTATTTTCTAATTTACACAGTGCAAAAAGGGCTCTTTTTTCATTTTCAGTAATTAGGAAAAATGCAAAAAATGTAAAATAAAATATGGGCGTGGAATAACATTACATGAAGAATTTATCCTAATTTTTCTGCATTTTTAGGAGCACCATAGGTATTTTTAATAAATAGATAAAAGACACAAAAATTAAACAGCCCAGCAGGGGCATTTTTGTAAATAAAATAACTATCAGGGACCTGTGAGCAAAAATACCAACAGAATAAACATTTATTTTAATTTTTGGGGCTATTTTACAATTGACAAAACCCGCCAGGGTTAAAGTGCAAAAATCACTTAAATACATGAAACTACAGGGGTCCTTTAGCAAAATCTACAATTTATTTACAACGTTAAAACTTATTTACAATATTAAAAATTTAAATACAAAAAGTACGGGGGTTGGTTTTGCAATTTACCCCCAAAAGGAGATGGATGGACGGTTGGATCCTCTTCACTTAGACACGTGTCGCATCCCCGCCGCTTGATGACGCTTCGCAAATCAATGGTGGAGATTAGATCGGCCAGGCCGATCGGACGGTGAAGGCCTGCCATGATCTGACGGCTGAGCTTCCAATTGGGAGAATCGGTCAATCGGACGGCGCAGGGGTGACCTGGAAGAACTCGAAAGAAGGTCGCTTGAGGCGAACTTTGATCAGTCAATGCAGGCTCCTCCGGGCAGCTTCCTCGCCAAACATCTCTAAAGCTTCCCGATGCTACCCGCACCCGCTGATGGCTTTGTTGAGGCACCTGGAGCTTCCCTGAGCTCAGGCGAGGTTGATGAAGGGGGCGGGCTCCAGGTACCTGTTCTTCATTTGAATCGAGCTAAGACGAGTCTCCTGGCGCCCGGACCTGCAAAAGAACTCGCAACACAAAAAGAGGACTCCGAGAGCCATTTTGGTGGTGGAATGGATGATGGTGGCTTCGGGCGGAGATCTCCGGCGATGGGTGGAAGAGGGAGATCGGATCTCCAGATCTGATGAGGAACTGGGTGGGCGAAGGTGCTTGGGGCGAAGGGAAACGAAGGGGTATGGAAATGGAGGCGAGAGGGTGGTCGGAACACAGGTGGATCACAATAAACAGTTTGCCGGAGCGGAGCTCCGGCGAACTACGAATCGACCATTCTACGCTACGATTAAGGGCTAATGATTAATCTAAAGGCGAAAATGAAATACTAAAACTAAAACCTATCTAAAGCAAGTAAAAGCGCAGCTCTTATACCTGGGGGCCTCCAGGGAGCAGGACGGACGTCGGAGCTCCGCCACGACAAAACTTTCCTCCTCTTGGGCTGAACCGAGGTGTTGGGAAGCGCCTCCTGTCACGAGGGCTACTCTAGGAACTGATTCGAGCTTATTGGGGAAAGTGAAATTGGCCAAATTCGGCCAAGGAGGAGAACGATATTATTTATAAACATGGCTGGGGGCCCTTATTGCCTGGCTAATATCTAGGAATCGGTGGTATGTACAAGGGATCCAAGAGGACAGCGCGTATGTACATTGATCAGGGAAGATCTTTCATGAAGGATTCGAGGGCGATGGATGGAAGAGACGCCCAGGAAAAAGGGATGAAAGTCGGGGAAATGATGGTTCTGGCGCGCCTGGTCCCAGATGGGATAGTTGACCAGGGGTCAACTCTGGCCGCGCCCTGGTTGGTCCACCTAGGACACTACAAGACAAAACAGGGAATATTATTCGAAAATGATTTATTTCACGGCATAAATAATTTTATTAGAATTTTCTTATAAAATAAAAAAATGTTTATTAATTAATGTAGTATTTATTGATGATTTTTATTTATTTTTTTGGTGTATTATGGTTTTATTTTAATAATGTATTTATGCATGTATTTGCATGTATTTTGTACATTTTATTTTTAGTTTGTTTATTTATTTTATTATTTTATTTTCTTATTTTATGAATTTATAGCTTATTTTTATGAGTATAAATATATTTTTATTTAATTTTTATGAGTTTATTTACATTTTTAAACAAATAGATGTATGTATATGTAGTTATACTTATAGGTATTTTACCTATATATTATGTACACTTTATTTATTTAATGTATTTTATTTGTTTTTATTTTGAATTTGTATTTTTAATAAGTTATATGTAATATTTACATTATTATAAAAATATAGATGAATAAAGAATAAAATAATTAAATCTCCTTTTATTTATGTACATACTCAATCATAGGTATTTTGCCTAAGTATTACATAAGCTTATTTTATTTTACAGATTCTTTTTGGTTTTATTCTAATTTCAATATGTACATGTATCATATACGTTATTTACAAATTTCTAAAAATATAATTTTGCACAAATAATGAATATTGAATAAATTTAATATTTTAATCAGGCAGATTGCACAATGAAGGCCAAAAACCTAACTTCCACAGATGAACTCCAAAAATTATGAAACTAAGTTTATTAAATAGTTCTTGGAAAGCTATATACAATTAAAGGTGATTTTGGGTGATTTGGAGTTTTTATTTGCAAGATATGGGTCTGTGAAGTTGAGATTTTGGTTTTTTATTCTGTGTATAAAATGTACATTGTGTATCATTTTTGTACAAACTCAATTTTGTATTTTTATTTACATTATTATCTACAACTTTCATGTACAGAGTTTCTTTATTTGATGAATGAATAATTATATACAAAATAGGTGTCAAAAATGCATAAATAAATGAATAAATAAATGAGGTATTTATTGTATACTGGCCCTTATCTCCCCCTACTTTATTCCTTGTCGACCAATTCCATTCTGGACTTGGTCTCGGGGTTAGGGTCATAAAATATTTGCAATATTTTATTCCTTTTTCTTTTCTTCTCTTTATTCTATCATATTGGCATTAAAAACCTTACTCTATGTACAATAAATACAATAAATATTGAATGCTATTATGTACAAATTGAGGCTATTTACATGCATTTGCTGGGGTTTTTAAGGCCAAAATGATAGAATAAAGGTGATGAAATGGAGATTCATCACCTATAAGTATACCTACATAGTATATATGCCTATTTATTTAAGTGTACAAATAACATCAAAAAATAGAATAAAAATATATTTATACACATAAATTAATTTAAAAATATATAAAATAAAATAATAAAATAATAAAATAAAATATACAAAATAAAAATAAAAATGCATAAAACATAGATTAATATACATATAAATAAACACTTAAAAACTAACTACTAATAAATAAAGCCAAAAAATATATAAATCACAATAAAATACTTAAAAAATAATAAATATTTTTTTATACAAAAATGATAAAATCATTTAGTATTTTAAGATAACTATTTTGGATTTAATAAGCATGTTTTGTCTTCATCCGGGCTGACGTGGACCAATGGGGTTACGTCAAAAGTCCACCGCTAGTCTCCCCCTAGCTCTGATTTGACGCGAATCCATCTTTTCCCGCGATTTCCTTCATTTTTCTCGGATGATATGTAGATCAATCGTTGTTGCTTTCTTCAAAAGAAATGATCATGGATCATTATACATACACGCCTATCCATTAGATTCCTTGTATATAACTCAATTTCTTTGCAATCATCAGGACAAATAAGGGTGCCCAGCTTGAATATAAATAAAGACCTCCAACCTCCTTGATTTCTTTGGTCACTTTCTGAGTCCTAGAGCGCCACCATCTCAGCCTAGCGTGCATCCAGGTGACAGATGGAGGTCTCCTAAGGTGGATGGAACCTCGCGAAGGAGGGAGATGAATCCAAGGCCGCCGTCGCTGACGTCTTCTACTCCATAGCCATTCGACCAGGTATGAGTTGTGTGATTTCCTCATTTAAGTTAAATTTTTATTCATGAATTTGAATTTTGTCATTAGCTTAGTTCCTAGAGTAGCGTTTTAGCGTAATTAGGCCAATTCATAGTTCGTCGGAGCTCCGCTTCGGTGAACCCTCCATCGTGCCTCATGTGTTTCTCCGACTCGCCCAATCATCCCCACTTCTTACCCTTCCATTTCCCTACATACCATGCCTATTCATACCCCCAGATCCATCGTGGATATGGGAAATCAGATCTCCACCTCCGCCACCTTCGCTAGAGATCTTCGCCTGCCCCACCTTCCACCCATTTCGACTGATAAGGCCCCTAGACCTTCCTTGTGTTGTGTATTTGTCATGCAGGTGTGGAGGGCCAAAGAACCCACTTTGGATCTATTTCTGAAGACAAGCAAGGCACATGGGAGTCCATTCCCTAATCGACCTCGTAGAGGAGCACCGGCAAATGCCAGTGCATTTTTCTACCTCCAGCCACTAGAGAACCTCTGCAGGAAGCTTTTAGGCCATCCTAGAGCTTCAATGAGTGGTTGAGAAGCGAGATCCGATCGGAGGAACCTCACCCAGGTGAGGGCTCTTCACTATTTTTCAACAGTGCTTCTCCGTCGTCGGATCAGATGCAGATGTCAGGTCTTTCAGACGCCATTGGATCGAGCTCGTCGTCACCATCAAATTAGCCCCGCTAATCTAATCTTGAGCATCCATCGACGAAACGGTACATGCCGATAAGATGATGCCACACGGATAAGTGAATCACGCCTGACCATTGGATCACGCCTTTAATGGAGTAATTTGCATATCCAGCCCTACTTTTTTGTATTTACTATTTTATTCTGTAAATAAAATATAGCGTTTAAAAATAAATGGATTTATTGCAACAAGGCCCCTATAGTTCTTTTATTTACATTTTGGTCATATCTGGCTCAGCTCACGTGTTGTCCCACATGAGCTGGGCAAATTGCAATTAAGCCCTCGTATTTTATATATTATGAAATAGTTTAATAAAAGTAAATGAATGTTGTTTATTTTTGGTAAAATTGCATATGTGCCCCTGATGTTTACTTTATTTGTGATTATGCCCCTGTTAGGATATATATTTGTATGCTCTTTATCTATTATTAAATATATATCTGGTGCTCCTAAAAATCTGTAAAAATAGGATTAAATGCTTCATACCATGTATATTCACACCATTATTTTTATTTGGCATTTTTTACATTTAATTCATTTATTAAAAACGAAATGGAGCCTATTTTTGTATTGTTTAGCTTATAAAATACCAAAAATATAAAAATGTCTTTAAAAAATAATATATATATGGTATATTTTAGCCTATTTTATTTATAGACCAAAAATAACTAAAAATGGAAAAACAAAAGGCCTAAAAATCGAAAAATCACAAAATCTTCTATAAAATCTAAAAAATTATTTAACAATCTAACAAAATATTTTTTTCTATGTAATTATTTTATTTATATAAATATTTATATATTAAAATTGATTTGGATAATTTTGGGCTTTATTTACTAATTTTAAAATCCAATTTAATTTTAGATTATTTAATCCCGTATCTGGGTAATTTTGACTTTAATAATTAACAAGAATTCCAAAAAAATAAAAAAAATGAGAAAAATATAAAAAGCAAAAAAATAATGTATTTATTGTATTTTGACTATTTTTACATATTTATATATAGTATCTATATATACCTTATATTGTATTTATACGTATACATATATACATATATATTTATTTAAATGAAAAATAAATATAAAAATGGGAAAATATAAAAATAAAACATAAAAAATATATATAACAAAAAATAATATAAAATTAAAAACCACAAAAATAATAACATGTACAAGAGATAAAAGACAAAATTTTAAGCATTATTTGTGCCTCCTCCTATTGTTTGCTCCCTGTATTTGACTTCTGCACGTACTTACACCCATACACATTTGCTGTAGGGTTATAATAAATTTTAACCCCCACATTTTTTATACTTAATTTCTTTGTTCTTGTAGTGGATTAATTATTGATTAAATCTGAGTTTTTCGCCGCAGGTCGCCACAACGATTGTGTCTCCGCCTTGTGTGAGACATACTTAGATTCGTGATGATAATTTAGGATTTATCACCCCCCGCACGTCGAACTCTGCAGCCCTCCTCTACAAGCAAGCCCCTCCCCTTGGACCTCACCTGCAACCCCCCTCGTCGACCTCTGGAAGCTGTCATAGCCCCCATCCTAAACTTAAAGTCGAATATGTTGCAGGTGCTGGCTCAAGAGAAAAGGATGTGATTTTTTATTTAGGTTAATCACATCTGTTAGATCATTCATTAGTTAGATTAACTCGATCATTTGGTTGAGTTAATGGAAAGTAACAGAAGGTTATGCTTGTAAGACGACACACTTATTCAGAGTCCTGAGTGTAATTCACAATTATGCAGGGTTATGAATGTTATTACGAAATTACTCAAGGTTATGGGTGTGAAAATCCCATAAAATAATGATAGATAATCCTTTTATTACTTATCATGAAGCGATAAATAAATTTATGGGAACATTCTCATCTTGGTTTAATGAAAGAGTGAAGACAATTGATTCAGTAGATCATAAATTCAAGATTCTAAATGATCTTGCTCTCAGTCCCAATTACATGGTGATGTCCTGAGATAGTTTTTTGGCTAATAGGTACATATTTCGTTGCTTGGACATGGCCAACGGCTTAAATACACATAACTCTAGTGTTATGGTTAAGGGATCATGTTATGGTGAGGATAGTATGAATTACTATGGGTTCTCGATGAGGTTCGCGAGCTTGAATATAATATGTCATCCTCTAATTAACTTTTGTTATTCTCATGTGACCGGTATGATCCAGAACATGGTGTGATTGTTGATCGTACACATGATATTGTGGATGTTATTTCTCGAAAGTATATTCAAAGGTTTGAACCTTTTGTCCTTAGTTCACAAGTTGATCAAATACGTTATATACCAATGGTTGGGCAAAAGCAAAAAAGAGATGATCGTGTCACAATATTGAAGAGGATGTCACGTGCTTATATCTATGATAATGAACAATCAAATATGTATGATGCATTAATAAATTTTTTATATCAAAATATGAGCCACCACAAAATATTTCAATATACTCTCAAATTAAGAAGCCTCTCGATTTTTTGTATTTCTATATCTCAAATATTTACTTATATTTGTTTGTCTAATGATTATTGCCTAATGATTTTCATACATGAAATGCACGTGACACGCGATCGAGATCTTAGGTGGAGTAGTTCACACCAGGACGACCATCGCACATTAGACCATCGTACACTAGAACCCAGTGGTATATCTCAATCTCATTACAGGTTATTATATTTTTTGTTCAATTAGTAAAAAAAATGCGACATGTGAATGCAATGATGAGATTACAAGGCTTGTTGCTTACATGCTTGAGAATGGTGTAGATGTCCCTCCACAATATGCAAGCTATATTCCTTAAGCAGGGACACCCCCAGTGTGACGCGTAGCCACCAACTGACCTTGCAATCCTCAAGCCAACATCATAGCCCACGCAAGTCTCAGTACCCTCCTCAACCTACTCGATCCTTTCAGCCTCTCCCACCTACTCATGGTCTCATTAGTACATAGTATCCTCCACAACCTCAAGGCCCTCCTTCACCTCAACATCTGCATAGAGTCTTGCAATTTCTCTATAATGGGTATTTATAACACACATGCTTCAGCATATTTTTTAGGAAAAAGCTTATTCACAATCATGTTTCGTATATAATTCTATTTTATATTTTTAATACTTAGGTACACTTTTGATCATTTACATGTTGTCTCTCAAGCGCTCAATAAGGCCTTTCGCTCTATGCAAGATTTTGCTCATATTACATATGGAGATACATGACTCCATACGAGCAAGAGAGAATTTTGAATGGCAATTATGTAAGACTCGTTACCCAAAATTTAATGTATGTTCGATTTTTAAATAGACTAACGCTCAATAGATTTTGAAATGCAGAATTTGTGGACCACACAAAAGAAATGTATCGGCATGCCTTGAAAAAAGTACCAATAGATTGAGTGAAAGATGATGTATATAGGGCTAGAAAAGTTGCAATTAAAAATCTTGATGATGTACAAGACTGGGAGAGGTCAAAAGCATGCAGTCCCACACTGAGCATTCTAGAGAGGAGGAGACATTACTGTGATCCCTTTACTCAAGAGTATTTTGAAAAACATTCGGAAGAAGGGAAAATGAATAAGGGGAGGCGATCAACTAGATCTACTAGTGGATTAAAAAGTTTAAGAACTATAATAAATGAGATGGTATATTAAAGTATGTAAACTTTTTTCCAAAATCCCTTTTTTAGTGATGACTAACATGTAGTTAATAATAGTGTTCTATTGACAAGCATCCTCAGTCAGTGGACAAATGGTGGAGTAAAACTCATACAAGTGGGGTGACTGGTCTACGCATGAAGCCAAGGTAGTTATGGTATGCATACTAATAGTAGTATAAACTCCTAATTGTTTAGCAGGAAACTAAAAAAATCTATATTGTAGGACCACTATATGGAGTTGTATAGGGAAAAGTTTGGTGTATCAGAAGATGAGGAAAAAATGGACTTTGATGACACCTTATGGAAAGAAGCTATTACCAAGCGTAAAGTGATGCCTAATATAAGGCAAAATTTAGGTGGTTTTCCATCCAATTTCTCCTCCTCTTCTGATTCCACTGGAACCTCCGATTTTTTTGGGGATGAGCTTAACATACAACACACCCACATCTCAGTCGGTTCTACTTGATTCTGAGTTTAGATAACTCTCACAGGCTTTGAGTTCATTAATAACTCAAAGTCAGCACCATGTCCTCTATAACAGAACATTTATCTTCTGGAATGGAAACTTTAACATCCATAAAGGATACTTTGGAGTCGGATATTACAGTGCCCATTAGATCTTGTGGAATGAAGTCGAATATATTTTTTTCTAAGCTAATGTATTCTCTTTGCTTCCATGACACCCTCTCCAACTAGTCATAGAGAGAAGACCAACCTCCTCCAAGCTTGGCTGCATCGGCCTCCGAAAAAGCTGTCCTCGCATGGCGGGCCCTCACATCAAAGTTGTGAAAGATTGCATTAGCATATATAATCAAATTATCTCAACAGATCAACAAATATTTATAATAATAAATAACTAATTAACTGAATAAAAATACATCAATTAATAATCACAACAAGTAATCAATCAAATAAATGACTACAAAAATGACTTATACAATTAGGCTACGCTCATTACTCCCCAGCAACGACGTCAAATGATAACACGGATTTCTTGAGGGTCTAAAGTAGTCCACATGAGGTGAGACCACAGTGTCGCTGAAGCGACCGCTCACAAAACCCGGGTTAGTCAGCAATTAACCCACAATATAAATTAAGGCAATGAAGAGCACAAGTGAGGGTAAAATTTATTATCTCTACTATAAAATACATATTGAATAAGCATGTAGTGGTCGAACCACACAGAGCAAAACATGTAGCCTAAGATTATTTATAAACAACCAAGTCAGTCACCATGCATATACACTTATTGTTTTGTGGGTTTTAATTATATATATATATAATTATTTTTATTTTTTGTTTTATAATTTTGTATTTTATTTTTATATTTTTAAATGTTTATGTTTCTTTTTTATTTAAAAATAATATCTATATATATGTATATATGTATATGCATAAATACAATATAAGATATATATATACAATATATAAATATGTAAAAGTAGTCGAAATACAGTAAAAATAGTATTTTTGTGATTTTTATATTTTTCCAAGTTTTTGTTATTTTTTTAAATTTTTTTGCCAATTTTTATGTATTTTAAAGTTAAAAATATCTCAAATAAGAGATTAATAAAATACCCGAACTTGATTTGGATATTAAAAATACATAAATAAATACCAAAACTACCCAAATAAATTTTAATATATAAATATTTATATAAATAAAATTATTGAATAGAAAAATACATTTTTGGGTTTTTAAAGGATTTTTTAGATTTTTATAAGAGATTTTGAGGTTTTTAATTTTTTAGGCTTTTTTTCAATTTTTAGTGGTTTTAGGTCTGAAATTAAAATAAGACAAAATATACTATACATAATTTTTTTATAATTTTTAGAGATGTTTTTCTATTTTTGGTATTTTATAAGTTAAACAAGGATTATATAGGCTCCTTCTCATTTTTAATAAATGGGTTAAATGCAAAAATCCAATAAAAAATATGGGCATGAGTATACAAGGAATGAAGCATCTAACCATATTTTTGTGGATTTTAGGAGCACATTAAGTATATTTAATAAATAGCCAAAGCACATAAAAATACAATCCTCGCAAGGGGCGAAAATGCAAATAAAATAAGCATCAAGGGAATAGGTTCAAATTTACCAATGTAATAAAACATTTATTTAATTTTTAAATATTGTCTGACAAATATAAAACTCTCCCGGGGCATCTATGCAATTTGACATTGCATATGACTACACGTGACGCAGACTAGAAAGGACCAAAATGTAAATATAATAAAGTGCAGGGGCCTATTTGCATAACAAAAATATACAACATTCATTTCACTTTATTGGACTATATATTAATACAAAAAATCATAGGGGTGCCCTGCAATTTTCCCAGCTCACGTGAGATGATACTTGAGCTGAGCTGGACTGGATGCAAATGTAATTAAAGAAAGCTTAGGGGTCGTTTTACAAAATGTCCCTTTATTTTTACATGTGATAATTTATTTACAGGGCTAAACATTAATTACAATAAGATGGGGCTTGAATATGCAATTTACCCCTTAATTGCACGATCCGACGACGAGGGATATCTCACTTATCCATGTGGCACGCATCCAATGATCGGTACTGCTTCGCCCTTGGACGACCTTGATTAGATCAGTGGGGTTGATTCGACGATGCTAGATTGGCTTCATCCAATGATTGGGGATCCAACTGGGCTGTCGTTCTTGATCCGACGGTGGAGAGGTGAAGACGAAGAACAGAGTGGAAGGTTTTCCCGGGTGAACTTCCTTTAGTGAAATCTCACTCCTCCGGAAGGCTTTGATACTCCAAGGGGCCAGATAGATTCCTGGCGAGGTCCCCTGCTGGATGGAGGTCTCAAGATGGGTGGAGGATCACCAGAGTAGCCCCACAAGGTCGGGAAAGGTGAGGTGCTCCATGTACCACTGACGAAGTGTGATTTTGCCTTCGCGTGCCTCTTTGGCTCTTAGGACCTGCCAAACTAAACTCACGGGTCGAGGGCAAAGTGCCTTGACCCGGTTAGGTGTGGAATGGGGAGGATATGGAGACGGGTGGCGCTCTCAGGTGAACGACGGAGATTGGAGAGCAGATTTTCAAATCCACTAGGGATCTGGGGGAAATGAGATGCGTAGGGCGATCAGCTGGGGACCGGGAACGAAGTGGAAATGGAGGGGATGCCGGAGAGGCGATGATGGCGCGCGGAGGAGCGTGCCGGAGCTCAACTCCGGCAAAGTACGTGGATATCTGATTACACTAATCTAACTAATTAGAGCTTTTATTCTAAGAACTGGAAATTGAAGCTAAGATTAAATGCGAGTAAAATAAATGATAAGAACGCGACTCTTATACTTGGAATGAAGCAGGGAGCCGGATCACCGGTGAGAGCGGCCGTGGGCCATCTCCATCCTCCCGGAGTTGTTTCAACTATCAGGAATCTCCTCCTATCACGAGGAATCTCTGTAGATGAATAAACGAGGCTCCTAGACTCAGAAAAATGGCCAACCTTGGAAGGGAAGATGAGGGTCATTATTTATAGACATAGTGACACACCCTTATTGACCGGGCGAATGGGCAAAATCGGGCGTATATACAAGTGATCAAAGGGCTCAACGTGTATCTACAATGATAAGAGATCATATCTTCTGAAGAGATCGATCACAATTGAGCGATGATCCACATGAGAAAAAGGGAGGGAAAACAGGGATAAGACAACCGCGACAAATCTAGAGGCTGGAGGGGTAGTTGACCGACGGTCAACTGACGACGGCATGTGATTGGACCATATCAGCACAAAATGACAAAACAGGCTCACCAATTATTGATTCATTAATTGAACCTAAATAAATGATTTTATTAATTTTCGATTATAAAATAAGAAATTTTTATTTTTAATGTAGTATTTTAATATGATTTTTTTATTTATTCTTTGACTTTAATTATTAGTATTTAATTTAATGGTGAATTTATAGGTATATTCATCTATGTTTTGTACATTTTTATTTTATTTTATATATTTTATTTTATTATTTTATTCTTTTATTTTATATATTTATAAATTATTTTATGAGTATAAATATATTTTTAATTTAATTTTATGAGGTTATGTGTATACTTAAATGAATAGATATGTATACCTTATATGTATATTTATAGGTATTTTACCTATATTTTATATACATCTTTTTATTTTAATGTATTTTATTGGATTTTATTTTGGTCTTATATTTTTAATAGAATGTAGACAATATTTACAATATTACAAAAAATATAAAGAATAAAGAATGAAAGAATGAAATCCACTTTCATTTATATATAGGTATAACATAGGTGTTTTGCCAATATGTTACTATAGGCTTATTTTATTTTACATTTTCTCTTTGGTTCTATTTTAGTTTCAATATGTACATAGAGTATACATAATTTTTACAAAATTATAAAAAATAAAATTGTATAAATAAAATGGAATGAATAAATTGATAATTTTAATCGAGTGTAATGTACAATGAGGGTCAAAAACCTAACTTTCACACAGTAACTCCAAAAAATATAAAGCCACCACCATTAAATAGCTTTTGAAATGTTATATACAGTTAGAGTGTGATTTTGATATATTTTGAGTTTTTATTTGAAAGATGTGGTTCTGGGACGTTGGGTTTTTGGCCTTTTATTTTATGTATAAAATGAAAATTGTATATTATTTTTATACAAACTCAATTTTATATTTTTATTTACATTATTACTATAACTTTCATGTACAAGGTTTTTTATTTGATGAATAAATAATAAAGAATAAAATATGTGTTAAAAATGCATAAATAATGACTAAAAGAATTGGATTTTTATTCTATTTTTAGACCTTATCTTCCCCTACTTTATTCCTTGTGGACCAACTCTATTCTTGACTTAGTCTTAGGGTTTAGGGTCATAAAATATTTTCAATATTTTATTCTTTTTCTTTTCTTCTCTTTATTCTATAATTTTAGCATTTAAAAATAATATTATTTACATGATAAATGCAATAAATGATGGATGCTATTTCATACAAATTAATGTTATTTACATGCATTAGCTTGGTTTTTTAAGGCCAAAATGATAGAATAAAGGTGATGAAACGGAGATTCATCAATGACGTTGTGTGTTTACCTTGGCGGATTAGGACTGGGAATCTCCTAGAATTTCTTGACTTGAGGCTCATTTTTCGAGTCGAAAACCTGATGCTCCACGCTAGTTTATATACAAAACCCAAGGCTCTCTCTCTACCTTGACTTTTTCCGTCACTATATCCAATCGAGCAAATTTTGCTTGATGCTTTCCATCTACAAAACCAAATAGAAATACTTATATTTAATTGTTAGATGATGTTATATTATTGTGTAGTCATTTATTCATCTTTCTAATTGGTAAGATGTCTTTTTTTGTTCCTTAAGAGCACAACCATGAAACCACAAGTATATGAGATGGAAGATGTTGAGGATGCGGAGGAGGAGGAAGAGGAGGAAAACAAGGAGGATGTTATACAGAATATCACATCGCAAAGGGGTTTTCACATCAAAACATGGTGATAATCACCTCGACTAGTCCAGCATGACTACACACTTTATTACCACATATGGTCGCAAATCCTGGTTGCGGGTGATGAATACCCATTCATCACTCTTTATTCTTTTATTTTAGCTACAAAACCTATGCAAAATACATGTACATTCTTGTAAATAGCAATAATTACCATTCAACATGCATTGTGTAAAAATGAATAATTAGCATGTTTTTATGCATAAATAAAATAATAAAGAAATAAAAGAAAAAGAGGGAGATATTTAGAATAAATATTGAGCGACCTAATCCCAAGGGAGGGCTCAACATGGGCCTGACCGCAAAAAGAACCCAAGTAGAGGGAGATAGGGAAGCTCTTGTGTGTATATATACCTATGTTTATAAATAAAAATATTTTCCTCTAAATAAAAATAAAATTGGGTGTATAATTATTTGTATATATTTGTAAATATAAAATTAAAATAAAAATGGGAAAAATTAAAAGAAAAATAAAAGAAATAAAATTCCTTGTATATAGACCAAATGTGCATAAAACCACATCTCTATTTATCTCTCCTTGTAAATAAATAAATAAAAATATTTTCTCATCCCATATTCCATAATGTATATAAATAAAAGAAAAATCACAAAAATAAAAATAAAATAAAAAGAAACAAAAATAAAAATCAAAAGCCACATTGTATATATACCATATATGTATATAAATCAAAGTATTTATTTAACCCTTGTAAATAATTTATAAAAATAAAATAAAAATACCCCTTTATTCCAAATTTTATCTTATAAATAAATAAAATATAAAATTGGAATAAATGTATAAAAATAAGCAACTAAAAATCTAAAATAAAAAATTACATATGTATATACTTGCATATAATAATAATATTTTGTAAATACATAAAATATTTTTCAAAAAAATAAATAAAAATCACCAAAAAATAGTTTGAAAATAAGTAAACATTTTTCATGTTTGGAGTTTTTCGAAAATAAGTCATTTCCTATTTTCAAAAAAATTCAGAATGGAATAATCTGATTGGTCCACGGGGGATGTTGACCCCCGGTCAACCCCCCCCCCCCCCCCGCGGACCCTCTTCTCAGCGGATCCGTGCGTCGGACCCGTTTTCTCCCATTTATCCCTGCTTGACCCGATCACCATTTCGCTAAACCCCGAGTCCTAATCCTCCCTCCTGCATCTGAGATCCACGCCGACACATCCGCCTGGGGATCCGTGCTTCACGGAACCCTGCCCGACTCTTGCTTCTCGGACCGGCAGGTGTATAAAGCTTCAACTCCGCCGCATATTTCACGCCATCTTTGGCGTCTCCCCTTCCACCCAGGACCTCAACCCGATTCCCTAGATTGACAGCTAGTGGCCGGCGTGTTGCAAAGAGGAAGAGGAGTACCGCGTCACTGATCCGACAGCGTCTCGCCGCTTGTGCGTCGCCCAGAGCAGCGCCTGAGCCTCGGGCCTTCGACGACCCTCGAGGCGAAGACCAGAGCTCCGCGAGCTCAATCCCAGTCGAACCCACGCATCAGGTAGATTCAATTCTTTCAATATTTCTCGAATTTTTGATTACGCCCAATTCCCCCGTTCGCTGTCGTTTGTCGATTCCGACCATCTCCGTCACCCTCTCGATCATCAGACTCGACCATCACACCCACGAGACTTCTCCTCACCTTTTGCACCCACTCACACCCCTTGTCTCACCCCGGAGCAGGGATTTCGATCTCCACCGCCGTCGCTTCGCCGGAGATCATCCGCCCCGACGCGCCAGCCACCCATTTCACCTCTAACCGGGTCGAGGCACTTTGCCCTCGACCCAGGAGCTTGCTGTGCTACTTTTCAGGTCAGGAGAGACCCATCTGGGGGTCGACGCATTCAGGCACAGGAGCCCCAGCTCCGCCTTCGTCGCTGGAGCTCCTCGGAGCCTCCCGGCGTCATCGGAGGAGCTTGTCAACTGCGGAGCATCTTAGCGGATCTATTCCGCACCTTAGAAGCAGCAGAGGAGGCCCAGCGCAGCCGTGGTGCTCCGGCGAAGTTCGCTGGAGCCGTGTTCTTCCAGGAGCCTCCAGAGCCATCCGCTCCCTCTCGCCGCTCCAGTTTTGATCAGCGTCGTTCATTTGAGGAGTCATCCTTCACCGTCAGATCAGGCCGAGGGTTGATCTGGACCGCCCGAGCCAACGAAGGGGTGCCCTTAATCCACGACTGTCAGATCTTCTACCTGGTACACCCTCAGCCGTCAGATCCGAGTTGGATTCCTTCGCAGTAGTGCCCGCTACCCCCAGCCGTCCGATCTTCCACGTGGCGCCACTCCATCCCTCGGATAATAAAGGGTAATTTACCCTTAGGCCCTTTACCTTTTTGCTTTTATTAATTAGTCCTGTAAATATTTTGTATAGTTCATTTTATTTTGGAAAAATTGCACTTAGGACCTGGACTTTTATGTTATTTGATTTTTCATCCCTGTGAATGTGAGACACGTGCGTCCTCACGTGGTTGTTTGGTGAAATTGCATGCTCTGGGCTATTGTTTGGATGTATTAATAAATGAAAAATACTTTTTGATAATTGCATCCATACCCCTGTGAATATTTTTATTTGACATGTGTTGAATTTATTTGGGTATTTTACAACTTCTCCCCTGGACTTTTAGCACCTGTTGCTATTAAGTCCTCAGAAGTAAGTTTCATTGCAAATAGGTTCCACTGTGCCCAGAATATGTGCCGCGCGCGTGAGGATCTGGAAATTTTGCACGAGGACCCCCCTACTTTCTGGAGTTGTTACTTTTAGGCCCTTGGAACTTATTTTCCTTGCATTTAGGTCCTTGTATATTATGGGCTTTTGTGTGATTTAAATAAAATATCAAATTCAACCCAAATTTTGTGAAAATTGGATACGTGGCTCCTGCCACTGTGTAAAATTTTCCCTAATTTTTGGGGTACATTTTTGAGCCTTTTTAATATTTTTAAAAATTCAAAAACAGCTGTTTTTTTGGTCTGTTCATATTAGAAAATCATAACAAATATAAAAACTCTCTCAAAAATTCTAAAAAATTAGGATTTGTTAATTTTTGTGTGTTTTATTTACTATGCGTTTTTGGCTATTTTTGGACTTATAAAAACCTTAAAAATTGAAAAACCTTTAAAAACTCATAAAAATTCTAAAAAATCATAGAAAATTCCAAAAATAATAAACTCTTTTCCTGAATTTTCTTCATTGCTTCTATTTTTCATAAAAATTACCTCCAGGATCTTTTAGGACCATTTTATATTTTAATTTGGTCCTCCAAGTCTGACTGGACGGTGTTGTATTTTTGTTACCTCATTTCATTTTTAAAAAATTCCATAAAAATTATAAAATTCTCAAATTTCACCAAAAACAGTAACAAAACATATAAAACATAAAAATATTTTTGTTTGAATTTTGGACCATTTTTTAGCATTTAAATAATTGGTTAAAGTTGCTTGTTTTTGTCGTTTTCTTATTTTCCTTATTCTTAAAAATCCCAAAAATATAAAAATATTAAAAACCACCAAAAATATTTGTTTTTGTCTTATTTTATTGCTGACTACTTCGTAGGCCGCAAGGCCAACTCGTGCCCCCTGAGTCCGACCCTGGGTGCTACACCAGGCTAATCTCATAGCCAGGGCCACTATATGATTTTCGTCTTTTATCTGCTTGATTGGTGGTCTGCTTCTCACATTTTTCTTGTTGATCGATTTATCTCTCGAGTGATTGAGGTCGCAACGACTGGAGTTATTTTTATTCCTCAGTCGCTTGGTGATTTTCCGGTCATCAGCGGCCCCATTACTACTACTTTACCACTACATTACTACCATAGTTGTAGTGGTAAAATATGCTTTTTCTTGTAGTGTATTTTTCATACTCTTATATTTTTATAATTTTGTAAATATTATTTATAATATATATATACAATTAGATTAAATTAAATCATTAAAATAATAAAATAAATAAATATATTAAAATGCATAGATGAAATATACATACATATCCCTATATAATAAATATACCTATTTCTTTAAGTGTACATATTACTTCAGAAAAATGTAATAAAAGTATATTTATATCTATTTAATTAAGTTATAAATATATAAATTAAGTATATAAAATAATAAAATTTAAAATAGAAAATAAAATTTAAAAACTTAATATATAGGTAAATATACATATACTTATACTTGTAAAAAGTAAAATACAACAAATAAGCTAAAAATAAAAAAATAAAAAATAAGATTAAAATAATACATAAATTAATACACATTTTTTTTGGGAAAAATAATAAAATCATTACTATTTCTTATATATTTATTTCTCCTTTTATTTTCGATTTTGTCTTATAGCGGCCATGCGGACCAATGAGGGCTCAGCCTCGGTTGACCCGCCTGTCAACTGAGTCCTTGAGTCCCTAGGTCTACCAAACCTCATCGCTGACCTGACTTCCCCAATTTTCCCCCAAGCCTCCTTGAATTATCTTGGCTTGATTCCTTCAACATTTTTTGTTCCTCGATCTCTACTTTTTTACGTCACATCGATTCCTCGATCGATGGAACTCTATCGTGAGTTATAGCCTCAGTCAAAATCTGCCTTGTATAAACCAACCCTCTGACTTCCATTTGAATTTGATCCCTCTACTACCTCGAAATCTCATGAACTTACTATGCCTGTGTTCCCTGGTGACAGCAGGAAAACAGTCGAGTCGTTCGGCGTGGCGAAAGAGGACTGAAGATGGTGATCCGGTCGCCGACCACCAGCAGAGGAGCTCCTCCATGCTCCTTCATTTTCTGAGGTAGAGCCTATAATAGTCTTTCTTTTTGTTCCTATGACTTATATTATACCGAGCTAGCAGTTGATTTCGCTTAGTTTATCTCTATTTTGTGTAAAATCAGAGATATGTAGTTCGCCAGAGTTGAGCTCCTGTGACTGTTTCCATTACGCTCCCATCATCTTTCGACCCCTGTTCCACTTGTATTTCACTCCCTATCACTTCTATTTTATCCTAGGTACCTCCAACACCCTCGATCTTGATCAGATCGAGGTATCGGCTCTCCAGCTCCACCACCTCATTGGAGAGCTCCGCCCAACCTCGCCTCGCTCCATTTTACCCCGATCGGACCCCCAAAATCCCCCTTTTTGCATGTTGCACTTTTCTGCGGGTTTTGAATGCCTAAGACCCCTCGAGGTTTGAGTTTTTCGATGTATAACATCAACGACATTATTTCTCCTATCGATCACTACGCGTTCTTTTGGATCATACTAATCACACAAAAAAGAACGTCTTTTTTTAACCCTAGAATATTGTATTCTCAAGGTTGCATAATAGTCCAAATTATCCTCCTTATTACAAGATCAATGAACCATTACTCTGTTGTTTGAGTAGTTAAGTGTCTACCAGAATTGATGGCATAAAATCGATAATCATTACTTCAACAACCATTGTATGATTGGAAGTTATAAACACGATCTTCTGAAAAGTATTTTAATCTTAATGCACTGTATTCACTCTCATAAAATAATTTTGTTCGGGTCTTGAAGCATTCCAAAAATTGTATCCTAAATGTGTTCACAACTTGATCTTCTTCATATGTCAGGTTTTCTTCAATGATTTTCTTCCTAAATTCCCTAAAATAAATGCACACAATAAAAAATTACGGAGAAAGAAATGATAATTTTTAAAAAATAGAGACAAATACGTACTTAATATATGATTTTATTTCCTCACGATTGTCCAATACATATAGCTCAACAACATCTTTCTCTTTCTCTGACAATAAATGCCCCTTAGCCTTTCCTATTGGCTGAGTAGACTGCCGAAACACATTGATATGAGGTTCTTCTTCAGAGTAAATTGTCTCATTCCTGCTTCTGTTGTAGATAGTCTCGACATTGTCGGGGAAGTACCTAATGTAAATTGTTGCTACTTCTTCGCATGTATATTGAGAACTTATGGATCCTTCCACTCTACTTTTATTTTCAGAAAATTCTTTCAGAAAGAACATTAGCCTACATATGAGGACACGTATTTTTAGATAACCAAAAGTAACAATGTAAGAAAATAAAATAAATAAATAGCTTTGGATGGACACATCCAACGGTATTTAACGGGCCTGTCAACTTTGGCCTCAGATGGAAGATAAAACACCATATGTTCCATTGGATCAAAAAAATCATAGGAAAAATTTTCTCCATATTACATATAATCACAGGAATATTTTTTCAAAGTATCCCATGTATTTATGATGTACATATGAAGAATATATAATCTGGAAAAATACGCTTTTTGCCATTATTAAGATCTTATATATATATATAACTCTGGACGATTGCAAAAGATTCTTAAATCACGATGATAATTTATTTTATCTTTTGTACGATCAATTACGTTCGTAATTGTATAAAAAGATGTTATTAAAGGCATTTTCTCGATATACATGATATCTAAATTATGTCGTAATAGTTATTTCCTCTAATGTGGTAATTCCCAAAATATACTCTTCTTATTCTAATTATGAGCATCACCAAAATCAGATGGAGGTTGTGTAATTTCTCCATTTTCCATGACTGAATTTTCAAAATTCCCTGATATATGATAATGATATATCACTAGTCTTAATTGTTGGAAAATCTGATAATTCAATAGTATTACTCTTAAATTTTTATTTCTATTCCTATTATGGATGATCTTTTAAAAGAAAATGTATATGATAATCAATAAAACATGGGTTTCGATCGTGTTGAAGTTGAAAGGATTGTGTACTCTCCATATAGTGTGAACAACTTTTATGTCGATTGGTAAACATTCCATAAGCCACAGAGTCATTTATTGTCCAGAGTAGAACAACTTTCATATCGAATGTTTGACACTTAATGGCATCGTATGTATCCATCCATCAATCCAAAGTGTCTTTAACTCATTGATGAATCTCGTATTCATCATGCTAAAAGTCGCAAATTAAACCCTTGGCTTAATCAATCCAATAAAAATCACCATTAATTCTTTATTGTTATCTTATATTATATTATGTATAATTAACCTTAATTAATTGTATTTAATTTCCTTTATTTTTCTTGTAATTATTCTCATCAAAAATCCCTAAAAATTAGGTAGAATAATTATCTATAATTCACTAACTTTTGAAAAGATTTAAAAATACAAAAAAACAACTCAAAAACAAAAAGTCAGTGTTTTTATGCCCCTTAAAAATACCCCCAAAAATACTTTTTGTAAAAATAACCTCTTTTGGCTTTTTATCCAACATGAAACTTGTAGATCTCATCGAGGCGAGAAACTTTCATGTTTTGACTTTTTCTAATTTTACCTCTAACTATTTATTCCATATTTATCTTTGTATTTATTCTCTGAGTTTTCTGATTGGGCCACGTGGCGCCCTCTGGGCCGCCCACGTGACCCGCTTCCTCATTCACCAGCTGGCTCCCTCTCAGCCGTCTGATCTCACTTCCCTGCTTCCATCTTATCCCTCCATCGTCGCTTCGCTTCCAGCCCATGGATCAATCCCCATCCCCAATCTCACCTGCTTCTTCGCGCCTCCACCTCCGTCGTAGATCTCTCCTTGATCCAGTGGCTACTCACCTTCCACGTCACCCTTTCATTTCCCCCGTTATATGGAAACCTACTTCCATGTAGACCATCCCTCTCCGTGCACCTCCTAGCCCTTCGATCAGATCCTAAGGATCTGATCTACAACGTACATCTGCGCCGACACCTGGACCGTTGTATCGCATGATCCAACGGTCCAAAACCCGCCGTCAACCTCCATCCCACCTCCAGCCTGTCATTTCACCTTGCGACCAATCCACCCCCTTCCTATTTTGGAAGGTACCCCCGAGCACCCTTCTGTTCCATAATGCCTCCTCGACATAGTCCCGACTCCCGCCTTCCTCGCGTGACTACCTTCATTATGCCTCCCTCCCTCTCGCCATTATTTCATCCGTTACATCTTCGTCGACCATCTCCAGTAATGCACTTATAAAACCACCTTCTCCGTCGTAACATGCAGCTCCATCCACCACTTGGAGGTCTCCTACCTAGTTCGGTCGCCCTCCGGTGACAGTGGAGGGCGGCTTAGGTGAGGCGATCATAGCCGTGAGAACTCCGGTGTGATCCATGGCCTCCGTCCATGTCGCAGCGCCACCGTGCTCCGCCAAGCCACCGAGGAAAGGTCAACCTCATTGTGCGAAGATCAGGGCTCCATCTCAAGCCCAGTCCAGGCCACTACCTTCACCGGACTCCCCTCTCCGACGAGGTCCTCCCTCCTTCCCTTCTTTCTTTGATTTTCTCTTTATTTTTCCAACTTCATCACTCGTCGTCACCCTCATCTGATCATCTCATTAGCTCCGCCCGACACACCAGCATCTTCGTCGACCACCTCTCCTTTCTCCACAACCCCGTCCATTCCCCGCCACCTCCTCCTCTGCTTCGCCGGAGGAAGAGCTTTGGGCCACAACCTCTCGACGCCGCCACTCACCTCACTTCACTTACCAAGCACCGCATGCTTCGGCTAGCAAACATTTGTAGGTATACAAGGCTTCAATGCCGGAGTGTGCGTCGGAGCTCCTTCGAGCTCTTCTCCTCCGGCGAGGCTTCACCGACCGTCTCCTCCAATCAGCCTCGGAGCCTCGTCGCTCCTCCAGGACCTCTGCCAGGCGCCCAGTTATCTTCTTCGACCTTCATGCAAGCTAGTGTCGCACGGCGGAGCTACCAGCAGGTTGCTGAAGCCCCGCCTTCTTCGGTGGCCTGCGGTGGAGGACGAGATACAAGTACTATCCGATCGCCTCGATCGGACGGTGGTAATGACGACATGTGGCACCCGAGCATCTTCTCCAGACCTATGGGCTCGGGTCCCTCCAAACCTTGATCCAAGCCTTAGCATGCTGCCACGTGTCCCAAGCCCTCGGTCGCCTCCTGAGCCTAGGCTCCTCACGTGCGACGGATGTGAGGGCCTGGGTAAATTACACGAAAGACCCAGAACTTCTTGATATTTACAGAATGGTTCCCATGCACGTGCCTCACGTGCATGCCTGGGTATTTTACAAGAAGACCCTCGCAGCTTCTGAAAATTACAAAAATGGCCCCATGCATATGGAAAAATTACAGTGGGGTCCAGGCGATTTTTAGTATTTGCATTTAGGTCCCTCCAAGGACCTAAATATAATATTTATCTTTTTATTTTCTTGCATTTTTATTACAATTATGCCCCTGCATTGTTTTTAGCATAACATGAGCATCGTAGGTCCAAATTGCATGATTTTAGTGTCGTTTTGATCCTTGTTTCGTCCTCTACATCATAGCATGTTTAATTTTCTCATCTGCCACTGTTTTAAATGGATTGAATTTTTGTGATAGATGATGACCCTGCTCTTCTTATCCTTGCTATGATTTGATGACTCTTCTTCATATTGTGATTAAAACGACTCTGATTTCCATTTTTTATAGTTGCTCATATTTTTAGGGTATATTTGTAATCTTTTGTTTAGCATACATGTAACCTTGCGTAATTGTTCATTCATCACTTTATAATTGCATAAAAGTCAACTAAAAATTGCACGCTTCATATTATTCCATTATAAAATGCATAGTTCATCATGCAGACCTGAAATTGAGAAATAATTCACACATGTGCTTCATTGATTAAAATTCGATGAATAGAGTAAGTAGATGTGTCTTTGTGTTCTACCTTGGTAGACTTGCCAAGTAAAAATATTCCACAACGTTCACAGATTGTGGTCTTTGATCGATCGGTTTCGCCTCATATACTACAATTATTGATTATTAAATAGTCGGATTTCGCGCTCATCACTCATCTATTGGAAGACATGAATACACATCGATGTATTTTCTTGAATGAGTAGATACTTGCAGCAACAATGATAAAAATACGAAATGTCTCTTGTTACACAACATTGAAGGTAGATTGTAAGGTGTTGTCATTATTGACAAACAAGAATAGCCTTTACTTCTTCCATGTGGATTAAATTCGCATGTACATAAACATATAACACAATTCCTTATTTCCTCAGAAAATGAAGGGAAAGTAGACATCAATATTTCTAACAATCAAACTCTGATGGATTCACCATATACTCTTCAGGACTATGCTCAACATACCATAACATATATTTAATTATTTCCTTACACTAATATAATTGCTTCAATCTTGATGTTAATAGAAAATATAGTAAAATTTTCATAGAATTTTCTCTCTTACTCGATTCTTGGAATCTTGGTTCATCACATTACAATGTGTCAAATGCTCATATTCACCGTAATATAAAATACGATGATTGATCAAGAATCCTTCTTAACTTTTACTAAACTCATCTTCTGCATCATTTTCTTGATTTTATAATAACTTCCAGATAATTCAGCATTTTTTACTTACATTTTCTTGAGAATTACCAGTATAACATCAAAATTCTGATCAGACGTATTATACTCCATCTTCATAGCAAGAAGCTCTCTTTGGAGTTTTGAATAACTCTTACAATCAAACTATAAATGAATTCATATTTTCCACATCATTTGTTTCATTTGTTGCATAATCAATGACCTCTCCTTGACTCTACTAAATATGATATCATTTGATGAAACTATTTTTAGAAAGGTGTAACTGAATCTCATTCATATATCTCTTCCTGAGTATGCATCATTTTTGTTAACATCATAGCATCATATGAATTTACAACACTAGAACCTTGGGCGTAAGCAAATTCCACAAATTCGTGAGCACCTCTTTAAAAAGTTTCTAAAACACGACCATCAAGTACATGATTGTATATCTACTCTCTATTGGTCATCATTGTTACTTGAATATAATAGTTTAAGAGGTCAAATGAGATGAGAAGATTTAATGTAGGATTCAATTTGGAAAAAGGACCTAGAAAACCTAACCTGTGACCCACCCTCGGTCTAAATCTATTAAATTATTTTAGAAGATGGGAGGAGAAGTGTTTTCATTAAGTTATCACTTGAGCCCATCCATGGGGATTTGAACTTACTACAAGATGATAGTTGTCACGTGGTAGTTTATATCTGAGGAAAATTCAACAGTATATCCCCGCACCCTCTAGTATACCCCAAAAATCAATCACAATCAACTCTTAAAACTATAAATGTAATGATAAAATTAATAGTAGATTATGATTGATTTGGTCTACCGAAGTGGAAGGGGTTACGCGGTTGAATTTTCCTCAGATATAAATTACAACATGCGACAACGATAACCTTATAGTAAGGTTTAAATCCTTGTGGATCTCCTTAGTTCTGGACCTTCGAACTAAGAAAAGACAACACAAACACAATTTTTAAGATCACCTTATGTCATATATTTATATGTTCTACAAATGAGAACTGCAAAATATCCTTAAAATGTTTATTTGTTTATATTGATCCGACATTTACATATATTTGATTAGTTAACGAGGGGGATATGAACCTACCTGACCCTAATTTTTTAACCTACACATATCAAAATCCATGACTATTGGATTAGGATATCTCATCCCGAAGTGAGTCCAATAGTATTGTGAAAATTAAAAAAAATAACATTATGGAAGTGTTGAAATCTTCCAATGTACGGCACACACATGTTGGTGTGCAGAGCTACACACCATTCAGTGTGTATGGACGAGCGGTATGTGATTTATTTTGTACAATTTAATAATAATTTAATATTTTGACCTCATTATCTTCCTAACTATAAATTAATGCGATACACTTGACCACGTTAACTAAAGTTTAATGCGATAAAAAATTATCACTACATAACTTTTTATCCTGAAATTATCATATACATATGCACCAATACACCTACATAATTGTAGGAACACACTTCCATCTCCCACACTCATAACCAAACTCACACATACACCTTCTCATATAAAACTTTAAATTGACATCATACATCTTCACACACATATATATACAACTTTTGGTGCTTGTTTAACAACGACTAATGTTTATCCATTATTTAGATCACATCTGAACACATTACCCTCAAATTCAAATCTATACACCTACGCATTCGCATCTAACATCTATACACCTTCACATCTACCATCACATTCACATCTACACACCTTCATCTCCACCAATTTTACATTCACATTGTCTATTTACACCTTCACATACCATCTTCACATTCACATCTATGCACCCGACTATAAAACATCCTCACAATCACATAATAAACATTCCATCATAAAATTATACCCCTTCCTTATCATCAAATATAGTCTATTCATTCATGTCGACTATAAAACATCTAAATACTTCTAGTCATTTCAGCACCATCAATATTGATGAATCCCGTATTCATCATGCTAAATTTTGTCATTTAGGCTATGTTCCCCAACATTAACATGCATTTAATCATTAACAGAGTATCATTAACATTCATACATATGTAAATAATATTTGCATTTCATCGTGCATAATTGCATTAAAATTCCATTTGTAAATCAGCCCAAAAAGTCGCTAACTTCTCACATTTGTAAATAATTCATCCTAACTCCGATCGACCCAAAACTACCTCCATTGTGTATATATTACTAACTTCATTAAATAAAAAATACAAAAAATTTACTAACTCAAATAAATGTCAAATAATCCCAAAGTCTAAATTCACATTTGACAGACTAAAATGCACATATCTCCCTCATACAGTGTCCGATTTTGGTCTACTTACTTTTAAAGTAATCCATTTTCGAATACCTTCAAAAGAAGACCAATTTCTTAAAATTCGGAGCTCATATGTGAAAGATGGGGTTTGGGCCTCTTTTGCGCTTTTTGACTTTTTGCTATCTCTGGCCTAAGTTCTTATTTACATAATTAACCCCTTTAATTTTATTTCTTCTTCACTTGTGTCCTTTGATGAAAGTTTTATCAAGCAACCCAGAAATCCAAATCCAGATTAAAACTGAAATCAAAGAAACTGACTGAGTCCAAGTGTCTGTTGTGAGTCTATACAAAAATTGTGTGTTTCTTACTTCTATTTTATTTTCTAATTTTCTTATTTATTAAAAAATAAAAAATCAGATTAGTGTGTAAATATTTTTTTTGCATTTTATAGTAATTTTTCTAGTTTTTTATCCTCTCTAAAACTACCAAAAAATTATAAAACTCCAAAAAGCCGGTTTTCTATACACATAGAAAACCATCAAAAATACCACTTCGCACAAATGACCTCTTTTTTTGCTCATGGTCCTTCATGAAAGTTGTAGATCTCGTCGAGATGAACAACTTTCGTGAAGGAAATTTTTTGATCTGAACTCTTCTTCTATCTCTTTTTTCCTCTCCAAAATTCAAAATTTTGGTGCAACATGGCAGCTCCAGGACGTGCCACGTGGCACCCCCACATGCCTCGCCTCTCTCTCTCTTCCCTCGGGTCACGTGCGAAGCACGTGACCCCCTTCTCCTTCCTCCAACTGCTGCCCATCGCTGTATGCGCGTAACGCCTCCACGCATCTCCTTCCCCTGCATGTAACCGAAGCCCCCGGCCATCACCTGCTCCGACCATTCGCCTCCCTCCATGAAACGCCTCCCTCTCCATCCTATAAAGCTCCATCGCACACCACCTTTGGACACATCCGCCAATCCCCTGACGGTTGGTGACAACAGCCTCACCGGCGTGATCCAATGGCCGAGCTTCGTCATCTGCTGCTGCCTCCGTGACGAACGACCGAGCTTCACCTGGAGATCGCCCCTGCGACTTCTCTTCAGGCGAGTTGATACCCCCCAGGCCACCCTCCCCCTCTTCCTCCGGTCACACTCCACACCTCCGGGCTCTCAAAGGCTGGAACTCCACCCCCTTTCCGTTGCCGACCACAGACCTTCGCCGTGCATGCGCTTTGCCCCCCTTCTTTTTCCTCTCTTTTCCGGTTAACCCCTTGCAGGTACTCTATCGCCGCCGCAGCTCGCCGCCGGTCCACTACGTCATCTCCTCCGCTCGCCCGGCCGATCGCTCACCACTTCACCATCATTTGCTCCGCCGGTCGTGTGTCGACCGTGCCGAGCCCTCCTCGCCCTCCGTGCTTCCACTACTCGGCCGTGTGTCGACCGAGCTCCTCCATCGACCACCATCGGAGCCCGAGCTCCAGCATCGCGACCACCGCCGTGTGACGCCATCTCCGCCCACCACACTTGCCCTCCGCACCCCGTCACCCGACCGCCGTCGGATCAGGGCAAATAGCCTTGATCTGACGGCTCGAGAGCCACCACATGTCGCCCCCGAGTCACCCTCCAGACACCGCCATCTAGGCTCAGAACCTCCGAGCCTGAGGTTATCCGCCCAAGCCTCAGCCTTGGCCGTCCGAGCCTCTGCCTCGGGGTCCCCAAGCCTCCACCAACCGCCACCTAGGCTCGGGACCCCCTGAGACTCAGCTCCGCGCCGAGCCTCCTGGCGCACACGCGTGCTGGGGGAAATTGCAGGACGCCCCCGACGTTTCCAGATATTGCACGTATATCCACGCCTAGGGTAAATTACATCCGGGCCCCGCCGACTTTATGAAATTACAGATAAGGCCCCTTCAGGGACCTGTTTGAAGCAAAAACTTTATTTTAATTACATTTTAGTCCTTGAAATTTATTTAATCATATCTTTTCCATACGAACTCCGTTTTTAGCATATAATATGTCATTTTGAAGCTCTTTTCATGCTCTATCACTTGACATAATTTGTGGACAGATCCGAGGTTGTTTATTGATAATGATTATTTGAAGATCTCTGTTGACATATGTAGGCTGAATTTTGACATATCATATTCTCATGGATTAATTGATGAATCAATTCTGCAGGGGTGTTCTTATGAAGGATAGATATTGATCTCTCATTCTTTTACAGGATCAATTTTATTGAGAGGATAATGATTTATCAATAGAATCATTTGTCTTATCCAGTAATTTGCAGGATTGTCTCTCAACTATTTTCCTTATACCTGCTTCTGGAGTTATTTTGATAAATATTCCTGGACATAATTTCTTTTGATCTGTGATGTGATTTTGAGGATTAATTGACTTATTAATTGATGATTTAAATCGTGAAAAATCACATATTCTGAGCTGAATTAGTGTTTCTGTTTATTTTCTTTGCATAGCATCTTCATCATTGCATTATATATTTTCTCAACACAGAAATTAATCAAGTATTAATTAATCATTTAATTTAATTTAAAACCACACAACTAAGATTCATCGTTCCCTGTGTTCAACCTTGGTAAACTTGTCAAGTAAAAATATTCCACAACATTCAAAGTTTGTGGTATTTTGATCGATCGAAATTCACCTCCTATACTACAATTCATCACTTTTAAAGAGGCAAATTTCACGTTCATCAAATATACAACATAACTTACCTAAACAATAATATTATATAATAAAATCTAACATTTATATGGATCATTAACACAACTTCACATCAAATATTTTGATTTTACATCACTAAAAAAATTTCACAACATTTATACAACTATTATTTCTTTAAAAATAATGTTATATAAGATGACCACAAGCACTGACTTGGTTTAAGGATTTCATCATACACCTTATATACAACATGGGTTTGCTTAAACTATGCTAATCTAGAATCAAATCATATATATATATATATATATATATTATACTAACGACTACATAATTAAAAGACAACATAAAATCATAAATCAACTATACATGGTGGAAAAAGAATTTATATCAATAAAACCCAAAACTTACATTTCTTCGCATATATGCAACAAAAATAAAAAAACAATTAAGAGGAGTGGTCGTTATACATCAAGGAAGGGGATAATAGGTAAGAGGGTGGCACCAAATGGTTGTTTGTAATGAAGGAGGGGCGTCGAAAATAACCGACGATGGGATTTGGGAAGGAAGAAACGAGTGGAATGAGCCTTGGGGTCATACATGTGTTCTATTTACAGATACAGGCGAGCACACTTAAGTGAGTGCTCGTTCGCTCTTTGACACCCACCCACCCACCCTATGCCACTAAATTTAAATGGGCGAGGAGACTGGACGAGCACATGTATTCCACAAGTGCCCGCCCTATCGCGGGCGAGCACATCTGATGGCTCTACTAGTGCAAACCCATATGTGCACACCGATCTCACTTTTTTTTGGTAGTGATCTCGCGATGCGAAAGCCCATGCCTTTAAGGAGTTTAACCTCGAGGGAGCGAAGGTGGAGGATTTTCTCACGAAAGGGGGAACTATAAAGTTGTGGTGGTGGGGAGGGGGATTTTTGAGGGGTTTGGGATGGGGAAGTGTTGGAGGTGAGTGGGGCAAGTTGTTGCAGAGCATTGAATGGTGGCATTGACGGAGGGGATAAAGGGAGTAGACTGTAAAGGGGAAGGCTGGGCAGATCTTTCATGGATTTGTTGGTGGTATGTGACGGAATAAATCGGTCGAGGATAACTCCAAATCTAACGGTTGATAGGGTGTCGTCATCGCTGGAGGAGGAAATGTGGAGGTGGTGTATGGTGGGATAGGGTTGGAAGTGATGGAATGGGCTGTTGAGAGCTAGAGGAGGCATGGTGGGGGAATGTGAAATATGATAAGGAGAGAGTGATGGTAATAAATGAACCATATTTATGGGAATGTTTTTTTTGTAATTTTCCTTTATTTTGTGATCTATATGATCTAACTTAATGTTTTTACTAACGGGCTTTGAGGAGACGAGCATACAGTGCAAGGAGTAAAATTATGGAGTTGTGGAATAAACATGACGAATAGATGTTAAATGGGCGATTGACAAAGTTTATAGGGAATGTGGTATAAAAATACCAAATAAACAATATCCAAAATGTAAATATATTAATTTATTTTTTAAATTTTGAAATATTTAAAAATTTATGTTTTATTAATTTAAAAACCCAAACACTTAGATAAATTTTTGTTTTGATTGTTATGTTTTACTTCTAATGTTGTAATAAACAAGAAAATGACAAACATATGTCTAAATTACCTACAATTTAATGTTCTTGATTTATGTAACTTATTTTTGGTATATATTTTATATACAAAATACTATACTACGCAAATAATAAAAATTGATCCATAATAAATTTCCCAAGTTAGGACCCTAATTATAATTTAGTATTAAAATACATTTCCGTAGGTTACGTTTTTTCACACTTAAATTATCTTTAAGATTTAAAATATTTTCATGTGAACTTTAACGGCTAGTATTACTTGAATAAGAGTTCGGGCATGCAAGTTGCATGTTTACAATTAATAATATTTTCCAAATAAGATTCTAAGTTACTTTATATATTTATATGTTAGAATTTTGTTAATATTCTTGTAATTTTCTTCGTGTTTTTATGTAAATGGTGCAAACAACAATTAAAAAAAAGAGTGGGAATAAATTCTAAAAAAATGGAAGCTTCTATACATACATGTTAATTTTCAATCAACATGAAAGCCGGAATTTACACCTTTGACACTATAATATATATGTGATATTTTTATAAAATAGAATTTAATGCGTTTTGAAGTTTGAATGCGAGTTTGATTGATTTTTAGTTTTTCTCTAGATAATATGGATCCAAGAAGTTATCAAAAACAAAGAGTTTATGTTTTCTTCCACAACTCGGTCACATTTATTTTGATATGGTTTGTATAAGTATTATATATATAACAATGAAAAAAATAGTGAAAAATATTTACACATAATTTTTACATGAATTTCTGGAGTTTGTGTGCACAATAATGTGCATTCTAAATGTGTTATTTTCTTCTTTCTGTGCATTTTAGATGGTTAATATTGCAATCTTATTCATGAAGAGTGTTTTCACCATCAATGAGATATTATGCATATTTACATATATGTGTAAAGGGTTTTAAGATAAAATGTAAGAATAAAATTATTGAATCACACATTCATCACTTGCCGAAGTATTACTCACCGATCTAACTACAGGGTTGTCTTTGTATAAGTATTCTTATTAATCCTTGTGACTAAACTCTTTTAACTTTTTTATAATTAATTGGAACCTCTCTTCCATCCCCCTCCCCCAAAACACGCACTCTTCTCTTTTGATTTGGAAGTTTATAGGGTGTTCGAGTGTTCTTTGATGATCAGTAAGAACTTCCTATTCGGTCTGTTAAAAAAACTTTCAAAACTTTGAAGGAGTAGAAATCGCAATTTATTTTTTTATATGTAAAGAAACACTTATCTTATTACACAACCTAATAACATTCGAATGAAGTGGCAATGCCGAATACTATATATCACGTAATGACTTCCCATCCTATCGACCCTTGTAGAAAAATTGCATAATTCACTCCATTCAATCATCTTTTACAATAATCATAAACTCGAACTACTCGAACCCTTGTTCGGAAAGATATTCCATGATATTATGGGTTTACAGCGAGGGATCTTCTAATGATCTCCAAATGAGGTGTTCTAGTGATAAAAAGCCATTGGTTTTCTTAGGAAGAAGGAAACCGTTGGTCATCTACGTCATCAATGTATGACCGAGATCATCTAGTGCTTCCAGTAGAAAAAAGGGATTTTATCACTTGTGCCCCTCCGAGATATCGCAATATCAGTTATGCCCCTATCTTTTTGGTAATATCAGTTGTGCCCCTCACTTCTTTCTCCGTCATCATTTGTGCCCTTCCGTCAGATTGACCGTCAAAAAATTAAAATAATCATGGTTTATTCAAACCATGGTGTGGTTAAGAAGGGTATTATGGTCAGACTAAACTCAAGGCTCCCATCCTCCCCATGGCTCCCCTCCTCCTCCTCCCCTCCCCCTCTTCCGGGGACGACGGCCAGGAGATCAGCCTTTGATGCGTGGCCAAGAACAACGCAGAAGATGGGCCCCTGCAGGCGGTGCTCGACTGGGCGTGCGGCCCCGCGGGGGGAGCTGTGGATTGCACCGCTGTGCAGGAGGGCGGCGCGTGCTTCGAACCGGGCGTGCTACAGTTCCACGCCTCCTACGCCTTCAACGAGTACTACAGCAAGAGGACCTCCGACCCCACCGCCTGTGACTTCGTCGGACAGGCTCCTCCCCTACGGCCTCCCTTCCCTAGACCTCATCGACCCTCCCGTAGACCCCTTCTTGCGCCCGGTCGAACCCGTCTCCTAGCTCTCCTCCGCCTTCCGCCACCTACGCCGTGGCCGCCGCCGCGTCGGGCTCTTGCGGAGGGCCTTCCATCGAGTGCCCCCGCGCGGCATTGCTTCCCGGCTACAACCCCGAGATCGCATCCTCCCAGACCAAAATCAAGGGTGGACGGCGGACGGGTTCATGGCTTCTCCGACGAGGAGGAGGAGGTTTGGGCGATGGAAGAAGGGGCTCCAGGGGGAGAGGGTCGAGTTGGGGTGGAGGTGGCGAAAGGAGGGGTTGGAAGGCTCGGGTTCAAGAGGAGGTGCAAGGGAGGGCTGGAGAGGAGGAGGCAGCATGGAGTGGTGGGGGTGAGGGCGTGGAGCTCGGGGCGGAGCCAGAGGTGCGTGGACAGGGAGGGGAGGGGGCAGCCCAGGGGAGCACGGGGACGCCGGGGAGGGGAGGGGGCGGCCCAGGACGAGGAAGGAGGAAGAAGATGGGGGAAGAGGAGGAAGAAGAGGATGAGGAAGATGTGTCAAAATGACCACTGAACCATTTATTTAAAATTAATTCCGCTTATGTCCTCAAAATTAACGTCCGTTTGCACTGTGGATGGACGATCACTAACCCGAGGGGCACAAGTGATAAAACAGCAAGAAGTAAGGGGCACAACTGATATTACCAAAAAGATAGGGGCATAACTGATATTGCGATATCTAGGAGGGGCACTGATAAAATCCCTAGAAAAAAACGGCACCCTTGCCCAACTAAATGGACCTTGATTCCAGCCCCAAGCCCGGCCTTGTAGCCAACCGAACGCCGTCAACACCTACCCCACACCTCCACGTCGCCATGTAAGTCCCGCAGCGCACATTAGCAACGCCCCGTTCCTCCCCAATAAGATGTCCCCGCGGTCCCTCGAAACCCCCCGTTTCGGAGAGAGAGAGAGAGAAGGGGCGCGCCATCGACATGAGAGAGGAGGTGATTAGCTCGGGGACGGCGGACGCCGTCCGCTATGCGAGGTCCACGTCCCCTCCTCCGACTCCCGCTGCCAGGTATAATCCGCGCGTTCGAATCTCGAGATTCCGCCTCTGTTTTAGCTCCAGTGATCGTGATTTGGGGATGGTGTGAGGCCAGGCTTAGCGAACGTGTACAATAGTCGGATCGCCGTGTTCGGAGGTGGAAAGATGGGATTTTTACGCTTTTCGGTATTTAGGATGGGGATATCGGGGTTAATTTGGGCGTTTGCTCAGGGTTTTGGGGGTTTAGGGCACGGCCGGTGGCTATGGTGGTGCGCGCTTTTGTGCGGGCTATAGAAATGTTTGATCTTCTCTTGGGGATGTGAGCGCGTCCGGGCAAGTGGCTAGGTGGTGTTACATTGAACTGACTCGTTTTTTTAACACTTCTTTGTTTTTTATGTATAATTTTTGGATCCGGTCTGTTAAAAAACATTGGTTAAGTGTTTGTGGATGGGAGTTGAGGTGTAATAAACTGTTCCATCGGCTTCTCCTCTGACGACGGGAGTCGGGATGTTGTTGAGAATCAAAGGAATTCTTTGATCTGCCCTGCAAGCTGTGAAAAGTCCATTTTTACAAATTGTTTCTCGAGCAACTTACTCAGGTGCCTCTCTTTAAGGCAAATTGCTGTTTAGTTAATTAATCTTGCTTCGGAGATTGTTGTAGGAGCATATGCCGGTGGCTATGGTGGTGCGTGCTTTTGTGCGGGCTATAGAAATGCTTGGTCTTCTTTTGGGGATGTGAGTACGTCTGGGCAAGTGGCTAGGTGGTGTTACATTGAATTGACTCGTTTTTAATACTTCTTTGTTTTTTTATGTGTAATTTTTGGATCTGGTCTGTTAGAAAACAAAATTGGTCAAGTTTTCGTGGATAGGAGTTGAGGTGTAAGAAACTATTCCATCGGTTTTTCCTATGATGACGAGAGTCGGGATGTTGTTGAGAATTAAGGGAATTGTTGGATCTGCAATGCAAGCTGTGAAAAGTCCATTTTTACAAACTGTTTCTCGAGAAGCTTCCTTAGGTGCCTCGCATCAAGGCAATTTGTTGTTTAATTAATTAATCTTGCTTTGGAGATCGTTGTAGGAGTATACGTGACCAATTTGGTAAGGGAAACAGTTGAGAATATGATGAACAGAACCTCTTAAATAAAGTGCCTGCATCTACATGGGAATTAAATCATAAAATCTGAAAAAAGATGTCCCTTATCGAGCCGACAGATTTTAAACTAAGAGGGAAGTTGGGAGCGATCCACACTTGCTCCTTTTGGTTGTTTTTTCTCAAATTGGTGGCATGGTCCAAAGGTTTCCTAACACTGGAATGTTAATAAGTCAAGGTTGATTTGTATGGAACTGTTGATTAATTTGCCTTGAGTACATGCTTGAGCTGGCAAAAGATTTCTTAAAACTATTCACAACCTTCCATGCTTGACAAACTATGCATACTGAAGAAAGGGAATGAGATAAATTTATCAGGTACTTGTTAGTTGTTAGATGGATTGGCAGAAAATTTTCTCAAGATACAGCTGTGTAAAAGGCACTAGAGGAAGAGGGTTGTTGGGGGGGGGGGTTGAATAGTGTATATTGAAAAGGTGAACAAGTATTAGCATTAATGAACTACCAGATGAAACAACCATAGTATGTGAAGATTTGTACAGGTTCACCCTTCTCAAGGGTTATGTAGTGTGCTTAAGCTTGGCCTAATTATTACTTATGACTCTTCTATATGAAATTACTTCTTGCATAATGCAACCCTTAGTATATCCGCGAACACTTTGCTCTTTAAGGCCTCTTGTTTCGCTAGGAAGAAAGACATTCACGAACAATGTCACTCAAGTGAAATAAATATAAATACAAGAAACTTATAAAACCTTCAAAACAAAAAATGAAATGCAAATTGAACAAATTAGAATCTGTTGAAGATAGAAGTGGAAGTTGATGAGCACACGATGATGAATTGAGCTTCTTCAATATTTTGCTCTTCATCTTCATAACTTGCTAAAGATGATAGAAGGAAGTGTATGTGAGCTAATGTATTGATGGTTTGCCATTGGGATTTTTTATAGGTAAAAGGATATTAAAAACGGAGGTCGATTAATGCACCAATCAGAAGATGCGAGATTTGGGATGTTGAGCCAATTAAAAGAGGGCGTGGAAGACCCATGAAATGTTGGAATGAGACTATCCGGAGGGATCTTAGTTATTTGGATCTAAGCCCGAGAATGGCCACGTGCAAATTTGCATGAACGCAAAGAATCCATGTAGCCGACACTACTTAATGTGTGAAAAGGTTTTGTTGTTGTTGTTGAAAAGGATATTAAAAAAACACGCTTGGCAAGCTCTTAATGGTTAGGTGCAAATGTTGTCACTATATTGGGATAAAAAGAAGTGTACCGGTGAAACTATAGTCAAACATGCAGCATTCAAGGTAATAGTATGCATGTTTTTGATTAGCTGTTCAGTGTATTTATTTTAAGGGCTAAAAATAGAAACTCTAACGGTCAAGTATTTTTTTATCAACTAGACAGCCAATGCAAGATATAGTTGAATTTTTCATCATGGATTTGATCAAGAATCCTTGTAGCCAACCATACCTATAGTGGGAGAAGCCTTAGCCTTTATGTAGTATAGGAGTTGATGTATTGTTCTAGGTGGATGTATTGCTGCAAAGGAATAGCTAAGATCTGTTGATTTTTGAGGTTTCACTTAGTATATCGCTATTAATGGTTGTCTAATGATGTAAGTTATGATTGACAATAAGATATGCTCTGGATGTACATGACGTACTGATGTAGGGGCGAGATGTATTGGTATACCTATTATCATAGGATATGAAGGTTTAGACAGTGTAATCATTGACCTTGTGTTGTGCCCAGGATAATAGTTGGTATACCAGCCTAGGTGGATGTACCAGTGCAAATGAATATCCATAAAGGTCTATTCTTAAAATTTCACTTAGTATATCGATATTAATGGACGTGCACTTATGTTTTTAGCACATGGGCTAAAAATAGAAACTTGACCGAACAAGTTTTCAGATAACTATACTGGTATGATTCGGTTATAGGTGTAGGTGGATGTGCTCATGTAAACAAATAGCCAGCAAATGTTTATTTTCAAGATTTCACTCAGTATAATGATATTATTGGTCACCGATGTAAACAAGTGGCGTGAAAATAGGTTTTGAATATACATGATATACCGATTTACGGATGCGGTGTGCTGGTATACATAAGGTATGAATGCAAATGAGGGGTTTTTACATGAATATTAATTTGGGATTTACCCAGCACACCCTATAAACTTTTTAAATTACCTCTGCCACCTTTTGTACAACGTAATTACCCCATCGACTCTGTAAATTACCCCAAGAACCCTCATGAGCTTCAAACAGATTAACCGCATGGTTCATGGGGTAAGAGTTGGCAAGTTTACGGGGTCGAGGGGGGAATTAGGAATTAGGTTGTTTCAAAGGTCGTGGAGGTAATTGACAAAGTTTATAGGGTTTGCCGGATAAAAATCCCTATTAATTTATTACAAGTTACAAGCACAACATACAAATTTGTAGAAGCTGTCCGGTTTTCAAATCTTCTGATCCTTGCAGTCCTTAACTTTTCTTCCAGTCTTAATTCTTGTAACATTTTGATTTGTTTATAGCAGGTATTGACTGTTCATGACATGTTACTTAGCATAACAACCGTTAGCTCTTATTCTTTATTGTAATCAAAATTAGATTTTCAGTAATGCAGTAATAAAAAAAGATCCTTAGCACAATGGTACCCTGACTTTGATACCATGTTGGATATGAAATAAAAGATATTCCATCAAACAAAGCATCAAAATTTTCTTCCAGAGTCTTGGTTCTTATAAAACTTAGATTTGCTTATAGCAGGTCTCAGCATTTCTTGAAATGGCAGTCTTAGGCTCTTGGCATAAAACTGCTATTTCTTGTTATTTTATTGCCATCACAAGTAGAGTTTCAACAATGTGGTGATAAAATGGGATCCTTAGCACAATGGTATCCCTACTTGATATCATGTTGAATATGAAATATAAGATATTGCAGTAAAAATATCGTCAAAACACTGACTTTGCAAATTCCGAGAACCGTGTTTGTATATTGATATTTCTCACTAACACTGTAGAAAGGGGTTTATATACATGCCTTATGGGCACCTAATTCTCTTACAATAAATGATGTGAGACTAAACACGACCCTAAATAGATGGATATTGCACGAGATCCAATTGCTCAATTGACTCTACCATTCACTATTGTCAATAGTTACCTTGTCTGCTCGGGTGCCTACTCATCTGAGTCATGCAAACTGCCTCTTATATGAGTGCAAAGTTAGGTAAAAAGTAGATATGAAAGTGTCTTGGTCCTTTTTTAAACCACATATATAGTGGTTGCTTTGTCACTAGACTTGTCATTTTCCAATATCTCAGATTTGTAACATTGGATATTTTGAATTGTTTATAATCCATGAATGTCTGACACAATATATTTATTGATGGAAATTAACTGAAGATATGGAAATTTCACTTTACTATTTCCTAAAAAATGTTTGGTTACTAAAGTGAACAGTTTTAAGTGGTGGGTACTCTATTTATCATGCTCAGTGTTTGCCATTTTTTAAGTTACTCTTTTTTATTCAGTGGTTCTCTCTTAATGGCATCAGAATGCATGCGGAATCAGGTAGGTATGCTGGTTTCAAAAAAAAATCAGGTAGCTATGCATTGTTTCAGTAAGTTTTCTGTAGTTAAAATACAAAGGTTTTGCTTCTTGTGTTAGCCTCATCCATACAATTTTATTAGTAAGGCTACTCATGGCTGCCATTTTTCTTAGGATTCGATGGGTACTAACCTAGAACGTGCCATCATTATATCAATGGGAAAAATCCTTAAATTGATGTACACCACGCTTTAGGTTTATGACATCAATAAGCCGACGATCAGAAAACCACCGGCTACTTAATACGACCTGCCGTTAATTGCAGTTGGAAAGTTTTTTTTTGACACTCCAAAAAGGGGGACACACCCGTAGGTGTTCGCCCCATTTTATTAAAGAGGAGAAAAAGAAGTACTTACAGGGGGAGCAGAAAGGGAGAAATAGGGGGGCCGATATACAATGATACCAATCGCCCCATTACACAAAAACCCTACCCAGATGACCAGTCCAAACAAAAGCGATTCGCGTCAATACAAATGTTTTCTATATAGAATCTCTGCCCCGCAAATAGAAATTTGTTCCTTCCCATCCAGATACTCCAGATGCGCGCAATGAGAATCAGTCTCTCCATCCTCGGACGATTTGCAGCGATTGCAAAGCTCTCCCAAAAAGACTCCAACGACGAAAGATTCAGCCAAGCGATGTCCTCCCATATGGGCCGCACTAGGTCGCAGTGGAGGAATAGATGGTCGGCCGTCTCGGCATCCGAACCGCATAAACCGCATACATTTGTCAAGGTAGGGAAGAGCGATAGAAGACGGTCGCGAGTAGGAAGTCGTCCACGCCTAAGAATCCACATGAAGATCCCAATCCTTTCCGGAAGCTTGAGACCCCATATGAGATTGCAGTGGCCACGCAATGACGCCTCCGAATGCACAGCAATGGGGAGAAGAGCATAATATGCCTTCTGCGAGGAAAAGGACCCGTCGATCCAAGTGAAGTGATCACGCCCTCCCGATGGAGTAGGGGCGTCCTCGAGAAGGGTCAGTAGAGCGGAGAAGTCCATCAGCCGCTGAGCGGAGAGGGAATCCACCAAGATCGGGCACCAGGAGCCGTTAGACCAGCACGATTCCACCGTTGCAAATTTGTCCCTGGCCAACGCATAAGGACGTGGAAAAAGGTTCATGAAGATGCCCTTACCAGACCAGTCCACGTTCCAAAAGCGGAAGGAGGTACCATCGCCGAGAGCCGGTCTAAATAAGGACCGATTGCGGTTGAAGACAGCAAATGCTTCGCGCCAAAAGATGGGAGAGTGGGCATGAGATCGGCCGTCAAAGGCGGACATATAGGCATTACTCGCCGCAATGCGAAGGCATCGCACCAGAAATTCATCATCCCGGCTTAAAAGCCTCGACGTCCATTTGAGAAGAGAAGCTTCCCGCATGACCTCCAGCCGCCGAACACCCAGGCCACCGTCGCATTTAGGTCGTGTAATGTCCTCCCATGCGACCAGATGTATCCCTCTTCTTGTAGAATCCTTCTTGCCCCAAAGGAATCCCCTCATACATTTGTCCAAGCGTAGCCTAATCCCTTTTGGGAAACCACGCGCCGAAAGGAAATAAACAGGGATAGCCGAAAGGACGGATTTAATAAGCACCAAGCGGCCACCTCGAGAGAGCAAAGAAGATCGCCATCCTGCCAGCCTTGTCTCGATCTTCTCCACCACCCGCTGATAGTCGCGTAACCGCACCCTGCCCACTGAGAGAGATAAGCCCAGGTAATCTAGTGGGAGAGCCCCGAGGGAGGCCCCCAAAGTGGAAGAGCATTCCCCAACCTCCTGCGTTGAGAGAGCAAAGGGAACAAATTTGGACTTGTCCTCGTTGATGCGGAGTCCCGATAATTCGCAAAATAAATGGACCGTAGTAGCCATTCCCGCATATTGAAGCCGCTCGCCCTCTATAAAACATAAGGTGTCGTCCGCATATTGGAGGAGCGGGATATGAAGGTCACCCAAAGAGCATCCACGAGTATACCCCGCGTCGGATACGCCTTGAATCATACGCGGCAGCACATCCGCCGCCAGCACGAACAGAAGAGGGGCAAGGGGGCATCCCTGGCGAACCCCCCTTCGGGGTTGAAATAAGTCCCCCGATGGCCGACCATTAAGAGATAAGGAGAAGGAGACCGTAGTAACACATCGACGGATCCATGAAATCCATAACGGAGGGAAGCCCCGAGACTTCAAAACCGACCATAAGAAGCGCCAGTCCAAGGAGTCGTACGCCTTAGCAAAATCAATTTTCCAGAGGACCCCTTTCGTACCATTTCTGTGCCAACCATCAATGATAGCGGAAGCAAGAGCGAAACAGTCAGAGATTTGCCTCCCTTGAACGAAGGCCGCTTGACATGGAGAAATGAGAGAAGCCAGAAGGGGCGCTAGGCGACGAGCCAAAGCCTTCGCTATGATCAAGTAGATACCATTGGAAATGGCAATAGGGCGGAAATCCTCAATACGACGTGCACCCTGGGATTTCGGAATGAGAACCACAGAGGCCCGGTTAATCCTGTTGAATCCCCGGTTCCCCTCACAGAACTCGAGGGCAACTTCCAACACGTCGTTGGCGATAACGTCCCAAAAGTCCCTATAAAAGGAAATAGGGAAGCCATCTGGGCCAGGAGAAGCATCAGCGTTAAGGTCCCATGCCGCGCACTTAAGCTCCTCCATCGATAAAGGGCGTGATAAAACAGCAGCATCCGAGCCAGAGAGCGACGGGGCACCGGGAGCCATCCAGTGCCATGAGGAAGAGGGAAGGCGATTGAAAAAGTTCTTGAAGTAGTTAACTAACGCCGGGGCCATGTCACGCTCAGACTGAAATATAACGTCCCCGATTTGAATGGAAGAAATACGATTAATTCTTTTACGAGCACTAGCGATCCGGTGGAAGTAGGCGGTATTAGCATCCCCCTCCTTGATCCAACGAAGCCGCGAGCGCTGCCTCCATTCAATTGCTTTCTTCCTGTCATCCTCCGAAATGGTCTGAGTCGCAGATGATCTCTCGAATAATTCTTCATGGGAAAGCTCCCTGACGCTCTCCAAGCGATCCAGTCTAATAATAGTCGCCTCGGCCTCATTGCGACCCGACTGCCTAGCCTGCCGCGTAGAAAATTTGAAGGAAGCAAGAACTCGTCGCAGGGATGATAGTTTAAGGGCAAAACGATGAGCCGCATTACCCGGGAATGATGTTTGGGACCAGTGATTTCGCACTAGATCCTTGAAATTAGGCTCCAGAAGCCAACTCTTCTCGTAACGAAAAATACCGCGCGGTCGAGACGATTCGCCCGAGTCCCAAGTAATGGGGCTATGATCCGAAAAAGATCGAGGACGGGATGAAACCGAGCAAAGAGGAAAAGCATCCATCCATCTTGAATTAGCTAGAAACCGGTCAAGCCGCGATCGAGAGGAGCTATTACGCCAGGTGTAAATGATATCCGTGGCTACCAAGTCATCCAGAGCCAAGTCATTGATAAAATCCCAAAATTCGATAGACCCTGGATCCCTTCCCCCCCGTCCGCGGGGGCGGTCGATTGAACGTAACGTGACGTTAAAATCCCCTCCCAAAATCCAAGGGATATCCCCAAAAGCCGCAGCATCGGCCCTCAAGTCCTCCCATAGATCACGACGGGCCAGATGGCATCGAGGCGCATAAACACAAGAGAAAGCCAGAGAAGCGTTGGTGGCCACATGCACAAGTATTACAGAGATAGAGTGTCGTTCTATACGTGAGCAGGATACAGAGAAGCATGAAGATCGCCAAGCCACAATAGAACCACCAGAAGACCCGATCGCGTCCAAAGCACAAAAAGCGTCCATCGGTCCTGCTCCAAACGATCTCCAAAGGGCGTCGTCTACTCCAGAGAGCTTGGTTTCTTGTATCAGAGCGACATCACATTCCCAATCAATCAGACGCGAGCCCAAAGCCCTGCGACGCAAAGGATCCCCCATTCCACGAACGTTCCAGGAGAGAAGCTTCATTAAATATTACAAAAATTATCCCCAAAAAGTGGCCGAGGGAATGCCAAGCTTAAGTGCGGCGTTGGTCCAGCCGGCGAAGTCCCGCCGCTTCCGCCACCACCTCCCGAGGAAGTAGAATCGGCGGAGAGGAAATCCCTTCGAATGAGAGGTCCAGACGCCGAGCATAAATAACTCCAAATCTGTTCGGGGAAGCAATCGAAGCATTCCAAGAGTTCCACGAGGCTGCATACCGGGTAGGAGAGAGCGGCGTGGCGATTGAAGAAGAATCCCCTTGAACGCCGAGTTCTGGGGCGACCACCGAGGGGCCCGATTCGATTGCAGTTGGAAAGTTACATTGAAGTCATGTTGAATTTCTGGTTTTGGCCATCTTCTGTTGGGAAATTTGTTCAATCACCAAGCCATTGAAGTGGGTACGAACTCTGGCTTCTTACTTGTCCTTGGTAGGTGGCGGGAGAGACTCACTATACGAAGGCCTCCCTATTTTTGTTGTTCACATGGGTTTGCATCGCCTACTTCGTGTTATGCGTGAAGTCTGTGTTCATGAAAGCAACTCGTGCTGCCGCATATGTGTGAGCGCCCCCCTCAACGCACCACATTCTTGAAGTCCCCTCTATGCGCCATATGTGCATATGCGGGTTGTATGGCCGTATATGCGCATCATGTGGCCCTCTTTGGCTGCGGCCAAGGTATATGGGTTATCGTATCCATATCTTAAGATTCAGATACGATCAGGTTAGGGGAAAGGCGATTCCACCGATGGAAAAAAAATCCAAAACCCCCAATGATAGGGGTTAGGTGCAAATCACAAGCTCTCGAGCCCTTAGCCCCCAATCATTGTCTCCATGGACCCTCGCCTCCTCCAACATCTGCCTCCATTGCCGCCCGGAGCTCCTCTGCCTCCATGCCAAGCTCCTCCTTCAACAATGCCACAAAGCACCCCCATCACTTGTGTGCGGATTTCCTTTGCCTCCCAGCTCCTTCGTGTGAAATCCTTCACCTCCCAGCTTCTCCGTGTGTAATCCTTCGCCTCCCAGCTTCTCCGTGTTAAATCCTCCACCTCCGAGCTCCTCCGTGTGAAGCTCCTCCGCCTCCTAGCTCCTTAGTGCAAAGATCCTCCGCCTCTTAGCTCTTCCGTGACTGTGATAGCTCGATTTTCTCTTTTTTGATGCTAATTTTTATGCTTTATTTTTTATGCTACTTCTAGTTTTTTATATTTGATGTATTGCTATGTTTTTTTTATGTTTAATGCTACTGTTATTAAATCCTACGTAGTTCAGAAGGCTACGGCCATTTTTTTTATGCTAGATGCTGTTGCTATTCAATCATATGTAGTAACAAAAAGCTACTACTGTTTTTTCTCTTGCTACTGCTATTTTTTATGTTTGATCCTAGAATTCTCATGTAACAAATTCTGAAGTTTATACGCAGTAGTATTTATTATATACAGAATTTTGAATATAACATAAGTATGAAATGTAACACAATATGTTACATACGTAGTAACCATGAAGTTGATGTATATAGAATTCCAAATTCTCATCGGACATTTGATTTTTTTGATGTTTGAATGTTACTGTGATATATGTTTTTGTTTACTAACAATGTTTAGGATATGAATTGTAGTTAATAATTAAAGGTCATACTTCGTATCTTTCTAAAATTAAGTAATTAATAATCTAATTATGAACTTTAGTTATTACTTTTAGTTGGTAAACATTTATCTTTCTTTGATTATGAAATTAGTCGTATTATTTTGAAATTTTAGTTGTATTTTTTTCTTTGGTTTTGAAATTTAGTCGTATTATTTTGATAAGATATTTATATTTTTTTAAAAATAGAAAACTGCTTAGAACGGCCTATACCTCGCATGCCTCCGCATACCGCTTAATCGCTATTCAATGACATGTCCGAACACATACACATACCTCTTTTCTGAACCTTGCATGAAGTTATCCTATCACCTATGGAGGTGTGAAAAAGGAGGAGAGGAAATGGGTAAGAACTTGTTTATAAGGAATTGAGGTGATGGCGAGTTGAGATATAGTCTTGGAATGGAGTGGTAAATTTGTAAATATGACAACATAAACATGAAAGTAGTATATGATTAGTCAATCTCATAATTCTCATGTGAAGTTAGGTGCTCTATATTAACAAATAACAATTCTCAGTGATAGACAATATTCTAAGTAATAAATGGTGTGAATCTTTATTTTCCTCTATAATTTTATACTAGTGAGATTAATTGATATATTAACCGCAAACTCTTAACTAATTGGCAAACTTGTTGTAACTGACCCATTGGTTGCATCATGATTCAAGAAGGTTACCGGATATAATTACATTATCTAGTTACTAATTAGCCTACCGATTTTGTCGGTCGTATTGAAAATGATCTTTGACATATTTTTTTTAATTGTCTTGATTTTTTTCAAAGATGCAAAAAAGATTAAAAGTCAATTTTGTCTTGAATTTTTAAAGATGCACAAAGATTAAAAGTCATTTTTTTACTTTAATCATGATATGTAATGTTAATTTAATATTACATCACTTATGCGAACTATCAGCCCTATATAATTTTATAAGAATATATATATATATATATATAAATAGTTCTTATGTTAAAAGAAAAATAAAATAATGCTAAAATGGGTATTTCCAATTAATTGCATGAATAACATAATATCTTTATTCTCTAACTCTTCTGACTAAATATCAAATACCAGTTTTACAACCTTGCTAGTTGGTTTATAGATGAGTTGTGGGACTTACATATGGTGGTGGATTTATATAGAGAGCCCCACATCCCATTTACTAATTGATGAGTTGCTAAACCACTATGTTAATTAGATGTAGTTCAGATGTTAGCCAATTAAAACCGAGCGAAGATCTCCGCGAGTGGCTTGGTTAAATATTTTAACCTACGTAAATCCATGGTCGAACTTAAGAACACGAGCTCTTGATGCGACTAATTAAGTCCTAGTACTTAGATTAAGTGATTAAATGTCATTTAGGTCAAATGCACACAAAACAATGCACCACATAAAACGAATTAGACAAAATGCATTTTTTTTATTAATTTTATGCATGTTAAATTAGTATAAGTGCAATAGAATGTGATTAAATACAAAACATGTATATATATCAAGTATGCTCATGAAATAGTGTGATGAATTAAGCAATAAGTAGAATAAAAAATTAAAATCAAATTGATACTCAAGACATAAATAGATTCTATAGATGACATTTAAATTTATGAGCATGCACAACTTATAGCTCTAATTAACAATTCAAATTCTGTAACTCAAATTAGATATTTAACTATGCCACAAGATAGAGAACTAAACAAGCATCAAAATGAATTGAAATCAATTAAATTGAAGTCCATCTGCAAGAGTTATAAGGCAAACACTCCAAGGGCATAACTGAAAGAAAACATACAAAAAGCATTACAGACAGGTCCAATATGGGTCTAATTACAAATACAAAAAGTCAGGAGGGATTCGCTTTAAGTTTTCCTCTACGCGGGGGTCATTTTGGGATTTGAATATGTCGACATGGGTGTTTCGTACACGTGAGATGCACTTGACTTCTTGGACCTGTTTGTAATTTGAAGAATACAACGAGGCATATCTATAAAATCTCCAGAAGGTCATGGGCTCGGGACGAGGGTCATGGCTTGGTGCCATGTGTCTGGTAGCTGTGCTTCAGCATAGGCTCGATGGAGTCCAAGGTTGCATGCTCGAGTGGATCAACGTGGCCACCCTATGTCGTCGGATTAACCCCAATCGGGTTTCATCCGACGGTGCATGTACGATCCTCCTCCTCTTACTCCTCCGAAGTGCGGTGGTACAGATTGTGCTCCGATGAGGGCCCCATGCCTCCTCCTTGTGATTGAGGAACTGTTGATGGTTAAGGAGGGCGGTTGGGAGGTCAGCGAAGATCTCGGTTACTCGAAGAAGATCGGAGAAACTCTAGATAGGATTGTCGACGTCTGCAAATTAGAGGAAGAGCTCCTGATCGGAACCCGTTCTGATTTCGGATAGTTGAAGGCCTCCATCACCTGCAAGCGTTAGTAACATATAGCTGAAACATTGGTGCGTGCATGCGTGCGTTTGGTGAGGAAAAATGGGGGCCTGCAGGTGAAGAATGTGGTTGGCCTAGGTGGGTTCTCCGCCGTGACTGGAGGAACAAGGAATGAGGTGATTAGATGCATGGAAGAGGAAGTATGGTGCTCGACTCCTCCATCATGGATCATAGATCCACGATGAAGGTTAGGAATGGATTAGATGTGGGTGAAGTGATATGTACATGGTAAACAAGGCCCTAAATTTTGGTGGAATTTCGATGACTGATCGAAATGGAATTTTGATGGAATTTCGATGGAATTTCGACCGAAATTTCGATCATTTCGACCATTTTTTGTACTAGGGCCCCCATATTTCGGTCATTTTGGTCGAATTTCAATTTCGACTGGATATCGATATTCGACAGAAATTCAATCGAATTTCGTTAAAATTTGAGGCCATGATGGTAAATAAAATAAGAAAAAATAAGATCAAAACAAACCTAACTTACTTGAAGAATGAAGAGGAACATTGTTGGTCGGAGGTGGCTTGGGTTGAGCTCAAGTGAGCTCCAGTCTTCGCTTAACGTGCCTAGCCTTGGCACGAAGCTCGACCGCTCATTGGAGATGTCGTAGCATGACTTGAAAGGCCATGGGTCTCATCAGGGCTGGAGGTCGTCGTGGCCTTCTCAATCTCTCGCTCCTCTATTACATGAGGAGGGAGAACAATTGAGCCTTGGCCCGTGTGAAGGTGGACATCATGTGTAGGTGGCGGTGACTGAGTATTTGAAGATGATATGGAGCGGATCCAGGTGGTTTTTGATGGAGTTCAGCCACTCCTTCTTGACCAGAGGGCGGATGGGAATGGAAGTTAGGTCAAGGGAGAAGATGTGGGTGGTTAGGCCTTGATCGTGGGTCGGTCAGGTGTCGGGGAGGTTGACTGGAGGACTTGGGATAATTGGGAGATGACTGGGTGGTTATAGTTTGTGTCGTGCGGAAAAGGATGGACAGGAGTGTGAAGAAGGGTTGGGGCATGCGACTTCTTTAAAGAGAGCCACATGGCCCAATAGAAAAATAGAAATTGAAGAAAATATCGAAAAATCAAAATAAAACATGTGCATGTGTTAAATTAAAAAGTGTTCAATATGAAATTTGTAGACCTTTTTAGGATCTACAAGTTTCATGTAGAATCCAAAGTAAAAATACATCATTTCTATATAGATATATTTTTGACAAATAATTTTAAGTAAATAAAATAGTTATTTTATTTTATTTTGATATTTTTTTGTATTTTTATTTATAAAAAATATCAAAATAAAAATATACAATATTAACCTAATTTTTTATGAAATTTTTAATATTAATAAAACACAGAAAATAAATGCATAATAACAGTTTTTTATGTATAATAATTAGGGTTAGCTATATATAAAGGTTAATTTGTTAATGCGAGTTAATTGTCAATGAAATCTTATTGAATTATTTAAGTTAGAGTGATAATAATAATAAATATGATGATAAATTATGGATATATCACCCCTCTATATTTAAACCTTACTCGTTCTCGAGCAAATAAAGAATGAATAAGTTGGTTGGATCATTGATTGTGCGTGTAAATGTTCAAGACTTGATTCACTCAGAACTCTCGATTTTAGTTATCCTAAAATTCTAAGCTGAACACAATCTTAATCAAAAGGAATTTAGCTTCCCTAATTATCAAACTTTCTATATATATTATATAGTATGGGATGTAACATTTATGTTGACTGCATTTATAAGCGTAGAGTTGAAATGTCACACATGGTTCAAGTTCAAGAGACTCTTCTAAGGACACAATCCTCAACACTAGGCAATAATCTATTCTTGCATTCAATCCACCGTCTCTTTAGTTGTTAGACTTAAAAGTGAAGATGGAAGGCCATTTTATGAAGGGAACATGATTGTGTCTTTTCTTCTCTTCCTCTCATTGGAATAAGGATCTTCTCGAGTGCCTTATCAACTCAACACATGTATATTTTTTGATGGTGATCGGTGTGTCCGTTAAGAGAATGCTGAGTATTATGCGCTTGTTTTTCTCGGAGAACACTGGGGTGTGCCTTTTTTGAGTATCTATCATACCTTCAACACCCAGACTTGTATCACTATACGGTGCAGAATCCTTTCATGGTGCTAGCCTGACTCATAAAAGCCTAATATTTTGTTCTAAGTGGATACTTTGAAGAGTTTGGGAGCGTTCGCCTTTGGTGTAAGCTCTTTGTGTATGACTTTGAAATGTAAGAGCTTTTCCGAAATCTCTTTCTTTTCTTTTCTTTTTGGCTAGCTCCACTTCTTTTACCAAGTTGACGCATGATGATCAACATTTTTAATGATTTCATCACATCCTGACACTTAGGTTAATATCACAAGATTAGTACAAGAACTTGTTCTCATACTGGTTAAATTGTGGACAGTCAGGTTCTATGAAGCCTTCATTAATTTTATCCCATCCTCGAGTATCATTAAATCAAGTCCAAACTCAAATCCCTCATCCCAGTTCATCAAGTGAAACCTCAACTCATCACACCATTTGTGCAATCGTGCATGTGAGGTGCTGGTCATATTCATTAAGGTTGAGACTAAACATGCAAATGTAACATCTATATCTTTCAAACTAGAGAAATGTGAATTATTAAGTCATATACCCTAATGATTAAGGCTGGTTAACTAACTCCGAATCAAAAGATCTCATAAATCAACTATTCTGAACTCTTCAAGTCTTGTATGAAAATGAAAGTGTCACGGATATATCCAACTTATTAGTTAGTGTTCCAGCTTATTAGTTAGTGTCTTTATGATTTTTTCCATTTTTTTGAATAAGTATAGAATTAGATGTATGTACAAAACAATTTGTTACTCTCGCATATACCCTCCCTTTGAAAATAATTTTGAAAACATTTTACAAATCATGTCACATAAATATAGACTTTACAAATATTTTACAAAGTTTTTTTTTCAAAATAAGTAAAATCCTCATTTTTGCAAACCATTGTAAACAATTTTTCAAAACATTGTCACATAGTTATAAAGGTTTTCAAACCGTTTTACAAACATTTTTACAAAATCAATTCAAGAGGTACTTTACCCTTAGACAAAAAGATTTTGAAAATTTTGAAAATGTGAGCTATGGCTAAAGTTTTCTAGTTCCGCTGCATCATCGCCCGGAAAATTTTGCAGCCTGGATGTAGTACAAAATTTGTAAGGGTTCTCGCATGAGGAATGCATGCGGGCAATTAAGCTAGTTCCGTTGCATCACCACCCGGATGCAGTCCAAAATTTGCAAGGGTTCTCGCATAATGGACGCGTGCGAGTAAAGAAGCTAGTCCAAAAGAGATTGCAACGGAAGTTGCGGATTAGTAGTTGGAATATTGGCACTTTAACTGGAAAATTAATGGAGATAGTGGATACGATGGAAAGAAGAAAGATTCATATACTATGTCTTCAAGAGACTAAATGGGTTGGAGAGAAAGCAAAGGAGATTGAGAAGACATGCTTTAAACTTTGATATTCAGGTAAAGATAAGGGTAGAAATGGTGTTGGAGTGGTTGTTCATAAGGATTTGAAGGATTGTGTGGTTGAGGTGCAAAGATTCGGGGATCGGATTATTTTGCTAAAATTGGTGCTTGAAGAAGAAATTCCGAATATCATCTCAGTTTATTCATCGCAAATTGGTTTAGATGAAATGACGATACAAACTTTTTGGGAGGAACTGGATAAGATTTTACAAGGAATCCCACAAAGAGAGATGATTTGCATATATGGAGATCTCAATGGATGTGTGGGAAAAGTTGCTTCTGGGTATGCTAGTGTTCATGGAGGACATGGTTTTGGGAATAGAAATGAAAAGGGAAAAATCATTCTGGATTTTGTAATGGCATATGATCTTTTCATAACAAACACTCTCTTCAAGAAGAGGGAGGAGCATTTAGTTACTTATAAGAGTGGGTCAATTAGAACACATATAGATTTCTTTGCGTTGATGAGAAGAGATCGGTTGTGTTGTAAAGACTGCAAAGTAATCCCAGGAGAGAGTTTGACAACCCAACATTGCTTGTTAGTCTTGGATGTACAAATAAAAGGGTTGGTCAAGAAAAGGAGGGTTCCTAAGATCACTAGAACTAGATGGTGGAATCTTCCATTGAAGCAGTCGAGCTTTAGGGAGAAGGTTTTAGAAGACTTATCTTGGGATTGTAGCGGAAGTGCAGATGATATGTGCGAGGCAGTGGCATCTTGTATCCAAAAGGTAGCCAAAGAGATGCTAGTGGAGTCAAAGGGAGGAACTCTAGGTCAATAGGAGGCTTGGTGGTGGAGTGAAGGGGTGCAAGAGAAGTTAAAACTTAAAAGAGCATGCTTTAAAGCTATTTCGAAGGATATAACAGAGGAAACTATTACAAACTACAAAATAGCGAAGAAGGAAGTAAAGAAGACTGTAAGCGAAGATAAGCAAAAGCTTGCGAAGTTTTGTATAAAAATCTCGACTCTAAGGAGGGTCAGAAGGATATATTTAGGATGGCCAAATAAAGAGAAAGAAAGACCAAAGATCTTTCTTAAGTTAGATGCATTAAGGACGAGGAAGGTTAAGTGCTTGTAACTTAGAAGGATATCAAGACTAAATGGGAGCAGTACTTTAATAAACTTTTCAATGGGGAAGGAAATAGAGAGATCACTTTGGGTGATCTAGCTAGTAGCGAAAGTTACTTGAATCGTACAAGCTATAGACGGATACAAAGGAAGGAGATGAGGCTTTGAAGGTTACGAGACCTGGGAAAGGTGTAGGATCGGATGACATCCCTGTAGAAGTATTGAGAGTTTTAGGTGAGCACGGTTTGACTTGTCTTACGAATATATTCAATGTTTTTTGGCGAAGTAAAAAAATGCCTGAAGATTGGAGGAGGAGTATAGTGGTGCCTCTTTATAAGAATAAAGGAGACATTTAAAATTGTTCAAATTATAGAGGTATCAAGCTGATGAGTCACATTATGAAAATTTGGGAACGCGTGATCGAAAGAGTTGAGGCAAGTTTCTAACGTAAAAGAAAACCAATTCGGATTCATGTGAGGTCACTTAACTATTGAAGTCATCCATTTGCTGAGGAGAACAACGGAGATTTATAGAGCTAAAAGGAAGAACCTGTATATGATCTTTATTGATTTAGAGAAGGCTTATGATTATGTTCCACTAGAGATATTGTGGAGAGTTTTGGAGAAGAGACAAGTACATGTCCTATACATTAACCTCATAAAGGACATGTATGATAGTGCGGTATCTTGTGTAAGGACCTTGTCTGGGAAGACTGGCTATTTTGACATCAACATTGGTTTACATCAAGGTTCAACTTTGAGTCCATTTCTTTTTACTTTGATTATGGACGAGTTGACAAGTCACATTCAGGATGAGTTACCTTGGTGTATGTTATTTGCTGATGATATTGTGTTGATTATGTTATTTGCTGATGATATGTGTTGATTGACGAGACTAGAGATGGAGTAAGTGCGAAGCTTGAGGTCTGGAGACATGAGTTGGAGACTAAAGGATTTTGTATAAGTAGGGCGAAGACGGAATATATGAGTGCACCTTTGATGGAAGCAGTGGTGAAGGAATCGAGGTGAAGATTGGTGACGATAACATTCAAATGAGAGATTCTTTTAGATATTTGGGATCTATTTTGCAACTTGATGGGGAAATTGATGGAGATGTTACTAACAGAATACATGCTAGCTGACTAAAGTGGAGAGGAGCCTCTGCAGTCCTCTGTGATAAGAAAATTCCTTTAAAAATTAAAGGAATGTTTTACAAAGTAGCTGTGAGACCTGCTATGGTCTATGGATCTGAGTGTTGACCTGTGAACCATAGACATGTGCAGAGAATGGTTGTAGTACAAATGAAAATGCTATGGTGGATGTGTGGACACACACACACACACACGTAAAGATCGGATTCGGAATGATGTAATTAGAAAGAAAGTTGGTGTAGCTCTGATCGAGGATAAGATGAGAAAGAATCGCTTAAGATGGTTTGGTTATTTGCAAAGAAGATCAACTGATGCACCAATTAGGAGATACGAGTGTTGGGATGTTGAGCCGGCTAAGAGAGGACGAGGACGGTCTAAGAAGTGTTGGAAAGAGACTATACGAGGGGATCTTAATTTTGTGGATATAAGCCCGTGATTGATCCACGATAGATCTGAATGGAGGCGAAGAATCCATGTAGCCGACCCTACTTAATTGTGGGAAAAAGGCTTTTTTGTTATTGTTGTTGTTGAGCTATGGCTAAAGTATATATGAAATATATATGATACACCCCCTATACTTAGCTTGTGCTATGTCCTCATAGCACTAAGTGATATGAAGCCATATCTCATGTTAAATAGAAAGAGATATACTGAAATTGACTTGGTGTTCCTCCATATACTTAGGTTATAAATAACCTAAGTACAAGAGGAGGACGTAAGAAGTATGTGAAAATGAGTAATAAATAGAAGTGTACGGTAACTCAGATCCTCTCTATACTTAGGCTTAGAAGAGCTTACGTAGAGAGATGTGAATGGAGTAGAAGGAATCCGAGGTGAACAATCAGAGAAAACTTTGGTCCCCCCAATACTTTGGCTTAAGAGTAACTTAAGTATCAGAATATTGAGCTAATGATAGAGGAACCGTGACACAAGGAGTTAGGGTTAAATGAATCTATTAGATGAATTGAATCTTAGGAGATGAAATATTCCAAGATCTTACGGAAGTTGTTTTGAAGAAGTCACAATCAATCAAGTACATGCAAACCCTTTAATTCACCAACTCACACATGAAGACCAATACATATTTGATCATTTTATCTTATCGATTTTATTGGTGATAATCCAATTTAGAGTCTATTACGCGTAAGCCAAGTTTGGGTTTTGGGCACTATCCTACGGATACGTCCTCACCTCTCATACATGAATAATAAACACGTGTACAATGTGGGATTTGCTCTCCCATAAAACAAAGTTCAATTTTATTCCATTTAGTTAAGTCAACTTGCATTATCACTCCCAATTTTAAGCTTAGGTTATCAATTAAGTTAAGATGTGAGCAATCAAACATTCGTCATCTACCGTCCAGTTTTGATTCCATTAAATTTCTAAGTTATAAATCAAGATAGGGAATCCAGAAAGCCAATGCTAACAAGAAAATATGATGCATGCTCGAGAAGAGTATGCTCACAGTGCCAACTCTCTTCATGCAAGTGCAGGAATGAATTAAAATCTACATTATATGCATGCAAGTTGAAAAACTGCATCCTAAACATACTGCTGTCAATGGCTAAGTGAGCCGATGTTTATGTGCGTATAATTGAATCTTATGAGATAAAGTGAATCTCATGAGATTAGTATGTTGTGAACTACGGTCAATCCTACATAAAGATATGGCCTAAATAATGCTCGAAGAGATGTGTGCCTAATCTTATTCTCGAACACTCAAGTCGAGCCCCTGATTAGGTGTGAACATGCTTAACACACCACAATAAAGTCCATAGTCCATATGTACACTTGCGAGTTCTCAATAGAGAATCGTTGTAAAGGCAATTATATATAACACATGCACATCAAATAAATGCAACAAATAGCTATTCATCTCTTCAATTCTTTAATGTAGCTTAAGCGGCTTCTTGTAGCTGGAGCTCCAGTCTCCTCGCCTCTGCATCTCCCATGCATCCTTGATTGCCGCGAGCCATACTACAAAAGCATCAGATTAGATATGTATTGGAGAGATATCAAGCTACAAATTGACATAAAATGCAACACAACAAATCACATCAAAAAACAGTGCAAGAGTTAGTTACAAAACACTTTTGACCTAAATTACATAAAATTAACTTAAGTAAATATTAAAACTTAATTAACCACAAAGAGGGAGCCGTGTCCTCGGCAACAACGCCATCTGATGGGTCGCTAAACGGCTATGTTAATTAGATGTTGTAGTATGACCAAATGCGAGTCAATCATAATCTAGTGAAGATCTCCGCGGGGAGTGGATGGGTTAAATATTTTCAACTTGGGGTAAATTTAGGGTCGAACTCAAGGACACGAGTTCTCGATGTGACTAGTTAAGTTCTAATACTTAGGTTAAACGATTAGATATGATATCTAAGTTAAATGCACACAAAACAATGCAACACATAAAGCGAACATTCTGTTGCATTTTTTAATTAATTTTATGCATGTTAAATTAGTATAAAATGCATCAGAATGTGATTAAATACAAAACATATGTATATACATCAAGTATGCTATTGAAATAATATGATGACTTAAGCAATAAGTAGAATAAAAAATCAAAATCAAAATCAAATTGATGCTCAAGACATAAATAGATTCCATAGATGGCATTTAAATTTATGAGCATGCACAAGTTATATCTTTAATTATTGGTTCAAATATCGTAACTCAAATCATTATACCACAAGATAGAATTAAATGAGCATCAAAATGAAATTGAAATCACTGAAATTGAAGTCCATATTTAAGAGTTATAAGGCTAACACTCCAGGGGCATAATTTAAAGAAAGCATACAAAAAGCATCACAGACAAGTCGATATTTGATCTAATTACATATACAAAAAGTCAGGAGGGATTGTCTTTAAGTTTTCCTCTACGCGGGTTTCATTTTGAGATTTAGTAAGTCGACAGGGGTGTTTTTGCAATTTTTAATAGCGCACACGTGAGATGTACATGCCTTCTGGGGCATGTTTGTAATTTGAAGAATACGACGGGGTATAGTTGTAAGATCTCCACAAGGTTACGCAGACTCCTTAGCTCGGGATAGGAGTCGTGGTTCGACACCCACACGTCTGGTCGCTGTGCTTCGACATAGGCTCGGTGGAGTCCAAGGATGCATGCTCGAGTGGGTCGGCGTGGCCACCTTGTGTTGTCGGATTAAATCCCAATTGGGTTCATCCGACGGTACATGTACATTCATCCTCCTCTTGCTCCTTTGAAGTGTGGCGGTGTGGATTGTGCTCCGGTTGGGGCCCCACCCCATGCCTCCTTCGTGTGACTGAAGAACTATTGATGGTTGAAGAGGGAGACTGGGAGGTCAGCGAAGACCTCGATTGCTCGGAGAAGATCGAGGAGGCTTTGGATAGGGTTGTCAATGCCTGCAAATCGGAGGAAGAGCTCCAGATTGGAGCCTGCTCCAATTCAAATATTTGAAGGTCATCACCTGCAAGCATTAGTAACATATAGCTGAAATAGTGGTGCATGTGCGCGTGCGTTTGGTGAGGCAAAATGGGGGCCTGGAGGTGAATAAGGTGGTCGACCCAGGTGGGTGCTCCGTCATGACTGGAGGAATAAGGAATGAGGTGATCAATGGCATGGAAGAGGAGTGATGGTGCTCGACTCCTTCGGCGTGGACCACATATCCACGGCGAAGGTCGGGAATGGATTAAATGTGGGTGAATGATATGTACATGGCAAATAAAATAAGAGAAAACCAGATCAAAACAAACCTAACTTCCTTAAAGATTGAAGAGGAACGTCGGTGGTCGGAGGTGGCTTGGACTGAGCTCAAGTGAGCTTTGGTCTTCGCTTAATGAGCCCTCCTTGGCACAAAGTTCAAACGGTCGTTGGAGATGCTGTAGCATGGTTTGAAGGGACATGGGTCTCACCGGAGCCGGAGGTCATCAGGGCCTCCTCAATACCTCACCCCTCTATCGCAGGAGGAAGCAGAAGTGTTGTGCCTTGGCCCGCGTGAGGGTGGACATCGTGTGTAGGCGACAATGACCACGTATTTGAAGATGAGATGGAGCGGCTCCAGGTGGTTTTAGATGGAGTTCAATCGCTCCTCCTTGACCGGAGTGTGGATGGGAATGAAGTTAGGTCAAGGGCGAAGATGTGGGTGGTTAGGCCTTGGTTGTTGGTCGACCAGGTGTCATGGAAGTCGATTGGAGGACTTGGGATAAATGGGAGACGATCGGGTGGTTACGATTTGTGTCGTGCTGAAAAGGATGGGCAGTTAAGAAAAATAGAAAATGAAGAAAATAAAGAAAATCAAATTAAAATATATACATGCGTTAAATTAAAAAACGTTCAACATGAAAATTGTAGATTTTTTCAAGATCTGCAAGTTTCATGTAGAATCCAAAGTCAAAATACATCATTTGTGCATAGATATATTTTTGACAAATATTTTTTAAGTAAATAAAATACTTATTTTATTTTGATATTGCTGTATATTTGATTTATAAAAATACATCAAAACAAAAATATACAATATTGACCTAATTTTATGGAATTTTTAATTTTATGAAATTACGTAAAATAAAGACAAAATAATATATTTATGTACAATTAATTAGGGTTAGTTATATACAAGGGTTAAGTTGTTAATATGAGTTAATTGTCAATGGATCTTATTGAATTGTTTAAGTTAGAGGGATAATAAAAAATAAATATGATGATAAATCATTAATATATCACTTATCAAGAAACTTAATAAAAGAATATAATCCTTAGCATCTTTCTCCCCTCATCCTACTCCTTAAGGAGCACACCAATCAAAGTTTTTACATGTGTGCACATATGTATTAGGGCCTTGATCCTGCACATCCTTAAGAAGAGACCCTAGCCGATTAAATTAGACTCCCTGACCTCTCCAGTCTCCGTGAAAACCTAAAACCCTTCCCTCTCTTTGCTCAAATGCCTACCATCACCATCCAAGTATTTCGATTGCCTCCCCAACTTCTCCACGTGATGCCCCAATCCTTCGAGTGCCTCTCCCTCCCTCGTAAAGCTCTCCACGTCTCTCTCATCATCATCACTCTCTGTTATGTGGTAACTTCTTTTCTCTGGTCTATTGCATTCACCCATCTCTCTCTCTCTCTCTCAGATCTCTCTTCACTCTATCTCAACCATCTCCTTGTTGTGCCTGACATGACCCATTTCCTTGTCTCTAACTACTCTTTCCACATCACCACATTTGCTAGGATCCATCTCCTTGCCACCAATAGCAAGGTTTTGTTCTATTATCCCATCTCTATGCTTTCCTTTGTATTTAGATATGTTCTGAACTTTTGGATTTAGTAATGATATGTTGATAGCAACTTATGTCATATCCAATATGTTTTCATCCTCTATTGGTATAAATATTCACTTTCGATGTTACATGCATGTTTAAAACCATTGTAGAGATAGTTAGTAGTGTTATTATCTCTTTATGTAGTTTGTCGTTATTCTTTATTTTCTATAGACCTCTCTGTAATTTACCCTTACGGTCTCTCCCTATATAAGAGAGCTTGGGGTTTTCTGAATAAACAACGAAGACTCTTTTCCCAACATGGTATCAGAGCCGCCCTAGGGCTCTACACCCGCCGCCCCTCCTCTCCCCACCCGCTACCCTCTCCGCGGCGCATCTCCCTTGTCGCCAGCGCCTCCCCGGCGTTTCCAGCCTCCGCCCCCCCGAGCGAGCGCCACCTCGTCGATCTCCAAGCCGCCGCCTGCGGCTCCAGGCGGTACCAGCCCGCCGCTTGCGGGTTCCCAGCCCACCTGCGGGTCCCCTGCGGGTCCCAGCCCGCCGCCTCCGGGTCTCCTGAGGGTTCTAGCCCACCACCTATGGTCGTTGCCTGCCGCCGAAGGTTCCAACCAGTTCCTCAAAGGGCTGTAAGCCTTCTCTAAGGCGTGCCCTAGTTCTCTACTTCATCCGTGATATGGGTTTGAGTGCGTAAAGTCTACCTACGCACTCAAATCCGATGCAGTTGGTGTAGACAATTATCATTGTGTCTCCATACCCTTGTTCTTCTCCAAGCAGCAGTATGTCAGAATCAAAAGTCGATATGCCCTCCACCGACGCATTCAAAGGTCCTGCGCCAATAGTAAAGATGGACGGGTCTAACTATGAGCTCTGGGCTATGCAGTTCATGAGTCTCATGAAGTCTAATGGTAAGAAACACATTCTTACCGAGGATGAGCCTGCAGAGAAGACAGGGATCTATGCCTCATGGGAGGCTGACGACGCCTACGCCAAGGTTTGGTTGTCCGGTACATTGACGATGGAGATTGCGAATGATGTCCTCCATCAGCCAACCGCAAAGGCAATGTGGGACATTCTTGCCGCTACATATTCGCAGGTGCGAAATGAGACAAAGATGTTGCAGCTTCAGCATGACATTTTCACAATGAAGCAGAGCGGCAGACCTCTCCATTCCCTGTACACATCCCTAAGAGGGATGTTTGAGAAGTTATACAGTACCATTCCTCTCACTGCTACTCCCGAACAGCAGAAAACTTTTCGGAATGCCACCATGGTGGGTGTTCTTCTTGCGGCTCTTGATCCTGAGTACGATGCCGCCCGGTCCCAGATTCTAGCTGATGCAGTTATTCCTCCAGTGGAGGATGTTTATAGAAGGCTCAGTCGCATTCCAGTTTCCTCCAGCTCTTCTACTCCACCCCCATCTGCGATGGCAGTCTCGCGTGGGAGAGGTGGAATGCCTTCTGGTCGTGGTCGTGGACGTGGACGTGGACCCCAGGGAAGGGGCGCTCGTTTCAGTCAAACATGCTCCTATTGTCATCGCACAGGACCCTCCGAGGACACATGCTATTCTAAGCATGGATTTCCGGCATCGGCACGTGTTGCAGAGCACTCTCAGTCTCCACTAGCCTCTACTGCCGATAATAGATTTGACGAACTTGTGGCTCGTCTCCGAGATATTATGCCATATGCGTCTGGTGATTCGTCTGGTGGTTCGTCAGATATTGCTGCTACGGCTTCTGCCAGTTCATCCGCTGCTGCGAGTACCTCAGGTAGACCTACTACATTCACAATATCTCATGATATATCTGACTGGGTTATCGATTCTGGAGCCACACATCATCTCTGCCGTGATAGAGGTAGATTACAGGCCTACAGGGACATTCCTCCCGGTCGTTCAGTGCAGATAGCAGATGGTACTCATTCACCCCTTGTTGGACAGGGAGAGGTCTTTCTATCTCCTACTATGCAACTACAGAACGTTCTGCACGCTCCTGAGTTCTCAATGAATTTGTTATCTATTAGTCAGATTACGAAGGATTTGAATTGTCGTGCTATATTTGACCCGTCGTCTCTCATTTTTCAGGACATACTCACGGGCAAGGTGATTGGCTGTGGCTTTGAGCAGAATGGTTTATATCGACTGGTTCGGGATTCCTATGCTGGTGTCTCCTCTCACTCTGCTGGACCAGTCTCTCCGTACATTTGGCATCTCCGGTTTGGTCACCTTCCACTTCAGAAAATGCGCCATCTTCTGCCTCAGATCTTCTCCTAGTTCGTCATTTCGATGTGAAGCGTGTCAGTTAGGAAAGCATCACAGGTTAAGCTTTCCAAGTCGTCCGAGTCGGAGCAGTAGCTCCACTTTTGAGTTGTTACATATAGATATATGGGGTCCGAGTCGTGTTCCCGATCATCAGGGACACATGTTTTATCTTGTGGCAGTGGATGATTTCTCGCGTGTGTCATGGGTCTTTCTTTTGAAAAATAAATCTGAAGCAGGAAATGTGATCAAGAATTTGCTTAATGAAGTGCACAATGTTTTTTCTTCCTCTGTCAAATATGTTCGGACGGATAATGCCCTTGAGTTTTGTACACGCTCACTTTCACAATTCCTCTCATCAAAGGGTATTATTCACCAAACTACTTGTGCATATACCTCACAACAAAATGGTGTGGCGGAAAGAAAGCATCGCCATCTCTTGGATATTACTCGAACACTGTTGATTCAGAGTTGTGCTCCTATTTCATTCTGGGGCGATGCTGTTCTTACTGCTTGTTATCTGGTCAACCGAATGCCATCTTCAGTTCTTGGTGAGAAGATACCTATCTCCCTCATTTTTCCAGACAAGGAGTTATTTTCCTTGACTCCACGTGTCTTTGGTACTGTGTGTTTCGTGCATCGTCTATCTCCTGGGCTTGACAAGCTCTCTCCTAGAGCAGTCAAGTGCGTCTTTGTTGGCTATTCCAGGACTCAGAAGGGTTACCGGTGTTATGATCCTGCAACTAAGAGATATTCGTGAGTGCTGATATCACTTTCTTTGAGTCTGTCATGTATTTTTCTCCTGCAGGTGACAGAATGGTACAATCCACTACCACTGATGACATTTATGTTCCTCCACCACCTACAATGAGTACACCTGGGTCGTCCCCCGTGCCCGTCTCCACGCCAGCACCACCTCCACCACCTCCACCTCCACCCTTTCCATGGCCTATCATATCACCGTTACCTAAATTCTATACGCGCCGGTCAGGTCCTGCTCAGACCACACAGCAGCCGATCATCACGCCTCAGGTATGTTCAGATGGCATTACTACTGACGGGTCAGGTTTGGTACATGTGCAGGATCCTTCAGTACAGGCAGACACTAGCCCATCTAGTACATCAGATGATGATCTTGATGTTCCGATTGCTATTCGGAAACAGAAGAGGCAATGTGCCGCTTATCCATTTGCTTCCCAGGTTTCTTTTCACTGTCTCACTGGTGATTTTCAGAGATTTGCCACAGCTTTGTCTTCCGTGGATATACCACGGACATATCAGGAAGCTTTGCAGAATGAATGCTGGAGATTAGCAATGGAAGAAGAAATGAGGGCCCTACAGTCTCGTGGCACATGGTCTTTGGTCCCTGCACCTTCTGATGCATCCGTTGTGAGCTACAAATGGGTCTTTACAGTAAAATACCATGCAGATGGAACCTTGGATAGGTACAAAGCACGCTTGGTCGCCTGTGGGTTTACGCAAACCTACGATGTGGATTACATGGATACATTCTCTTCAGTGGCGAGACATTCTACCCTTCGTATTCTCTTATCTGTTGCTGTGGTCCATGATTGGAGTATATCTCAACTAGATGTCAAGAATGCCTTTCTGTATGGAGACTTGCAGGAGGAAGTCTACATGCAGCAACCACCTGGGTTTACTGCTGAGGGGGAGAAGCAGATGGTCTGTAGACTTCACAAGGCGATATATGGCCTCAAACAGAGTCCGAGAGCATGGTTCCAGAAGTTGTCCAACCTGATTGAGCAACAAGGATTCAAGAGGTCAAATGCTGATCACTCATTGTTTGTCCAGAAGTCATCGGCAGGTACGGTTGTCATTATGGTCTATGTGGATGATATTCTTGTTACAGGAGATGATGCACAGGGCATAGAAAGGGCGAAGGCATTCCTTGGCCGTCAGTTTGTTACAAAGGATCTTGGGACCCTGAGATACTTTCTGGGGTTGGAATTTGCAAGGAATGCACAGGGTTTGGTAATGACCCAACGGAAGTACATTACAAACTTCCTGATTGAGACTGGCATGGATGGTTGCAAACCATCAAGTATTCCCATGGATCCCAGCATGTGGCTGTATGATGGTGATACTGATGAAGTAGATAAGAGGAGATATAGAGAAATGGTGGGCAAACTCCTCTACATTACCATAACTCGCCCAGACATTCAATTTGCAGTTAGCAGGGTGAGTCAATTTATGGAGCAGCCAAGACAGGTTCACATGGATGCTATACACATGATACTGAGGTATCTGAAGTCTTCTCCAAGGTCAGGGCTGCTATTCAGAGAGGGCACGGACTTATCTGTCTCAGCATGTGCAGATGCAGATTATGCAGGATGTCCTAAGGACCGAAAATCAACCTTAGGGTTTGCAGTGTTTGTTGGAGGCTCTTTGGTTTCTTGGAAAAGAAAGAAACAAACTGTTGTGGCAAGGTCCAGTGCCGAATCCGAGTATAGGGCCATGGCTCAAGCCAGCACGGAAATGATGTGGGTTCGCTCAGTACTAGAAGATCTACATGTAGCTGTACCTCTACCTATGAAGCTTCAGTGTGACAATCAGGCAGCATTGTTCATTGCCAACAATCCAGCTTTCCATGAAAGGACCAAGCATATTGAAGTTGACTGCCATTATACTAGGGACTTGATCCAGAGAGGATTGATATCTACTGCACATGTGAGCTCAGGAGATCAGACTGCAGATGTATTTACCAAGCCACTGCTCAGAGGACCGTTTCAGAGATGTTCATCCAAGCTGAGCATGATAGATATCTATGCTCCACCTTGAGGGGGAGTGTAGAGATAGTTAGTAGTGTTATTATCTCTTTATGTAGTTTGTTGTTATTTCTTTATTTTCTATAGACCTCTCTGTAATTTACCCTTACGGTCTCTCCCTATATAAGAGAGCCTAGGGTTTTCCGAATAAACAACGAAGACTCTTTTCCCAACAACCATCTCTCAGAATTTGTAATCACATTTTTTTATAGTTCATGCTCACTCTTTCTTTTTTTTGATAATTTATAATTTGTAATCACTTCAAATGCTAGTTCATATTTACAGTGTGATGGTTTCGAACTATTTTTGCTAGGTGGGATATGTCGTCTAATTTGTATATGTTATTATGTTTTACTTGAATTCGCATCAAATCTCTAGTATATGAATTTATTATAGATTTATTATTATTGTTTCTAATATATTACAAACCACATATTCCGCATATACTTCCACACACTCCACCACATATCTGCTTACTTGCTTCAGACCACTTGACCGAACGAACACCGCATACCGACCTTCTGAACCATGTATGGCCTCAAATTTCAGCGAAATTCGGTCGAATTTCTGTTGAATATTGATATCCATTCGAAATCGAAATTCGACCGAAATGGTCGAAATGACCGAAATACGGGAGCCCTAGTACAAAAAATGACTGAAATAAACGAAATTTCAGTCGAAATTCGACCGTAATTCTATCGAAATTCCATTTCGGTTGGTCACCGAAATGGTGACCGAAATCGACATTTAAGGCCTTGCCACAAACCCATGGTACATGCTTAATACGAAGATAACCAACATTTTGCCCTAATCTCAAATTTGTGATGCATCAGCTCTCCTTGTTTCGAAAAGTTTGTCTCAAGATAACATACATGATCATTGGCTACCATGGGAAAACTTCTCCCCTTATTACAACTTAAGGGATTGACATCGAAAGAATTTGAAGAAGTTGTCTTATACAATACTTTAAGCTAGGGGCCTCATTACTATCCAGCTTGTACTAGTGCGCGCACACACACACACACACACACACACACACACACATATATATATATATATATATATATATATATATATGCAATCGCTAAAGTACAAGAGCCTTGTACGGAATAGGGGGTAGAGACATCCTATATCTTATCTCATAGTCACTGAAAGGACATCGAAGCAAGTTGGGATCTAATTACCTTTGGAAGATTCGTCGGATTTCCCCCTTTTGACATTTCTTTTGTAAATTTTTTTTGGGTGGATGCAATTTAAACTTTTACTTGTTTATTCCAATGCGATATTCTTTCTTGAAGTCTCCCGAGTTTAACTTTTTCGGCGAAGGTTTTGAACGAGCTCTTCTAAAATTCTGTAAGGCAACCTTTTTTGAAAAGGTGGGGGTTTTATAAATGCCCAAGATCACTCCAACTTATGTTGAGAATGGATGCTCTCACTCGCCACTGAATGTGGAGGCAACATACAACACAATCAATCACATCGTTTTAGCTCTACATATGGCAACACACTCGTTGATCCATGCGGTGGTGGCAACTTTGATCCACTTTAAGGCGATTGGTGCAATATAGGACTACAAACAAGGTCATAGAAAGTGGTATGTGTATGCTTTCGGATAGGTCATTGAATAATGATTAAGCGGTAGCGGGGGTATATGCTGGATATATGCGATTTTCTAATTTTTAATTTAAAAATAAGTAAATATCTAAAAAATACTACAATTGATGCATAGTTGTATACATGATATATAAAATGATGTTTCTTATAACAACACTTAACACAAGAGCTATTTTTTTTACTTTAGTACATATCCAGTAACTATTGACACATATCTATCAACTATTGAAGTATAAGAAATACATATTCACTAACTATTGAAGTACAAAATATATTTCTTTACTTCAATGCATATATTCAAGAAGTATATATCCAACAATTATCGATTATGTGATTATATATGTATAGAAATAATAATTTCAATCTCTGCTTATAATGTAAGTTTTAATACATATCTAGTAACAGTTTCAATGTGTATAAGTTTCAATGCGTATATTCGAGAAGTTACTGAAGTAATACATTAGATATGTAAAAAAACATAAATGGCAAATACAAGATGCCATGGCTATCACCCAACAGGGATTGGGAACCCAAGAGAAGCACTAACGAGATGTTAATCCACATAGGAGGCAGAGCAATGTAGACGAGTAGCTTCCGGAAATCGGACACATACTCAGGTGCATATGCGAACCGTATATGCGCCTAGGATGCGTAATGGATCGATTAAGGAAATCAGATCGGTCCAGTGGCCGCATGGGCATGTGTCTGCATATGCAGGCCATGCTACCAATTTCTAGAACATTGGCTACAAATGTGGTGGTAAGCAAGGAATCCCACAAGAGGTTGGGTTCAGGGTGGTGTGGCTATTGGATGGAGCAATGCCACCCACCTCGAGTCGTGCCTAATCAGTGGTGCTGACGTGTGCCTCGTGTGACATCGATGGATGCTGATTGCAGTCTTCCATGCGGAGTTTCATATGTACAGCATGACAATGTCTAGCTCTTGATGACTGATCGTTAACGCAGGATTTGCTAGGGTTAAAATGATAATAGAGGCATGCATTGGACAATCAACAATGACGATGTTTGATCTGAGATCGAGAGTGGTAGGTCGAATCCAGGGAGGCTGCTTTGTAGCAGATCGAAGGCGCAGGGGTTATAAATCTTGCAATAAATTTAGCATGTTTTTTAACGGTGTCAATGAGCTGTAATATCCAAAAATGATATTGTAACTTTACATATACATGGTAAATATCCTTTCATTTGTAATTATAAGGCCAGGGTATACTATCTTTGCTTATTTCATTAATCTTTCATGTGTATCTCATAGGATCGTCAAATTGTGAGAACCATTTGATGTCATGTTTCGATACCTGCAGAATGGGATTTTGGTAGCGTAATGCGAAGAAGTGCGTGAAGAGGGGAAGAAGGGAGGATGAATGAAGAAAGTCTAAATTTTATGTCATTCAAATCTGATTCTTCATCAACCCACAAACATCTTTATATACATATATGCTATTACATAAAAACACAAAAATAAAATAACAAATACAGAAAAACTTCTAATATAAATAACTGGAGGGTGCGAGAAAGAAGTGAACATACCTATAGAATGTGATTTTGGTAGACTTGCGAAGAAGCGCGTGCGCGAGAAAGAAGTGGAGAACATACATGTAGAATGGGATTTTGGTAGAGAAATGCGAAGAAGTGTGTGAAGAGGGGAAGAAGGGAGGAGAAGTGGAGAAATTCTAATTTTTATGTCATTCAAATCTGATTTTCATCAACCCATAAACATTTGTATATTTAGGATGCCATTACATAAAAAAATAAAAATAAAATAATTAATACAAAAAACTTCTAATATAAATAACTAAATAATGGATTCTATATTTAGAGATCTCAAATTTATTTAAACAAAAATAAAGTTGTAATGGACTCAAATATGAATGAAACTAAGTGTTGGACTGCGTACAGAAGTTCTCAGTGTTGGAGGTGTCCACCATGCCTATCTTCACCCTTCTTAAAGTCCAAACCTCTCATACAAATCTACATGAAAAGAAAAGATAATCCACATCCTCTAGTTCCTCTTAACATGTGATATGAGACGTGGAGAACAAACTGGCTCTATGCAGCAACATTAACACCTTAAATACTCACGACAACCACACAAAGATGTTGATTCCATCATTGGAGCATTCACATTCCAGATCAACCTGCAGTCCCTGCCCTCCTTCCAAAGGTTCGACCGCCTGGGAAGCCCTTACAGAAATATCCTACTTTCTTTCAAAGAAAAAAACGGAAATATCCCACTCATCACAGGTCCAGTAATCTCGTAAAATAGCAGGACCTCTATGCTACCAACAAACTCTGAGAATCGCAGACCGGTTCAATATGAAATAAGGGGCCCACCCTGTAGGGTTTGACCAACAGTCCGTATCAACCAAGCTTCGGGGAAAACAACTTCAAGAAGCAACAGCATAATGCAACCGTCTGTCCAGCTGTCCCTCCCAAAACTCAAGTTACTCCCAAGACCAAAAATTGGATGCATTCGTGACATACATTCACGAAGGATCAAGTGGGTTTCCCTACAAAATGAGGAGACTCACATGACTAACAACAACATCAAGGCTTGGATCTTATGAAATAATGGTGACGGCTTTTGGACGACTAATTTTATGATGAATGCCCTTTTCCTTTTAAATCAAGTCTAGAAGAAAGCCCTTAAACATCTTTGATCAGTTTGTAGCACAAGTTCTCACAGGATACTTAAAGTCATACCACCCACTTCAAAGAAGTGCCTTGTTCATTTTATAAAGCTTCAGAACTTTGAGCCCACCCTCATTCAATGATATGGTGATTGCCCTAATCCACGAGCTCAATAACCCTATTATTATTATTATACCAACAGTTGGATTATAAGAATCTCCACATAAAAACTTCCAATCGCTGATGCATCGACAATCACCCTGCTTTCCACCTAGCCAACTTATGCTCTATTTTGCTTGCAATGATCCTAATCCTCCCTAAGCTACTTCCAACCAGCAGGGGAAGATGCAAGTAATGCGAAGGAAACCCTACAATTCCACGTCGATGTCTCTGAAAGAACGAATAATTTGGAAATAGACTTCTCCCGGTTGATTTGTAGCCTGGAAAATCCTCGAAGCATAACACTGGAACCTTAAATCCATCCTAATTAATAATTTTTAAGTTCAAGTCTTGAACATCAATAGCTCCTTAGGAGTTTGGAATTAGGGTAAGTCCCAAATGGTTCTTTTATTGCTTGTTCCAAAGATGTCTCGAGGGTGGAAGTTCCAGCAAACTTATTGGGCTCTCTTTTTTTAGTTGGTATTGATCTTTCTTGCATCATTTCTCTAATTCTGCACTAAATTTATACTATACTACAGCTCTGCTGGGGCATCTTCTGCTGCCGTGCCAGCAAATGTTGGTAGCATAGACTGGCTTGGAAGTGCACAAGGTTCCAAAGCTGGTTCACCTTCCTGGACTGGTACTCGCCCTCCCCGAACATCTGTGAGCATCAATGCGGGTGGCTCCAATGTTGGATCTTCACAGCCTTCATGCAGACCATGGGAAAGAGGAGATCTTCTATGTCGCTTGGCGACGTTTAAAACATCTAGTTGGTGGGGGAAACCAAAGGTTAGGCTGACAAAATTTGGCTATACTTTGCTCACTGATTTCCCATATTACTTCATTGGCAAATATTTCTGCAAACACGCGAGCAAACACTATTAACATATGGAAACTGCCTTTGTGATGAATAATTGTTCCAATTGTACTTTTTGGTGCTCGTTACTAGCTTTTTCCTTTCTTCCAACTACTTTGTTTTTTAGTTTCTTCTGCCTCTTCCTTGTGCAATTTTTCTCTGGACCTTTCTTCCATTCTTTTGCAAATCTTTTGGAATTCTCTGCTTCTCCTTTGCGAGGTCTTAAATATCGGTTTCGATCATCATATTGGTGACTGGCTGTTAGTGAAGATATAATAATTTGATTACATATATAATGCATGTAAAATTCATGGATCTTTGTTTATACAATTGCACTGATGATCTATGTGCCTAAGATAAAAAGTAGCATTCTTTTCCCCCCTTGCAGGTAGTTAGCGCACTTGCCTGCTCGAGAAGAGGTTGGAAGAATACTGGTATTGACAAAATTGAATGTGAATTGTGTGGTGCACAATTGAGTTTTGTTACAAAATCGTCATGGGCACATTCTGAAGGTATTGCATTTATTGGATTTCTTTTTTAAACTTGAAATATGCATATGTTGCAGGTCTTATATGCATGCAGAAACACAATATATTCTTTACTATGCTAATAAATATTCTTAGTTTTTTATGACTGGCATTTAGATGTGGCTGATTCCTATTGGCAATCCATCAAATACCTGGAAACACATTGTTTTTGTATTCTTTCATTCAATTCTATTTTTCTGTCTTCAGTTGATGTTATTTTGCTCACTTGCTATTTGATTCTGTTGATTTCCATTCTTAGCTGAAACTGCTGCGGAAGATTTTGCCAAGCAACTTGATGTTGGACATAAAGTAGCTTGCCCATGGAAAGGAAACTGCTGTGCTGATAGTTTGGCTCAGTTTCCTCCAACACCTCCTTCTGCGCTAATTGATGGATATAAGGATCGTTTTGATGGCTTCTACAGTTTCAGGCCCTACCCGTTGTGTCTCCTTCAGCAATTGATAAAATGAGACTTTCTAGGGAGCATCAGATCAATCGCTTTCTGTTGCAATTTTATGGCTTATCGGCTGGGGAAATTAATTCCCAAGAAGATACTATCCCTGCTGCCGACCTTTCAAATGGTGATGATCTAAATATATACTACCAGGTATACTGATTTTTCTTTTCATCTCAAGCTTGAATTTGACATGACAAAAATAATATAAATAAATCTGCATGCATTAGTTATTATTTGGTCTGTGTGATTGCTAGTTTTTAGTTCTACATTCATCTATTTAGTAATTAATCTTGCAGGCTCAAAAACTTATTAGTCTATGTGGATGGGAACCTAGGTGGCTCCCGGATGTGCAAGACTGTGAGGAGCATTCTGCACAGTCTGCTAGGAACGTGTGCTCTCTTGGCCCTTCTGAAGATAAATTCATACCGACTAAGGATAGTGGACTCGGTAAGAAAGCAGTGTCATCTACTGGCAAACGTGACACAGGAAAGATGAAAATGATAATGCTGGAGTCCAACTCCAACTCAAACTCGAGATCCCCTTTATTGGACTGCACCTTATGTGGTGCTACTGTCAAGGTCTGGGATTTCCTCACAGTACCACGGCCTATGAGATTTGATGGTAGCAATGCTGATCCTGATTCTATAAGAAAAAGGCCCTTGGCTCGGGGAATGAGTGCTGCCAGTGGAATTAGTGGGCGTATTCATGCTGATGGAATGGAGAAAGAAAGAATATCTAGCCGTTATGAAGCTACAACTGATGAGGGGAAGGCACCGATCAGTGTAGTAGATCTCAACCTCACCATGGCGGGAGGTTTGCCATCAGTTCCATTTAATACCACTGTTACATCTGAAAGATTTGATGATGGTGGCTTGGGAAGAGATTTGGTGATTGGTCAACCTGCTGGGAGCGAGGTAGGTGATCGTGCTGCATCTTATGAATCACGAGGTCCTAGCCCTAGAAAGCGCAGTTTGGAGGAAGGTGGTAGCACAGTAGACAGGCCACTGGACAGAACTCAGCAGGTGGACAGTTTAGAAGGAACTGTTATTGACCGGGATGGGGATGAAGTTGATGACAGCGGACAGTTTTCAGAATTACCTTCTAAGAGAGCTCGTGGTTTTGATATATTTAGTTCACCTCGTCCTATTCACCGAGGGGGTTCTTCTGGTGCTGGTCCAAGTCGTCCTTTAGGTTTTGATATAGACATTGATGTTAATCGTGCTGATAATTATAGAGAAGGGGGTGACACTGCTGTTGCCTTTCCTTCTACCCGAGACTCTGCTCGGGCATCATCTGTTATTGCTATGGACACAATTGATCGGTATGCTGATGATGACTCCATGGAAAGTGTTGAAAATTACCCTGGGGATGTTGATGATGTGCATTTTCCCTCTCCAGCTGTGCATAGGAGTATTGATATGAATGACATGCCAGATTGTAATTATAGCAATCAAGCACAAACGAGCACGTGCATGCCCGCTGCTGCTGGAAGTGTTGCGAGAGATATTGGAAACAGCAGCACAAATGAAGGGGAAGAAATATTCAATGCAGAAACTGTTACAGTGAATGCCAGAGACAGGATTAGTTTTGGGATCAGTGGTGGCAGCGTTGGAATGGGTGCGAGCCACGAGGCTGAAATTCATGGTGCTGATGCATCTATACACAGAGGAGAAAGTGTAGTTGGTGATGCAGAACCAATTGCCGAAGTTACTGAAAATATTGGACAAATGGGTGAATCTGCTCCAGGAAGAGATCTAATGGATGAATTTGCCCCTGAAAATCTAGGCAGAGAGGATCCCCAAGGGGACAGTCAAGATGTTATGTCCCAATCTGTTGGAAAAGCTGACAGTGGATCAAAAATATATGGATCGACCAAGGCTGATTCTGCTGAAAGTGGGGAAAAGGTTGCTAACAGCACTGGTCAAGAAAACAGTGCCCATCCATCCTTGTCCTGCAATGCTGTTATCTATTCAAGTTTTGATGTTTCCAAGGAAGAGGTTACACAAGCTGGCAAGCCATCTGGCACTGATGACTGCATGTTAGTGGAATCAAATTATGTCTCTGCTAATGGAACAGGTATTCTTTCGTTAAGCATGATTGGTTCTACTCTTATTTTTATATTTATTTGTAGAAGTGTTGTACGTCCTATTGGAAATTTATGGCGTGACCATAGAGTAAAATCCGTTAATACATTTCTATTCGATCAATCTCATCAGTGACAGGCTGGTGTAATCTATAATGTCAAGTTAGAAACTCCTTGGTTGGCTGATCAGAGATTTGGGAGGCAAAAGTTGTCTGTCAAGTTCCAGACGGAGGTCACCTTTATAATTCCTCCAAGAATAGAGAAGTGTGTCGCTCGAGCCAAATTCCCAGCTGCCACCAACGCTTGATAGCTTGCATGTAGGTACAATCTTATACATGGGATCGTCACCATCTCTCAGAAGTGTAACTATACACTTGGACTACAGAGTAATATTTACTGGCCTGAGATCCTGTTATCCCAACTCACCCTCGTCAATGGGATGACAAACCTCACTCCAATCCAAAGCGACGACTCATTTATATGTCAAAATTAGGGATTTAATGGAAAAGAAATCCAACAAGCTATTCCTATTAGGATGCAAATTCCCAGGAAGGATGTTTCCTACGATTTCGATTGCCCTGATCTTCCTTTAGAAGAAATTAGTGAACTCCACAAAGCAGTACTTGCATTTGTCATATCTGTTCTTTGACCATGACACGTTGCAACTTAACAATAAATTGAAGAAGGTTTCTGCACCAATGGCAGTCTCGTTATATGCTCCCCATTTGTTTTTAATCATGGTTTACATAGCATTAGGATCGTGAGAAGTCTTCTTGCATCTCATGATGATCAAACAACTCATCCAAGGCTGAGTTGTTCGAAGCGTGGGAGAATTGATACAACCAGAAATAGAGAATTAGGTCATATCGATGGTTAACTACTTTGTTGACATTTTTAGGCCATTTTTTGTATTAAATAAAATAGAGATAATTTGAAGAAATTGATGATTAGGTCAAAATGAGGGGTAGATGGTTTATTGTTATTATTTTGAGTGCTTATTTTTCGTGTTGTAAATATAACAGAGACAATTTAAGAGCTCTCATTACGACGATGTGCATTTCAGTTTAGGAGTCAATCATGGTTTCTTAGGACTATGTGTATTTCACTTTGTAATCCTACCCCCTATGTGTAAAGTTGTCGGTAGGGTTATAAAGGGTAAGTTACAATGTGAGCTAATGGAATTTGGAGTTGCCTCTCCCTTTATCCCTTTCCCTCTATTTTCTGTTCGATCTCTTCATCCTCATCCCATACCTCTTGAGGTTCTTTGCATGATTCCCCTTCACTCTTGATTATTGTCTACATCAATAGTATAACAAATGGTTGTAAAAATGTGGTGAGACACAAATCTTGAGGAATTTTTAAGGCAAAACCTATCACTTTGAGACTATAGCTTTAATTTATTTTTGTTGGAGTATTCGTTGTATGCATCATCTATGAGGGAGAAGGGTAAATGGATCCTAGAGAGATCCATTTACCCGTCCTGAGTTTAGCACCACATTTACCACCTGTGGGATGTAGAAACTCTGTGGGTGCTATAAATAAACCCCCACACCCCTGTAGTTCATTGAGAAAGTAAATAGACACACCAGTCCTTTGAGGCATTCTCCCATGGTTTCATCCCACTCCTTAGGGAGTAGGGTTCCACGTTGAATCCTACTGTTTGTATTGTTCTTTATCTTTTTTCATGTTTCACTTCTGCATGTTTATTTTCTAACATGGTATTAGAGCGGGTTCGTTTCTTGGGGATTTCAAATTCTTTTTTACGTTTGAGATTTGTTATTTTAGATTTGTTATTGTTTGAGATATGTTCGGAAATCTTCGCCTTCGTTCAGATCGATCTCCTGGCGGAGATCTGTTCATCTTTGAGGGTTTTTTGAAACCCTAATTTTCTGGAATACAATGCCAAATCCCTGATCAAAGTCATCCATGTCGCAACCCCGGGTTGCGCCTCCAGGCTGTCTCCAGGCGGCATCGATGGCGATGCCAAGCCCTGGCAAAACCCATCTCGTCAGAATCCTGCGGTGGCCGCACCTGCGCTCCAGATCCAGACCGTACAGGCGACAACCTTCCTTCTAGTCGTGTCTTCTTCATCAGATCCTGGCGACAGTGAGCCGTACATCACGCGCATCGCGCACCCCCAGGTGCGCACCTAGGCGCGCAGGCGCCGCACGCTTCCTCCAGTTGGCAATGAAGCCCCATCACCTGCCCTCTGGCTTGCACGCGTAACCCATTTGATCGCGCAAGCTTCCGCAACCGGAGTCCCCTGCTCCTGCGGTAACCCTTATTCTCCACGACGCTTCCACAGAGCCTCGATCTCCATGATGCTCTCCAGGACCTGGCGATGGCTCCTCCTAGCGCTAAAACCGAACGTGCACCTCCATCGCCCTTTCGTCTCCATCGATGCTCCTGTCCGCGTGAGACCGCATCGTACCTCCAACGACGGCTTCTCCATCTCTCGCAAGCAGGGCCCTCCAAGCATGCAGGCTTCGATGCATCTCTTCCATTTTGCGGCGCACATCGAGCCCCCGCATCGGGCGTGAGGCCTCCCAGATGCTCAGGCAGCATCGCACACGGGCGCTGCTCCTTTTCCTCCCATTCTCTTCGACTTGTGCCCCAACCTCGAATTCGATAAACCTTAAAAAGAGGGGTGGGGGATCACATGAAGGTTCTGAAACCCTATTTTTATGTCTGTTAAGAAGAGGCCCTGGGCTGATAATAATAAAAAAGGGGAGGGGCTATTTTTGGGCCACATCTATAAAAAAAGAGAAAAGTGTGAAGATGAAGATAGAAGTTAAAGGCCTAGAGTTGTTTTAAAAAAAGAAAAAATATAGAAAAGGCGCATACACTACAAAAGCCGTACGCAATTAAAAAAAACCTAAAAAAATGTTGAAGTGATACGGCTTAAAAAATGTTTTTTCAGAAAAAAAGTTTGGACGACTAAAAAAATGAAATGAAGGAAAGTCACAAGAAGTTTTAGGTGATGTCCCCATTATCTCCCCATATTTCTATATTTTATTGTCTTCTCCCAACTTGATCGGTGATTGTCATTTTTCGAGGAGTATGGGAGAAAGGCAGAGTATTGTGTAGAGTTACAGGTCATGTTTCAGATTCAGTTTGTCAACGACCATTTAGTTTTCAGACTCTACAATTGTCAGATGTTTAGACTTGACGTCAGATTCTGAGTTTGCAGTTCAAGACGCACGAGTGTGCGATCTTCAGTTTCGTGGTCCCAATCATTCTTCTTGTATTGTCAGGCCAGAGTTTTTCATGTGAGCCATAGGGACTCCAGAGTAGAGGACCATTCCCTATTGCTAGGTGGGTAAGGGTTTTCATGTGGTATCATAGGTACTCCAGAGTAGAGTATCATTCTCTGTGCTAAATGGGAGAGATCCGTTCTCCGACGAGGAGACTTTTCAGACTCCATTCTCCAGCGACCGTACTCCGACGATGATTGCACTTCTACGTCCTTTTCATTTCGACCCTTTTTCAGAGATGGAGCAGTTGTCCACATGTTGTGGTGGGCCAGAATACTCCGATGAGGAGACTCATTTCCAGTTGCAGTGACTATGACAGGCGTAGTTCAGAGCACATGCTCTCCGACGAGGAGATTCAGCAGATTCAAACTCCAGCCCATTGGTCCTCTTCACTTGCACGACATGAGAAGCAACGTCCTCGACTGCTGCAGTTGTGCGCATGGAGTTGATATTGTCCGTAGTGTCCTGTAGCGTGAGTTGAGTTTCTTTCTGTTTATCCAAGCTGATCAATGCATGCTCCAGCTTGAGGGAGAGTGTTGGAATATTCGTTGTATGCATCATCTATGAGGGAGATGGGTAAATGGATCCTGAAGAGATCCATTTACCCCATCCAGAGTTTAGTATCACATTTACCACCTGTGGGATGTGGGGACTCCGTGGATGCTTTATATAGAGCCCCACACCTTTGTAGTTCATTGAGAAAGTCAATAGACACACCAACCCTCTGAGGCATTCTCCCGCGCTTTCATCCCGCTCCTTAGGGAGTAGGATTCCACGTTAAATCCCATCGTTCTTATTGTTCTTTATCTTTTCCCATGTTTCACTTCCGCATACTTATTTTCTAACAATTTTTATGAGGCATAAAACCTTAAGGGATTTTTACCCCAAGAACCCTATAAACTTGTTAAATGACCTCTACGACCTTCGAAACATCGATATTCTTCTCTCAACCCTGTAAACTTGCTAACCCTTACCCCATGAACCTTGTGGTTAACTCTCATCCATTTACCCGTTAAACTTATCCGAATTCCGTTAAAATGGGGTACATATTAACCTCTTTGTTTAAAACATTTACAAACAATGCCATCCCTCTACCCCCTTCACATCCTTCCCCTCCCCTTGCTCCTCCACCAGCAACCGCAGCCGCAACTGCTCCTCCACCCACTGCAGGTGCTGCTCCTCCAGCCCCTCTCTCCTCCGCACCAGCCTCCCTGCTCCGGCCTCCTCCCCCTCTCCCTCTCCCTTCTCCGTTTCACCCACCGCTGCCTCCCCAAACCCCAACCTCCTTTCACACCCCCACTCTCCCACCTCTGTTTCGAGAGCGTCGTCTAGAAAGCCGCAAAGTTCAGCAGCTGCTGCTCCCCCAGCCGTATAGGTTATTTAACAAGTTTATAGGGTTCGTAAGATAAAAATTCCAAACCTTAATGTTCATATCCCAGCTTGATTCAACTCTACAGTAGGTATTCTTGCTGTCTTTAGGGAGGGGAAAAATTGGCCTGATGTTGTTTGCATTAGACAAAAACGACTTTTTAAGGTTGTTAACAATCTAGAGAATCTGATTACATAGGAATGATGTATTGAGGTCGGTTAGACCTAATGTGGAGAATGTGATCCATTTTATTCTATGTCCAGATTCTAGAGTAGCTGGGAAAGGGAGAAGATGTAACTTGGTGTAATGTGTGAGGTAGTGATTGTTGCTCCAAATGGGATCACATTGATTGAGGTTGAGGGGACTTCGACATCCATCGAGGTTTTGAGCATGGTAACCGCTTGTAGAAAATAACCTAAAAGATAAAAAGTGAGGAAGCGCAAAGCCTCAACGATTATCATTGGAGTTGATGGTCGGATTATCTACGTGAGAAGGGTTTGGGACACTAGTGGAAGCTTGGGCATTGGCACCATTGTACATGAACAAAGCTAACCTACAATTGTAGGCACCTTGACCCCTTGTGCGTTGCGGCTCCATGAGGAGATCAAGGCTTACCATGGGTCCATCGCTAGCGTAATGGGAGTGGTAAGAACCATGGTCCAAACTGTGGACCTTTATGAAGATCATTTCTTGGAATATAAGGTGGCTTGAGGACATAGAAGAGGCATAGATAGACAGGTTCCTTATCTCAGGTTGGCAACTAGATGTAGTTTTGCTTCAAGAGAAAAATCATTGTGGCTTTTGAGGTCACTAGTGAAGTTCCTTGGATTTGCCGTCCCGATTTTTAAGTAATTGATGTGGTTGGGAGTGTGAGGTCTCTCATCATGTGGAAAGTGATGGTTGTCATTGACGACGAAAAGTGCATGTTGCTATGTACTGATGGTGGTGCTCAAAGCCATTGCGAATTACTAGCTTGTTATTTCTTGTTCTTAGGGGGACTCAATTCCAATGGGCAATTTTCTAGCTTGATGTTTCTTGTGCTTAGGGGGCCTCAATTCCAACGGGCAGTTCAGAATTTTAGGTAGAGATCTACGATGTCGGGATGAAATTTTGGCAGCAACATAGCTTGTTGGGGGTGATTTTAATGTGGCTTTACTATTTTCTGATCACCCTCGTTACTGTGAAGGACAAGGCCCTGGGTACAGGGACTTCGTTGATATGGTTGGAGAGATGCAATTGGAGGTTTTTGACGTGACATACGTCTGGTACACTTGGAGAAACTTGAGGTCACACTCAATGTTGGATCGGTTTTTAGGTTCCATGGAACTGTTGGAGGATTTTTCATTGGATTACACCTGTCTAGTCCAAGGTTTAGATCTGATTGTATGCCAATAGCATCGGAGTTTGGGGGAGCATTGTACCTCATTCCTTTTCTGATATGAGAGTTCGTGTCTCCAGGAGAATGGGTTCAAAGATCAGGTGGCTGAAGTTTGGAGATCTGTGGAGTGCATACGGTCAACATATGTACAAATAGTCAATAAGCTTGTGGCTCTGTGCACATGGTTATATGAATTCAAGGAGTTGCATGTTGCCTACAATGCTCATAGGGATGTTGCATAGTATGAAGTTTACATACTCAATGAAATAGATGACTCTTGGGACCTTTTACTAGTAAAGCTAAAGGAGAGGGCCAACTTTCAAATGACCTTTCAGGAAGAGGATAAGAAGAAGGCGATAGAGGGGAGTCAGAGATCAAAACATAAATGTATTAAAGAAAGAGATGCCGATACTGTATTCTTCCATGTAGTGACTTTGGCAAAAGGCATAGAATGCGATTCATAGTTCAGTTGTGGATAAAAATAGATGCCAATACTAGATTCTTCCATGCAGTGGCTTCTGGCAAAAGGCATAGGAATGCGATTCATAGTTTGGTTGTGGACAGAGCTTGCATGGCAACCAAATGGGAAAGGCTTTGACCAATTACTTCTGCATTGCAATTTCTTTCACAGTGAGGGACACAGAGTGAAGATGGCAGGTAGACACATGGGCCTCATATATATCTACTCAACATGGCCACACATGACGCAATATATTGGGAAGGTGGAGGGTAAAGTGGGGATGCTAGAGTTGAATGCATATACATCTTCGGGGCTCAATGGTTTCCCAATGTTTTCCTGTCATAAATTATGGGATGTTGTGGGGGCATTGATGGGAGAGTTTGCTCAGGTTATTCCTCTTGCCTAAAAAGGAGATCTCGGATCAGATGGAAAATTTTCGCCCCATTGCTTAGTCCAATGCTTTATATCTCATGGTGGCTAAGGTTTTGTCCAATAAACTAAGAGGGGTCATTGATGATATTATCTTGTGCAATCGACCTTCATTCCATGGAGGCAGATTGTAGACAATGATGAACATGTGATTCACCACTCTAATTAGCTAAAAATAGAGCTCTATCCCGAGTAAGTAAGTGCATTTAGGTGCTTATAGCTCATCATTAGCATTCATGCACTTGTAAATAATTTGCATAAATTATCATCTTCATTCTGCATTCATATATTCACTTGTAAAACGATCTAATTTCACTCATTTTATTAATCCATACTAACTCCAAATGACATCAAACTAGCTCCACTGTGTACATAACTTCTAAGATTCATCAATGAAAAATCCAAAAAAATACCAACTTGTATGTATGTGAAATAAAACTAAACCCTAGCTTGAGATTAAAAAGATGCAAAGTCAAATATCTCTTACACTCTCCTATGAAACCATACTCAGTTTTGAATTAATATGCACTTAATTATCTATAAATCAAGACCAAGTTCGAATCGGATTTTGAGATCGAATTGTATATTCTATATATTCTTTGATTTTTGACTCATCATTTTATTTACAAAATGAACTCTTTTTGGTTGTTTCTTTTTCATTTCTTTTATTTGAGGTGTGCTGTATTAAATTCACCAAAAGTCAAAATCCCCAAAATTACAAAAACCAAAGGAAAACTCATCTTTTGTGTCATATTTAGTTTGTAAATAAGACTCTTTTATTTTATTTTTTTATTTTCTTCGTTATTAAAAATACTCAAAAATATATTAATGCGTAAATATATTTCTTATATTTTATTTAATTTTTGTTTGAAAATTTCTTTTATTATAAATCACAAAAAAATTTGTAAAACTTAAAAATCTGGTATTAAATTTTTGATTTTTGTGAAAGCGACATGTGGCCCTCTTGGAGCAGTCACGTGCATCCCCCTTGTCCTCTAATTGTGCCTCATCTGGACGCGATCCAAAATGGTTTAGGTCACCCAAATCTTCTCCCACTCCACCTCTTTCCTAGCCACATGTCGCGCCCACGTCCCTTTGATCTGGGAACGATCGGACAATCCGAAGACTGTCCCCTTCCTTCGACCTCCTCAACGGCCGACAACCGAACCACCTTCTCTCTCTCTCTCTCTTATCCCATCTCTAGTCAACAACTCTGTTCACCCTTGCCTCCTTACCTCCTTATTCCTCCGTCGATCGAACCTATGCCTAACCTCCAGTCCTTATCATAACACGAAACCCTAATGTTGGAGCCCACACAACTCCCTCAACGCCACTATTCAACGCTATCCACCATTCTACGATCGAGTCCACCATCAGCCTCCAACCATCCCTTGGTGACAGCGAAGGACGAGTGTCGAGAGCGATGATCCCTTTGAGAGACGTGATCCATGGCCTTGCCGCGTAGGTGATGCATCTTCGAGCACCAGGAGCTCACCACCTCTGTTGTCTCTGTTCGAGCACAACTATGAGAGGGCCTCCATCCACTCCAAACCATCGGCGAACCATCAAGTAACCCCTTTACCCCCTCCTCTATTCTTCCTTATTCTTCCTCAATTTTCTTTTCTTCTTCTCAGATACATTCTTTGCTACTTCTTCTTCTTACCTTGTTCACTCCATCAAATCCAAATCGCATTTGTTCATACACCCTCGTCCTCTCGACCTATCCGCTTCTAGTTCTATCTTTCACACCCCTTCATCTCCAACCTTACAAAGATTGGAGACATTGGCTCTGAATTCCCCATCTTCATCAAAGCCTCTGATGAATCTCGTATTCATCATGCTAAAATTGGTCATTTAGGCTCTGTCCCCCATCATCCACCTGTAATTATTCATTAATAGAGCATTATTAGCCATCATGCATGTGTAAATAATATCTGCATTTCATCATGCATAATTGCATTTAAAATCCCCAGTGTAAATTAGCCCAAAAAGCCGCTAAATTCTCACATTTTTAGTTAATTCATCCTAACTCCGATTGACCCAAAACCACCTCCATTGTGTAGATATTAATAACTTTATTAAATAAAAAATACAAAAAAATTATTAACCCCAATAAGTGTCAAATAATCCCAAAGTCAAATTTCACATCTGACAGACTAAAATGAGCATATCTCCTACATACAGTGTCCGATTTTGGTCTACTCACTTTTAAAGTACTCCATTTTCAAATACCTTCAAAACAAGACCAATTTCATAAATTCGGAGCTCATTTGTGAAAGTTGGGTTTTGGGCCTCTTTTGCGCATTTTAACTTTTTGCCAATTTTGACCTGAGTTTTTATGTGCATAATTAACTCTTTTAATTTTATTTCTTTTTCATTTGTGTCCTTTGATGAAAGTTTTAATAAGAAGCGTAAAGATCCAAATCCAGGTCAAAACTAAGATCAAAGAAACTGACCAAGTTCAAGTGTCCGTTGTCGATCTGTACAAAAGTTGTGTGTTTCTTACCTTTATTTTATTTTCCTATTTTCTTATCCTTTAAAAATCCAAAAAAAATTAGATTAGTGTGTAATTAATTTTCCTATATTTTATCGTATTTTTTCTATAATTTTTATCCCCTCTAAAATCATCAAAAAAATAAAAAAAACCCAAAAAGTCGGTTTTCTATACACATGGAGAGCCACCAAAAATACCACTTCTCACAGCCACAGGTGACTTTTTTTGCTCCTGGGTCCTTCATGAAAGTTGTAGATCTCGTCGAGACGAACAACTTTCATGAAGGAAATTTTTCGATCCGAGGTCTCCTGCTATTTCTTTTTCTATTTTTATTTTGAATTTTTTTTGGGGCGTCACGTGGCAGCCCCTGGGCGTGCCACATGGCACCCCACTCTTCCCTCTTTATCCAGCCACACCTGGGTCACGTGCCCAGCACGTGACCCCGGCCTCTTCTTCCTCAGTCGTTACCTTCACCCACTCCCCCGGCCGTTTCTCCTCGTTCACCCACCGCCATGCACGGCCTTCATGCCACCTCCAATCACCTCCCTCGCACGTAACCGCCACCATCCACTCTCCTATAAGAGCCCCTCGTCGTCGGCCGATAAGATCATCCGCCATTTTCTCCTGTAGAGCCGGTGACAGCGGCTCCTCCGTCCTCAGGCGCGATCCAAGGGGTGGATCTCCTCCTCCCTTTGCTGCAACTTCCAGGAAGTTGCAAGCTTCTTCGAGCCTGTCGCCAGCTCGAATCGAGGCGAGACAACAGATCCCTCGTTGAGGATCTCAACCCTCCAAGCGAATTCGTCTCCACCCTCTGTCTTGTTCATTGCAGGAACACCTCCGCTTCGCGTCTTCGCCGCCCTCGCGCCGTGTGTCGGCCGAGGGGCGGCCCACTCGCCTCCGTGCTTCGCCGCCCCGACCACCCTTCGCCTTCGCGCGGAGGCGCCGCCCACGACAAACGCCTCCGCCGCACGAACGCCGCGACTCCGCCCTTGCGCAGATCATCCACCGACCACCCGAGCGCCGCCCAAACCCCCCGCGCAGCTCCCCATCGGCGCCCCATCTCCGCCTTCACGCCGTGAGCTTCCCTCCGGCCGTCTGTTACAGACCTCCGCCCGCCTCGCGCCCACCGCCATCCACCGCGGAGGTGAGCTCCGCCCCCTCCAGCCGCCGTTGGATCGGGCCAAGGCCCTTGTTCCAACGGCTGAGAAGCCGCCCACGTGCCCCCCCGAGCCTCGGCCCTAGCCTCGAGGCTCGGGTGCCCCGAAGCTAGACCAGATCGCCACGTAGGCTCGGGCTCCCGAGCCTGAGCCCCGCACCCGAGCCTCGCACCTCCCCGTCCGAACCTCAGGCTCGGGGTTCCCGCGCCTTAGCCTCGCATCCAAGCCTCAGGCGATTGGGCAAATTGCACTCAAGCCCCTGGCACTTTCAGAATTTGCAGAAATACCCCCGCCAGGGATCACTCGGAGATAATTTTGGATATAAATCAAAGACCTGCGAAGAAGACTATTTTTTATTTTGTGAGAGAGAGTTAGCATAGGTTTAAATTTCTGCATTATTCACAGGGTCCCTCTCTCCTTGTACCCTGTCAATTTGTAATATTCAGGACTGAACTCTCTGTGGCTCGACGTAGAATTTAGGAGCACATACACTAGATTAGAATTATTTGATTGCGCTCGTAATTTTTAGGCCACACTTTTCACTAATTAAACGCACTGTAGATCGTTCAACATTAGACAAAACTTTCAATCAATTCTTCCCGCTAATAGAACTATCTGTCTAGGGCGTTTTTCATCTGTGCATATCATTTAGTGTAAATTTTAATTCCTTGTACCGCATCCCGCATGAAGAACGCGAGGATTCACTGTAAGTCCTTCTCTTAAGCATGCATCATTGATTTACGCTTGCATTGGCTTTTTCGATTCTCCCTCCTCGAGTTTTACAACTTAGGAATTGGGACTGCTCGTTAGGCGTGAATTTCTGTGCTCACATAAAACTACAGTGATAACCTTAATCTAAAACCGGGACTGCTAACTAAGGTGATTGTAAATAAATTGATATAAAATTAATCTGTGTTTGGTGGAGAGGAACCCACTCATGCTTGTAAGGACCAGAACGCACACTTAGGAAAGAGCCCAAAACCGAAGTACTTCGTTTAGACTACTTATTCTAATCAATTAGCTACTTTTCAGTGAGGGTCTCGGGTAGCCGTTTACGGTCCGACTTCCCTTAGCAGAGTAGGTGGTTTAGAGGACACCGTGGAAGGCTCCGTCCTCAAGTAACACAGGTAGCCGTTTACGGTCCGTACTTACACCTATACTGGCTGAAAGTAAGTGCAACCAGTTGTATGAACTCGGGACAGTCTTTGTGAAATATTTCGGCATCTAACAGCTCCGCTTAATTTTTAAGACTGTTTTGTCATTAAATTAAAATTGAAAAGATAAGCGGCCGAACCCTAACGTGCCTTCACCAGTGTTGAGTGGGTGAATCAACGTATTTGTTTTGTGTTTGATTTGTGTGCGTCAAAGACCTTGCAATTGCAAGCAAATCGTGGTTCGCTGATCAGTCCATTCCTCGTGACAAGATGTCGGCACAGTGGTCTTCTTTCCCGATCTCCACGACCATGTCCCGATATTCTTCTTCTCACTCTCCTCAGGGGAACCTACCATTCATGTCAAGTTCCCCTCAGCCATCATTATCTGCCCACCCATACATCCCACCCTATGACCACACTTCTTCTTGGACTAGCCATCTCTCACATTCAGAGAATCTTATGGACATAAGAGAGAGATCAGAATTGAGGATAAACAATAGAGTGACCGATATTGACAATAGAACACGATTTCCGGTCACTAGGATCTCACAGCCTCTTGAATTATCCCCTACTCAAGATAACTCCTTTGACAACCCACGAGAAAATCGAAGTCAAGGAAATACAACTCATGACCAGACCATAATGTTTATGAACAATCAACACTCTACTCGAGGTTACATGCCAGAATCAAGACACATAGAGAATGATTATTCAATCACTAGTCATGAGATTTTTGAGGATGAGATTGCTCGGATTAATTATAGAGCAGTCACTTTAACTATGAGAATATATGATCTCATCCAGTCAATGCAAAATTCAGAAGAAGTGAGGCCACCACCATGCGAACCACTGGATCATCACAATCAGACAGAACCACTGACCTCTGACCCCCCCCCACTGACCAAATTACTGAAAATCACAAAAAAATGAAAAATTCGAAAATTCAAAAATATTGGACAATTCTGAAATGGAAGCATTTTGCAAGAGTCTGATCTTAGAGCTTCCATTAATCAAAGCCATAGAATATATGCCCGATCTTAAGAGATTTGTGAAGAGTCGACTGAACCCCAAAAAGACGGGCAAGAAACGATCAAGAACCGAATACCATGTCATATCTATGGCTAGTTCTTTGGTGATGAATCATAAACTCAAAAGCCGCAAAGTCAAGCGGTTGACTCGGGTCACATGTGAAATTGAGGATTCTATATTCACTCATGTTCGGTTAGACGACGACTCTACATTAAACATCCTCCCGAAGTCCGTCTTTAATCAACTTAAATTCGGACAAATCAAAAAGACTAGGGTGATCGTTCAATTACCCGATCGATCTACCAAAAGACCGCGGGGGATCATTTCTGTCGTCGTAAATTTCCGAGGTAAAGAACATAAGGTGGACTTTATTGTCCTTGACATTGAGCACCCCGGAAGGATGTCTGAGTCTCCTATTATTTTAGGAAAGCCGTTCTTAGCCTCCGCTAAGGCGATCGTCGATTGCGAGACTCAGGAAATCAAGTTCCCGAACTCGGACTACAATGAACACGACCCCAATGACACATCCTGCTCTGAGGAAAACCAACTAGAAACCAACAGTTATGATCAGGAGATAAATATTTCACAGACATCTCTACATGACACACTGATACAAACCCTAGGAGAGTCGCCTAAGGGATTAACTGTTGGACAAACTTCGGATTCTCACCACCTTATTACTGCTCGTAGGAAAAAGCAAGATTTTGGAGCTTATGAAGAATTGGACCATATTATTGAGGACCGTCACGATTATCTGAGTGGACCAATCTTCGAGTCGGCAGTAATTCATGAGATACTTGAACCATATAAGGAATCGACTCCGGAAACATCTAATGTCACCAAAATTCATGATCATTCGGAAGTGACATCAACACCCCCAGCCATAAACCACAAAATCCGCAGGAACAATCTCCCTCGACCGAAGCAGTGCATGACCCTTCAAGAATTGGTCGACTTTTATGGGGATTCATCTGATGAGGAACTCACAAATGCCACATCGGTTACTCAAGACAGGGAGATGAAGACTGTCCAACTTCCTTCCAATACTTTCCAAGGAAACAAATCGACCAAGAAAGTCACCTTTGACCTTAGACATCAGGTGATTTCTGACGAGTCCTCGTCCGATCATGATGTAGTTCATCAGATAAGTGCAATAGGTACAGCTCTGATCCAAGGGCACTTACCTCTGATCGACAAAAGCTGGAGATCCTCTGCAGACGACTACTATTCTCCTGAGGACGACTCCGACGATGGCTGGTCTTCTTCTTCGGCCCCCTCTTCATCACACTCATCATCTCCATACTATCTCCCTCCACACTCCCGCAAGAAGGTCCGTCGCAAACCTCCTTGATCTTGTACATCTGCAAATCTACCCGGTTCCCCATCTGTATTTATCCGATTATACTAAGGCTGACCTGAGCCTAAGTATAGGGGGACCGCTACCATTGTTTATACTTCACTTCTCTTCTTTTGTTTTTAATCCTTCTGTATTTAGTACGAGCTATGTCAACATTTCACTTTGTGCCATGGGGACATAGCACAAGCTAAGTATAGGGGGTGTATTTGTATATATTTTATCTACTTTATCCATAGCCTGTACTTTAATCGTTTTTATCTAACATCGGGGATGGGTACAAGTAGTGTGTATAATACCTGTTTAAAAAAAAACAACAAAACAAAACAAAAAAAACAAAAAAAAACCTTTTGCAAAAAAAAAAATCCTTTTTGCATCAAAAAAAACTCATGGTCTTGCATTTCATCAAGCATTTCATGCATCCCTTGGTCGATATATTCCTGACACATTCACTATCACTCAAGGCGTGAGGATTTTTGAGGACACTTGATTTCTGAGATCTTGAGATTCTATGTTAGCCTGCCTTAGTCATTAAGGTTTTGAACTTAATAATCCACACTTCCCTAGTTTGAAAGATTTGAGCGCTATATTGCACTCTTCATCTCTACCTTCAAAAAGAATATGATCAGCACAATCACTCCCACAACTGCATGATTGATGAGATGAGTTGAGATATCACTTGAGGAACTAGGACTAGAGATTTGAGTCTAGATCCGATCTGATGATATTCGAGGATGGGATAAAGTTAATGAAGGCTTCAGAAAACCTGAGTGTCAGCAAAACATTAGCCAGTATGTGAACAAGATTCATATGCTATCTTTTTGATATTGACCTAAGTGCCAGGATGTGATGAAACTTAAGGAAAATTGTTGATCAGTGTGCGCCAACTTTTGGTAAAAGCAGTGGAGCTAGCCAACAAAAGGAAAGAAAAAAAGAAATGTCAGAGAAAAGCTCTATCATCCAAAGTCAAATTCCAAATGAGCTTCCACCAATGGCGAGCGCTCCCAAACATTTCAAAGTGTCCACTTGGACCAAGCGCTAATTAGGACCAAGGAGTCGGGCTGACACCATAAAAGGGCTCTGCATCGTAAGCGATACAAGTCTGGGTGTCGAAGGTATCTTAGATACTCAAAAGAGACACACCCCGGTGTACTCCCAGAAAAACAAGTGCAGACGACTCCAAATTCTCTTGACGGACACACTGATCAACAAAACAAAAATATACTTGTGTTGAGTAATAAGGCACTCGAGAGGCACCTTGTTCCAATGTAAGGGAGAGAAAATTAGACACAATCCTATGCCCTCCATCAACTGGCCGTCCATATACACTTTCAAGTCTGACAAACTAATGAGACGGTTGACTGAAGCAAGAATAGACTTATTCTCTAGTGTTGAGGATTAGGTCTAGAGGAGGATCTTTGGAACTGGAACTTTGAGTGATGCCCCGACTCTACTCTCATTAAATGCAGTACACTTAAAATCATATCCTTATATTATATGTACAAACAGAGAGTCTGAAAATTAGAGAAGTTGGATTCCTTTTGATTAAAGCTTGGGTGAGCTCAGAATTTTAGGATCACTCAAATTAAGGGTCTTCTCTGAATTAAGCCTTGAAAATTCACATACACAGTCAGGGATGTATTCAACTAAGTCATTCATTCATGCTCGGGGACGAGCATGGTCTAAGTATAGGGGTATGATGAATCTCGTATTCATCATGCTAAAATTGGTCATTTAGGCTCTGTCCCCCATCATCCACCTGTAATTATTCATTAATAGAGCATTATTAGCCATCATGCATGTGTAAATAGTATCTGCATTTCATCATGCATAATTGCATTTAAAATCCCCAGTGTAAATTAGCCCAAAAAGCCGCTAAATTCTCACATTTTTAGTTAATTCATCCTAACTCCGATTGACCCAAAACCACCTCCATTGTGTAGATATTACTAACTTTATTAAATAAAAAATACAAAAAAATTATGAACCCCAATAAGTGTCAAATAATCCCAAAGTCAAATTTCACATCTGACAGACTAAAATGAGCATATCTCCTACATACAGTGTCCGATTTTGGTCTACTTACTTTTAAAGTACTCCATTTTCAAATACCTTCAAAACAAGACCAATTTCATAAAATTCGGAGCTCATTTGTGAAAGTTGGGTTTTGGGCCTCTTTTGCGCATTTTAACTTTTTGCCAATTTTGACCTGAGTTTTTATGTGCATAATTAACTCTTTTAATTTTATTTCTTTTTCATTTGTGTCCTTTGATGAAAGTTTTAATAAGAAGCGTAAAGATCCAAATCCAGATCAAAACTAAGATCAAAGAAACTGACCAAGTTCAAGTGTCCGTTGTCGGTCTGTACAAAAGTTGTGTGTTTCTTACCTTTATTTTATTTTCCTATTTTCTTATCCTTTAAAAATCCAAAAAAATTAGATTAGTGTGTAATTAATTTTCCTATATTTTATCGTATTTTTTCTATAATTTTTATCCTCTCTAAAATCATCAAAAAAATAAAAGAACCCAAAAAGTCGGTTTTCTATACACATGGAGAACCACCAAAAATACCACTTCTCACAGGTGACTTTTTTTGCTCCCGGGTCCTTCATGAAAGTTGTAGATCTCGTCGAGACGAACAACTTTCATGAAGGAAATTTTTCGATCCGAGGTCTCCTGCTATTTCTTTTTCTATTTTTATTTTGAAATTTTTTTGGGGCGCCACGTGGCAGCCCCTGGGCGTGCCACATGGCACCCCACTCTTCCCTCTTTATCCAGCCACACCTGGGTCACGTGCCCAGCACGTGACCCCGCCCTCTTCTTCCTCAGCCGTTACCTTCACCCACTCCCCCGACCGTTTCTCCTCGTTCACCCACCGCCATGCACGGCCTTCATGCCACCTCCAACCACCTCCCTCGCACGTAACCGCCGCCATCCACTCTCCTATAAGAGCCCCTCGTCGTCGGCCGATAAGATCATCCGCCATCTCCAGGGTATTCCTCGGCACCTTGGTGACAGCAAGGCTGACCCAAACCCCGACGTGATCCAGCACCTCTTCCTGTGCTGCCTCGAGCTTACAGCTCTTCTCAGGTGAACCTCGCCCTCCAGTCGCCGTTCGCCAAGCTCCTCCTCCACGTCCAACGCCGGCCTTGCACAGGCCGGGTCCCTCTCCCATCGCTGCCCCCCCTTTTTCTTTCTCTTTTCTAACTTGCAGGTACTCAGCAAAGCGGCTCCGCCCGCGACTTCACCTCCTCCGCCCCAACTCCTTCGTCAGCCCCGCCTCGCCGCTCCGCCCCGCGCCTCGACGTTCCTTCGCCCACGACCACCGCCTTGCGGCCCCGCCTCCTCCGCCGCAAGGCTCCACTCGCCGCCTTCACCTCCCCGCGCTGCACCCCGCGCCGTGTGTCGGCCGAGGAGCAACGTCGTCGCCACATCCGCCGCGCCGCTTCCGCCCTACACCGCCGCCGTTGGATCAGGGCACAAGCCCTTGATCCAACGGTCCAGGATCAGACACGTCCCCCCCCCCCCCCTCCCGAGCCTCGGCCCCAGCCGCGAGGCTCGGGTCCACCGAAGCGTCGTCAGGTCACCGCGTGGAGGCTGGGATCATCCGAGCCTCCCGCCTCCCCAACCGAGTCCTCTGGTCCGGGCGCCGAACCTCGGGCCCGAACCTCAGGCTCGGCCATTCCGAGCCTCCAGTCGCCGCCGAACCTAAGCTTCGTCCCCGAGCCTACGCACGCACGTGCGGCGCACGTGCTTTTGGGGTAAATTGCAGCCATACCCCTGGAACTTTATTTTAATTACAATTTAGTCTCTGGAATTTCAATTTAGCATATCTTTGTCATACGGACTCCGATTTTAGCATATAATATGTCGTTTCGAAGCTAACTCCGTGCTCTACAACATAGTATAATTTGTGGACTGATTCGAGGCTGATTATTGATAATTATTATTTGAGGATCTCTATTGGCTTATGCATGCTTATTTTGACATATTTGTGACATATCTCCCTTGGAAAACTTAACGATTTATTTTTGCAGGGATTTCATTTATGCAATGATGAAATTGATCTCAGATTTGAGGACTTAATTTTTACAGGGGTTAAATCAAGGAGTTTTATAGGTTTATTGACTTGTGGACTGCAATCATTTCTTGAGAATATAATTTGAAGAATTTTGGAGATAAAATCATTGCAGGATTAATCTGATAGCCTATACTTGCATCAGGGATTAATTTGATACATCTCACTGGATGTGATATTATTCGATCTATGATTTCATTTCGCGGTTATTGAGTAATTTTAATTGGATTAAACATCACTAAATCGCAGATCCAGTGCTTCATTTTCTCTGTCTATTTCCTCGCATTTGCATTACATTGTATTATATTTTCCCAACACAAAAATTAATCGAGCATAAATTTAATTATTTAATTTGATTTAAAAACCACGTAACTAAAAATCTCCGTTCCCTGTGTTCGACCTTGGTAAACTTACCAAGTAAAAATATTCCACAACATTCAAAGCTTGTGGTATTTTGACGACCGAAATCCGCTTCCTATACTACAATTCACGATTATTAAAGAGGCGGATTTCACGTTCATCAGCCTCTGTTTACGCCCTTTTATCTCTTATTCTCTGCATTTAGTGACAAGGTTGAGGAAAAACCTTTAAGTCCCATACAACTTGCAGGTCTATACGCAACAACATAGCTTTGGACCTCCTTTGACCATTATCGGATCACCAGAGCTCCTTCTTTGAGCATCGATTGGTTGAACTTCACCGAGTTCAAGTATTGCAACCATTGGACTCTTGAAGAAGGGAGGGGGTCGGCGTGCATATATCATCCGATTCCCCCCTCCCTTGATCACTACTGTTAGATCCAAAGCCCTTCGTCGAGCTATAGCCTTGGGTACTCGATAGCAGAGGCTCAGTTCGGATCTACAAAGAACGCACATGATTGGGTCACGTATTTGGAGGTATTGCATAAGCTTCCCTCAAATATTTAGATATTGCAACAAGGACTCTGCCTTCAAGCCATCTATAGAGCACATGTACCCCTGGAGCATTTGCACCTATACGTGAACTGATTTTTATAATTACACAAAGGTCCTTGTGCTGGCTCTTCTTAATTTATGTTGTTTGTCTAATTTGCAATAAACCACTTAAATGGTCTATTAGAAGTGTAGTGTGCTGATGCAATATTTCCAGAATTGACAATGCGAAGCATATTGAAGAAAATTACAGATTTGGGGATTTGTCAAAATTATGATTTCTCATCTCCAATTAGTTATTTTAATTAGTTGCTTTTTTTATTTAAATAAATTGAGACTGTAATCTCAACGCTTTTGGTAGATAAAATTAGTTAAGAGTCTATTAGATTCGGTTAGGTTAATTATGATTTTATTTTGAATTTGATTCACTTTCTATTTTGTAATCCCACCCCTCTTATATAAAGGGGGTGATTGTCTATTGTAAGAGACAACTCATTTCAAATGATATGAAAATTGAGTTTATCTCCAACTCTCTCTATCTCTCTAAGTGCGATCTTCGTGATTCATCTCCAAAACCTCGCGCATCCATTGTTCCTACGATTGGATTTTTCTGTCTGCATCATTTGGTATCGGAGCATGGCAACCTTCTACGATTCGACGATTTGATTGCGTATTGGTGACTTTAATACGATTTGAGCTGTCTCGGTTACAGTTCGCGTTCTCGATAATGGAAATTCAAGAATCGTCTCCTATCGAGTTTCAAAGTGCAAGCATGGTTGGACACCATAATCGATGAAGATTCATCTGTCAACGACAAAAATTAGAGCGTGGCATCAGTTGTTCAACCTGATTTCGACCTAGAAAACGAAGATTCTACGAAGGAAGAATTGGAAATCGTAGATCTGCTTGCGGTTGATGTTGCTGTCCAGGTATAAGAACATGTAGAAAATCATGACGAAACATGTCCAATATTCGACGAGAGCCTTGTGGGTGAAGAATACAACGCCCTCGATCTGCTATCATCCAAGGATGATGTCTATGAGGCTGCAGATCTGCCCATGGTCGAAGTCGTGACTCTAATTCCGGCACCTCAACCTCTATCACCCGCGCCCCCGCTACCCTCCTATCCAACAACCGACCAACCACTTCTCGACCTTTCCCCGTAGCTATTGCTCGCATCCTCGACCCCAGTAGCCGCCGCCAGCCACCACCATTGGGTTCCAGCACCCTGGCGAGACCCAAACAGAGCTCCAAGGGGAAGGGGTGCACTGTGAGTCCCATCGACCCCCTTTGTGGCAGAATCCAATGCTGACTTCTCCACCGCAACACACGATGGTGAACCTACGACCGCTGCCTTCACCTTCCTCATATGCGAGGCTACTATGAAGCTCGTCGAAGACATAGCAGCCAGTCGTGTTGCTTTCGTGGCAACTGCAGTTGTCGCTCTCGACCCCAGCTGCATCGATTTTGCCACCATCGCTGCTTATGGCCTCCCGATCCAGCCCGCCGCCACTGCCGCTTTATTGCTGGATGAAAAACCCTAGCATGGGGTTCCTCTTCAAGAGGAATCGAATCCCACAGGAATATGGATTGGGATGTGATTTAGGAATTTTGCAAAAAGTTACCTCCACCTAAAACTTCTTTTCTAAAGATTAAAGTGAGAGGTAACTTAAGAAGAGATATTTTAAGTGAAGGGGTAAAACATTTACAGTCATATCCCTTAGTGGAAAGAAATTATGAACGTAATATTGAAAAGGAGCAAAATTGGGGATATCTGCTCAACCATTCCAGAAGAATGAATTTTGAGGGGAAGAGGAAAGAAAGAGATCTGCAGGGTACCCTCTTACCAGAACCAGATCTCACAACTCAACTCCTCATTCTAGGGCTAACTGACTAGAATCCGGAGTGTACCGGAGAATGTACGAGTTCCATTCAATGGCGGTAGTGGTGGAGCTTACTTAAATGAAAGGGAAAAGAAGTGAGTGATAACCTCTTCTAGTTCGAAGTTGGGAATGCGAAGGGCGCATACAAGTCTGACTGACTTTGTGCCCTACTAGTACTTCACTTTCTTTACACGGCAAGGGAGCACTATTATATATTCGCTTGGACCGAAGGTTGTGGAGATTACTAGTGAAGAAGAATTCTCTACCGAGGGATCGAAGACCGAACAATTCGTTCGGTGACAAATTTTTCAAGCGGAGGAGAATTGATGCAATATTTCCCAATTTGACATAGCAAAGCAGATTGAAGAAAATTACAGATTTGAGGATTTGTCGAAAATTAGGCTTCTCATCTTTAATTAGTTATTCTAATTAATTGCTTATTTTATTTAAATAAATTGAGATTGTAATCTCAACGCTTTCGGTAGATAAAATTAGTTGAGTCAATTAGAATCGGTTAGGGTCAATTATGATTTTATTTTAAATCCGATTCACTTTCTATTTTTGTAATCCTGCCCTTCCTATATAATGGGGATAATAGTCTACTGTAAGGGACAATTCAGTTCAAATGATATGAAAATTGAGTTTATCTCCATCTCTCTATCTCTCTTTAAGCGCGATCTTCGCGATTCATCTCTAAAACCTCGTGTATCCGGCACGTTCTCCTCTTTCTTCCTCTCCTCTCCAAATTTCGTCCACCGAACATTTTTTTTTCACTATTGAATTTTTTCCTTCTGCATCATATACCCACCACTCTAAAGATCATGGTTCAAATCCCTCCTTGTGGGGGTTGTGTTAGGTAGTTGACAACCAACATAAAAGTAGTCGAATCTTTCAACATGATTTTCAACAAAAATCCTTGTAGCCGACCCTACTTATAGTGGGAGAAGGCTTTGCCTTTTATCTAATTTGCAATAAGAACCCTAACTTTAGGCAATCATTCGAAGCATCATGTGGCATCATTTTTCATTTTTAAAAATACATGATGAACCTTGATTAGTGATTTACGTAACGAAACCTGAAAGGTATTTTTATGAGTCGTGATTGGTTCAATATAATTCTGTTGGTGGAAGTTATTGTATTTTTCCCATTTGAGGTTGATTAATTGATAATAAATTAGTCTTTGTTCTAAAAATTCTTGAAAATTTTACATAATGTAGAGTTGATTTAGTTCTGTCGTGTTTCTAAAAATCATTGCATATGCACACATATTGTTCTTGGAATTAATGATTTTATGATTGGGATAATTGATTCTTAATTAAATCCTCATTTAATATTTTTATGAAATTAAAGTTGTTTTGGATTCTTATCATTTAGATATATCTAGAATAATTTTAGCTTTTGAAAAATATTGAATGTTGGTATTTATTAAAATTCAATTAGTTTAAATTGCTTTTTTTGCATTGATTAATTCACAAAAAAATATTTTGCATCAAAAATATCCAAAAAAAATTATAATGATCTCATTTTTCTTACATTCACATCCGTGCCAAGTTTCACAATTTTTGAACTTAATTTGATTGAATTTTTACCGAATTAATCATGAACTTGGTCTCATTTGCATATTTATACTTTTTTTTTCTTTTTTCACAGCCTTCTCCCACTATAAGTAGGGTTAGCTACATGGATTCTTGCTCAAATCCATGTTGAAAGATTCCACTATTTTTTACTCTAGTTGTCAAATACCTAACACATCCTCCACAAAGGAGGGATTTGAATCCTGACCTTTTGGACGGTAGACACATTGCACTACCCCCACAAAGGGAGGTTTATTTTTTGTTGCATAAAAAAATAAAAAGTTCTTGAAAATCTTGTGTACAAATTATCTGAAATTGATCATGGGTTGCCTCCTTGCTCAAGTAAAATAAATAAATTGACCACTATCATTCATTGATTGATTTTTGTGTATGGCTTTTGGATTACACATTTATCACCTGCTACAATCGATATATTCATATAACCAAGAGTGTTCAGATAGTTTAGCAATAACAATCGAGATGGCGGCAGACTAGAAGAGACGACAAATCAATAGAGTGCTTTGGAATGTGGATTTCTCCAAAGCATATGACTGTATGGAATGCATGGAAGGCCGTATCGATATCGATATCGTTTCGGTCCGTCCGAAAATGGATATATCAGGATATATTGGCGATATATCGACGATATCAGTGGAAATGTCAAAATGGCGCAAAAAAGTCATTTTTTTGGCATTTTTTCAGAAATTAAGGTCATCTAAGATATTAAAACAACAAATAACGTACAAATACACCCTTATATCACGCATATCGATCCATTTATAGACCATATATCGCACATATCGTATCGCACATATCGGTCATATCGAACATATCGATATTAATATTGATTCTTGAGTTATAAATATTGGAAATGGATTTCACTCAAGTTCTTATAACATGAAATACTACAAATATACACCTAGAAAATACATATAGATCATTTAGGAGGACTATGATCCTTATAGTGCACATATCGGTCATATCGAACATATCGCTGATATTGTTAGTTGTTGACATACTATATATATTGAAAATGGAGTTCATCCAAGTAATTTGATCATTAAATAATTTACAAATGTACTCTTACTCTCTTAGATAACACATATCGATCATCTATGAACCTTATATCGTATATATCGATACGGTTGTACTATTACTTGTTGACCTATATATATATATTGAAAATGGAGTTTATCCAAGTTCTTAGATCACTAAATAACTTACAAATATACTCTTAGATCACACATATCGATCATCTGTAAAGTTTATTTTGCATATATCGATCATTTCGAACATATCGATATTAATGTTGATTCGTGACTTATAGATTTTTTGAAGAATTGACTTTATAGATATTGGAAATGGATTTTATTCAAGTTTTACCACATGAAATAACTTGTAAATATACACCAAGTTGAAGAACCATTGTATGCACCCTCCTGTCGCACCATACCCTACCAGTACGGGTATATAAATCATAGATTGTTTTAATACTAGGTGTAGCTAGATAGGTAGTGGAATCAAGCTTGCATGAATAATAACATTCATATATAGGGATATCGACGAAATATCGACGATATCGGTCGATATATTGTATTTTTTGTACTGAATCCATTCATTTTTTACCGATATGGGCCGATACGGCGATATATCGACGATATATCGCCAATATCCCTGTAAAAGGATATACACTCCGATTTCGATACCCCCAACCTCTCGATACCGATATATCGGCGATCACCGATACGGCCTTCCATGATGGAATGGCACTATTTTTGGTCAGCTTTGGCTAGAAGAGGCTTCCCAGTCCTGTGGATCTCATAGAGGAAAAGATGTATTGCATTGATGTCATATGCAGTACTGGTAAATGAGCATCCAGAAGGGGGTGTAGCATGTTGGTGTTTGCTAGAGTTGCCTTGTATCACCTTTACTCTTCATCTTGGCCACATACGTTCTTGTTTGCATGATGAAGCACCTTCAATATGCAAACAACGTAATCTTCTTCATTCAAGGGGATAGGGAGGAGGTGATGGGAATAACTTCCAGTGTCCTGTGGATCTCATAGAGGAAAAGATGTATTGCTGATGCAGCGTGACCCCAAATTATAGGGGCACATTTATTTAATTAATTATTAGTCAATTTTATTTACGTTTTTAGCGGTCGTAATGGGCTAATTAAATAATTGAGATCGCCTGTGATCTCAACGTTTATTTCGTAGATTTTAATTGCAATTTTGGTCAATTAATTAAATTAGAGTCTAATTAGAGTAATTAGGGGTCAATTGAAAGTTGTTAGAGTCCAATTAGGATAAAGTTAGTTGTCAATTTTGATTTGTTTACTATTTTTGTAAACCCATCTCTCCTATATAAAGAGAGGGTAACCCATTGTTTTATACAGTCAAGTATTGATAATCAATTGAGATTTTTATCTCTCTCCTCTCTATTTTCTCTTCTTCCTCCACGCGATCTCCGCGGTTCTTCTTCTTCAATCCCTCGTTACCGACGAGTTTTTCTTCTTCTCAACCCCTCCAATTTCTCTCCTCAACCTCTCTCTTTCTTCCACCAAAATCCACCAAAAAAATTGTTATTTTCCAACGTCGACGCCAAAACCTATTTGCATCAATTGGTATCAGAGCATGGCCTTTAGGTCGTTCTCACGACCTAACGATCCATCCCGGCGCTCGCAACGGCATCATCGTTCGTCCGAACAAACACGACGAGCCATCTCCACCATCGACGCCTCCTTCAAGGAAACGGAGCACATGATACATGATTTGCAAACCAACTTCAACTCGCTGTTTCGAGATCTCATGGCCAACTTTGAGGCCTTCCGCAACGCCCAATCGAGGCCTCCACCCGTCGAAGCCGCTGCCACGAGTTTTGATGAGGAAAACCTCGCCGTCAACGACGAAACGACCGCTGTCCAGGCCGTTTTAGCAGAAAAAACAAAAAAAACACAGTGGTTGTCCCGGAGGTTCCAGGTCAAGCCCCATCACCGCTGGCCTCCCGATGGCTGTCCCGATCCCTCCAGCGGTTTCCCAAACTATCCAGCCCCTCGCCGCACCGACGGCGGTCCTCCCCGCCACCCCGTGCCCCTATGGCCCACTGCCACCACTCCCAAACCGTCCCTCCGAACTCCCCCGCCATACTCTTTTTCTCCCCCGCACCCTTTCTCCCCCACGACCCTGCAACCGACCCCGCGCTTCCCCTCCCTTTCTCCTCCCAGCCCCCTACCAGCACCGCCCCCTTCCCCCCGTCACGATGGTGCGCCGCCAACCATCACGGCTCCCCGATCCCCATCGCCCCACCCCCGCACACCAGGCCCCGCCCTTCCGCCTCCCCTACTCCGGCCGCTCCCGCGACCTCTTCGGTTCCCCGCGTCACCGCTTGCCCTGGCCGCGACCCCCTTCAGCACCCCGCAACGCCGCACCAACCCTCGCGGAGCCACCCTCTCGATCCGTGCGTGATGCGCCTGACGCTCTGGCAAGCCCTAAGCAAAGGGCCGAAGGTTACGGAATACCAAACCCAGGGATTGTGGGGATAGAGATTAAGTGGGAAAATTGCAAAGAAAAATCCCCTGAACCCCCTAATTGCAGCAAGGCCAAAAGTGATCAAATATTAAGGAACATTGAAGGGGTACGAAAATTGCAGGGACACCCTCCAATTAGAAAGAACTACAAACGTAACCTTGAAAAGGATCTAATTGAAGGCATTTGAAGCTACAATTCAAGGATGAATTCTCCAGCACGCACCTACATCAAGCAATTCGTCGGGAGAAGAATTTTTAAAGCGGAGGAGAGTTGATGCAGCGTGACCCCAAATTATAGGGGCACATTTATTTAATTAATTATTAGTCAATTTTATTTACGTTTTTAGCGGTCGTAATGGGCTAATTAAATAATTGAGATCGCCTGTGATCTCAACGTTTATTTCGTAGATTTTAATTGCAATTTTGGTCAATTAATTAAATTAGAGTCTAATTAGAGTAATTAGGGGTCAATTGAAAGTTGTTAGAGTCCAATTAGGATAAAGTTAGTTGTCAATTTTGATTTGTTTACTATTTTTGTAAACCCATCTCTCCTATATAAAGAGAGGGTAACCCATTGTTTTATACAGTCAAGTATTGATAATCAATTGAGATTTTTATCTCTCTCCTCTCTATTTTCTCTTCTTCCTCCACGCGATCTCCGCGGTTCTTCTTCTTCAATCCCTCGTTACCGACGAGTTTTTCTTCTTCTCAACCCCTCCAATTTCTCTCCTCAACCTCTCTCTTTCTTCCACCAAAATCCACCAAAAAAATTGTTATTTTCCAACGTCGACGCCAAAACCTATTTGCATCAATTGCATTGATGTCATATGCAGTACTGGTAAATGAGCATCCAGAAGGGGGTGTAGCATGTTGGTGTTTGCTAGAGTTGCCTTGTATCACCTTTACTCTTCATCTTGGCCACATACGTTCTTGTTTGCATGATGAAGCACCTTCAATATGCAAACAACGTAATCTTCTTCATTCAAGGGGATAGGGAGGAGGTGATGGGAATAACTTCCAGTGTCATAAGTTAGTGAACCGATCCGAGACCAGCGCCTGATCCCGACTCTTGGGAGGTATCCAGCTACCGTTCTCCCAACAGTCTCTGAGTGACACATCGGTGTTAACAGCCAGCATGTAAAGGCGCAGAGCCCTGACCAGTCCAATAATTTTTTCAAAATCAGAAACGACAACCATCACCAAGAATAGGCCTAAAACGGGACTTTGACCATCTTGCGGGGGGGGGGGGGGTGTTCTTTGTAGGTTTGACCAAAATGGACTTTCAGTCCCCTTTGTTATAGTTATGTATGTTACTATTTGTATGATTTGTTGGTTTCGTCTTTCTTCCCCAAAACTGGCGCCTACACCTTGACCATCTTGAGGGTTATGCCATGCCTAATATACAGGAAACCATATTGACCTCTCACATTTTGAATTTCGGGTAGAAGAATAGGTTTGAGAGAATTAATTTCAATAAAGTGAGTAGTCTGTCTCAGGACAACTGCCATTCTTTCAACTACCTCTCTCCACTGCTGGATTCCTATCCACATACCTGGTGCAAATATTTACCAGTTGAAATCCCAAGTAAGTTGAACGGATAAACCCAGGAACCCTATAAAAGGTACAAGTCTCGCCTCTTTCAGTTCCATGTGCTATGGTATGAAATGGACTCGAGATGATTAACCACGAAGCCAAAGAAATATCAATTGCATATTGAGCTCTTCCCTCAGTCTAACCACCCTGAATGAAAAAGACGGTAAAGTAGCAAGAGGCATCAATGAAATCTAACATAGAGTTAATAGAGTGAAAACACAAGGTATATCTGGCAAGCTGTCTCTTGCCTTTGTTTGTCAGCACTTGTTTAGTTTTTATAAACTCAGTCAAGCAAAATGACTTTTGAATTGACTGTATTTTTTGACAGGACTGCCAATTGAAGAAATGACAATGAAGTAAATGCTGGAGACTTTGATCCAATTGCCCATCATAACCACTTTTGCCCCTGGGTAAATGGAGACGTTGCTGCTGCTGGCACAGCCAGCAGCAGCAGTTCCAGTTCGAGCACTCCTATTGCAGCTCATTGCGGGTGGCAGCTGACTTTGGATGCATTGGATGCATATCAATCCCTAGGCGGCTTCCCAATCAGACAGCTGAATCAGTATCTGCAGCTTCACTTTATAAGGTATGCATTTTTGGATGCGTTGGTATTAGTGAGTTTTATGAAAAAAAAATTTTTAGGTCCCCAAGCTCCACTTATTGCAAACTAACTTCTTCCCTCTCTTCAGCCTCTCCCCTTCCCTCATGTTATTGAATTCAGGTGGTCATCTCCACTAGGCTTACAATTCCTTTTTATTAATATCATTTTTATCTTTTTATCATTCTCATCGGGACCCGTCAGATGCATGGTTGCTGAAGGGTCATCCATAGGAACTGGATGGCCATGGTGGGCGAAAGCACTTTGATGTTGAAAGTTGCGGGCGTGCTATCATTTTCTATCTATTTATTTGGGAGTGGGGGGTAGTCCTTTAGAAATGGATTTTATTGTAAATTTGGACAAAAATTTGTTTGATCATTGATATTCTTATTGGAGGGCATCACGGATCTATAAGTTATGTTTATTTCCTGGCTTCAAAAAATTACTGCTTGTTGAAGCAAGAGCTGGACTTTAAAAGGAATGGTGCAAAAACAATTAGAAAGTAGACGTCTAACATGTGTTTGTTCTGTAAATCTAATCTTTAATATTGTTTCAGGACAAGTACGTTAGTCATAGCCAGAAACTCTTGGCACGGAGCTCTGCAAGCAAAAATCATGGACGCCGTTGAACCATGATCTAGCGTATCGATGCAAACTGCAACTCCTGTGGTATCTTGTTCCGCTCAATTTTTTTTTGTATTTGAAGTGGGGCCACCATGCCATGTTCTACTTTTTGCGAAAGTAGTCTCATTATTCAATTCTTCTGCTCAGTTTTTGTTTATTCTTCTGTTGGCAATGCAATCAGGATTAACACTTGGCTTCTGAAGCTCAATGTTGTTGCTGGCATTGGCATGCGACCCTAACGAAAATCATTTACTTTTGGAATAAGTATTGTATCTTTTCTCCCAAAATATGGAAGAAAAAATATGGCATGTTATTGATTGTTCCAAAGTTTGGGATGGCCTCAAGCACGCTTGACCTTGTGGATTCAGTCCTCGGGTGGTCAGGGTGCCAAGTGTGTGTGGCAGCCAGTGTTAGTGTATTGTTGAACATTCATTAGGAAGAGATGTAATATATAAATACTCATTATAACAGGCTTTCTGTCTGAATCCTTCCTATTGTTTTGACTCAAAGAATCTTAAGTATTTCCCTTTACCTTGTTTGATTCTGCCGTCCACTTTATGGCATGCCGTGCTTGTGCTGGGTTCTCTAGTAGATGGTCTTGTTGGATAACCATGGTATAACTACATGTTCAGCAAGGGGAAGCTTTTGCAGCAAGTCAAGTGTTTCCGATTGTTGATGTTCCATGGAACATGGCTCGATTTTTGTTATGACCAACTTAATCTGACTTGCGGGAAGATGCTGCAGATGCCAACCCGAAGAAGGTTTCTTTTAGCAAGTCTTTTTTTCGATTCATGATGATTTTCACTCGTCTTATGGGGAACTATCGCAACATGTGCTGTTGTAGAAATTTGTATTGATCATCCTATTTGCAGTAGCTTTCTCTTCTAATGACCATGCTATCTTCAGCTTTGCTAATATTTGGTGCCAGCCATGAAGAAGGAAATAACGCATTTGGACCTGTAGGCTATCCCATGAACCCCTTTTGGGGAATCATTGCTTGATCAGTGTCATTTGTGTCTTCTGGATGAGCACCCAATCCTATGTAAGTTACCAGGTAAATGCTTGATGCTCATTGATTCTTTATGCATGATAATTTACTGTCGGGAAAGAAAGGGGCATCATGGGCTACCTCAGTGTCTTCATATCTGTAGATAAAGGGATGCAGGTTTAGGACAAACCAACAAAAGATCAACAGATTAAAAAGGCCAGCTTCCGGCATGCTTAAAGAAAGAGTTGTGTAACATGGCAATAACTATCGGCATGATGGTCTAGCGATGGAGATGGAGCAACTACGAGTTGAGACTCACTGCTTGTGTTAAAGCAATCATCAGTTTATTTTTGGCACGACTAGCCAACTCATGCAGAGAAGAGAAATCAGATGGTAGCAACTTTGCATTTTTAGTCTAAAGAGATTTTTTGCGATGGCTCAAGTATCAACGGAAGTTCCTTAAAAGATCGCTTTCCAAACAAGCCACTAAAATTTAGTTATTATTCCAAAAATTGCAAGTAGAAACCAACCTAGGAATGTAATCAGTTGGACTAAATCAAATATGGAAGTTAGTGCCAATACCACCCTGTCGCACAAACCAGTCCACCCTGTTTTGGAGGGATTTTGGATAGAGAAGCTGATCCGGTCCACCATAGTTTTCATGGTGAATCAGGTTTTCTGAACTTGCCTTTCTAATCTTGAAAACAACATATGATGGTCTGACAAAATCCGTTGCCTCAAATTAAATAACGTTAGGAAATCCTAAACTTAGAACCCATGATCCTAATCCTTGAAAATGATGCAACGTTGACATCATCACTAATTAGAACAGCAAACTATACATAGAATGATAGAAAGCCATACCTCTTGAAACTAAACAAAACTTTAACCGACTCCAATTTCAAGTGGTCGGTCAAGGAGGCTCCTTTGAACTTCAATTGACATATTCAGAGGAAGCTTCGGCAGATCATCACTCGCTTTCACGATCGGACAACTTAAACAACAGTCCACCACTTAGAATTTCATGCCCAAACCTCCGCTGGGAAAAAAATCTAGGGATTTTATCACTTGTGCCCCTCCGAGATGTTGCAATATCAATTATGCCCTATCTATTTGGTAATATCAGTTGTGCCCCTCAAAACTTGCTATTTTATCACTTGTGCCCCTCGGGTTAGTGACCGTCCATGTACAGTGCAAACGGACGTTAACTTTGAGGACATGAGCGGGAATTACTTTTTTTTAAAGGTTATATGGTCATTTCTTCCTCCTCTTCCCCAATCTCTTCTTCTTCCTCCTCTTCCCATCTTCTTCCTCCTCCTCCGACCTCCTCCTCCTCCCTCTCCGCCCCGAGCTCCTCGCAGCCCCTCCCCTCCCCGGCGCCGCACCTCCTCCCCCCCGCACCTCCTCCCAGCCCACCGCCCCCTCCCCTCCCCCGGCGCCGCCCCCTCCCCTCCCCGACACCGCCCCCTGTGCCCCCTCCCCCTGGGCTGCACCCCTCCCAGCCCCGCATCTCCTCCCCTTGCCGGCGTCGCCCCCTGCTCCCCCTCTCCCTGGGCTGCACCCCCTCCCAGCCCCGCACCCCCTGCCCCGCACTGCCACCTCCCCGGCGTCGCCCCCACCCCCGCACCTTCCCCTCCGCCCAGAGCTGCTCCCTCCGCCCCGAGCACCCAACCCCCCCGCCCCTGTCCCGCAAGCCCCGCCCCCTGGGCCTCCCCTTGCCCCGCGCCGCCCCGAGCACCCAACCCCCCCCCCCCCCGCCCCTGTCCCGCAAGCCCCGCCCCCCACCCCCTCCCCCCGTCGCCCTCACCCTCCGCACCTCCCCCTCGCCCCCCTGTCGCCTCCGCCCCTCCCACCTCCCCCCACCGCCTCGCCTCCAGGTCGCCCCGCCGCCCTTGCCCCCAGGTCGCTCCGCCGCCCCCGCCGCCTATGCCTCCCTCTTGGCCCCCTTCCGCCCTCCTCCTCCGCCTGTGCTGTGGGTGGAACTGGAGTTAGGTTTTTTTGTTAAATTTTGATAAATTTTTGACAATTTGATTCATAAAAAATCATCAAAAAATTCAATAAAATTTGCCGTTTGATCCGTCATGAATGATATATCCGTGAAAATGCAAAAATTTTAGAGATTCCATGGATGTATGAAGGTGTCACTAAGAGAGAGAAATTATGAAGAAAAAGAAAGAAGAACAAATAGAGGAAGAAGATGAAGAAGAGGACTGGACAATAATACCCCTCTTAACTGCACCAAGGTTTGAAAAAACCATGGTTAAGTCAACTCATAGACGGTCAATCTGACGAAAGGGCACAACTGATGACGGAGCAAGTTTTGAGGGGCACAACTGATATTACCAAAAAGATAGGGGCATAACTGATATTGCAACATCTCGGAGGGGCACAAGTGATAAAATCCCAAAAATCTATAACACACTGTTAACAGTCTAAAATCTGATATAATTAGGATCATAATAAGATTAGGAATTCTAACAGATGAGACTCCTAATCCTAATAGTAATTGAGTTGTATTCTATTTCAAGTCTTGATGTGAATATGACTATAATGTTGTAATTATGTTATATAGAGAGGGATGGAGGCATTGCTTCCGCAACATAGCATGAAGTAATACCACGAGAGAAAAAGAGTGGGAGAGAAGAGAAAAGAGAGAGCGAAGGAAAGATGAGAGCTGTACTCGTTCTATATCTTAGTGATTTTCTTTTCATGTGGTTGTGAGAGGTGACCGACCATCATCATATATGGTTCTCTTTTTCATCACGTGCTTTTGTGGTGGTGGGTGATTGTGCATTCGCAGCCATATCCAAGGGTTCATCTAGTATCCGAGTAAAGTCCATATCATGTGGTTCATGTTCCAATAACTAGTATCAGAGCTTGGTTCGATGACACCAAGAGATACGATGTGCTGGATCAGATAGAGGTTCGATGTCAAGGAGATGATGTGACGCAACAGGTGCGTCTTCTTCAGAGGCTATGAAGAACTGATGATTACGAATGAACCACTGAGATCATGAGCATCCAAAATATGATTGAGGTGATCCAAGAGTCCATATGGGGATTTTTACACACTTCGAACGAGATGGACATTTAGATCAGGATGATTCTATTCGATTTTTCAGTTTGTGCAAGAAGGTATGATAGAAAAGTAGACGGTGAAATTTTCAGTGTGGAATGCATCATTCTCCGTTGAACACTTCAACAGGAGGAATGGATTAACCTTATGGAAACAATGAGTGAAGAATATACTCACGCAAAAAGGATTTGTAAAAGCTCTCCAGAATAAAGAAAAAAAGCCATAGAAGATGAAAGAGGAAGAGTAGAAGGATATGAGGGATCTCACAAAAAGTACAATACAATTGTTCTTAGCAGACAATACTCTTCGCGAAATTATCGCCTTGGAGGATTCATCGGAGGTTTGGATTAAGCTCAAGTGACGTTACAAGTCTAAATCTTTAACGAACTAACTATTGACGAAGAAGGAGCTCTATGTATTAAAGCTCAAAGTGCACTTAGATGTATTCAACAAGATTCAGACAGATGTGCGCACACTTGAGGAGAAGAATGCGGAAGGAGAATTTCTCTACAAGGATGAGGATAAAGCACTAATCTTGCCGAGTTCCCTCCACCTTCGTATGATCATATTGTGATGATGTTGCTTTATGGCAAGGAGACCATCTCATTAGACGAGACATATGATTCGCTACTTATGAATGAGTATTGACGGAGGACGACAGATATGGCAACGAATGATGAAGGTCATGTGCTGGAAACTGAGGGTAGACGTTCAGATCAAGGGATATAGGATTCAAAGGTCGATCCAAGTCATGAGGTCCGATCAGATGCTTCTATTGTGACAAGGAAGATCACAAAATAGTCGATTGTCCGAGACGTAAGAAGAAAGGAAATAGAAGGTTGGTGATTCTAAATCCAGCAAAGAGGATTCCAACACAGTCTATGAGAAAGACTTGCTAGCATGCTCTAGGGAGATTAAGGTAGATCTAGGATGGCTTCTGGATTCGGCGTGTTCAGATCACGTGTGCTAATCCAGGGAGCAGTTCAATGCATATCAGACAAGCAGTGATAGTACGGTCAAGATGGGAGGTGGAGAGGTTAACCACGTCAAGGGAATTGGATCAGTGCAATTTCACATGTTTGATGGAGCAGTACGAACTCTAACCGGTATCATACACATTCCTACAACCAAGAAGAATCAAATTCACTAGCAACGATTGAGACACGATAACATCGAGTCACTATTGAAGAGGGGGTTCTCATAGCGAGCAAGGGAGCAAACCCGATGATGTGTGGGATGAGGATGACGAACATGGTGTATAGGCTTGAGGGAATGGTTGTGACAGACTGAGAGATGATGGAGCTTCATTATTCCCAGGATGAGTAGTACGATGAGAAAGTGACAAGTTACCAGCATCTCTGCTGCAGAAGTGCGTAACAAGGACAAGCAAGTGCGATTCGCTTTACCAGAAGATGTGGGTACAATCTCTAGTAACGAGAGATTTGTAGTGTCGCATCAGGAGACACAATGTTAAGTTGTGCGAGCGTGCCGAAGAGGGGGCACATCGAGGGCACCCAGCAACGGGCGTGTCACCTAGAGTCGGTGAGATTCTGTTTATGAGGCTTGCAGATGACGAGGATAGCCCAGTGTAGACTCAAGACAATGAAGAGATCATGATAGAATTCAACTCAAGAGGGGGATGTTAAGATTAGGGTCATATTAGGATTAGTAATCTCAATGGATGCGACTCCTAATCCTAATAGTAGTTAGTTGGATTCTACTTCTATTCATGATGGGAATATAACTATGGGGTTGTAATTGGGCTAATATATAGAGAGGGATGAAGGCATTGCCTCCACACCAAAGGAAGAGGGAATACCATTAGAGAAAAAGCAGAGCGGGGGAGAAGAGAAAAGAGAGAGAGAGAGAGAGAGAGAGAGAAAGAATGGTGAGAGTTGTACTTGTTCTACACCTTAGTTATTTTCTTCTCCGCTGGTCACGAAAGGTGATTGTCCATCATCATATCTAGTTCTCTTTTTCTTCACGTGTTATTGTAGCGGAGGGTGATTGCGTACCCGCAACCGTATCCGCGGGTTCATCCGGTATCCGAACAGAAGCCATGTCATGTGGTTTGTATCCCAACAAAATCATCCTCCACCATTACGGAAGCAACTTCCTTCGACACCAACTTTTGGATGACCGAGTCTAAGATCGCCTCAGCCAGCTTGATGGTGCCTCTTTAAAGCGAGATGTGCCCGAACTTGTAAGGGCGCACCTCAAGTCGAGTCGATAAAATTGTTTCTTTCATCTTCAACGTGAGATTATTCAAGTCGAACTTTTGGGTTGATTTGCGTCTAACCATGCAGTTGATCTCGAAGCCTTTAGTCAAATATTGTAAGGGATACCCTGCTCCCCAACATAGTGACCCAATAGAAAGGCGAGCTTGTTAGCACATTGCTTAGAAGGTAAACTATGACCCCTTCCAATGAGGGAGCAGAAATATGATGGAAGAAGGTGAACTCGTTACCATGTCGCTTGGAAGGTAAATAATAGCGCCTTTAGATAAGGGATAAGAAATAAGATGGAATACGGGATGACTGAGGTTTATCCTTCATTTTTCTTCCGTTGATTTTAGGGATTGGGAAGGAATAAATACTGCAAACATAGACATAATTAACCGCATATCCTTAGTTTATCCCGATATAATATTCTTTATCCCGAGATAAATGAATGCTATCCTGCATACCCCAAATTTCTTCAATAATACCTTTTGGTTGATTCCGTATTCTCCCTTTCCCCGTCTCCGGTAGTATGGTCCCGTCTATGGTTGCAGAGTTGTGAAATTTATTAAACGCTAATTTTACAAAGGTATGTTTTTTTCTTCAAATTTCATAATTGGTAGTTCTTATATCTAGCATTAGAATATCAATAAATCATTTTTTCTTAACAATAATGAAAGGTAAAGTACTTACTATTCTCCAGCTGATCTCTGTGACAACATTTATTTTTTATCAGACGACTTGTTCAGATGAATTCCGACTACCAACTTTTTTTGCAGCACCAGGACAAGCGTAAACAAATAATCAATCTATATACTGTTGTATTTACTATGAATTCTGTTAAATTCCGTTCTTCGAGGGTGAACGAAGAAAAGGATGCAATCCTTGAAACTTAGCAATATGGCATTTAGAAAATCTCTAATACGTTCTGAACATGATCTTACAACTTACAGGGACAGGTAGTAGAAAGAACAAACCTCGCCTGCACTTAAAGAAGATAAGAATATCCACTTGGAATGGTATTACTATATTCACAACCCTCGTCAGATCCAGGACTTTACAATCTCCAAAAGTGAGAAGAAATGGGAACATGACCAAATTACAACGGCACATAATCTTTAACAACAAAGTGGAAGAAAAGAAGCTTAAGATTGATTCTTATTTTGTGACAGAGGCTTGTCTGATTCACAACAAGACCTGAGGTAGATCATGCAAAAGGCACACAATTCCGCCCCCACGGATGTGGGGAGTTGAACCCTTACTGGAATAAATATCCACTCACAAGTATTTGATCAGAAGATAGATAGCAACAATAAGAATGACGATACCAATCACCGCAAGAAGCATGTTCATGCATGAGCACCCATTTCTTGTGTTCCTGTTGAGGATTGCTAGCCTCTTCTGCATCCTCTGCATAAATATTTGAGACAAGGGATCAAGGGTTGGACTCAGTGGATGGTATAAATGACATCAAATAGCCCAGCAAATTATACATCAACCAGCAGTAGAGAATGTGATCAGGATTAAAACGAAATTCTGACCTGGATGACTACTTACAGAACTAAGAATCAGTGTGCTTATCCATGGTGAGCAAACCATTTCCATTGTTTACAGGCATTGCAAATTCATTTTCAACACACTCATTCTTAGCAACACCATTTCCTGAGCACCAAACTGATCTTCGACCCTTCTAAGCCTCTGATCACAATCTATCATATTAGTTAGAAGATCAATTTTACGTGTTTCATCTTACCATTTAGCCCCTCTTTACCATCACCATCCTCATGCACAGCGTATATTTTTATCCCACTTGCCCATCTTCCTTACCACCTCCTAGAGAAAAGGTTTCATTCTTCATACCAAATTTCATTCATCAAACTCGAACCACACCTTCCCTTCAGACATTTCATTATGTCGATTCCATATAACCCACTTCAATGGTCTGGTGGTAGTGCAATGTGCCTACCATCAGATAGAACATGATTCAAATCCCTCCTTGTAAGGGTTACGTTAGGTAGCCGACAGCCTGCGTAAAAAATAGACGGATCATTCAACATAGATTTGTGCAAGAATCCATATACCAACCCTACTTAAAGTGGGAGAAGACTTCGCCATTTCTTTTCTCAGTTCCATATATCCCCATTCTTCATGACCTAATTATCCTGTTATTATAGTAGTTATACATGGTTATTATGGATCGCTGGTTGCCATGAGTAAATCTTGGCCGAACCAATTATACATCACGTATTTTCCCTACCGAAAAAACAAAAGAGGCCAAACTTAGGAAACTGACGTGTAAAGAAACAAAAAGAAGCTCTATATGGTATATGTTTAAAAATTCATTCTCAGGGTAAATGCAGAAAAACAATAATGAGACTAGTATTGAAAGAAAGATGATTCTTGGATTGTCAATAAAAAAAGCATTTATGTGACTATCTAGTGCTAATATGGACGTGTTGAGTTGCTTGTATATAAGTAAATGGTTCATGGGTGAGAATTCACTTACCCATTTGAAGACTTGTATGTAACTCGTCCCATCCACCTAATTTTTTACACAGAAAAGAATGGGAAAATGCCCTAGTTGTTGACATGTTGTGAGCGATAAGGATAATTTTTCGTCGTTTTTTCCTTCCGGTGAGGAGAGTTTCCACGTTAACCATTCTCTCTTTGCTTGTTTGATTTACTACATGGTATTAAAGTCTTGTCAAGGCATTGGATTGAAGTCTTGGTTTCTCGGGGCTGTTCGACTCACATCAAAATTATTACCTGAAAAAACTTCAACCATAAGCACGAGCTCCCGATGGTTGGTTGCCCTTTGATCACCACCACCTCCTCCAATCGAGCACCCATCAAAAACACAATGCCGATCATTTCCAGCACTTCACCCAAAGATTCAGGTGTTCACTTGATCATGGCCAAATCCCAGCAATGTAATAGGAATCCCAACACCAGTACTTACCATCAATCTTATGACAAAAAGGGGGAAACAAGCAAAGGTGCCCGTCCCAATTATATTTCTAAAAAGAAAGAAAGTTCCATAGTGACTTACAATGTCCAGGACTCGAGGAGAGACCATGAGTGGAAAATTACATTTTCGCAATAAAAACAACGGGAAGAGAAGAGCAAACCATTTCTGCCTAACTAAATAGCCCAAATTGTTGCCAATGGGTGGAGAATGTCCTCCCAAGCACGATCTTTAGCGAGAAACAAGGACTCCTAAAAGAGATCAAGGTCCTGGAGATTCAGCCGGCTGAAGTTACCAATAGTCCATATCAGGGTGGTCTTTGCGCACTAGAAGAAGAGGTGATGCATAGTTTCAAAATGTGTCTCACAAAGTGGGCGTCTGATAGAGATGTCTGGAAATAGTCTCACGTATCAGTCCTTCGTCATAATACGTCTTCTCCTCAAAAGACGCACGAAAAAGCTCTCTGCCAGGCAGACGAAGCTCCCAAATGAAGATGCAGTCACGAATCAAGGAGTCTGTTCTAGGAGGTGGGGGGTCTTGAGAGTGCACGGTAGGCCCTTTTGACAGCGAAAGAATTATCTTTCACACCCAATTGTCTTTGCACGCAGATGGTCTATCAATATGACTCGAAGCTTCAAGCATAAGGAGGAAGTCTTCAAGCCGTTGGTCCGAGAACTCAGTTAAAAAGTAAGGCATCATCCAGTTCCCATCAACCTAGCAATCTGATACACGTGCATCGTGGTTTCCAGCCAAAGCAAATAATCTTGGAAACCTAGTCGAGAGCGATCCCTCACCATCCAATTACCTTTCTAAAAAGAAAATGTGGTGCCATCACCGAGTACGAGGCAAAAGAGTTTCTGAAAGTAAGGTAAAATTGAGGTGATTCCCTTCCAAAAAGTTGATGAGTGCACGTGCTGGTCTAATGGGATGTTCGGTAGGCCCTTTTGACAGTGAAAGAATTATCTTTCCACACCCAATTGTCTTTGCACGCAGATGGTCTATCAGTATGACTCGAAGCTTCAAGCATAAGGAGGAAGTCTTCAAGCCGTTGGTCCAAGAACTCAATTAAAAAGTAAGGCATCATCCAGTTCCCATCAACCCAGCAATCTGATACCAATGCATCGCGGTTTCCAGCCAAAGCAAATAATCTTGGAAACCTAGTCGAGAGCGATCCCTCACCCATCCAGTTGCCTTTCTAAAAAGAAAAAGGGGTGCCATCACCGAGCACAAGGCAAAAGAGTTTCTGAAAGCAAGGTAAAATTGAGGTGATTCCCTTCCAAAAAGTTGATGAGTGCACGTGCTGGTCTAATGGGATGTTCGGTAGGACCTTTTGACAGTGAAAGAATTATCTTTCCACACCTACTTGTCTTTGCACACAGATGGTCTATCAATATGACTCGAAGCTTCAAGCATAAGGAGGAAGTCTTCAAGTCGTTGGTCCGAGAACTCAGTTAAAAAGTAAGGCATCATCCAGTTACCATCAACCAGCAATCCGATTCCAGTGCATCGTTGTTTCCAGCCAAAGCAAATAGTCTTGGAAACCTAGTCGATAGCGATCCCTCACCCATCCAGTTGCCTTTTTAAAAAGAAAAAGTGATGCCATCACCGAGCACGAGGCGAAAGAGTTTCTGAAAACAAGGTAAATTGAGGTGATCCCTTTCCAAAAAGTTGATGAGTGCACCTGCTGGTCTAATGGGATGTTTAGAGGATCACCAATATTATAAATCCTACGAGTTAAACTGCAATAGATATCTTCATCCCTGCGCCAAAGTCGGTTGACATATTTAAGTAAGAACACCTTATTCACGGTTTCCAAGCTCCTGATACCTAGTCAACCATCCATATTAGATAAGGTAATTGTCTCACAATCTACTATATGAATCCCAGCTCCCTCCTACCATGTCTTTCCCCACAACAATTTTCACATAATCTTCTTTAATCTATTCCGAAGGTAACAAACGTGACAACATAAAAAAGATCGGAATAGTCGAGTGTTAGAAAATAGCATGGGTCTGATACCATGTTAGAAAATAGGAATGCGGAAGCGTATCAGATAAATAGAATAAGAAAATAAGAACACAAGATTTAATGTGGAATCCTACTCCCTAGGAAGTGAGATGACACCACGAGAGAACACCTAAAAGGGCTGATAGCCTATTGTTTTTCTCACTGAATACAATGGGTGTGGACATCTATATATAGCCTCCACTGAGTCTCCACGTCTCCCAACTGGTAGATGTGGGACTAAAAACTTGGATGTGGTAAATGGATCCTGGATGGATCCATTTACCCATCTCTTGCATAAGTGACGCATATAAACAAATACTCTAACACTCCCCCTCAAGCTGGAGCATGCAAGGCTCAGCTTTGACAAACAGAAAAAAATCCCAACTCACAATACAGGACACTACAAACAATATCAACTCAACGCACACAAATGTCGGTTGTTGTCGAGGATATTGCTTCACATGCCGTGTAGGTGAGGAGGATGAACGGGCTGAAGTGTGAGTCAACTGAATCTCCTCATCGGAGAGCATGTGCTATGTACTGCGCCTGTTAGAGTCACTGCAACTAAAAATAAGTCTCCACTTGAAGATCTCTAGTCTACCACAACATGTGGACAACTGCTCCATCTTTGAAAAGGGTCGAATTGAAAGGTCATGGAGTGCAATCCTCGTCGGAGTCCACGATCCACGGAGAATGGAGTCTGAAAGTCTCCTCGTCGGAGAACTGGGTCTCTCCCATCTGGCTCTTCGAAGCTCCTATGAAACCACATAAAACCCTAACCAACATGGCATAGGGAATGGGATCTCTACTCTGAAGTTTCTATGTATCACATGAAAATCCTGGCCGACAAAACAAGGGACTACAAAAACATGACAACAAACATGTGCTCATATGAAAAAGACCACATACACGTGCGTGTTTGAAAACTGAAGACTCGAAAATATGACATCGAGTTTGAAAATTTGCATCACACTGTAGACTCAGAATCTGAACATTGAGTCTGAAACTGCGCATGGAGAATCTTCATTGAAAAACTGTAGACTCTGAACATCTGGTTGGTCTGGAGAATCTAACATTTGAATGGACATGTGACTCTACACAATACTCCCCTTTCTCCCATACTTGTCGGTAAACAATGGCATCGACAAAGTTGGGAGAAGACAGAGAAATGGGGAAAAATATGAATCACAATTGGCGATCTCAATTTTTTTAAATCATTTTTCGGCTATTTTATTCTATTTTAACAACCGTCATTTCTCTTTTTTCCTCAAATAACCCGTTTACAATTTTTTATACAACTTTCCCTTTTTTCTTTTTTTTCAAATCTTTTGCATATGGTTTTTTTTATTATATGTGCCTTTTTTAACAAATTCGCTTGGCCCAAATATCAGTGCCCACACAGAGCCTGAATAAACCTCACTAATAACTTTTTAAAACCTGAACCACACAATTTTTTTAAACAACATGCCCCTCTCTCCCATTTTCCTTCATTTATTTTTTTAATAATGCAGCCCGACCCTATGTAGGGTCCCATCCCTATGTAGGGTCCCATCATGGGTACCCTTTCTCTTCAAATCATGCCGCCCCCATCAACGGTGCAGATGGCTTTAAAAAGCTGCTTGCTGGAGAGGCAGAAGCGGATGGAATCTACGGAAGGTTGCGGGTCGTAAGGGCTTAGTTGATTGGGGTTGCTCACAGAGAGGGTTGTCGTTGCTTAGACTTCGAGGTTCTGATGCTGTGAGGATCTGCTGCCGTCACCACTGCATGGACTGGAAGATAGGTGCAACGGGAGCTTCGCCTAAATTTGGGGGAAACCTGCGGTGGAAGGATGCTTCTCTGCCGTCTGGTGATCGTGGAAGGGGCACTACCTGGGAGAGGCTATTGCTGTTGAGAAAGAGAGCAGTGCATGGTTATGCGAGGGCTAGGGTTCTTGCTGCTGAGATGGCAATGTGCCGCCACTGGCTATTGCACATGGGAGATCCCCGTCTGGAAGATAAGAAGAAAGCGGCTGGAGAGGTCGTTGCTAGGGTTTCAACGATGAAAGGGGGTCGCCACCGCTTGGAGCACGGAGGGGCGCATCCTGATCTGGGGTTTGGATCGTCGCCTTTGCGAGGAACGCCGAGGAGGATGGGTTGTTGTCGCCTAATGGCCAGCATTGGGGCTTCTTCTTCTTTGGTTGTCAATCTGCGCCACCACAAAACGAACCCTCATATTTCTTAAAACACGGATAGATTTGGAATGAAAACCTCAAGAACTTGCAAGGTTAGTGTTTTAGAAAACCTGATAATATTCTCAATGAGTCACTTTTTAATTCATATTGAGATCCAGCTTGCCACAAATTAGCCTTATGGCATAGACAGCGAGTCCTACAGAGAGGGCTTTTGGTTCAATTTCACTCTGAACAATGTCCTTTTATGTATTGTCTTCTAAGAACTCTTACCCGCCCATCACTTAACATGGGAAAGCTCTTAGCGCATAAAGCAAGCTACGAAGGATTTATGTAAGAAAAGCGATCAATTTGAAAAGTCTAGTTGTCTGAGTGCGTCATATATAGTTGTGGGATGAATTTTCTATATGAAATATCTTAATCAAAAAGGCTGATGTTGACCTTTGATTACCATCCTACTAGAATAGGTGGGCATTCGTGAACACTAACTCGACTCCCTTGAACTTGTCCTGCACTCTGCTTGCGCTTCGACCTTCCGGTCGTTATCCAATATCTGCCTTGTCGTGGTTGAGGTCGGTCTTAGACTCTTAGATAGAAGTCCTAGGGAAAGTAGAAGACAGAGTGAGCAGTCAAGGACTAGCGCATCCTCGGGCTTACAGGATAATCACGAGAACCACGTACCCTTCCCTAGCTCCCCGCGCGCGGCTACTATGTCGGTTCCAGGCTGCAGGCTCGAACTTAGGGTTTCGACAAAACCATAGAATTCTTGAATCAGAACATGCACAAATCTCTGAACATAATATGAATAATCTTCAAGAACATTGAACCAATACAATCAAATCTCAGAAAAATAAAGAACATAAAAACCTCGAGAATCGAACTCGTTTTGATACCATATTAGAAAATAGCATGGCTCTGATACCATGTTAGAAAATAGGAATACGGAAGCGTATTGGATAAATAGAATAAGAAAATAAGAACACGGGATATAACATGGAACCCTACTCCCTAAGGAAATAGGATAAGAAAATAAGAACACGGGATTTAACGTGGAACCCTACTCCCTAAGGAGCGGTATGAAACCACAAGAGAACACCTCAAAGAGTTGATAACCTATAGTTTTTCCTACTGGATACATTAGGCGTGGGGGTCTATACATAGCCCCTACTAAGTCTCCACATCTCCCAACTGGTAGATGTGGGACTGAAGACTTGGATGTGATAACCATCTCCCAACATAAGTTACGCATTATAAACAAATACTCCAACAGAGATGACTGCATTAACAAGAACAAGTCATCCGCGTCTAGAAATAATGGTTGCTTTCCAGCCTGACAGTTTTCTCTCCAATTTTTCAATTATCGACAGCCACTCGGAGATTTTTATTTTTCCTACAAGTGAGGGGGACACCGAGGTAACGGATTGGCAGGGTGCCACAAGAAGTTCCCATTTCCACAACGCAGTCTATGGCGTCCTCCTTAGTAAGAGTAAAAGGAATGATTGTGGATTTCTCATGGTTGAGAATAAGTCTTGACATTTCGTTGTAAATCTCCAAAGTTGCAGTCATCCCTTTAGCTTCCTTGCCGCCCTCAATAAAAAATTGTATCATCCGCGTATTGTAGAAGAGGGATAGTGATATCACCACTCAAGTAACCAGAGGTTAGACGATTGTTGGTAAATCGACTTACCATACATGAAAGAACATCAGCCGCAATGACAAACAACATAAGTGCAAGAGGGCATCCCTGTCGGACCTCTCTGAGGTTGGAAAAATCCACCCACCGCCAGGTCGTTGACAAGAACAAAGTAAGATGCAATAGTGATGCAACGCATCATCCAAGTGATCTGGCAGGAAGGGAAACCCCATTTATACAAAGGTGTCCATAAGAGCGCCAATCTACTGTGTAGTAGGACTTGGAGAAGTCTACCTTCCATAAGACACCCTTCACCCGTATGCGCTTCTAATCGATGACTATTTCGGTAGCCATGGCAAGGCTATCAGCAATTTGTCTTTTAGGAATGAAAGTCGACTGCAACGAGGAGATGATATGATCCATTACCCTGCTCAGCCTAATGGCAAGGACGTTCCAATAATGAGATAGATTGCGTTGGAAAGCGCAATAGGTCTAAAGTCTTCAACCCTAAGAAAATAAGTGTGTTATTTAGTCTCTCAAAGCCCGCGTTACCAAGAATAAATTTCTCAACTGCCTCAACGACCTTAATGCCAAGAAGTGGCCAAAATTCTCTGAAGAAAAAGATGGGGAAGCCATCTAGGTCCGAAGCACCATCTGCATTCAGATTCCAAATTGCATTATTCACCTCCTCAGATGTGAAACTCTGCTCAATATGGATGGCATGTGCCTCGGATACACTAGGTGTTCCCCGACCAATCCACCTCCACTGCATGCCCTCCTGCCTCCTTGAGAACTCATGGAAATGATCAGCAATAGAAATGCCCATCTCACGATCTCCTTCCACGTGAACATTATTCACTACCATAAATCGAAACAAACAGGTTGTGGCAACGTCTTCCACTAGCAATCCGATGGAATATGAAGCATTAGCATCACTATCTTTGAGCCAACACTGTCTATAACGTTGTTTCAATTCAGTAACACGCTTCATGTCCTCGGTTGCAATAATATTCTAAGCCATAACTCTAGCAGCCAGTTCATCAGCCATCAGTTCTCTGGTCTTCTCAATTTCACCAATCCTGTGAACCTCTACATCAACCAATAGGAGACTAGTAAATCCAGATTCATGATATCCTTCTTAAAAGAGCAAAGATGTTTGCGCAAAGAGGTGGACTTCGGAGCAATACGGGACGTGGTCGACCCCAAAACAAATAGTGGAAGACCAGATATTGTGAACCAGCTCCATGAAGGAGTCTTGTAGCCATGCCTGCTGGAATATAAAGAACCGTCTTTGATTTGTCTCAGTGGAATATCGATGTTGCAAAGCACCGTCAAGAAAATGAGGCCGACAACACTTGATAGACTTCAAGAAGCCCAACAAACCCGCAACGACCATGGGCATTACTTCATCTACGAATATCTCTCAAAGGCACAACATCAACCAATCAAGCAAGATAGCATCAAAGCCAAAACCCTCGTCGCTCGCCTTATCCACAAGCGCCTTCATCATACGGAGGTCTTCCATTGATCCCCCCAATCACGACACCCTTTAGAGGAGGGGTTCCGGTGGCCATTGTCTTCATTCTTGTATCATCGTAGGTACATCGTCAAAATCCCAAGTAAAATTTTTGGAACTTGGTGTTAGCACTTCGTGAGCAAACCAACCTTCCCTGATGTGCGAGGACAACACCAACATGTCAAGTAACCAATCGCTTGAACACTTCAAACATGTAAGCACCCAAGCACACAAGGGCATGCACTAGAACTTCTCTTCTTATTTGAAGAGACTCTGAAGTAGATGCGAAAAAATAAGCCCCTACTCCCTTATTATATACACAAGGTAGGGAAACCAAATAGATGTCATTATTGCATGTACAATCGATACAAGAATCTGTGCCTTCCCATGGAGACCCTTCATGTTCCCAAGTAACTCTTTACATGCCTTGGCTCCCATGTTTCATCTTCTGCAACCGATGCCATGTAGCCCGCTTCGTCAGCTTGTCAGGCTATCTATCACATCATCATGCCATGACATCTGCCACATCACAAATGGATCCCACGTTCCTACGTGGACTGTTGCAACTCTACTGGTAACTCCACCAAGTGACACCGAACACTTGAGTTGTGCCAAAAGGGAGACCATGACATCCGTGTCTTTGTGTGGTACATGCCTTTAGCTATCAACATGCTAGGGGGAAGTACTCCATAACTTCATCATGTGGCCAACAAACCACATGGGTGTGTGAAGACCTCTATTGCACGTAAGTCCAATCCTCATGACGTAAGGGTGTCACATGCCTCCCCACCCGATCCATTAGGTGTTCGTGACTAATCCTGTGTTTCTAAGAAGGCTTCAATGATATACTCGAATTGCCATAGGGTTGTATTACGTCTCCAACTTGCTTCCTCCTCTGGGAGTCCCTTCCATTCGACAAGGAAGAAGACCCCCATGTTCTTTTGATGTGTCCCTCCACGTGCTTGCCAAGTATCTTTTAAGTCACAATGTTGTACTAAGCATGGATATTATGAGGTTACGTTTTCATGCCCTCTTGATGTTATCTTCTTCATCTAGATGGGCATCCTTCGAGAAATTGTCATGGAATACGGGATACAACTTAAGTCTTTCTGGAAGACATAGTTGGTAAGCGAGCAATCCCATACGTTGAATTATCTCAATGAGGCCATTGTAACAAGGAATGAGACCCTCGTGGTTGTTTTCCTTAAAATCTTCTTCCAAATCCAACCATAAGCTTCAAGAGCACATTGTCTCCAACCTGGAACTCCATCGACCGATGGCTCTTTTCAGACACCTTCATTCCGTGTTGAATGTGAGTTGATACATCCTTCACTTCCTCCCATAGATCATGCCTTTTCTGTGCAAAATGGTATGCATCAGGACGCCAACCTTGATTGTTCTACATAGCCAATTCGAGCGATATCATGTCATGGGTTGCATGCCCGTCACAATCTCGAATGGACTCTGACATGTGACGAAGTCTGCTGCAGGTTGTAGCAGAATTGGGCAGTGTTCAATAAGCTCACCCAATTGTGTTAAAGAAAGTCACAACATGCCTCAAGTACCCTTCCATCAGTGCATTGATCCTCTTCGGTTGTCCATCCGTTTGCGGGTTGTTGGTAGAGAGTTTGAAATCCAAACCCAGCATCTCGAACATGATCATCCAGAATCGACATGTGAGTCATGCATCACAGTCACTCACAATGTCTATCGGCGTGCCCCAGTGCTTCACTACATTCTGCGGGAATTGCTTCATTGTGGTCTGTCATGCACTCTTGGAGTGCTAGTAGAACTAGAAGATCACATATTCGGCCATAAGTAGCTTGAGGAGATGAGAGCAAGTGAGTGCTTCCAACCCTGGATGTCCAGCCCATGGTGCGTCATGTGCCTCCTTCAACATCTTTAAGTCACTGCTCAAGGGAACATAGGGCCTCGTGTCTTCATGTAGAGGACACCTTCCTCTACAAAAAAATTCGAACTTCTCCTGCATTCACGCATTGCATCAAAGGTGATGTGATCAAGGCCCCTTGTGTCTCCTCCCAAATGCGCATGAGCATGTCTCATGAAACATTGAGACCTTCGGATCCTATGGATCATCCTTCCTTGAGAGAGTGTTTGCTAGTTGGTTGGTCTGCTCAAAGCTTGTAGGGAAGCTCAAAGTTGAACTTTGCAAGAAAGTTGTGCCATCGCACCAGCTTCGGAGTTAGCATCTTCTGTGTGGTAAAGCAGTTTGTCGCCACATTGTTTGTCTCCACCATGAACTTTTACCTAAGAAGATCATGGTGTTGTGTCCTCCGATGACGTACCACGACCATCATCTCCTTCTCATGTACAGATCATGTCCTCTCTATTACATTCAGCTTGCGCCTTCCATGTGCCACAAGGTGCCAGTACACCTCCAACTGCATAATCTAACATGTCAGAGTGGAATTCGAATGGCTTCTTGAAGTCGGGAAGCTATAGAATTGGCTCTTAACATCGCCCATTTGAGTCATTGAAATGCCTCGTGACATTCATGTGTTCAACTCCGAGGCTAATCCTTCCGAAGTAGGTCCGTGACGGATGTCGCCTTTTAGGAATATCCCTCGATGAACTTTCTGTAGTAGTAGTCACCAACCCGCGGAAGGACCCCATCTCTATCACCTTCATACGAGTTGGCCACTTTTTAACAACATGAGTCATCATGGGCTCCATTTTTGTCATGCATCCGTGAGTAATGTGCCCGAAGAATGAGGTGGTCTCATGACAAAAAGACACACTTCTCCTGCTTCAAGTACAACCAATGTTACCTCAAGTTCTCTGGCACCAACTCTAGATGACTGATATGTTCTTCCACAGTCATGTTGTACAACACAATGTCATCCAAGTAAATCATAACAAAAGAGTAAACATACTCATGGAAGACATCATTCATCAGGGTACAAAAAGTAGCTCAGGCATTAACCAACCCAAACAGTATAACATGGAACTCAAAGGAACCATAGTGGTTCACGCACGTTGTCTTCGGTTCGTATCCCTCCTTAACGCTGGTAACTAAGAGGAAGTTTGACCCCGATACATTTGTACCAACTTGAACCAATGTGACTAGCATAAGCATGTCATATCAACTTACTACGAGGATCATGGTTCTCATATACAAAATTAGATCTGCTAGACATAAAAACAATATGAATTTGGACATTCAAATCAAATGCCTTCATATTACCTTCTTTAAACCATAGATCGATCAATAATTCAAATAATATATCATGAAAGAAATCGATTCATGTGACCCTTTCAAGAAAACATATACAAAGAAAAAGAGATCTGACCAAAATGACCAACTTAAGGTTCATTAGATCAAAAACAAAAAAAACTAAGGTCAAAAACAGACAAAAATAAGAAATGTAGCACCATTGAAATAACTTCTAATCTTTTGATTTCCACTTTTGAGACCCTTAACTCAATACTCCTCTTAGAAGCCTCCGGCAAGACACACCACTTGAGCAACAAAATGCGTGTAATCAAATTGCTTAGTATGTAATCAAAGACTAAAATCACCATATAATAATGATAAAAAGAATAAGACACATACAAATGCAGTAAATCGTATCTTGATTTTTCGATATTATCAATAATGCTTGGACTTGCGCATACAAATGAATTTATACAGATAAGTAAATTCCTTATCACCCGCCACCAGCATAAAAGAGCATGATCCATATACTATACCCTCGTCTCGTATCTTGGCTTTTGACAAAACTTGTTTCTTCTTCTTATCAAAATTTCTTTAACTACACACAAGGGTCACGTTAATGAAACATATCCCAAGCCTCTGTTTTAAGAATGACAAATTTATCGATAAGCACTCATATTAATGTATCTTTGCAATTAACAGAATTGACAAAGATATTTAGCTAAAGCCTCAACAATGAAGGCAAAGTTCTAGTTAAATTTACTCAAATGTGACTTCAAAAAATAATTACTCAAGTGCCTTTTCTCACTTGAATTTGAACGTACAAAAGCTCATGAATGTGTAGGTATGCATACATGTCCATTTGAAAGTATATTCTTTGCTCAAATTGTCATTTTACACAAGTACCCCAAGACCGTTCTCTATTGGCTATTTATTGATTGATACTTTTCACTGCTGGATATTTGACTAGTCGATTGCTTTATGTGACATGACCGATCATTTTTCACTATTGATTGAATCTTTATCATTAATTTTCGTTAATGTCTATTTGTTGATAGATCACTTTTAAACAAACCTCCTAACAATCAATTGATTGGTCAATCACCTCCATCCAATTGATATCAATTGCTCACTTTGATCAATCATTTTGTTCAGACTGGTCGATTAACTGAAATTTTCAAGAAAGTGTTTAACTTAGATCTCATTCCTGATTTGACACCAATGGCTCAAATAAGCCTTAACAGTTGTACTTCAACTATATATGGTACTCCCTCATTCTCAACACATTGAAAAAACATTTAGTGAGTTCTTGCAGCTCTTAGAGGACCTCTCCCGATATAGACCCTGAGATGGGTCGTGATCATTGGACTTGACGAGATGAGACTTTCTCAGTTTGGCGTTCATATTGAACTCTCACCACCAATCTGGCCTTTGATCTTGGGGTCTGGAAATGTGATTGTAACCTCATCTGAACCCTTCGCAATCCTACAAAGATGGACGTGTTTTTGAGGTTGCATCGAGGAGAGCAACTATTTATCAAGGTTCATTGTTCGATATTTGTTCAGGTTGATGGTTGTAATTGCTCTTTTTGTGTTGCTTCTTCGCCTAAGAATTTGGAGCATCTCTTTATTCCAGTGTATGTGTTCGTGATATATGGCTCAAACAAACTTCTGAAACTCTCTTGTGAAGGGTCAAGTTCAGATCAAGGGTTGCACGCTTGAGGCCTATTGCTGTGCTATGCACGACCTGGATTCCCCTCTCGCGTATAGGTCCTAGGAAAATGTTGCTCATACTATTAAAACTCATGTGGTTGCATCGAATTGAGCAGCATTTAACTAAGGTTCGTTGGTTGAGATATGTTCAGGTCAGTGATTGTTGCTCATTTTGGGTTGGTTCGCCTGACAATTTGGAATTTCTCTTTATTCCTGTGCACGTGATCATGAGATATGTGCTCACACAAACTTATGGAACTCACTTGTTCAGGGTCATTTCAGATCAATTGTTGAACATTTGAGGCCTATTGTTGTGTTATAGGCGACCTGATTTACCTGTAACAGGGTCATCTTTCAAGCGGAGTGGTTCTATGAAAAGTGTTGCCCATACTACCCGAACTTTTCTCAAGTCACTTGTAATTGTTTTCCCCCTTTTTTAGTATCATAATATATGAGGCGGTCACCAGCCACAAGTGATTCCCCCTTTTGCATTAAAACGAAACTAAATATAATAAACATGATGAAAAAGAACTCCTTTTAATTTCTGGATTACTTGAATATTTATATTTTTTACATTTTGCTAGCAGTATGGATCAGTTTTGTAGACCCGTGTATCATAGAACCATAAATAATTTTTCTATGCAGAAAAGGCGCCATTCTTGCAAAGGGAGCTTCATGATGCCCTAGATGACTTCCAATTAGGGACACAAACGTTGAGGGTTCAGTTAAGATAAAAACATAAAGATATGGCTGTTGCCGGGACAATATCTTTATCTGTTCTTTATCTATATGAATACAGCTCTTAACATGCATAAAAAAGTGGGGGACTGCATCCTTTGTCACATCAACGTCACAATTTCGAATGAGTCATATACGTTAAAAATCTTATGGCATACCTTTTTAAATCTGTTATCATGTACAACATTTTATGGTGCACGACAATGTATATCCAAGATGGCTTATGATTGACCATTTCGTTTGACAATTATGTTTTAGTTTCACAGGTGTCGTTAAAATTTTGAGAGGGTTCTAAGAGCTTGCGATGGTTTCTTTAGAAAAAATGATTCGGTTTCTTCAAATGAAAAGGGTTGTGTGTTGAAGTTAAAATAGATGCTATTTCACAGGATCATATTATGAATTACAGGGGATAGAGTGAAGGATATAGGGAAATCCTCAAGCGCATCACGGAAGCGTGATCGTCGTATCGAATACGACGAAGAACGACTAGTCATACTAGTTGTTCGGAGCAGCGGAATTTTAAAATTTTTAAACCGATGAAACCACATGATCCGAGAACCATTCTCAAATCGTTTCATCTATAACCACATCAAGTATAATGCAATACCTCTTGAAGCGTGGTTGATCGAGTCTCTACGAAAAGAGACCTCCTGTCTCAAGTCCGATCGTCGGAGTAACGGCTTGCGAGCGCGGAGATGAGTCGCGGTGTCCTCGCAATCCAAGTTGATCCAAGCGCGGTTGCTCCTGATCTCGTCGCACGAGATCAAACGTCTCCTACGTGAGTGAAGCACTCCAAGAAGACAAAGAACCGCAGAGAGTCGAAGCGGCAGCACGATGGCGCGGGCGTCGACGTTTCTCTCCACCAAGGTGGACGGCCACCAAGAAGAGAGGGAGAGAAGGGCTGTCGTGTATATGAGAAAGAGAGAGAGAGTTTGTGCTACAATAGCATGTGTAAAGAGAGAGCCAAGTATGCCTCTCTATTTATAGGGTTTTGGGATCCATGGATCTCAATCCATGGGACACATAGAATCAATGGATGAGATTGATTTATGTTCATCCAATGGCTAAGATTGTTGTTGTCAAAAGCAACAAATTTAGGTTAAAATATATTTGACAAAATCAAATATAATTCATTCCTAAATCAACCCAACAAATAAGGAGAGAAGACACATGGAGATTTCATCTCCATGTGCCTTCCAAGTGGGCGCACACCCTTTCCATATAGGAAAGGTGTGCCGCCCATGAGATTGCATGGAGATTGCAATCTCATGGAAATCCATGAGATTGCATATCTCCATGAAATCTCTCTTATTTATTTGCACCAAATTTATTTGGGTTTTATTCTTCAAAAATAATTCACAATTATCTTTGAGAATATTGCAATCTTGTCATGGAAAAATTGTGAATCATATTCACAACCCAAAACAACATGTAATTCATATTGTTAATTAATTACACAATGTTTATCCAATACACATCATAATTAATCAACACATATAAATTATAATTAACTCTCTCTAGTACATTATAAATCATATTTATAATATATTATGAATAATTGGATATCTCTATCCACATTATTCTTATCCAAACTAATTAAATCACATTTAATCATATTGGATAATTTCTCATACATCATGATAATTAAAACACTTTTAATTATCAAATTCTCTTTGCTTAGATCTTATGGAATTGTTCTTAAACCATTTAAGAACAATGCTATTTCTCCTCAGATACTTGGAGATAAGGACAGGGCGATTGTATTGTTCCACGTATAGTGACATGGATATTGAGATCATATCTCAAATCCAGATCGCGGGCCTCCCATAGATGCTTGATTAAATCAAGACCGTAAATCTAATCTTCTCATTGTATCTGAATCACATTCAGATCAATGTCCAACACTTGGACCAAGATCAGATCACTTCTCTACTGAGAGGAGTCACTAAAATCCAGACCCGTTTCATCACTCCCTAGGAATGGAAGCGTCATGGTTATACAATCGTTTATGATCAAATCACCCTCAGGTATTCCCAATACCTACACATCCTGCATACTGGAAGACTCAGACTAAACCCGAAGTATCGGATCAACTTTATACTGTCTACTTCATGGTTTTATCAGTAAGTTTCTCATTCGATCATTGGGAGTTGGTATCGATCATACACTTTCCAAAAGTGTATATCATACCTAGGTCTTGATCATATACTAAAAGTATATATCAAACCTACAAATTCAGTCAAGCTTCCAAAGCGAGACGACCATGCGCATGGAATTTGATTCATCCCAATATCTCATGAGTGAGCTCATGTCTTCCGGTTCAGTAACTGAACCTGTATGATCCCTTTGAGAGATCGTATTACTCATATGCCCTTATATGCACACCAGCGTGCCGGTGTATAGACCTTGATTAGGTCATCAACCTATTGGTCTGCCAAATGTACACACTCAGACATATAGTAACACATCTGTCTCCGGTCAGAGGATGCGTGCCTATATCATGACAGCATATGATATAGGACTTTGGTTATCTCGATCTCGTTAAGTCAACTCTTTGACCTAACTAATCTGACACCTCCGAATCTCTATTCCTATGCAGAGGACCTGCATCAAGAGGTCGGTCAGATATCAGCCTTCAGAGATAGGATTGTCATCTCCTACTCAGGCTGGAGATCATCTCTTAGTAATCATTTGACGGTGCTTGATGAGTCCTCAATCTAACTCTTTAGATATTCTTCCAAGCACCAACCTCTATGATTCAATAGTTGAATCAACAGATGTATGATTATTAAGATGGCCATGGTACATAACCCTAATTGTACTAAGGGACCTATTATACAAATTATTCATTCTTCATTTCAGATCAGGGAATGATATGTGCAATAACATTTATTGCATAATGGCTCGCCGTGGGCTCGCATTTCCAACAATCTCCCACTAGCCCAAAGAGCCATTAATGGGCTAATCATTTAAACTCACACTCATGTGACAATCATAGGCTATTTAGAAAATAGCTAGGTAAGCTGATCAGTCACTCTGTTCCCGCGAGACTACGCCAAGTCCTTTTACGGCACTTGCATATCCCCAGTAACAGTGCTCGCATCCAATGCGAATGTTGCATCTTATGCAACTAATACTCAATCTTGTTAGTTATAGTGTCCTTGACACTACAGCTTAACAATTATCATAACCAGTATTTCCATAATCCTTATAAGAATATCCTTATTTCTGGAGATCTCTATCTCCTAAGGTATCTTTAGTTAAGACCTTTTTAGATCACTATCTATAAAGTCTTAAACTTTTGAAGATAAGACTTTGAGATCACTATCTCAAAAAATCTTGTCATCTATGAAGATTTTGTTGTTATTACTGCAACCAAGTGTTTTATTTCCATAGTAGGATTAGTAACAGTTTACTACTCCCACTGTATAGCAGCCATCTGGCTTTTGTACACATCTAGCACACACATGGCTTCTCAGAACTGATGCCCAAGGGCAAGCAGTACTAGCATTCACTTCCTCAACTCTTTGAGGTGCTATCCCTTTAGATAGGTCAGTACCATATCTTAAGGGTTGGAAGCCTCTCTTGGAATCTCTATGAATAGAATATGTCCAAGGTGTACTACAAATGTGACAGTCCCATTATCCTCTTCTCTTTGCTTCTGAACAACTTCAGAACTAAGATCTGAGAGGCATCTTTGAAATCTTATTTCAAGTTATGGAACAACCAGATTATAAAACACTAATTATTATCCTTATATCATTTTTAAATGATTAGGATATCATCTACATTTAGCACGATGAACACAAAAGCACTCCCACTAAGCTTCATATGGTTCATCAAGATTCTATCTGAAATCATAACATTTATAATTTCATCAAATCTTATGATCCAACTTTAAGAAGCTTATCTGAGTCCATAGATGGATTCCTTAGCTTGCACACCTTGCTTTCCTCAACCATGAAGCCCTGGGGCTACTTCATGTGAATATCCTCAAAGAGGTATTCGTAGAGGAATGCAATATTGACTTACATATTGAAGATGCAATAGTCAAGTTGTGTAGCTAAGGTTAGTAATATTCTGATGGTTTTAAGCATGGTCACCGAAAAACAAGTCTCATTGCAAGCAATGTCTTCTCTTCCAGTGTGTAGCTCATGGCTACAAACCGTGCTTTGAAGGTCTCTACCTTCTCATCAGGTTCCCTGTCTCTTGAAGATCCATTTACACCTTTTACAGGTCTTACCCATATAGGTGGATCCTCGAGGGTCCATATACAACACTTGTATATGAAGTCTACATTAGACTTTTATTGCTATCCATCTATCCATGCTATGATCTTCAGAAGCTTCATCACATGAAGTTCGATCATTGTCAGATTTCTCTAACACATGGAATCCATCCTCAAACTCATTTGAAGAGGTATTAGTGTTTCATCTTTAATTGTCCTTTTAGTTTCCAATTTCAGGAGTCTCATTATCTTCTCAAAGAAAATGAGTTCCTATACTTCATTTTATCTTGATTCTCAAGAGTCTCAACTTCTAAGAATCACATTCTCGGAGATGAGATATTTTAAGAATCTCAAGGTCATAAAGTAGGTATCCAATACCATCCTTTATTTTCCTAATGAAGCAGCACTCTCAAGTGCTAGATTCCAATATACATGGAACCTTATTGAGGATATACATTGTAGTCTCTACTACACATATATACCTGGAAACTAAGGGATAATTATGCTAAAAATTCAACATTGATAAGATCATGTCACATATGATCTAATTGTATCTACCTATAACTCTTTTGAGTTAAGGTGTGTTAGGAGGTTTGAGATAGAAATGGTATTCATATCTCCATAAGGTATTCTTCGAATTTATCTAGTAGGTACTTGCTACCTAGATTAGATCAAATTCATTTTATCTTCCTTCAAACTTTGGTTCTAAACCAAAATTAATGAAATCTTTGAACATTTCAAAAGTTTCTTAGATGAAGAGAAGAAATCTCATATCATACATAATCATCAATAGATATCACATATCCACAATGTTTACTATGATATAGATGATCCGCATACATCAATATGTATGAGATCCTGAATACCTTGGCATCTTACACCATTCCCGAAGAAGGGTGTATTGGACATTTTTACCTTGAATACAATATTCATAAGTATGTAAGTTTTGAAATTTTAGACATTCTAAAGTTTCATCTCTTACTATTCTATTGATCAAATCAATAGACAAATGTCCAAGGCTTGATGCTAGATCATTGTCAAATGATCTTCATCCTCCTATTGATCTTAAGGTTTAATTTCAGTATTCAGAAATGTTAATGAACCATTCATTAATTTTTCTAATTTACGTGGAGTCCACTAGATTTTAGATTACTATCTGAAATATCTTCATCATAACTCTTTATGATAGTTCTATCTCAGAATTCATGTTTATTTCCGACATTTAGAAACAAACAATGAGTGTATTCTTATATCTAGGTCATAGAGACATTCTCTACGACTAAGGGCTCTCCCACTGAAATTAACAAGTCTATTAATCCAACAGAGATTGTTGCAACAATTGCATCAATATTCATGTGGACAACTATAAACCTTTAAGACCAAATTTTCCAGTCTTCTAAAACATATGCAACCCATTGCGAATGTCATCAGAAGATTGAGATACAATTATTTGACTTTATCTTATTCAATAAGTAAGTCAATATCAATGATTTATGTAGATTATTCTGATGCTCCATCCGAGTCCTTTTCTAAGGATTCTAGACAGACTTGATAGTCATACTATCAACACATCAACTTATTGCAGTATTGGCATTCATCCAACTCTTTGGATGTCACATGGAAGTCACAGAAGTCCAGTCAACTTTTTGACTTTCCTTCTTTCTTGGGTCCAACCCATGCTTCCATTGCGCTCCCTTTATCTATAAGCAACCATTGCTTAAGACTAAGGATCTCTTACAATAAATTCAAAAAGAATTCAAAATAAGAGTATTTCAACATTTATTCATGCTTCATTAAATTCATATAATATGAATATCATGAAGCTTCATGAATGACCAGAGTATAGATAGTAGAATAATGACATTCATCATCTACATCCATCTAAACTCATAAAACATAGGTTCAGGTAGGTACTCAAACAATTTGAATACATCATCTCTTTATAGAGCTACCATTCTACATGATGTAGAAAACCATGTCACTCATGATTAAATGTCAAGAGCACATATGTATGCCAGAAAATCTTCATTGATTTTATAAGGATTATATGACAATTATGATCATCATCAACATGTCACTTCCAAAGTACATTTGATGATACCAAGACTATAGAGACATACAAACCCTAGGGATGTAGTCCTATTATCTATCTAATTGTCATTTCTCAATATTATGAGGAAATTTGCACATTGCAACCACATACATTATGTGTTCAATTGCAAGTACAATATCTGGATCATGAGTCCAATCCATGATATTCTACTGATTATTATTGAGTATATCATTGAGTGGGTTTTAATGAAGGATTATCTGAAATAAGAAATTTGCATAAATGTATGTATTTATATATACATATTTTACTTTGATTTAGGAATTTTTATATCAAAGTTGTCTTGTCATGTCAACATTGAAAGTTCATTCCCTTAATCACTTTCAATGTAAGAGATATACTTACCATTATATCTCAAGCAAGATCTTGGATCTCCTTCCTTATCTTTGTTGCATCCCAATAATATGAGAACCTACAACTCGGATAAAAAGAAGCGGGAACACATTCCGCCTTACAAGTCCAACTTGCATCTCCCAATTCGGTCTTTAACACCCGGGCCCACCACCCCTAAGGTGATGGTGACCCGTCATTAATTGAACCAACCGTCAACAGGAATACAACTCGCTATGCGCAATCCAATATCGCCCCAATAATAAGAGGACCCGATACTGGGGTCACTACGCATACGTCCTTACTCTTTCGAGAAGCGACGAGCCCGATCCAGATGCGCTTGCATATAGGAGCTGTCACTTCGGACAGGCGTCTCCCACATGCAATCCCTGGCGACGGAACCCTCCGCCTTGACGGGAGACCATGGATGTCACTTATGTGATCCTCCATATCATATTCAAATTTTAATTAATTATCGTGAATCACATTCACATAATTAATTCTTCCAAGGGAATTATTAGCTCTAATCATATTAGAGTATTTCAATTGGACATAATCAATTTAATCATATTAAATTAATTATCAATCCAATTCAATCAATCAAACTTGATTATTTTACTTGAATACATATATGGTAATATCTCAAAATACGTATTAATTCGAATTTTAATAATTAGAAAAATACATCTTAATCCTTCGGACATTATCCCGGCCCTACCCGCTGTCATGGCCAGTACCGACGAGAGTGGGACGGACCACATACGTTGCAACCCGCAACCCCAATGCTCTCCGACTAGGCACCATATCCGCCTCGGGAAAGGATAATGCCAAATTGATTAATTTGTACTTGAGATGATCATCGGTTATACAACCGAAATTGTACCATATAGTAATAATCAAAATATTTTTGATTATAAGGAAATTTGCTAGACAAATTCCCAAATCCTATTCAAGCATCAAGTTTGAAAGATTGTGGTTTCCAATTATGATTTAGATCACATCTTAATCAATTATTGGTCAAGGCAATGTCATTTAAGGGAATAATTATCATCAAATATTTCACAAATATTTATGCACAATTATTCTAGGAAATTAAACAATTTAATTTCACTAAATGATTAAATGACAATCACCAATCAAACATTAAGTTTGATGAATGTGTTTCCAATTAAGATTTAGATCAAATCTAATCAATTAATTGGATGAGGCCAAGTCAATTATGTAAATAATCATCTTTAAATATTTCACAAATATTTTTCATGATTATTTCACGAAATTAACAATTAATTTCACTAATTGACAATCACTTGGTTCTAGATTAGGACTGTAATTTCAGCAGTGACCCCTTCTTACTAAAATTAGCATATCTCAATCATATTAAATCCAAATTAGACAAAATCAATTTTCATAGATTGCTAATTTGATTTAGGACAGAACACAAGTGATGTTACACGCATTTCGAGGCAAGTCTAAACAGTAATTAACATTTTAATCACGTTCAGATCTACAGTTCCCGCAACAGTGTATACATGTTCATTAAAACAACCATATCTAGAGCATACGAAATCCGATTTACGTAAACTCAGTTCCTATGGTTTCCTTATTTAATGGGGAACAAAATCCAAGTATTAAATTCGTGTTTAAACAATTTAAACAGTGCCGAATTTATTTACTAAACAGATCTGCGAAATCAAATGCGATAAAAACTTTCGCGACCTTAACGAACCCAAGTCGTCCTCGGTTTTTCGAATCATATTCGAAACCGTCGACCTAAGGCTCTGATACCACTTGAAGGATATAGGGAAATCCTCAAGCGCATCACGGAAGCGTGATCGTCGTATCGAATACGACGAAGAACGACTAGTCATACTAGTTGTTCGGAGCAGCGGAATTTTAAAATTTTTAAACCGATGAAACCACATGATCCGAGAACCATTCTCAAATCGTTTCATCTATAACCACATCAAGTATAATGCAATACCTCTTGAAGCGTGGTTGATCGAGTCTCTACGAAAAGAGACCTCCTGTCTCAAGTCCGATCGTCGGAGTAACGGCTTGCGAGCGCGGAGATGAGTCGCGGTGTCCTCGCAATCCAAGTTGATCCAAGCGCGGTTGCTCCTGATCTCGTCGCACGAGATCAAACGTCTCCTACGTGAGTGAAGCACTCCAAGAAGACAAAGAACCGCAGAGAGTCGAAGCGGCAGCACGATGGCGCGGGCGTCGACATTTCTCTCCACCAAGGTGGACGGCCACCAAGAAGAGAGGGAGAGAAGGGCTGTCGTGTATATGAGAAAGAGAGAGAGAGTTTGTGCTACAATAGCATGTGTAAAGAGAGAGCCAAGTATGCCTCTCTATTTATAGGGTTTTGGGATCCATGGATCTCAATCCATGGGACACATAGAATCAATGGATGAGATTGATTTATGTTCATCCAATGGCTAAGATTGTTGTTGTCAAAAGCAACAAATTTAGGTTAAAATATATTTGACAAAATCAAATATAATTCATTCCTAAATCAACCCAACAAATAAGGAGAGAAGACACATGGAGATTTCATCTCCATGTGCCTTCCAAGTGGGCGCACACCCTTTCCATATAGGAAAGGTGTGCCGCCCATGAGATTGCATGGAGATTGCAATCTCATGGAAATCCATGAGATTGCATATCTCCATGAAATCTCTCTTATTTATTTGCACCAAATTTATTTGGGTTTTATTCTTCAAAAATAATTCACAATTATCTTTGAGAATATTGCAATCTTGTCATGGAAAAATTGTGAATCATATTCACAACCCAAAACAACATGTAATTCATATTGTTAATTAATTACACAATGTTTATCCAATACACATCATAATTAATCAACACATATAAATTATAATTAACTCTCTCTAGTACATTATAAATCATATTTATAATATATTATGAATAATTGGATATCTCTATCCACATTATTCTTATCCAAACTAATTAAATCACATTTAATCATATTGGATAATTTCTCATACATCATGATAATTAAAACACTTTTAATTATCAAATTCTCTTTGCTTAGATCTTATGGAATTGTTCTTAAACCATTTAAGAACAATGCTATTTCTCCTCAGATACTTGGAGATAAGGACAGGGCGATTGTATTGTTCCACGTATAGTGACATGGATATTGAGATCATATCTCAAATCCAGATCGCGGGCCTCCCATAGATGCTTGATTAAATCAAGACCGTAAATCTAATCTTCTCATTGTATCTGAATCACATTCAGATCAATGTCCAACACTTGGACCAAGATCAGATCACTTCTCTACTGAGAGGAGTCACTAAAATCCAGACCCGTTTCATCACTCCCTAGGAATGGAAGCGTCATGGTTATACAATCGTTTATGATCAAATCACCCTCAGGTATTCCCAATACCTACACATCCTGCATACTGGAAGACTCAGACTAAACCCGAAGTATCGGATCAACTTTATACTGTCTACTTCATGGTTTTATCAGTAAGTTTCTCATTCGATCATTGGGAGTTGGTATCGATCATACACTTTCCAAAAGTGTATATCATACCTAGGTCTTGATCATATACTAAAAGTATATATCAAACCTACAAATTCAGTCAAGCTTCCAAAGCGAGACGACCATGCGCATGGAATTTGATTCATCCCAATATCTCATGAGTGAGCTCATGTCTTCCGGTTCAGTAACTGAACCTGTATGATCCCTTTGAGAGATCGTATTACTCATATGCCCTTATATGCACACCAGCGTGCCGGTGTATAGACCTTGATTAGGTCATCAACCTATTGGTCTGCCAAATGTACACACTCAGACATATAGTAACACATCTGTCTCCGGTCAGAGGATGCGTGCCTATATCATGACAGCATATGATATAGGACTTTGGTTATCTCGATCTCGTTAAGTCAACTCTTTGACCTAACTAATCTGACACCTCCGAATCTCTATTCCTATGCAGAGGACCTGCATCAAGAGGTCGGTCAGATATCAGCCTTCAGAGATAGGATTGCCATCTCCTACTCAGGCTGGAGATCATCTCTTAGTAATCATTTGACGGTGCTTGATGAGTCCTCAATCTAACTCTTTAGATATTCTTCCAAGCACCAACCTCTATGATTCAATAGTTGAATCAACAGCTGTATGATTATTAAGATGGCCATGGTACATAACCCTAATTGTACTAAGGGACCTATTATACAAATTATTCATTCTTCATTTCAGATCAGGGAATGATATGTGCAATAACATTTATTGCATAATGGCTCGCCGTGGGCTCGCATTTCCAACATAGAGAAGTAGTTACTCTCCCATGACTTCTTAGAGACCGTGAAATCAAGTCCTATAACTGACAGATTTACTCGATAACTACTTTTGGAATGTCCATCCTATTATTCCCCTCTTTAGGAAGACGGTCGAGAACAGACAGAGTCCGACATGTGAATCCAGAATCGTGTGGATATTATACTGCATGTAGGACACATGGTAGCTACGGAACCACTGTACAGAACCTGCATCTATAAATCCTTCAATAAATGTCCATGTACACGTGGAGATACGCACGTAGGAGCATTTCCTTACAAGTGTTCCCATTTTATTTCAGCCCAAATCCCTATAACAAATCATTGTTTCTGTTCTCAAAAAGGCACAGAAATGCATTCCATTTTCAAAATCTTATGGGACACTTGTTATTGACATGAATGCAATCATTTATTTGCATAAAAAAATGGATGCAGTCATTAATGTGACAACGAAAATAGATAACAAACGAATTTTCTAGATTATCAAATTGGAATTCTTTCCACTAGATGAGATTTCAATGAACTCGAATTAGATAATTACCTGTAGCCGAGAATTTGTTGATTCCACGTGTTGATCCAGGTTGCCCTTTTAGGAAAATCATGTCAGAGTAAATGAGTAAACACCAAGAATGTCAATGCTTTTTCCTTTTTGAAACACAAGAATTTAAACAGCAAGCACACATAGAGAACTCTTACAATGAGCCTTGTGTGAAGATCCAATTCTTCATTAACAGCCAATGCAATATGCTTTGTACTTAATACTGTCTCCTCCAACTTTTCAAGACCCTCGTCTTGCTCTGCAGAACATTACAAAATACTTCAGCAAATGAAAAACATAGCATTGGCATTTGACTGATTATACGAGAAACTAGATAATCAAGTACCCTTCATTATCTGCCTCTGCAGGCCAACAATCCCGTAGTTGTCCAGGCCTTCAGTTCTCTTTATCTCATCAACTTGTGATCTGCTGGGCCCCAGCAAATCCTCTCTAAACTTAAGAGAACACTAATGTCACTCCCATTGAATTAAAGGGCTAATGCTAATAGTCCTCTTCATATCATCCTTCCGTAAATGGTTGCAAAACTAATTGGACGATCATTTATAGGATCCATAATCAAACAAAAATGAGGGATCTCATTATTCCTTGGAGGGTAACAGTGGGAACACGTCAAGAAGATGTGATGACGACTGTGCAGATCACATCTTCTTGATGTTCGCATGTAAATCATTTGAAATAACCTTGGGCACCAGCAAGAGACAGCTGTATAATCGTTTGCCCAATTTGACAATATACTGAATAATTTGCTAGGCCATTTTTGACATTTTTTCGTGGTATTTGAGATTGTTATGTAGTGTTCTATGTTTTTGTACCAAAGTCAGACAAGGAGCATTCATCCTTACTACACAGTCCAGTAGCAAGTACTGTAGCACAAGCATTCTACGTACAGTTTACAATAAGAAAAAACACAACTGTTGACTATGACGAGATTATACGCAGACATATCTACAAGCAACCATACCAAGTCCAGTCCAATCCAATCACCCCAACAGATATCTTGATGAGTTCTTTAGTCATTCTCGAAATAGATTTTATTAGTTAAATCCAACATAAGAACTTCCGAAGTTAGACGCAGTCATCACGTGTAAAATTCACAAATGTGAATCTGCAGCCTGAGCAAATAGTTTTGCATTATAAACCATGGTTGTGATGTGTAAGTACTTCTAAACAAGTTTTTTTTAAATAGTCTGTTTGATATAAATGATGTTTGTGATCAAGTCATTAAGTGTTAAAAAGGTAAACTTGCCCTTCAAATATGGTTAGACATATAGTAAGAAAGTAAAATTTTAATTAAATCATGGTTTAAAAGCAAACCCCCTTTATAATAAAAGGGCCATCGGGCCCCTCTCTACCCATAAACATTAGGGTTCCCGTTGTAGGAACCCTCTGATGAGGGCCATCGCCGATCGTCTGCGCTCGAGGACTGAAGGCAGGGAGTCTCCGCCACCTCCGGAGCATGGAGAAGCGTCGGAAATGTTGTTGCATACACCTTAGAAGGGCTTCACCTCTTCATCGAGGACATTTACAACGAAGAGCCTGGAGCGATTTGGAGCAGAGGTTGACAGCGCTTCGCGTGCCGCCACACGTGAGGTCTGGTTCGTGCGCGGTTGGAGGAGGCCCTGGAGATGAGGCAGCTCCATTTGGATACGAGTCGTTGGAGAAGAGGTTGGGGTTGTCTGGGAATTAAAGAGATCATGCGGAGGGTCTCCGATCGCGCGAGGCTGGAGATACGCCACCACTTGAGGTGGGTTCCTCGCTGCAAATCACGAGGAGGGTTCCATGAACCCATAGATAATGTTGCGCCAAGAAGGTGTTGCGTGAAATCTGGAGTGCCCTACGATGGGATCACGTGAAGGAGATGGAGATGCGCATGCGTATCTTGGAGGCGGAACCGGAGGAGGCAAACCATTGGCGGAGATGTGCTGCCTGGAGTCGATGATGTTGCCTGCCTTAGGGATCTGGAGAAGGACAGGGGCTGATAATGTATCAAGCACCCCCCCCCCCTTCTCTGCTCACGCGAGATCTGGAGCCTCCTCCTGGAGGTGTTGTGGGCCTAGGTAAATTCTGAAAACGTGGTTTTGATTGATGGAACAAAATATTTTTGATGATGTTGTTGTGGATTCGTGATGGAATCATGTGGACTGTGGTTCCAGACATGATATGTGGATCAGGATCCTTAAACTTTTCCGTGCATGATTAGGTTTTCAGGATGCCTCCATAATTGGCCTTGATCTTGACGATAAAGATGCTTTCAGAACTTGATGTCGAACAAAATTAGGGTTTCAGAAAACCCTAGAAACAAATTTTTAACTTGATCGCGAACATAAATCTTCAAGAATCTGCATAGCATAGCAGAATAATAATAAATCTGCAAGAATAGATCTTCAAGGATAATCAAGAACGATGATCAGATCTTCTCTAGAATTTGGTGATGGCTGAAAAATTAGGGTTCTAAGAAACCCTAAAAATTGAACTCGAACTTAAACGATTTTGAACAATAAATAATCTTCAAGAACAAATCTTCAAAATCAACCAAGAACCGACCCGCTCTGATACCATATTAGAAATCGAGAATGCAGAAGCGTAATATCAGAGATAAAGAAGAAACAAGGAAGAACACCATGATTTTACGTGGAACCCTACTCCGTAGGGAGTGGGATGAAACCATGGAAGAATGACTCAAAGGGTTGATGTTGCATTCAATATTCCCATCTGATACAATGGGTGCATGGAACTAAATTTCGCGAAATTTCGACGAAATTTCGGTTTCAACGGGTGGAGAGTATCGAAACCCATATGAATATCGATATTCGGGTTTCGATCGAAATCTCGCGAGATATCGGCGAGATTTCGGGTCATATCAATATCTCGTCCGACAAAGGGAATCTCTCATTAAAAAATCCACCCATATGGCGATATGGACCGAAATTTCGGTCGAAACTCTCCCATTTCGACTGACTTCCAACAGAAACTTCTCAAACTTCTTCCAAGGCCATCTTACTTCAAGGTAAGTCAAATTTGGTCAAATCTTCATCAAATTCTTAAATTTTTTAGGGGTTTTACTCTTAGAATGTTGATATAGCTTGGTATGATTTTTTTTAGAGATTTCGAATATATAGCTTTAAATTTGGAGACAAAAATTAGGGGGTTTGTATTTTAATTGCACAATAATGATAGTTATGAACGTATTATCTCGGATCTTGTGTATAACATAAAGTAAAACGTGCTTTGAGAACATTTTGTAAGATATATGGAAGAGGAAATTGGGGCTTTTGTATTTTAATGTGGAACGATGATGAGTTCTTCAATGATAAATTCGGATCTTAAGTTACGGAAGTAGAAAACATGTTTCCGATTTTTTTTTTGTAAATGAAATTTAAAAATTGAGTAAATCTGAAAATCCTATGCTACATCTATTGTTTTTTTACATATTTTGTGTCACTTAGGTAGTCTTCCTTGAAAATGGTCCCCTAATTGCTAGATCTAAGACCCTAATGTATAGATTTAAGGTGTTTTTTTTCTGAAAATCAGAATATTAAGAGTATTCTTTCAATTTCAAACACCAAGTATTTATGATTTTGTGGGTATTAGGTGTTAGAAAAATTAAAAATATAATAAATCCGAAAATTAAAACAGAAAGTAATTAGCAAATTCATAATCGGTCGCATTGTATGCCTCTTTAGTGATTGTTCTTCAATTTCCTCGCAGATTTCGGTGATCATCATCATGGCACATTCCGGTTCCGGATCAGGATCTGACAGTTCTGAGGATCAGAGGGGCGATTTCAGTGGGGACAGTGGTTAGAGGTGTGCCTCCGCTCCTGATGGAAATAAAGCGAAACCACAATGCAATTTCTGTGGAAAGAAGTTGGGAGGAGGCGGGATCACGAGGATGAAGCAACATCTTGTTGGCAATAACAAGAATGTTGCCAAGTGCACGCATTGTCCCAAAGATGTGAGGGACAAGGTGAAGACCAGCTTGGACGGGAAGAAGAAAAGGGATTCAGAGAGGGTAAGAATGGATGAACAATTGAAAGAGTTCATATTTGAGAAAGAATTCAACGTCCTTTCATATTCAGACGACGATGACTTTGTCTACCCCGTTGACATTCAAACTACTGCGAAGAGGAGGACACACAGAAGGGCAACAAAAGAATCAATGAGCGAGTTCGAGAGGAGAGAACTCGGTGGTGCACGGGCGGCTTCTATGGTGCAGGTGGCAGTGGGAGTGGTTCTGGAGGTTCACTAGTACCACCACCCACCAAAAAACACAAGGGAAAGGGAATTGAGCCCTTCTTGACGAGGAGTGGATCCATGCAATACAAGGCAAGCAAGGATCTGAGGCAGAAAACGGTGAAGGGAATGTTCACCAATGCACGATAAAGGGTAGGAAAGGCCATCAACAAGCTCTTCTTTGGGGAGAGCATTCCTGTCAACATTGCTAGCGGGCCATTTCTGCAGCATGCCATTGATCTGCAACGGGAACGGGGAGTGAAGGCTCCTACATCCTACGAGATAATGAACAAATATCTGAGGATGGAGAAGGAGGAGATGAATGAGTACATCGCCGAGTTGAGGAAGAGATGGCCAGAGTACGGGGTGAAATTGATGTGCGATGAGTGGACGAGCTACAAAAGGAAGCAGATCATCAACTTCCTTGTTTATTGCGATGGGAAGACAATCTTTTTGAAATATGTTGATGCATCTGATCATGTGAAGGACCACAAGTACCTGCTGAAGTTGATGAAGGACGTCATTAAAGAGGTTGGGAAAGATCACATCATCCAGATTGTGACGGATAATGGCAGCAACTTCAAGAAAGCAAGTGAAACAATAATGAAGTCCAGCAGCTACGGATTTTTTTGGACACCGTGTGCTGCACATTGCATTGATTTAATTCTAAAGGATTTCAGCAAGAGGAAGCTCGTCTCAAGGGTGGTGGAGAAAGCACGAATGATCACCACATTCATTTACAACAACGGCAAAGTGATGGCATTGATGAGGCAGATGTGCAATGGTGAGCTGGTGAGGCATGGCATCACATGCTTTGCAACCAATTTTATAGCGTTGCAAAGCCTTAAACAACAAAAAACAGGGTTGAAAATCATGTGTTGCCAAGGTGAATGGTTCGAGATACCTGAAGCTCGGACTGAAGGAGGACGGAAAGTAGAGACATTGATCAATGATATCGACTTTTGGGATGACGTAACTCGGGTCACAAGGATCATGGATCCAATTGTTTCTGCATTGCGGATCTGGATGGCGATAAGAAACCCACCATGGGAATGATCTACGAGGCAATGCGTTGCATGAGAGAGAGGGTCAAAGAAGCGGTTGGAAAAGGATCCAAAGCATGGTTGGACATCATAGACGAGCGTTGGTCCAAGATGCTCTCACATCCTCTTCACAAGGCTGTATGTGTTATGTAAAAATCTAATTTGTTTTTCATGTTTTAAATTTTTATAGATCTTTAGAATATGAGTATTGTGCTTGTTCGTAACTTTGTGTCCAGCTTATTACTTCAATCCTAATTACCAGTATAAGAATGGACTTGGTACAAATACCGACCTTCTAACAGTTGTACAAATAGTGGTGGAGAAGCTCGTCAAGGACGAGAAGTTACAGATCTTGTACATGAACGAGGTAATCCTCGATTTGAAGCTAAATTAGGAGTCACCAAAATATTCTTTAAGAGTATTATGTAACATATTATGACTTATACCTATGTGTGCAGGTTAAGTATTTCTGGGATGCATTGGGTTCTTTTGGTCGAATTACTGTGGTAAATGGATGGGGCAATACTCTTCCTGGTAGGGACGAAGACAAATAAAACCATTGATTGTGTGTTCATTTATTCCTACTATTGATTTATCTCGTTTTCGTATTTTGCAGCCGAATGGTGGTTATTAGACGGGATGGAAGCTCCCAACCTACAAAATGTAGCAGTGAAAGTGTTATCTCAAACCGCATCTATTGGTGGTTGTGAGAGGAACTGGAGCACATTCAACTTGGTCCATTCGAAGAGACGGAACAGGTTGGGAGAACAGAAGCTCAATGATCTTGTCTACGTGCATTACAATTTGAGGCTGAAGTTGAAACATGCAAGGGAGGGACAAGACAAAGAGGACTACACAGACCCTATTGATCTTGCATACATTTTCAAGATGCACGATGACGATGCTGATGAAGATGTTCTCCAGAGGTGGATGGATTCCAATGGTGCTCCCATTCTCGATCAATCAGGTGGAAGACCAAATGAGAATATAAGCCAGCAAATGGGAGCAGACGTAGGTGACTATTTGGCAAGATCCGAGCGGATTACAGACCCTCTTGGAGGGTTGGAGGCCAAGATTGATGCGGTTGTTGATGAAATTCTCTCCCCTAGCTCCAAATCCAAATCGAAGTCAAAGGATGACACAGCTACATGGACGTTTTGATATCATTTGTAGGCTCATTGAGCTGCATGGACATTGACAACCCATCTCGTGGAGGAACACCAAATCCTTTAGGCAGATATGGATCGACTTACAATGAGAGATCATTTGGCGTCTTCCCGGAATACTTTCATGCTCCTCCTCCAGGACCTCCTCCTCCTCCTCAAGCGTATACACCTCCATCATATTCATATGGTTAAAGTGGGTATGGGGGATACAGTAGCTACAATGGTGAGAACTACCAAGGTAGACAACCTAAGCAGAGCAAGGGCAGCTTCTTTGGGGGTGACAATTATGGTTTCTTCCCTGAGTACACGTCAGTTACTCCTCCACAGAGATCTTCTCCTGCTTTGTCGTCGTCGTCCCGAGGATCTTAGGCCAGTAGTTCGCAGCCTCGTCGTGCCATTCGTGATACCGGATCTAGTGTTGCTTATCCTCATCTCGAGATACACATAGGCATCGATGATCACCAATACATGCAGTATGTGATGGATTACAAGGCCATGTACTCGTACATGACATGGGAGAACTAGTGCGAGTTCATTGAATATGCGATACGTTATGAGAGACAACAAGGAGGGGGGCGATTCAGATCCACCGCGGAACTCTTGGTTCTGAACCAAACATATCACCAGGTAATATATTTTAATCTCTTATTGTATTGATCATTAATGTGCATGTTCTTATTACTCTACATGAAATATATGTATTTTCACTTGTTGTAACTTGTAAGACTATTACTCTATTTAACAACGATATGTTCGATATGGTGTGTGACATACCGTCATAGTCATAGATGATGATTGATATGTATGCTATAAGCCTATAAGTGTATATTTATTATTTCATTATTTGAAATACTTAGATTAACTCCATTTGCAATATCTAACATATTCTACAATATGACCGATATGACCGATATGGCCGGTATGACCGATATGTACAATATAAGAGGTATAGATGAGCAATATGTGTGAAATAATTGTGTATTTATATGTTATTTATTGTTCTAATAACTTGGAAAATCAAAATTTACAATAAAATTAAAAAAATGGGTTTTTGAGCCATTTCCGACTTTTCCACCGAAATTGTCGAAATTTCCCGAAATTTCGACGAAATTTCGGTATTGGAGGTGACCGAAACAAAATCGAAATCGAGATTTCGAACCTTGAATGGGTGTGGGGCTTCTTATATAGCCCTCATTGACTCTCCAACAAGGTAGGTAATATCGGTATTGGTATCGGTATCGTGTCGATACAATATATAATAGATATATCGAAACTATATCGCCGATTTCGACCTGATTTTGAGAAGGAAATGACCTTGGAAAGGCATATATCGGCCATATCGACGATATATCGATCACCTGGTGATACCAATATATCGTCGATATATCGCAATATGCCTTACCATGCTCTCCAAGTCCCACAACTAGTAGATGTGAGACTAAACCAATAGATGTGGTAATTGGTCCCTGGAGGGATCCAATTACCCATCTGCACCCTGGAGGGATCCAATTACCCATCTGCACATGTAACGCATATACTCCAACAGTATCCTTACACAAGATGAAGCCTTATCATACATATCTTTATGAGGTTAATGTATAGGATAGATACTTGTCTCTTCTCCAGAACTCTCTACAATATCTCCCGTGGGATATAATCATAAGCATTCTCCAAATCGATGAAAATGATATGGAGGTTCTTACTTTTAGCTCTATAATTCTACATTGTTCTCCTCAGCAAGTGAATGGCTTCAATAGTTGAGCGGCCTGGCATGAATCCGAATTGATTTTTTTTTACTTTGGAAACTTGCCTCAATCTTCTTTCGATCACACATTCCCAAATTCTCATAGTGACTCATCAACTTGATATCTCTGTAATTTGAACAATTTTTAATGCCTCTTTGTTTTTATAAAGAGTCATCACGATGCTTCTCCTCCAATCTTCAGGCATTTTCTTGCTTCGCCAAATAACATTGAATAAATTTGTAAGCCAAGTCAAAAGTTAAATAAAACGTCGGATCCTCAAAGGTACCATCCAACTCCAAAAGATGGTTAACCGATCAGAAGCAAGCATCATATCCAAAGTCTCCAAACGGTAGAAAGCCTTATAAGCCTTCCGAACAGTGAACCGCCCATCAAACCAAGTTTAGTGGTCAATAACATCGTTTAACCCCTTCCCCACAACCAAAAGCAAGTTTAGAAGCTCTGTGAAACACTGATCTGACAACTTAGTATGAAACTGTGGCATCCAACTCGCGTCCACCTAACACTCTAACAAAACATTCTGTGTTGGCAACCATAGCAAATAGGCACGGAAAATGATCTCGGAAAGTGCCATACAACGTCCAACCATCACCCTGAAAATGAAATCCACATCCATCACCTAAGACATGATTCATGATCGAAAACACAATTGGAAGCACCGCCCCTTCCAAAAATCGGAAGGCAAATACACATCTGCTCCTAGTAATAATGCATCCAAAGAGAATCCATAAATAGAACGTGATAGCCTGCATAGCAAATCTGGACCTTCACCCCAAATCCGTACCACACAGTTTGGCAAAAGTGTGTGATTCATAGTCTACATCTTCAAATTACCAACCAACCATATCAAGGGACCGAACCTCTAATTCAGCTTCCCTCTTGGCTCTCCTGCCATCCCTAACCTCCCTCTTGTATTGACATAGCCGTTGACGAAGCCCCGTGAGCTTATCCCAAAATCTCCTCACCGTTGAACCAACCACTGGCATGGATGTCCAAAAAGAAGTAACCAAAGATCTGAACTAATCCTCAAGCAGCCAGGCCCACTTAAAACGGAAGAAACCCCTCAGATGGATATTAGATCCCAAATCCCAAACCATGGGAGTGTGGTCAGACCGCGCCCGTGGCCTAAAAGATGCGAACGAACAGGAGAACAAACCCATCAACATGGATGATACGAAAACGCGATCAATACGCGAACAGGAACCAAAGCTCCTCCAGGTATATTTCATATCAGATGCATCGAATAGCTCCAGTTGCAACTCATCCATCAACTCAGCAAAAGCATTGAAACCAGGATCTTGCCCACCCCGCAGGCGTAGGCGATCAAAAGAGAGTAAGGATACATTGAAGTCACCTCCTTGAAGCCAAGCACAATCAGGGAACGCACTTCGAGCAGCACGGATATCCACCCACAACTCACTCTGTGTGGTCGACTGACAAGGCCCATATACACAACTAAAAGCAAAGAGAGACTACGTAGAAGAACACTCCAACAACATCGTAAGCATGTGTGAACCTCTCACTTCCGCCCTAAACATAAATGACATGTCCTTCCATGCAAGACCCCTAGAAGTACCAATCGCATCTAGCGTCCTGTAATCATTAAGCAAACCCATGCCGAAAGAGTTCGAAATAGCCCTACTGCAGAACTCCAACTTTGAATCCTGCAATATGATGGCGTTGCATCCCCATTCCACAAACCTTTCCCCAAGGGTACGCCTCTTTTCCGGGTCACCCAGGCCTCTAACATTCCAAGTTAAAATCTTCATTGAGCATGAGTATGACCACCCAAAGTACTCACCGCCCCCACAATCTTTGCTATCAATGCCTTCCGATCGGACATTGTAATCATATCACCGCTCGAGGACATTTGTTTCTTCCTCCTCTTGTATCTTTTATCGGCACCTTTACTAGTACCCGAATCTATCACCAGATCGGCGGCGGCATGGTACCCAAGGAAGGAATTGTCCACCTGTAACGTCGCCCCTCCCTGACCCCCCCACCCCCGCAAGAAATATTAAGATAATATTAATGCTTTTTTTCTTTCCAGCTACGATTTGCGATACATGTACATTATACAGCTCTTTTGTTACATGTAAATTTTTATAGAAACTAATGCAATAGAAATTGCTGACACGTTGTTGGTTCTATAGCTTGTTAGTTAATTGTGAATGTCATTCGAAACGCGAAAAATTTTCCTTCATTTTCGGTACCCTAAAGTGATCTCTGGCGAACATGATATTATGAGTGACGTGTAAATAGGGATCCTGGATCCGCGGATGTCACATAAAGGCATGCCCCTTGCCTCACCAGAAGAAGATCAAAAGAAGCACCTCATGATGGTCACCAATCTCCCTTTTACCCCGACAGGCAACAGACGCGAAGACATGAAGAAAACTGGGATAGCTGACAAAACCGCCTTCAATTGAACAAGGCATCCACTGCTCCAGAGACAAGTAGCACTCCAACTTGCTAGTTTCTTTTCCATCTTCTCAATAACAGAAAGTCGCTCAGCATGACGAAGTATGTTGCTAAATAGGGGCGGGTCAAGATAAGTGATCGAGAGGATTTCCACGATGTCCATAGGGTATTCTTACAAGTTGCAACCTCCTCCTCGAGCATCCCAAAGGGGATGGGAGCAGACTTGGCATGATCTATCCTCAGCCCCGAGACCAGGCCAAAAAGCTCAAGCACAGTGGCCAACCCTTCAGTAATCACAATCTCACGCTCTACAAAGAAAATCTATGTGTGTATAGTATATACATACATCATTATGTGTATAAACATTTATCTAAAAACGGTTATAGGGTTACACGTAATATATTGCATTCCAGAATCATTTACAAACGTAATCATTTACAAATGTAGAAAGATAAATATTGTTAATATTTATGCTATTTGATTATTTGTTATCCAAGTTGTTATTTTACTCCATTAGTTAATGTAATTTTGATTTAGCGTGCCATAGGTTTCTTCTGGCCGTAAGGATGTGAGGCATTTACTATCCATATCCGTCCATTAAATATTTGTCTCCAACTATGTATCAATAATTAAGGATACAATTTGTGATTTTCAATTTCCACAAGATATTTGTTTCCTTATCTGTTTTCATTTTTGAAAAGGGATAAAGATATGACAACACATGTATCATATATCTGTGTATTTGTCCATTTGCATATAGTGGCTTGATTGTTATATGGGGGTCAAATGTGGGTTGTTGTTGGGGAAAGGTGATAAATAGAGTTGATGGGGAAGTTCGTCAAAAGAATGGGCCTAATGGTGATGGTAGGGGAAAAAGAGATTAGGAAATGGAATAGAAACTGCTGGCAATGGCTTAATGGAGATGGTGACCTGAGGTGGAGATGAGTGGATGTGGACGGTGGATGAGTCATGAATGTGAAAGGCTTTCATAACGTGAGATTAACTCGAGGAACTGACTTTTGTTCATTATACGAAATGTTGGTAGGCCTTGGTAGGTAAGAATCGCCATATCATGGCACTTAACGAGTGTCAGCTCTCTTACTAATTGGCACAGTCTCAGTTTTAAAGAGTAATACTTGGGGTGGGGAGGGAAGAAACAAGACTAAATAGAGAATAAAAATGAATGGGAAAGTGAAAGAGGGTAGGAGGAAGAATGGGAAAATAAGCCAGTTGCATGGAATCGTGGGTGAGAATACATCAAGATGCACAGAAGTGACAGAACAAGAGAGGACACATTGACTTTTGTGAGATAGAAGAAGAAGGTGGTTAAGGGGGATTGGAAGATAGAGGAGAAGAAGAAAAACAAGGGAAAAGAGGAATAACAACCACTAGCTATAACAGACCTCTACTTCATTCTATATGCTTTACGAAAAAAATTGTAGCACGTTCTATCTTTCAAACATCAAGATTAACTTTCTTTTTAAAAATGAGTTTACATTTGTTATCAAATGCTGGAGGATGCATATCCGTGAACCACTGCATCCCTTGATAAAATTTCACATAAAATGCAACTAAATAAAAAAACTACTACAAAAATAATCAATTGGGTCGTGTCACACAAAATACGTCTTATATAAAGATCCAATGCCATTTAAAAGCCATGCCTCTTCACAAAAGAGACAACCTTTACCTAAGAGACACTTCCAAATGGCATCCTTTGGATTTACATAGATAACTAAAAAATAAAAAATGACAAATTAACTAATGAAAGTCAAGGTACACCAGCTTTCCTCGTCTTTAAAAACTCATCTCCAATTGCAAGGGTCACTCGGTAAATATCAACAGTAGTTGGCTGTATTTGTAACTTGTTGGAGGAAACTTCCTTTAAATTTCAATAATATTCTGAGCTTCTTCAAGAAAAAGCCATTCAAGAGTAATGCTGCAAATTTTCTTTCCATTTTTTCTCATATAAAAATCTAAGAACTTCAAGAAGAAGACATTCAAGAGTATTTCTGAGCTTCTTAATAGGAATTTCAAACGGGATCCATTAAAGTTATTCAATGATGCAGCAGAGGAGGCTGGAATACTAGTCGTGATGGAGGTGGAGCACTATGAGGTGTGACCAGTAGCTTGGGTGGAGGCTTTGATGGCAATCGAAGCTTCATGGACCATGATGTGGTTGGAATCGGCTAGTAAAGGTTGGAGTTGTTGGCAATGATCGGTAGTCACCTTGACTGAGCTAAGGATAAAAATCCAGAGATGATGTAGGCTGGTTGAGAACCAGGAAGAGGATAGGAGAGGCAGAGGAGCAAGGTTGGAAATGTAGAGACCAAGCAATGGATGATGGTGGCAAGGTGGGATGACCTGCATAGGTGCAGATAGGATTTTAAGCAAATAAAGGTTGATTGTTGAATTGGTGATGATAAAAAGATGTGAGTGGTGGTGGTGGTCGAACAGTGATAGTTGGTGGATAAGATTTTCATAATACAATACAAATTCTAAGAATTGACCTTCATTGAATGGATTGAAGATTTGTGGGGGAAGTAGGGAAGGACCGACACATCATGGGAATGACATGATAACCTAGCTCCGTTACCAAATGGAACAACATGGAATTTTAAAGGAGAAAGATTGAGTGTGAGGAGGGAAGAAATGTGATGAAGAGGTAGAGCATGACAAGCAACATGTGCAGGATGAAGAAAGGAGTGTGTAAACATTAACGAGGTTTTAGGAGATTACAGGTAAAAAGAAAGAAAATAGGTAAGGAGGAGCGTGTCAACTGTCAAGCTATGTGCGGAAGAAGAAGGAAGAAGGGGAGAGATGGAGTGGGGGTTTATGAGGAGAAAGAATTTGAATGGGAGGAAAGATATCAAGTTTAGAGATAACCAAAATACATATCGTTTGTCCATGCTCCTTTCACTAACATGATGGTAGCCTTGTATAAATAGCCCACACCACTTAAAAGATACGCTTCTTCACAAAAGACATTGTGTTTTCCTAAAAAAACACTTCTAAAGACTTGTCCTTTGGATTTACACACATGAATGAATAAATAAATATTGACAAATTGGCAAATACTAATGAACATCAATCTGCATCAAAGAGGCTTCCCATGGGAGGAGTGAAGATACGCCTCTTCTTCATGATTGCAAATGCTTTTGGAAGTCATAGTCCCCATTAAGATCATTAGATCAAGATCCTTGTTTGGCTCGTGAGTAGGGAGAATTTGGTATAAGGTCTATGTGTACCTTTCATCTACATCTAGATCACATGCCTTTTTGTAAGAAAGAAGTAAGGAAGATGTTGAACATATGTTTCTGAGTTATGCAGGTCGGTGGATGGTTTGGACATCCCTTGACTTAATTCCACTTCACAGTCGGCATTCTGGCAATCAGGCAGAGAAAATGGATACGACATTGCTTACATTTGATGGTGTGACCGAATTAGACTATTGTAGGTTCAATTAGGTTACAAAGGAAGATGTTGTATTCAATTTCCAACTTTATGCGAAAAATGTGGTCCGCTCTAGCCATGGAAGGGAAGATGTAACCTGGTGTAGCCTGGTTGTTTTGACTTTTAAATGGATTACACAACCTTAAACTTTAAACACTATTTATTAGCTGTGAAAAAAATAATCTCGACCTAAGATATTCCCCCAACAACACACCTGTTGGCAATTGCTGACATGCTTAAAGTAGACGCCATTTGTTTTGCTTTCGATCTCAAATTGGTAAGTGCTTCTAGCTTCTTATTAAATTCTTTATCTGACCTGCAAACAAAAAAAAACACCAAATAAACAACTAAAATGGGTAACTAGCTACAGCAGATGCTCTTTCAACTTTTCTCCATACGAAGAAAGAAGCGCTAGTAAAACTCAAGTGACAATGAAACCATCGTGAGAACCTAACAGTGGATAAATACTTTTCCTCCCAATAATAACGCCTATAACAAGAATGGACACCACAGCTGTGAATAAACAGAGAACAAAGTTAGCAAGCATGCGGTGCTGCCTCAAGCCAACCAAACAAACATATTTATTTTTATTGTATTGGAGGAGAATTTAAGCATATCATGCTGCTTGAGAATAAAGCATTGGCTATGGTATAAGGAGCATGAATATAAGATACACTTCAGTAGCTTCTTTAAAAAAAGGATGGACTCACTTAGGTTGCTTGGGAAACTTGGACAGAGACCTCTCCAAGCTGTCAAGTCTTGTGGATAGAATTGTTATCATCCTGCGAATGGAGGAATTGAAACGTTGAGCCTCAGGACCAGATGCTGGCAATGAACCCCTCTCAGAAATCATGGCTGTGATTTTATCCGCCAGCTTCGAAGCCTCGTTTAACTCTCCCGTCCATGCCTCCAGAGAAGATGCCATTGCTGCTCAGACATCAGAAATCAAGAAACTGGTGTTATAGACATAAAGCGAGAGAGATATGACAGGGAATTGGCTGCGAGTCGCCGGACGTATCTATTCTCCTCACCCCGAACCCTAAATGCCACGAGCAACGTCTCCTCTGGTGTTGGGAATGACCGGGGGAAGAGGGTCGGACGAGGAAACTGATAAAAAACAGCTTTCCTAAAATTGTTCGGCAGTCCGTGAATTAACAAATTATAGTGAGTCACCCTACCATCTAATTCTTTAAATTAGTAATATATACTATTAAAAAAATAGTAATAGCGGTCAAAATATTCTCATGTTATTTGATCGTGATTTGGCTTGAGATTAAAAGAATCGAACTTGAACAGAAGTTTAAATTTATTATATGAATGAATTTGAACATGAATAACATCGATTGATTGAGATTCGACTAACTAAAAGTTGATTAAATTTAACATGCAAGTATGTAAAAAGTGTATGCATGAATCTAAAGACATGCATGAATATAAGCATACATGTGTTGATGGAACTTATACGGACTTGGCTAATACTCGTTAATTATTTAAGAAACTTCTATTAGTATTGAATAAATCAAATCATTCATACAAACCTTAGTTGAAACTTGATGGAAGTGGGAAAAAATTATATTGCGCACATTCTTGAAAGTTTCAATCTCAAACAAATTCTTATCGAATGCGAAAATGTGCATAAAATGAGTATACTTAAGTTTGTTCTTAACATTTAAATAACCGACTCGAACCTTCGTGAACCATGATTGAGGTGGACCGAATATAAACAACATATGTATATTATCGAAATGAATCGAACCCAAGCATTGATTATTCTAAATGAACCGAACTATACATGGGTAGGTTCACTCAAGTTCGGTTCAACTATACTAGCTATTCTGAGAGCTAATATATTTAACACACTTATATTATGATAGCAGGTTTTTTAGTATTTATATAAAATAGGATAGGTGATAGTAAAATCAAGTATACTATTTTATTAAAGTTGAAAGTTGTTGATGTTTACAGTATATCCCTTCAATGAACAAATGAAAACCATTAATTGAAATCATAATATCCAAATAGAATGGAATTTTCAAAATGATGGTTTAATAATTTTAGTTCACACACATTGATATCTGGATTAACCAGAATAGTGTTAAGATAATCTATAGTATTATATTATATTACATTATGAACTTTAATGTGCACAACAAGAAAAGATAATTGAAGCATCGTAAGAGCATATGCATGTTTTTTAATCTAAATTTCTTGAATAATACAAATTACCTGTGAAAAAGCCAATATAACATAGTAGCATAGATTATTGAATAAACCAATGAAATATGTAATAATAAATATGTTTTCATTGAAAAATATAGGATCACTCCACATCATGGGTGGCACATCTCGTATAAGGCAATCATTATACCCCATAAACTGTGAAGATAGCAATCGATGGAATCTGCCCAATACCATGTCATATGTCTTCCCAAATGAGCATCACGAGGAAAAGAATATCAGCATTCAAGATCCTCACTTTCTCAACATTATATTAGTGGTCCTTCTTACCATCTCTTGTAATAACAAGAAAGTCATGATCAAAATTGTGTGGTATTGTCGGTCTTAAGACCACAAGTTAAACCCAAAAGTGTGTATGTACGTATGTATACATATATATAGGAAAAAATAGGACTGCCCTCACCTCATTTTTCACAAAATTTTTTATTTTTTTTGAAAATATTACCATGTGTATTCATCCATATATCTCTTCTTTATGTCATTTGAATTTCGTCGGAAACAAAGACTCCTACGACCTCTATCCAGACAGTCATTTTTTAACGGTCGTAGGAATTTTTAAATCAACCGCATCTAGATGGAGGCCACAGGAGTCTCTGTTTCTAATTCGAATGGCATATAACAGGGATATGGGTATGAATATACATTGCGATATTTTCTAAAAAAATAAAAAAATTGATGAAAAATGGGGCCGCCCATGCTACCCATATATACATATTTATACATACATACATACATATATCAATGCATCATATCATTATATCCATCTCAAAAACCTATGTGAAAAATTCAATTCAATATTCGATTAATCACCTACCTTGTAAGAGAAACCCACGAAGACTGTAACGCCCCACTTTTTTTGAAATTTTAAAACCTATTCAATATTATACTCAAAAGAAGCGTCTCGTCACAAGCTTTCCAACGAGTCCAAAAACGCGTAATTCCGAGTTCGGATGTGGGAGATATGCCTGTTTTGGTGAATAAGAGTCATGGATATTGAGGGGATTAATGGTTACGGGATTATATAAGTTAATTACGAATTTAAGCTATTTTAAGGATCCTAAAACTAGAGTTTTAGTTCTAACCTATATTAAGACCCCCATCCTTCATCTCCCCTCATTCTCACTCCTTTCCAAACCCTAATCCATCTTTTTCTTCCTCTCCAAGTCATCCTCTTATCTCATTTTCCCTCTCCTTCTCCAAAGAATCGAGGAGGGAATTGTGCCACAACCATTATCAAAAGCTCTTGAAGCCACGCAGCTTCGTGAGAAAAGAAGGCGAGGAGGACCATCACAAGGGAAAGGCAACCCTCTCATCGGATTCTTGATCGAGCGCACGCGGATTGGAGGCGTGCACTAGCATAGGTAACGGATTTCACCCTTCTTCCTTTTCTTTCGCACATCTGTGATATTGGAGAACGTGGTTTTGGGGGATGATTTCTCATTTTGATCCGACCCCCGGATCTCCTCTTGCTGTTGGTACACCATGCTCCTTTCATCAATGGTTTCCGTATCTTTCATTTTCTCTATCTTTTGTTCTCGTAATATGGAAATTTAATCTCCGAGTAGTTTTCCTTAGTGTGTATTATCATATGTTCTTGTCAATAGGGCAGCCGCACTATACTTTTGATATACTTTTGTATGGGTACCATATTAAGGATTCTTGTGTTAAAACATATATGCCGGAAGCTATAATTACCCTATTTTTTTCTATAGAGGGGCGTCCTGCAAATCTCTACTATATATTGACATGCCGAGTATTAACCTAAAATAGCATCTTGGTAGGCACTTTTGATTTGAACTGGAATGTATCTGTTAGGATAACTATTCCCAGAATGCAAATTTATTTTCCTTATTTAACGAAAACGATGGGAGTAGACATGCTTAATGATTTCCTTGTTCATCTTCCAAAATATGATTGTTAAGAAATTAGAACCTAACATATATTATCCTAGTTTGTAATGTTATATGATATGCAATGTGATACCGATTGGAAGAGTAGCGTTTGGTATCCTTGAAAATTTTGAATATTTGTTGAGAAGATGACGGCGTTCGAATTGAATCTGATATCTAGATGATGGAGTTTGAGAGAAAAAAAGGGTGCTCACTCGATCTTCTTGTATTTGATCTTTCAGACGATGAATACTTTCTCATCAATAAGCATTTACACTCTCACGTAAATAAGCAGACTAACTAAATTACTTGCATTTTAAATGTAAAAGGCACAGGCTTTCATCCGTAGTTCAAGATTTCTTAATCAATATTATATCACCTACAACCTTTTCTGTGATGTCTATAAAGATAAAAATACTTGGGTTCGTTGGAATATACCACATCTTTTAAATATGTTTTTGTTATTTTATTACCTCTGACGTGAGAATCATGATAGAGTTCCCTGGTGATCACTTAGGGCTGGTGAGAAATCCAACGAGTGGGATTTTGTAGTATATGCTCGCAAGCATACCATAGCATAAGACATGATGATGCATCCATGGAATGTATCCAAATCCAAGGATTCACTTAACTGGCTTTGAGAAGATTTTTTTATCACATCACATGTTGTTCATTCCTTTTTAGAGCATTTTATAATAATGTGTGTAAAGAAATACATGATAAATACTACAAGGTGGGTGCACACCCTTGTAGTCTGGTTGAACCGACAGTGAGTCACCCCACTCGAGGGGCATCACAGAGCGGGGTGGTGGTAGGTACTCTGGTGAAATTGAGGTGGATGCACGTGTGCGTTGCATCATACGGATCTATTTTGTTGCACTTGTTAAGGAGCGAGCGGGACTCCTCCAGCAGACTCGACTGACAGAGTTGTGACTCTTCGGAGTCGTACGCCCCGTCTCGAGTGTCAGAGTACTACCAACTAGACTAGCTGAAGAATCACGTTTGCGCACAGGTTATAGATTGCACTATGAATGGAGTGTTGCAGACTTCATTTCTAATGCAGGCTTTCTCCTTTGACGAACGAGTCCGAGATAAGTAATGAAAGTATGGATTATAAGTTATGTCAAAGTTTTTTTTGATCGCACACGTGTTAAAGGCCCATAAAATATGTGGTAGTAAATTGTTATATGCTCTTAAAAATGTTCTCTTTTAAACTTGTTTAGTTACCGCATTTGCATTACCTACTTATATACTTTTAATTTACAATTTATTTATCCTTACTGAGTCAGTTGACTCATGAGTTACATTATTTGGAAATCCAACAGGAAGTGTAGAGCAGGAGACAGAGGCTCACATCTTTGGTGGTGCGTCTGCAGGACGTTGCTAAGGTTGAGGACTAGTTTCTTAGTAGTTTATGTTATCCTTCCTTTCCAATTATTTATGATATAACAAAGAGACTCTGAGGACTTATTGTTATCCGTATGCAGACTTTTGTTATCAATAGAAACTTAGATTTTCTTCTCAATATCCTTATTTCGTATAAATGGTATATCATGCAGGTTGTTTATGATTGTTGTTGGGTAATATTGAGAATGGGTGTTGAGATGCGCTACCGCTGAGGCGGGGCGTTTCATTTGGTATCAGAGCCCAATTACCCCATCAGTCATGACAACTGTATGGTAGGAGAAATACCATTGTATATTAGACAAGTAGTCTTCTGACTACTGCCAAAAAAAATTATCAAGGTTGACTAATGACCTCTACTCTAGGATCTAATTGCAATTCCCTTTTTATTTCTACATTTGCAGATCATGGCGCCTCGTAGGGATCAGACTGCACAACAGTTGGCTGTGATGATGGCAATGCTGCAGGATGTGCAACAGAGACAACTTATGCTTAAGGAGCGATTATCGAGATCTGCGTCCGAAGGCAGGTCTGGAATGGTTGGGGGAGATGGTGATCCACCACCAGCACCACCCCCTCCTCCTCCTCCCCCCTCGTCGCCGCCACTGCGACAAGAGGACATATTTTCAAAATATCGTAAGGAGAAAGTTCCAGAGTTTCTGGGCAATATAAGCCCAGATGTGGCAGAGAGATGGTTGAAGCGTGTGGAAAAGGTATTCCGCACCATACATGTACCAAATCAGGAGAAGGTTACACTTGCCACTTACTCATTAGCGAGCTATGCTGAGGAATGGTGGAGTTCTATGGAGCTATAGATTGCAACACCAGTTACTTGGGAGAAATTTACTGAGGTGTTCCGGGAGCATTTTTATCAGGAATACTGGCTAGAGCAGCGCTGCGTAGAGTTCACACTACTCGAGCAAGGGAACAGGACCGTGGCTGTTTATCTGAATAGATTTACAGAATTGTTGAAGTATGCTGCTAGCACTGTGCCAACTGAGTCTGACAAGGCATTCAAATTCTTCCGTGTACTTCGCAAGGAGATTCGTGAGAAATTGGTGCCCATTCGTTTGGTCACAATGAAGGAAGTGATTGATGCTGCTGCTCGGGTGGAGCAAGATTTATGCGAGAGTAAACCAATGCAGATGAGATCGAACTTTTCTGACAGGATAGCTCGCAATGACAGAGCAGGAGCACATGCAGGACAACGCTTCCACCCTCACTGTTCTAGAGTGTCGAATAGGTTTACTCACAGAGGGGCTCCTACATTGGGGCAAGCACTTTCTGAGCCAGCCGGGACATCTCGTCCGATTTTGAGTACTGTTACAGATGCTCGTGTGGAGGATCGGGTCTGCTATCGATGCAACCAGAAAGGTCACATCTGGTCCAATTGTCCCTTGGGATCTTCACAGTTTGGAGTTGTAGTACGAGGAGGACGTCCCCAGCAACGGGGGAGAGGCTTTACATCTTGGGGAGGTAGGGGACAACCTTACCAGACTCGGAGCACGGCAGGCTCAAGTGGACCGCAAAGAGACGGACAGTTGAATGATATTACCGACGGACAAGCGCACGCCTCAGGATCGGTAGTACGAGGTATGATTTCTGTAGGCGACTTTACTGCTCATGCTCTCTTTGACTCTGGTGCATCACATTCTTTTGTATCGTTGAGCTTTGCGAGTATCTTAGACCGAGAGCCTACCACAGTTGCAGACCCTTATCTTGTTAAGGGACCTGGAGGTCAGTTGTTTGTGGTCCACCGGGTGTTTCCTGACTGTCCAGTATATATCGGAGGTTATATGCTAGAAGCATACCTATTACTCTTACAGATGGAAGATTTTGATGTTATTCTTGGTATGGATTGGCTCGAGAATCACCATGCATGCCTTGATTGCTTCCAGAAACAAATCATTTTTAAGATTCCTGATTTACAGGAATTCGTATTTGATGGGAGTACCTCCTCTGGGGGAGTAGTATGCATATCAGCATTGCAAGCACATCGCTTGCTTGATCAGGGGTGTGAGGGATACACTGCCCACGTCATTGGGGATCAAGTGCAGCACAAGGAGATTTCTAATGTAGAAATTGTTAAGAACTTTCCAGATGTTTTTCCAGATGAATTGCCTGGATTTCCTCCACAAAGGGAAGTAGAGTTTGAAATAACTCTTATGCAGGGAACTCAACCAATTTCTATGGCACCATACAGGATGGCACCAGCTGAATTGAAGGAACTCAGGGTTCAGTTACAAGAACTGCTGGAGAAGGGTTTCATACGCCCGAGTACATCTCCATGGGGAGCGCATGTCCTCTTTGTTAAGAAGAAGGACGGATCTATGCGCATGTGTATAGATTATCAACAACTGAATAAAGTGACCATCAAGAATCGTTACCCTTTGCCACGCATTGACGATCTCTTTGATCAGCTACAAGGGTCATCCATCTTCTCCAAGATTGATTTACGGCCTGGTTATCACCAACTACGTATTCGGGATGTGGATATACCCAAGTCCGCATTCAGAACCAGATAGGGTCACTATGAGTTTTTGGTGATGCCCTTTGGCTTGACAAATGCCCCAGCAGCATTCATGGACATGATGAATCGGGTATTTCAGCCTTTCCTAGACAGCTTTGTTGTGGTTTTCATTGACGATGTCCTTATATACTCTCAAGATGAGAAGGAACATCGCACTCACTTACAGACAGTGCTGGAGACCTTACGGAGGCACAAACTATATGTGAAGTTTAGTAAGTGTGAGTTTTGGCTTCAAGAAGTATCATTCTTAGGCCACGCTATCTCAGGTGCAGGAGTGTCAGTGGATCATGTAAAAATTGAAGCAGTCCTTAGTTGGGAACGACCGAAGAATGTATCTGAGATCCGAAGTTTTCTTGGCTTAGCCGGTTATTACAGACGGTTTGTGAAGGGGTTTTCACAGATTGCCCTTTCCCTCACCCAACTGACCAAGAAGGAGATGCCATATGCTTGGTCAGAAGAGTGCGAGAATAGCTTCCAGACACTGAAGGAAAGGCTCACTATAGCTCCTATCTTGACAATTCCATCGGGCCCAGACGGATTCACAGTTTACACTGATGCATCAAAGGAGGGTCTGGGTGCGGTTTTGATGCAACATATGGTAAGGTTGTCGCTTATGGATCTAGACAGTTGAAGCTACATGAGAAAAATTACCCAACCCATGATATGGAACTGACAGCAGTTGTCTTTGCGCTTAAAATGTGGAGACATTATCTTTATGGTGTTGCTTTCGAAATCTTCACAGATCACAAGAGTCTCAAGCATCTTTTTGATCAGAAGGAGCTTAACATGAGGCAAAGGAGAAGGCTGGAGCTTTTAAACGATTATGAGTGCACCATCTCTTACCATCCTGGTAAGGCGAATGTGGTCGCTGATGCCCTTAGTCGTAGGCCTCATTCAAGTGAATCCCATCCTCAGCTTAAAGTATGGGATCTTCTTGCAGCTTTCAGTGATTGGCATCCATTTCATAGTAGTAGAGAAACAATCATAGTTCCCTCCCCTTCACGTCCAGAGTTAGTTGAGCGAATCATCCGGGGGCAGCATGAAGATCTGAGTATGCAGAGGCTCAAAGAGAAGGCTATCGCAGGAACCTTAGTTGGCTTTTCTTACCAAGATGGGGTGCTACGAAATGGGAATCGATTGTGTGTCCCAGCAGATGTACAATTGAGGGAAGAGATCATGCGTGAGGCACGTAGTTCACGTTTGTCAATACACCCTGGTGGCACCAAGATGTATAGCGATTTAAAGAAAAATTTCTGGTGGAAGCAAATGAGAAGAGATGTGGCTGATTTCATGGCAAGGTGCAGGACATGCCAACAGATTAAGGCTGAGCATAAGCGACCATCTAGACTTCTGCAGTCCCTTCCACTTCCCGAGTGGAAGTGGGAAGGCATATCTATGGACTTCGTTACAGGGCTTCCTAGAACTTCTGGCGGTCATGATGCCATATGGGTAGTAGTTGATAGGCTTACGAAATCAGAACACTTCATACCTTTGAGCATGACTTGCACGCCAATACAACTCGTGGTGATTTTTATCAAGGAGATTGTCACGCTTCATGGTCTACCAAAGCAGATTATATCTGATCGTGATCTGAGATGTACTTCAAATTATTGGCGGGATTTTATGAACTCTTTAGAAGTGCAACTGTGCCTCAGTTCATCCTACCATCCTCAGACCGACGGACAATACGAGAGTACGATACAAACATTAGAGGATCTTCTTCGAGCATGTGTGCTAGAGTGGAAAGGGTCGTGGAAGGACCATTTGCCGCTATCAGAGTTTACGTATAATAACAGTTACCATGCCAGCATAGGCATGGCCTCTTTTGAAGCATTGTATGGAAGACGATGTTCTACATCTCTGAGTTGGCAGAAGATTGGACATAACCTTTTACATAAGGTAGAGTACTTGGAGGAGACTGCTAAGGCAATCAAGATAGCTCGGAAGAAATTGATTACTGCACAGAGTTGGCAAAAGAGCTATAGCGATAGACGACGCACTGATCTTAGCTTTGAAGTTGGAGATTTTGTCTTCTTGAGAGTTTCTCCCATGAAGGGAGTTCAGCGATTTGGAGTGAAGGGAAAGTTAGCACCCCAGTTTGTCGGACCATTCGAGATTCTCGACAAGATTGGTAAAGTTGCATACAAGATTGCTCTTCCTCCTCACCTTGCTGGTGTGCATGATGTTTTTCATATCTCCAACTTGAGAAAATATGTGCATGATCCATCGCATGTGATTAGTTATGATGACCTTCATGTGGACACTGACCTGAGTTATCCGGAGGAACCCGTTCGGATCATCGATCGTTCAGTGAAGAAGTTGAGGCATAAGGAGATACCTTTGGTGAAGATCCTTTGGCAACGACACAACGATAAGGAGGCCACCTGGGAACCCGAGGCGGATATGCGGCGTGACTACCCATACCTTTTTGAAGGTAATTTATAAGCTACTTTCATCTTTTTAAGGTTGTTATCTTTTACTCAATAGGATCCAACCTTTTAAGGTTGTTATGATTACACCTTTTGCATCCTAAGTATCGGGGACGAGACTGCTTTAAAGGTTGTTATGATGTAATGCCCCAATTTTTTTTTGAAATCTTAAAACCTATTCAATATTATACTCAAAAGAAGCATCTCGTCGCAAGCTTTCCAACGAGTCCAAAAATGCGTAATTCCGAGTTCGGATGTGGGAGATATGCCAATTTTGGTGAATAAGGGTCATGGATATTGAGGGGATTAATGGTTACGAGATTAGATAAGTTAATTACGAATTTAAGCTATTTTAGGGATCCTAAAATTAGGGTTTTAGTTCTAACCTATATTAAGACCCCCATCCTTCATCTCCCCTCATTCTCACTCCTTTCCAAACCCTAATCCATCTTTTTCTTCCTCCCCAAGTCATCCTCTTATCTCATTTTCCCTCTCCTTCTCTAAAGAATCGAGGAGGGAATTGTGCCACAACCAATATCAAAAGCTCTTGAAGCTACGTAGCTTCGTGAGAAAAGAAGGCGAGGACGACCATCACAAGGGAAAGACAACCCTCTCATCGGATTCTTGATCGAGCGCACATGGATTGGAGGTGTGCACTAGCATAGGTAATAGATTTAACCCTTCTCCCTTTTCTTTCGCACATATGTGATATTGGAGAACGTGGTTTTGGGGGATGATTTCTCATTTTGATCTGACCCCCGGATCTCCTCTTGCTGTTGGTACACCATGCTCCTTTCATCAATGGTTTCCGTATCTTTCATTTTCTCTATCTTTTGTTCTCGTAATATGGAAATTTAATCTCCGAGTAGTTTTCATTGGTGTGTATTATCATATGTTCTGGTCAATAGGGCAGCCGCACTATACTTTTGATATACTTTTGTATGGGTACCATATTAAGGATTCTTGTGTTAAAACATATATGCCGGAAGCTATAATTATCCTATTTTTTTCTATAGAGGGGCGTCCTGCAAATCTCTACTATATATTGACATGCCGAGTATTAACCTAAAATAGCATCTTGGTAGGCACTTTTGATTTGAACTGGAATGTATCTGTTAGGATAACTATTCCCAGACTGCAAATTTATTTTCCTTATTTAACGAAAACGATGGGAGTAGACATGCTTAATGATTTCCTTGTTCATCTTCCAAAATATGATTGTTAAGAAATTAGAACCTAACATATATTATCCTAGTTTGTAATGTTATATGATATGCAATGTGATACCGATTGGAAGAGTAGGATTTGGTATCCTTGAAAATTTTGAATATTTGTTGAGAAGATGACGGCGTTCGAATTGAATCTGATATCTAGATGATGGAGTTTGAGAGAGAAAAAAGGGTGCTTACTCGATCTTCTTGTGTTTGATCTTCAGACGACGAATACTTTCTCATCAATAAGCATTTATAATCTCACGTAAATAAGCAGACTAACTAAATTACTTGCATTTTAAATGTAAAAGGCACAGGCTTTCATCCGTAGTTCAAGATTTCTTAATCAATATTATATCACCTACAACCTTTTCTGTGATGTCTATAAAGATAAACATACTTGGGTTCGTTGGAATATACCACATCTTTTAAATATGTTTTTGTTATTTTATTACATCTGACGTGAGAATCATGATAGAGTTCCCTGGTGATCAATAAGGGCTGGTGAGAAATCCAACGAGTGGGATTTTGTAGTATATGCTCGCAAGCATACCATAGCATAAGACATGATGATGCATCCATGGAATGTATCCAAATCCAAGGATTCACTTAACTGGCTTTGAGAAGATTTTTTTTATCACATCACATGTTGGTCATTCCTTTTTAGAGCATTTGATAATAATGTGTGTAAAGAAATACATGATAAATACTACAAGGTGGGTGCACACCCTTGTAGTCTGGCTGAACCGACAGTGAGTCACCCCACTCGAGGGGCATCACATAGTGGGGTGGTGGTAGGTACTCTGGTGGAATTGAGGTGGATGCACGTGTGCATTGCATCAAACGGATCTATTTTGTTGCACTTGTCAAGGAGCGAGCGGGACTCCTCCGGCAGACTCGACTGACAGAGTTGCGACTCTTCGGAGCCATACGCCCCGTCTCGAGTGTCAGAGTACTACCAACTAGACTAGCTGAAGGATCGCGTTTGCGCACAGGTTTTAGATTGCACTATGAATGGAGTGTTGCAGACTTCATTCCTAATGCAGGCTTTCTCCTTTGACGAACGAGTCCAGGATAAGTAATGAAAGTATGGATTTTAAGTTAGGTCAAAGTTTTGTTTTGATCGCACATGTGTTAAAGGCCTATAAAATATGTGGTAGTAAATTTTTATATGCTCTTAAAAATGTTCTCTTTTAAACTTGTTTAGTTACCGCATTTGCATTACCTACTTATATACGTTTAATTTACAAGTTATTTATCCTTACTGAGTCAGTTGACTCATGAGTTACATTATTTGGAAATCCAACAGGAAGTGTAGAGTAGGAGACAGAGGCTCACATCTTTGGTGGTGCGTCTGCAGGACGTTGCTAAGGTTGAGGACTAGTTTCTTAGTAGTTTATGTTATCCTTCCTTTCCAATTATTTATGATGTAATAAAGAGACTCTGAGGACTTATTGTTATCCGTATGCAGACTTTTATTATCAATAAAAATTTAGATTTTATTCCCAATATCCTTATTTCGTATAAATGGTATATCATGCAGGTTGTTTATGATTGTTGTTGGGTAATATTGAGAATGGGTGTTGAGATGCGCTACCGCTGAGGCGGGGCGTTACAGAGACCTCCGAGATTTATTTTAAAACCAATGACTAATCTCTTCCTACTTTTTTTATTCTTAGTATATAAAATCATGATATGATTGAATTTGAGAATGGTTTAGTGGTAAGCTTTGAGGTAATCGACACTACATATGTTATAAATCCTTTTTTGGATATTGTTCTGGTTCATTCCATTATCCCTCATTCTCGCAATAGGTTCTATTTCGTAATTCATTTATATCAATTTTTCATTGTTTATTCTTGATATATTTCATTATTTTCCTCTTTCTTATACTCACTCCCTTGATTGTTTATCGTAACCGTTCATTTTGGAAATTCATTTGTCATCTATATAGGGTTTATTAAAGACTGCAAGGACATAGTTAGATGTATACGTTAGGGGTGTTAAACTCTCTTATTATAAAACACAAGGTAATATGTATATATTGTGTGTTTATAGTTACTGAAAAATATAAATTTAAATAAAATTCATTAGCTATACAAAAGTAATCTTCTATATATCCTATATATGCAACATATTGAACTATACATATACTAAAGGTAAAAAGATCGAAATTTAAAAAATCATTAAAATATGAACAACATGTTTTTTTGTAAGAACGATTATTTTTGCATTGCATGTGAGCATCATTGAGTTTACAAGCCTTTCCTATTATCGATTTGTTTGTTATACTAAGCAATTGTTTTTTGAAGTAACGATTTTTTGTTTGAGATACAGCTTAAAGTTTGAGATTAGACTGTAACTATTTGTTTAAATATCTACTTCTATTTGTTGTTTATAAGTGGATCGTAATGCTCTTTTAGATTGTCATAATCACACAACCCAGACTAACAAATGATACGTATCACTTTTTAATCACAGATATGTGGAGATTAATCATCCACAAAGTACACACAAATATTTAACATGGAAATCCTCATTGATTAAACCACGAAAAGAGTCTTCCTGCCTCGAGCTTTCAACCTAACCGGTCCTTCGTATTTCCAATCAACCAAGATTTCTTACAAAGGCGGCATGTGAGGCCATGTCCTTCTATCAAGAATGATGAGACGTTGAAAATGGTCCAAGTCACCTAGGATACTCAGCAATCAACTCACGTTCATTAGATTAACATTCAAATATATACAACATGAGAAACAATATGAAAAGAAACGAAAAATTGTATTCATTCTCAATGAAAATATTTGAAATGTCCAGACCCAAAACGAGATACACGTGTACGACTACAAAAATATAGCAAACTTCTCAAAAGTATACCACTACAACATCTCTAAAGGAAAAGAAAACTGTGTTGAATAAAATAACTACATGCCCTTGTCCGGTGCAAGTAGATACACGGAAGTCCAACATATCATGACCATTATTGCTGCAGTAGCTACTCTGCTATGTATGTTAGATCTATTTGAACACACCATTATGAGCAATTTCTTGACAATGATACTATGTTAGTACCGGTTTAAGACAAATAAGGAAAAAGTGCATGCTTTCTTTCTAAGTACACATACACCTACACCTACTTAAACCAGCCCTAACCAGGCTCGTCTTTCACATCGAGCCCCTTGTATAATTGGTGTATTTTAGTATTTATCAATGATAATATACAACTATGAATGTTAATGTTTTCATCTTAATGGATTATATGTCGGCAGGAGTCCTCGGTGTTAGGGCATAAATCAATAGCTTCATGGATCATAGATCTTTTTTTGAAAAAGGCATCATGTGAGCCATATTCATTCCATCAAGAGAATGGGACGACAAACCTGTGGTCCAAGTTGCCCAAGAATCTCAGACATTAGCAACTAACTCATGCACGCTTAGATTAATATTCAAAACATATAACACACATGAGAAACGATATGAGAGAGATGAAAGAACACCATTCATTCTTATTAATAATATTTGAAATGTCCATGCCTAGTGAGGTGCGCAACATGTTGTGACTACAAAAGTATAACAGAACTCTCAAAAGCATATCACTACAACATCTCTCAAAGAAAACAAGAAACTATCCAAATCAAGTACATTGCTGAAAACTACATGTGCCATGTTTAGTGAAAGTAGATATGCGGAAGCTCTAGAGTATCATGACCATTACTGGTTGCGGTAGACGCTCAACTACATATGTTAGGCTCACTTGAAGGCACCATTACGGGCGACTTACCATTCAACAAGACTTGTACTAACCACTGGTGTATAGTAAACAAGGGTGTTGTGCACGTTTTCTTTGGGTACACACACATTAACTTCGAACTACGCTTAAAAGGGCTATAGTAACTCACACCGGTCACTGTGTATAATAGGTGTATTTTAGTTATTCAGTATTAATATACTATAATAAGTGTTATCATGTCCATCTTAACTACACTGTATGTGCACCAGGAGTCCTTAATGTTATGGTGCACAATCGACAACCAATCATGGATCCTTATACAAGCACATGTAAGTACGAGACTCATAAGCCTCCGCTATGCAGGATCTCTGGTATAATTCTTCTTGGGTGAAACTTCTAAGTCCCCTCCATTCACACTTGAATAGGAATAATGTGTCAGCATATCTCCAACTTCATAACTAAAACCCAAAAACCGTCCGCATTCTTGGAGGAGAGAGAAGCTCTAGTGATTTTTAGAGCGGAAAAAGATGCTTTTAAGGGTTATGTTTTTCAAAGTCAAATCGGGTCACTTGTCCTATTTTCTTTGATATTTTGGTTGTTTCCATTCGATTAAATTGTTATCTTCCCATTTATGTAGACGTGGATACGATCTAGAGGTATTTTTATCGATCAAAACACTGATCTTGTCTTACCCCTTTCTTTCGAGCATCGAGTATATGAAAGCTCTAGGGGTAGAGATAAACATGTTTTTATGTTGCTCCTCTTGAAGATTACAAGAGCTCCTGGATAATGCTGTCCTTTCTGAAGTTGATCTTCATCCAAAGAATGGTTATTAGTCTGATGAGAATGATCGAGTGTGGGAAAACTAGTTTTTTTATCGAAAAAAGAGGCTAGGGTCCTTTTTTATGTATTTGTGACCCCTAACTGTTACTGAAGAAGTAATCAATGATAAACATGTAGAAAGAAGTGCGAGAATATTCAAGGGTCATCACTTGTAGGAGACATCTCATACAACCTCAACTTTGGGAGGTAGTCAGAGGTAGACATGTGGAGGTATGTTTTCGAGGATACAACTACCGACTTTATCGTGCTTACTACTATAGTTGGGACATTGTAAAAATATAGGGCTCGGTTAACATTGCCCTTTTGGGCATTTCTTTTGGACTTTTATCATTGAGGCTTTATCATAAATTGATTTCTATATCTCTTGAGAATATCGAATTATCGTAACATCGAGATAAGAGGGAATGACAAAAAACAACAAATTTAATCAGCTATCACGTGGTCAATTTTTTCTTGATATGCATATCAAGGTCTAACTCGGGGAACAATGATTCTATAGTTCCACGATTTAAATTATTTTTATTATACAATTAATGACAATAATAATTTTCATGTTGAAAAATATGCGGAAATGAGACCAAGTGATGCAAATGTATTTTTTATGCTTCTTAGGATTTTGTAAATTTATTATTTTTTAACATAATATAGAGACGCTTTATAGAAATAAAAAATAAAATACGATAAAAGCATGTATTTTCTCTATTTTTAAGTATGTCTAGTGTCGATGATTGAATACATCGAAGCAATACAAAAATATTAATCAATTTTTTGTATATCTGTCTATGTGAAGACAACAAGTAATGCTATCTAAATAAATACATGCTCCTTCGATTTGAGATTTGATAAATTTCCACTTCAACATCTTTATTATTCCATTTTGGCCTTAAATCCCTAGTCAAATGCATGCATATATCATTAATTTGTGTAAAATAACATTCAATTGCTGATTCATATATATTGTATAAAATATTGTTTGTAATGCAAAAAAAAAAGAACAGAGAAAGTAAAGAAAAAAGAAGTAAGTGTCAAAGACACTGAGCGGTCCTAGACCTTGAGACCTGGTTGTCATGATGACTTGGTCGACAGGGAATAAAGTAGGGGGATATGGCATAGAAACTATATAGAAAATAGATTTAAAACCCTCATTCTTTTTGTTAATATATTGCATTTTGGGACTCAATTTATTTTATTATTTTCATACTCAAATCAATAAACTTTGAGCATGACATTATACACAAAAAATAAAGAAAATACAAAATTCATTTCATTCAAAAATAATGCACAGTGTGTCTGGGACACACAAAATAAAAAGTTGCAAAGAAAACTTTATAGACATATATCTTCTCCATGCAAACTCAAAATTCACCAAACTCACATTTATTGTTCGTAAAATAACATTATCTGTCTAATGAAGGTGGATTCATTCAGTTTGGAGTTAAGATCCAAAAGTTGACTTTTGGGCCCTCATTATGCAATATACATGTATTATTCATTGTAATTATTCTTTATATTTTTCACCCTTATTATTTTCATAAGTGTGTAAATAATATTCAAAACATGCATAAACAATAAAAATAAATTTAAACCATTAAAAAATCATTAAAATAATTAATGTAATCTAATATGCTGGTGAACATGCTTATAATACACATATATGATATATATACATATTTATTTAAGTAAATAAACTCATAAGAATAAAATAAAAAATTTACATATGTATTTAAATAATTTATAAGTATAAAAATTATGTATATAAAATGATAGAATATGAAATACAAAATAAAAATAAAACACATCATATATAGGTAAATATACCTATAATCATGCATGCAAAAAATAACACTTAATAAATTAACTTGTGAAAATGAATACAAATCACAATAAAATACTATATAAATAGTAAACATTTTTATGTTTTTAACCAAAAACAAATAATTCAATTACTACTTTATTTATAATTATTTTTATTTTTATTTCTGTTTTGGTGTTTTGTGTCCTAGGTGGACCAATGGGAGAGCCCCGCGCATTGACTCTAGGTCAACTACACCGTCCTACCCCGCCTACCCTGACAGAACCACCATTCTGCCTACGCCCCTGACTTATCCCAATTTTTGGGCGTAATCCACAACTCGAGAAGGGTCGATTCCTTCATCGAAACTCTCCATCCTTTGATCCATTCGTTAAAACACCAGGGTAGGCCATCCCTAGAACTAAACTAGGACAGGACGACCGCCCCTGTCACCTTTCTTTGCATCCCCCACCCGAACCTTTCTTAAGACTACCAAGCCTTCTCGAATTAGTTCTATGATGGAAGCTTGAAACCTACCCTCGGGGACAAATCTTTCATTCACCCCAAAGTGAAATCGACCATTTTACATACATCCCGATGATCCGTAGAGCATTCACGAAGTCTCCCTCTCCTTCACATGTAAATACTCCCCCCCACATCCACCATTTTGCCTTTTTTATCGATTTGCAGGTGTGTAACCCCAAAGGGGTTGGGCTAAATCTCACTATGACAACGTGGCTTCCCCAACTTGGTCGACGTGGAGAAGTGCTTGGGCGGAGATCTAATGGTCAGAGCTCCGCTCCACCATGTCCTCTGCTCCTTGGCCTAAACCACATGTATGAGTTTTCCTTTTATTGCATGTTTAGAATAATTTTTCTTCATGATTTTTATTTCTATATATAGTTTAGGCGTTCATTGTGTTTTGCGGGATTAATCTTAGGATGAAAGTATGTTGGAGCTCTAGAGCTTCGATCACTGTTCATCCTTGTGCCATTGTAACCCTAACTGATACCTCCATCGAGCTCCTGGTGACAGTAGGACCAGCTTCGGTCCTTCTTGATGCAAAGAAACTGACGGAGGGTGAGAGCCAGATGTTGACTTGACCACTGATGAATCCATGATTCATTAACATTCTTTCTACATTTTGTCTTAGAACACTTACCAAATACATGTAAATATTCATTAATTTCCATCTTTTATCAAAAGCACACTCATGAATAGAAATGTACTTTTATGCATCCAAATCATGTAAATATATAAAAAGAATAAAAATAAAGAAAAGAAAAAAGGCAGATTATACATATATATGTACAATATGATTTATATAATATAAATATACCTGCAAGATATATTTATATAACCTATTCTCCGAGACCAAGTCAGCATGGATTGATCGACAAATAAACAAGTAGGGGAGATAAGGAAAGAAAACCATAAAAATAATTAATCGTTCACTTCACACATTCTTCACTATTTATCAAAAATTTTAGTGAATATTCATTGATTTTTAATTAATTCTTGTGTATATATTTTCACCAAACTCTTTTCCTAATTATTTCTAAAATAATATAGAAAATATAAAAAAAGTTAAAAATAATATCTTATATATACCAAGAAATCCAAATTTTAAATTTTCAAATTCTCAACTTCCAAACATCATAACTTTCTCGTATGAATTCTTATTTCATTTACTCACCTTTAAAGTTCATAAAACAGTATTCTCTAATTAATGAGGTGGTTTCACAAAAATCGAAGTACGTTTGCAAAAAGTCGGTTTTGGGACCTGACGGCAATTGGATTTCTGGGCTATTTATTTTATTTAGAACACATTATTTATAGTTCTAATGATTTTATCATTTTTAATTATTTTTTTGATCTTGTATTTTAATCTTGATTTATTTTAGAATTTTCTAACATTGCTTATTTAATAAATCAAAAACACTAATTTAAAGATGAAATTGGACTGTGTAATTTATATACGTATTTATTAATATATTTAATTAATTTATTAAAAATCACAAAAAATCATAAAGACTTTATTTATTATCCTAATTGTTAATAAAATATAAAAATGATATACTATTTATTAAATTATTAAATTTAAAATAAAATACCTATTTAATAAGTATACTATATACCTAATTATTAATATAATATTTATATTTCATTAAATATTAAATATTTAATAAAATAACTTAATCTATAATTTAGATAATTAAATTATTAACATTTTCTCTTTTTATACCTAACTTAAATAATGTCATTTAACATTTACTACCTAAATTATACCATTTTTTTCATTTGGCCAACCTAGTGCTGACACGTGTTTGTACATGGTCTTCTTCTTCAAGAATTGAGGTTGTTGTAGTCTGTTCTAGAACCCGTTCCTCACCTAATTCTACCCGCGCCATTCTCCATCCAAAAACCAATACAAACCATCTATTATCTAGAACTAACATCCTAGATTCATGCCAGCCCTAGGATCATCAATTAACCAACATCGATTTATCTATAAATCAACCCAAAGTTTGTCAGTTCGAACTAACTTCTCCAACTTTCATTCTAAACTGACCGATTAGCCCCCTTTCTCCATTGATTCCGACCACCTACGGTAGTGACAGAATCTAGGTATGCCTACGCATGGAAGAGGCTTCATCGGAGGGGAGTCAAGGCATGTGTTCGCCTTGCATCGCCGCCCTCGTGTGTATGCAGCTCCGAGAAGCCAACTCGTCGAGCTACGACAGAGGTTCATACAACTTGATTTCCCAAGTGCAGCATTCCATCCCTTTTGAATTTCTTTGATTCTCAAGACAAAACTATGGGTAGTAATTACGTCATTAGTAGCCTAAATCCCTATTCTTTCATGTACACTCAAAGTCTATATTCAACTTGATTTCGATTTGCCCAATTTCGATCCAACATCCATATTTTCTGGAAACCACTTAGAACTGCAAAACTCTTATATTTGCAGCCAATTTCCATAAAGAAATCGAGCAACAAAACTTTAACTGCATGTAAGAAAATCATCTAGAGTATTCATTTCATTTGGAGACCACCACTTTCATCGTCGATTCATCACCGAGCAGCAGAGCTTAGACCTCTCAAGGTCTGAACCCTGGCAAACCTCCAAATCTTAGCAAAGGTAACCACCTCGATCTTCATCGCTTCTTCGACCTTCTCCACCTAAGGGAGCTCGAAGGGGGAAGGGGACCCCCTTCCAGCACTGCCAGAGGCTCCATCATCAACACCATGCCGAGGTGATCACCAAAGACTCGTGATTCACCACCGTCCACGAAGAGTTAAGGGAAGAACAGATGTGATACAGAATCGTGACATGTGGCACATCCGATGGACCAGATCATGCGAGATCTTATGATTATCGACCATGGTTGAGTTGAGCGGCTAGATAATGCTCTTTTCCTTGCATTTTGTTTCCTTATCTTAGTTTATGTTTTAATTTGATCTATTAGTTAGCCATTTAGCTTAATTTAAAAGATTAAATCGTTGGAGCACTAGGATTCAACCCTAAATCCATTGTGCTTCACCCTTGTTCTGCCTCCCTTCCACCCTCATTTCCGTCCTCGTCCATTTCTCTACCAAAAAACTCTATTTCCACCTCAAATCTTGCACAGATTCGAGCCATCGGACTCCATCTTCCTAAGTCCCATCACCTCACCTCCTCTGCATGTTGTCAGTTTCGTCATAGGGTCGAGCATCTTTAGCTCGAACCCATTAGTCTTTTGGTGCAAGTCTGCAACTAAGAAAGCAACCTAGAGCTCTATTGTAAAACTTGAATAGGAGCTCCAGGTTACCTGAGCTCCAAGGCTCCTCCGATAAGCTCCAGACATCCTAGAGGTTACTTGCAGATGTGCGAAGTTCCCGAGAAGGAGCAGAGCCACTCAACGAGGGAAGAGGTTGCTGGCTACAAGCGGAATCAACGAATAAATCTCACCAAAGCTTTGTTATTTAGATCTTCTAGGCCACCCGACCACCGTTGGATCAGGCAGAGGGCCCAAATCTGATCTAGGCCCTTGAATCAAGTCGAAGCAGTACACCGCCCAAGCAGCTCATCAAGCCACGCAGATGCCTCCACTCCCTCTGAATCGTGCACTTTTAAAGATGTAAATTATTTAGTAATCCTATTGCCTTTTTCTGATTAATATTTGGTCCTGTAAATATTAATTCGCCTTCAAACTTTTATGTAAAAATTGCATCTAGCCCCCCCTTGTCTTGTAAATTGCACATAGGTCTAGTGTCAGGTCAGCTTATGTGATCACCCATACGAGTTAGCCAAATTGCAAGGGACCCCTCCTGGTTCCTCTATTTTATTTTATTTATAAAATTTGTGTTTTAGTTTAAAACTTTAGGGTATTTTTCATGTAGACCATCTCCTTTATAGTTAAATGCAAATATAGCCTTGTGAACACATTAATTTTGTGCATTTTATTTTATTTTTATAAAATAGCTCAAGTGCTTGAAAAATTATGTGAAAATTAGAGTAAATGTATGACTTGATGAATGTTCACGCTCTATTTTTGTTTTATCATTTACTTATCTTTTTTCATTTATTAAAAATCATTAAAGAGATATTTATTCCTTGTATCACTATAAAAATACAAAAAATAGAAATCATTTTTAAAATTTTCAACAAATTAGATGTTATATATTACAATATATTATAGCTACAGACCAACAATTCCAAAAAAAAAAGTAGCAAAAGAAGACCTCAAAAATTGAAAACCCCTTCTTATCCTAAAAATTAGAATACATTTTATAAAATAAAAAAATAGTTTTCTTTTGTATATTTTCCATATAGTATACTGCACATTCAAAATATTTTTGAGTAATTTTGAAATGATTATATATTTTTAAAACCCTAAACAAGTCAGCTTATTTAATTATTCCCTATTTTGGAGTATTTTGAACTTTACAAATACCTAAAAATTAACAAAAATCACCAAAAATTTCACAAAAATATAGAAAAACATTCAAAATAAAATATTATAATTTGGGTTATTTTTAGCTATATTTATAAAGAGTTTAATGGGGACTGCCCCAAGCCCCACGCCGTTTTCGGCGTTTTTCTTATTTTTTGAAAAATATCGCCATGTATATTCATCCCTATATCCCTCCTATATGTCATTCGAATTTCATCAGAAACAGAGACTCCTGCGGCCTCCATCCAGACAGTCAATTTTAACGGTAACATGATTTTTTAAATCGACACCATCTCGATGGAGGCCGTAGGAGCCTTTGTTTCTGATGAAATTCGAATGGCATATAGGAAGGATATAGAGATGAACACGGGGGCAGCCATTGGCAGCCCCACTAAACTCATTTATAAATACAAAAAATTATATATATTATATACATATTATTACTTATATACTCAAATATACTAAAATTTATTATAAATACCTATAAATATATACACCCTTAAAAAATATAAAAAGTATTGTTCCTATTTGTATGTACAGAATTTATACATGTATATATTACACATGTACTAGTTATATTATTCATGTATATATATATTTATTACATATTAAAAAGAAGAAGAAATTAAAAGGAAAATGTAAAAATAAAATTATAATTATAAAATTAAAAGCAAAAAATATAAAATTTAAAAATCCATAAAAATTAAATATAATTAAAACCCATAAAAATTAAAAAAACACAAAAAGCACAAAAAACTTGTTGTTTATTCTTTGCAGACAATAATTATTTGCATGTCCATGTAGCTCTTAGTGGTTCGAACCATGCACTTATTCATTATACACATTTTTTTACAGGGTATAATAAATTTCACCATGCACAACTTCATTGATTTACCATCATTGTGGGTTGATTGTTGATTCATTTGATTGTTGGCATCCGAGTGCCGAGAGAACGATCGATACAGCTATTGTCGGATCCAACTTGTTGGGCATTGTAGACCCTCCAAGACCATACGCTAAGATCCCTCGGTGATCAACTGATTATCAAGCTCTTATTTAAAATTATGCAGTAAGTAGTCCTTAAAAATATGCAGCAATTACAAATCCAAATCATAGCTCTATATAATATTAATCAACTAACAATACTTGCAACTAGATATCAATTCACGCAGAGAAATATTGCACCAATTATTCCTTGCAAACACCAACTTATGCATTGAGATAATAATGCTTCAAAATATGTTGGTTAAGAATATCCTCAAGAATTCTCTTGCAATGTGATTATTCATATATTATTTCTCAAAAAAGATCCTACAGTTGATGTTAGAGAAATAAGATCAAGAATAAGTCTTACTCCTGCAAGATCTTTGATCGCATATCGAATTTGTATCTCAAATAATGATCATAAGTTTCTTTAATGCATTAAAATCAATAAAAAATTACAAAATATGATGCTTAATATCTCCACAAGTATTCAATGCAAAGCAATCAAATTTGTATAATTTCCTCAAAACAATATGCAATCAAAGTCATAAAATAAGTCCATGGTATAAAATATAAATACTTCATTTTATTCATCCCCTAACCAGGTTCGTGTCTCATTATATGGATGATTAAAATAGCTTTAAAACAGTGCAAGATTCACAATTTTTGGACACAATAAGAGAAATATGCAATGCTAAAGGCATGGATTATATTCAAATAAAATATTTTAATCTTAAATAAGTCATGAAAAGAGGCTTATATGCAATTAACGTCATCGGGGGTCTATATAATATGCCCCAAGTGTGAGCGTTTGTGTAATTCTTGGAATGCTCGAGGGTACCTCTACAAATTGTCGAAGTCATGTGCTACTATGCACATGACTTGCTCTGATCTGTTTCGTCAAGACTCCCTCTGACGTGGACCGTTGGATTAAGAATGGAGACTATATCCAACGACAATTGTACTTCAAGGTGGGGAAGGGGGCTCCTCCTCCTCATTGTTCTCTCTCTAGGTGGCAACTGGGGAGGTCCGCATGTGGAACCCTAGCAACACGTGGTGCTTAACTCCGTTGTCATCGATGAGCAGCTCTAACAAGATGGATGAAAATAAGATAAATGACGAGTGGTTGGTGATGAATATGTGATTCATCACTCTAACTAGCTGAAAATAGATCTTCATCCTAAGTAATTATATGCGTTTAGGTGTTTATAACTCATAATTAGCATCCATGTACTTGTAAATAATTTGTATAAATTAGAATTTCCATACTGCATTCATCACCACTTGTATATATTCATCTAACTTCACCCATCTGTAATTATTTTATAATAACTCTAATTAACATAAAATAACTCTATTTTGTACATATTGCTAATATTATTCAATAAAAATCCCAAAAAATACTAACTTTTCCATATGTGAAAAAACCAAACCCTAGTTTGCGATAGAAAAGTCGTAACTAATGATATCTCCTACATATAACGTTCAATTTTACTCTACTCACTTTTGAATTAATGTACACTCAATTATCTACAAAGTAAGATTGAATTCAAAAGAATCAGATTTCATATGTGAAACTTAGATTTTGGGACAGAGTTGTACATATTTACTGATTTTTGACTCATCATTTATGTACATATATCAACTCCTTTTGATTTATTTCTTTTTTATTTCTTTATTTAATATCATTTTTAATTAATAAAAAATAGAAATACCAGAAAATCCGTAAAAGAGAAGATCATGACTTGTGCATTTTGACTTAACATTCCCGATTGTTTTTTTATAGTTTCTTGACTTGTAAAAATCCAAAAAATACATTTCATGACCAATTCATTATTTTACATCATGTTTGATTTTTGCATGCACAATTCATTTACAGAAATTAAAATAAAAATATAAAATACAAAAACATGATATTTTATATTATAAATTATATAAAAAATTGTAACTTGCACACATGACTTCATTTGCATTTGAGTACTCCACGAACTTTGTAGATCTCTTAAATATCTACAAGTATTATTTTATATTTTTTTGCATTTGCATTCATCTTATATTTCGTATTCCTTTTTTTCTTTGCATTTTCATGCATAGTCAAATATGTCAGTCAACATGTCTCCATGTGGCAGCTACCCATTGGGCCATCTGACGTCAGCACTCATCACCTCATTCACACCCTTACCCATGCACTCTACCCAATCACAAGAGCCCCATTACTGACCCACAAGTCAATACACCCTCTCCTAGGTCTTCACCCTTCTTCCTTGTTGAACCCAAATGCCTAGTCCTAAACACCTACTACTTCTTCTTCCTCACGTCTCTAACCACCTTGCATCCTAATCTCTATAACCAACATCCAAAAAGACCCTACTCCTTATCATATCCCCTCTACCCCCTACTCCAATGGCCTACTCATGCCAACAGCCATGGTTGTAATCACCCTTATCCTTATCCCTCTATCATTCATGCATGCAACCCAGGATCAAAGACATACCATCTTCGGATATAACCAAAACCCAACCCCTTATCTCTTCGACTAGAACATACATATATGTAATTCAATTCCAACCTCGTCCCATGCATCTTCCTCCTTCACACTCCCCCACTATAAAACCCAATCTCCCTCTCTCTTCATTCGCATCTGTCAGCTTTTCGATGTCCTCCAGCACAAGAGAGAGAACATAGGAGAGAGCCTCCAGTGACTGATCACAACATTCACTTGTGAGGTGAAGATTCCTCTTGAAGGCAAGATCCATAGGTCTCTCAGATCTGTGTTGTTGCTCCAACGAATGGATGATGCAACCAAGCTTCGTTTTTTTCTTCGAACCTCAAAGCGATTACCATAGTCGATATCTTCTCCTTTGTTCACATGAGAGGTTACCAGGTAATACCTTAGCCTTCTTCTTCTTCTCTCATATTTCCTTGTCCTATCCGTCAGCCTACAAATCCTCGTTTATCTACCGCTCATCTTTTGTCATCAAACCCCCAACTACTCTGACGAACACCACATACGCCTTCATCTCCTGTCCCCTCGCCCCTTCTTCTACCTTGCGCAACCCTTTGTTGATATCTCTCTAGATCCTCCATCATCGAGCAGAGCTACGACATCTTTCCCTTGAGCTTGCGGCAAGTCCAAGGTCCAAAAGCTTCGAGTCATCTTGCAACTTGCAGGTTCCGGATCTACGAACCATTAAGCAACGAGTCATCATCTTCAACCACCTGAAGTCAATGACATCACTGTGCAAGTCAGGGTTCATCGGAACCTTCACCGTCCTTTTCTGCCCAAGGTCGAAGAGGAGCTCGCAATACCTACAATAGTCATTTATTCGGCTATAAGAGATCATCAATATTATATGTGCCATTGGGTCATCGATTACCTGATTCAGAAGGGAGGAACCATCTCTGTCGTTCGTTCACAACCCGAGCCTCCCAGCCTCGGGTGGAATCCATAGCAAGGAGGCTAGCCACCCTAACCACCCAAGCCATCCCTCACATGCTCTACGCACACATAGGGGAGAAAATTATGGAACATCCCTCCCCTTTTGCAGATCGATAGAATACACCACCAGACACGTGCTTCTCGTACGTAACCTTGATGAAATTGCATCCAAACCCTCGACGCTTCGAAAGTTTTTAGCATATATCCTCACTAGAGTACAATTTACAGAGCATACCTCGCTAGCTATTAGGAATTACGAAGAGACCTCTAGAAGCTCTATTTTGACAGCTTTCTATTTATTTTTTATTTCATTTATGCCCCGAGACTATTTGATATATATCTTAAGCTTATGCGATCCCATTTTTTTATTCTTTATTTCGTTTTGAAGCCTATTGCATTCCCTATCTTCTGAGTCATTTAGTTATTCATTTTGAGGTATTTTAAAGCATCTACTAATTGAAGGAAGCTATTCATTCATCATGAGCAAATCTATTATGTGAACTACATTTTATTGTTCATCAAATTGTGGAGAATTAAGGGTATTTCTTAGAAAATAATTTGAGATATTTAGATCAATTATTCATTTGAAATCATGGGGCATGGCTATTAAATTAATAAGAGATTGATTGGCATGGTTTCTTGATTGCACAATAATCTTTCCATTCATCCATGCATTCATTATTCATTTAAAAAAATTAAAAAATACATTTTTTATTTTTCTCATTGCATTTATTTTCTTGCATTGAAAAACAAAATCATTGATCATATTTTCTTTAACTCTATTGTACCTTTTATTTAAAGAGTCATATAAAATTGTAAAATCCAAAAATCAATAAAAAATCCATCTCTTGAAAAGATACCCTAAATTGTTTGAAAACCACCCACCAACATCGGCCTTTGCCTGCTCCTACGCCCCTTGTGTGTGGGCCCTCCCTCCATAAGCCCCACCTCCAGCGCAGGACCTCCTCAGCACTCTGCCACAGCAGGTCGGCCATTGCACCTCCCCGCACGACTGCCCATCTGCGGCCCTTCGTAGCCGCTCCACCCTCATGCACCACACGCCCATCACGCCGCGTAGACACTGCCCACCGTACGGAGATCAGAACTCTGATCCATCACCAACCACAAAGCCCTCGTGCAACCCTCCTCCGCCTGCGACGGTCCCCACCACCCATGCACCCCACCGCGTGAGCACAGCTCTCCGCCAGACTCTACCGCGGGCTGCGACGCCCTGCCCAGCCACCTCCTCCATCGTGCCATACTTGCATGAACAACAGAAGGTCTATTATTTTTTTGTAAAAAATATCTTTCATTTCCCATATGTTTCCATAATTACAAAGTGCCCATGTGTACAGTTTGCATTTTCAATTTTAATTTCTGCATTGCACGAATACCCTTATGTTTGAACGTTAATTTGGACATCACTTTGGCATCATTTATTTTAATGAAAAAATGGTATGTTGTTGAGCAACTAATTCTCTAGCATTTGGATAGTTATTTATATTTTTGTGATCTTTGGGTAATTAATTAAAATTGTTTAAGTGAAATATTATATATTTTACCCAATTTGAGATATTAAATTCATATTTAACTCATAGTTGCCCCCAAAAAATTCTGAAAAAATCATAAATGATGCCTTGTGCTTTAATTTATATCCAATTTTCATCTAAATTGGATATCCTTGTGCCTTAAATAAATTGTAGAGTGATTTTAGTAACTGATTTTTAACTAAATCTACACACATCATTTTTGTGAAATTCCAACTCTCCTGGATTTCCTATATAAATACCTTCTTGAGTTAAATTGGCTTCTGGATGAATTAATAATATGGATTTATTAGGAATTAATTACTAGGTGTCACTCTATTTTTGTGAAAAAATCATATATTGTTAGAAAATTCCAAAATAATTATTGTGGCCTTATTGCATCATGTTTTAATTCCAGTAAAATTTTCATAATTTTTGCATTCCAATTGTTTGAAAAATTACGTAAAAATCCATAAAAATAAGTAATTTTCATTGTTGCATTTTAACTCATAAAATTCCAAAAAAAATGTGTCATTACGTTCATCATTATACCAAGTTTCTAGGAAAAATATAATTTGGCTAAATTGGACTGATTTAACATTAAATTAATTAGGCTAAGTTGTGTGTTTTCTTATTAACTTAATTCACCTACATTTTACATTCACACTTATTTTTGCATTAAAAAATACAAAAAAATCTGCATTGGAAACCTAAACGTAGTTATTCTTATTTAACCTAAAGTTGTTCCTTTGACTCCATGTATTCGACCAAAGATTTTCCCGGGATATAGATTAAAAGCCGAGTCCTCTTCACAGAGGCATTCGATTCGGTTCTGCATGATTCGCTAAGTACCCTTATTACAACGAGTGCAAATTATATCATGCCTTTAGTGACTTGTTAGGATGCGGGGAGGGTCCGTGAATGGTTGGAGTGGCCAGTCGATGAGGCATGATCGAAGGTGAAGAGCGCGAATGAAGCTTATGCACGAGCTCCGACCATTGAGGGTATCTGCATGAGTTAGCACATCTGAAGCGTGCATGGTGATTGCGTGAGTGAAATGAGGTCTTGTGTGAGCAGAGGAACTGGGAGACTGGGTCTCCATCTTTGACAGACTGAAGGGGAGTTGGGATGGAGAAGAGGGAGGTCTTGGAGAAGGGAGAGGGTGGTCGGGAGTGTTGGCAAAGATAAGAGACGGATGGTAGAGGTGCGGAGCTGATTGGGCGACAGTGGAATTGGGTGTAGACGATAAGAAAATGCAGAGAAAAATTGAATAAAATAAAAAAGGGATGGACTAGGAGGAATTGAGAAGAAGAATGGTGGTCGGAGATGGCTTGGGATGAGCTTTAGATGGAGCTCCTATCTTCACACGACTCCCCAGTTGTGGTGAGGTGCTCAGCGGTGGCAGAGCCACCGCAACACGGCCATGGCAATCGTGGGTCGACACAAGGCAGAGAGTCATCTTCGCCTTGACGAACCACCCCTCCGATGTCACCGGATAGGTGAGGGAAGCTGGGTTATTGCCTTGAAATGGTGGATGAGGGTAGAATGTGGCAGTGGGGGAGGTTTATTAGGGAGAAGGTGGCGGTTACCGATGGTGATGATGGTGAATGTAACGACGGATAGGAGGGAATGAAGGCGCGGGTGAAGGGCCTTAATGGTTGTGCGTGGATGATATAAGATAGGTTGTGGAGGGGGCGAGTTAGGGAAGTGAGAGGAGAGAGGAGGGTGATGCTAAAAATAGAAGGGGGAGAAGGGGGCGTGGGTGTAACGACAGAGCAAAAGGGGTTGACTAGAGGAGGAAGAAGACTTGAGGGTCATTGGATCTCACAATCCAACGGTCAGGAAGAGGGTGCGGGCGGATGGATGGGATCAGATGATCAGACCTAATCCATAGTGGAGAGCCATGTGGTGATGAACAGTTAGGATGAGATCTGGGAATCTCATCTAGCGGTGGAGTGAGTAGCGCAGGTGGATGGTTGTGATGAAGAGGGGGAAACGATTTGATGGTGGGAAATGGAGGGTGGCGTGGAACGAGAGGAGTTGTTGGATGGAGGAGCCTCGTGCATTTGAGGGAAAGGCGGAAGGGAATAGCTAGGATCAGATCTGATGGCTAAAGATGAGGGTGCCAAAGAGTGGCCAGGATGGGGGAGGGATGATCCATCAGCTATGAATGAAGCCCCATGGTGAGAAGAGGAGCATGCCACGTGGGCAGCCTAGAGAGCGACACGTGACCCAATTAGGAAATTCATAAATTAGTAAAATAAAGAAAATAAAAAAGAATTAGAAGAAAGCAAAATTATGAAAATGTGCAAACATGAAAGTTGTAGATCTCAATGAGATATAGAAATTTCATGTTGAAAAAAAAAGTCAAAAAAGGTTATTTGTACAAAAGTATAATTTTGGGAACATTTTTAAAGGTTTAAAACACTTATTTTAAGGGGTTTGAGATTTTTTATATTTTTTTATTTCTTTTAAAGGCCGAGATAAATATAGATATTAATTAATCTAATTTTTATAAAAAAAAGTATATCATGTGCATTTCTAGCGGTTCACATTTGAGGGCTCACACGTGTTTCAAAAAGGAAATAAAAAAAGTAGATCACTAGATGATCTACCCCCCACATACACACACGCATGCATCCACGTATGTATATTCACCCACCCTCACCCTCACCATCTCTGTTTATATGCGCACACACACACACACACACACACACACACACACTCTCTCTCTCTCTCTCTCTCTCTCTCTCTCTCTCCCCCTGCACATCTATCACAATGTATACACATCCCTCCTTCCAGATCTTCATCTGTAAAAATTCACTACCTTCAACCCCTCCTCTCTCCTTTATATTCATCTATATAAATTCAACCCTTAACTCTAACAGCCACGGTCCCCCCCCCATGCTAAATTCCATATCCTTTACTTAGGCTATTTTCAGCCAAAGTATAGGGGGACCTAACCCATCATTACTCCCTCTATTTGTCTTTTTATACTTAGGTCATTTTTGACCTAAGTATAGGGGGACCCTCCTCAGTTCTTCTATATCACTTTATATTTAACCAGAGCTATGGCTTCATATCACTTGTGTTATGAGTACATAGCAAAAGTTGAGTATAGGGGGGTATACCGTATATTACTATATATATACTTTAGCCATAGCTCGTGTTTTAAACTTTTTTGGGCTTGGTTTATGTTGACTAATGAACTGTTGTTTGTAAAAAATCTTGTAAAAATCTTTTAAAAATTGAGGGATTAACATTTTGTAAATAAAATCAACCTTTTTCAAAAACTCCTTAAAATTTTGAAAAATAAAAAATTTAGGCTTTGACTACTTGGCTTAAAAATGAGTAGCTTCTCTTTAGTGAGGGAACTTCGATATCCCTTAGCAGAGTGGGTGGTTTAGAGGACACTGTATATGACTCCATCCTCAAGTAACGCAGGTCCGTCTAACGGTCCGTACTTATTACAAAGTCAAATTCACAAGAGCTTCCACCACAGGCGAGTGCAACCAATTTCAAAATTTCCACTTGGACCAAATGCTATTAGGACCAAGGAGTCAGTCTAGAACCATAAAAGGGCTCTGCATCGTATAGTGATATAAGTCTGGGTGTCGAAGGTATCTTAGATACTCAAAAGAGACACACATCAGTATACCCCCAGAAAAACAAGTGCAGACAACTCCAAATTCTCTTGACGGACACATTGATCAACAAATAAAAATATACAAGTGTAGAGTAATAAAGCACTCGAGAGGCCCCTTGTTCCAATGAGAGGGGAGAAAAATATATACAATCTCGTGCCCTCCATCATCTGGCCGTCCATATACACTTTCAAGTCTGGCAAACTAATGAGTAGACTGAAGCAAGAGCTGACCTATTCCCTAGTGTTGAGGATCTGGTCTAGAGGACAGCCTCTTAGACTAAAACTTTGGGTGATGTCTCAACTCGACTCTCATGAATGCAATACACTAAAGTCATATCCTTATGTTATATGTACAAACATAAAGTTTAATAATTGGAGAAGTTGGATTCCTTCTGACTAGAGCATGGTTGAGCCCAGAATTTTAGGATCACTTAAATTGAGGGCCTTATATGAATTGAGCCTTGAAATTTCACATGCACTGTCAGGAATTAACCTGACTCCTTCATTCTTTAGATGCTCGAGGGCGAGCATAGTTTAAGTATAGGGGTATGATGAATCCCTCATAGATCATGATTATTCTTTATTTTTATCCTCAATTAATAAGAGCTTCCTGACAAATCTTAATTAATTACACATCTTTAAGAATGAACTTATATATGTATAATTAATCTATATTTTATAATTCTTAATTATTGTATTTTATTACTAACTTTAACTTTGTGTTTATATTTTATTAAAAACCCATAACATAATGCATGAATGGAGAGATGACTAATGTTCCTTGAATCTTTCTTCTTTTCTTTTGTGGCTCCTTACAGCGGGAGCTCCCAACTCCATGCCTCCATGGATCTCAAGCATCCTTAATTTCCATGGGCCCTGCCACAAAAGAACGATGTTAGAAAAATATCAAGAAAAATAATCGTCAAATTATGAAAATCAATGCGATGAAAAGACGTAAAATTTCAAAAAATATTCACATTAAAAAAATAATACAATAAAATTCAACAAATAAATTAAGATGAGTCGTGTTCCCATCAACGATGCCATTTGTTGTGCTCGTCAAGTTCCTTAGCCTCGCCGCCTCTTGCGACGGACTTGGTGGGGCTCCGGCGATCCCGTATTCCCTCTACTATGCTTCCTTGGCTTGCCTGATGATCGAGGAAGCTCGTTGAGGGCCTTGCAAAGTAGTTGGGGATGCAAGGAAGGTCCGTGAACGGCTGGAGTACCCAGTCGATGAGGCATGATCAGAGGTGAAGAGCATGAATGGAGCATATGTACGAGCTCTGACCATTGAAGGTATTTGCATAAGTTAGCATATACAAAGCACGCATGGTGCTTGTGTGAGTGAAGTGAGGTGAAATGAGGTCTCATGTGGGTGGAAAAACTAGGAGACTAGGTCTCCATCTCCAATAGATCGAAGGGGAGTTGGGGCGGAACAGAGGGAGGTCTAGGAGAAGGGAGAGGGTGGTCAAGAGTGTTGGGAAAGATGAGAGATGGATGGAGGAGGTGTGGAGTTGATCGGATGATGGTGGAATTAGGTGTAGATGACAAGAAAATGCAAAGAAAAATCGAAGAAAATAAAAAAGGGATAAACCTGGAGGAATTGAGAAGAAGAATGGTGGTCGGAGATGGCTTGGGATGAGCTTCAGATGGAGCTTCGGTCTTTGCACGACTCGCCCAGCCATGGTGAGGTGCTCATCGATGGCAAAGCTGCCGCAACATGACCATGGCGGTCGTGGGTCGACATTAAGGCATAGAGTCGTCATCGCCTCAATGAACTGCCCATCCACTGTCACCGGAGGGGTGAGGGAAGCTTGCTATTGCCTGGAAATGGGGGATGAGGATGGAATGCGTTAGCGGGGGTGGTTTTATAGGGAGAAAGTGGCGATTATTGATGGTGATGATGGTGAATGTAACGACATATAATAGGGAATCAAGGTGGGGGCGAAGGGCCTTAATGGTTGAACGTGGATGATGGAAGATAGGGCTGTGGATGGGGAGCGTTAGGGATATGAGAGGAGAGAGGAGGGTGATTCTAAAAATGGAAGGGGGAGAAGGGGGGTGGATGTAACAACAGAGAGGAAGGGGTTGACTAGAGGAGGAAGAAGACTCGAGGTTCATTGGATCTCGCAATCCAACGGTCAGGAAGAGGGTGCATGCGGAGGTATAGGACCAGATGATCAGATCTGATCCACGGTGGAGAGCCATGCAGTGATGAACAGTTAGGATGAGGTCTGGGAATATCATCCAGCGGTGGAGTTACTAGAGCGGGTGGACGACAATGATGAAAAGGGGGAAACGATCTGATGGTGGAAAATGGAGGGTGATGGGGAGCGATAGAAGGGTGATGTGGAGCGATGGAGGGTGATGTGGAGTGATGAAAATGGAGGGTGATCTGGATGGAGGAGCAGTGTGCAGTTGAGGGAAAGGCAAAGGTAATGGCTAGGATCTGATCTGAGATCAGATCTGATGGCTAAGGATAAGGGCGTCAAAGAGCGGCCAAGATGGGGGAGGGATGATCCATCGGCTAGCAATGAAGCTAGGTGGCGAGAAGAGGAGCAGGGCACGTGGGCAGCCCAAAGGGCGCCACGTGGCCCAATCAGGAAATTTAGATATTGGTAAAATAAAGAAAAATCACAAAGAATTAGAAGGAAGCAAAACTAGAAAAAAATCAAAACATGAGATCTACAATTTCATGTTGAACAAAATGTCAAAAAACGTCATATGTACAAAAGTATATTTTTGGGAGCATTTTTGAAAGGGTTAAAAACACTGATTTTACGGGGTTGAGACCTTTTTTTGTATTTTTTATTTCTTTTAAAGGTTAAGATAAATTAAACAATAATTAATCTAATTTTTATGGGTTTTTAATAAAATATAAAAACAAAGAAAAAGGTTAGTAATATAATATAATAATTAAGGATTAGACAATATAGGTTAATTATACACATATAGGTTCACTTTTAAAGATGCGGAATTAATGAAGATTTTTCAAGAAGCTTTTATTAATCGAGGATAAAAACAAAGAGTAATGATGATCTAGGAGGGATTCGCTAAATACAATCAGTTAAGTATAAAGAACATACTTATGTAAAATTCATTAAAATTCTTTGTATATACCGATTAAAAAATCAAGTAAAAATAGTTTGCAATATATTTGAAAACTGATTTGGAAAAATTCTTATAGAAATCTTTCGAAAACTATTTGGAAAATATTCTATAAAATATTTTCAACAAAATATTTTCAAACTTTGTAAAAAAATATTTGTTTGTAAATTTTTTTCTTTGTATGAAACAAAATGTTTTAAAAAATTATTACAGATGTTTGGAAAATGGTTGCAAAAATAGTCTGAAAAATCTATACATACTGTTTGAAAAATCCTTGCAAAATGATTTTCAAATTTTATAAAATATTTATAAAAATTAGTTGTTAAACTAGGTTTCAAAATAACTTTTTCAAAATGTTTACAAAAATCTTTTCAAATTATTTTTAAGACTATGTACATAATTAGAACAAATAAAGATTCATTACAAACCTTATATATATAATCCTATAGATTCCTATAACCCAATCCCTGTAAATAAAAGGATGCACGTCGGTGTAAATAGATGCACATACAACCTCTTTGTTCCAAAAACCTTTGGTTTTTTAAAAATCACTAAAAAATTATAAAATTTAAAATCCCAAAAACATTTGCAAAAACCTGTTCAAAAATTGCATAAAACTTTGCAAAAAAACTTCTCAAAAAAACCCATAAAAAGTTCAAAACTAGAAAACTGCATCACAAAATTATTTTTCTTGCATTGTACATGGCATTCGCATTTTTTGGATTAACATAGACAATTGAACAAGTCCAAATGCAATATGAAGATTGGAGCTTGGATTTAATCTCAATACACTTAGTTTCAGAGGAACCCATCGAGGACATGAAGTGGAGATATTTCAGGCCACCTTGACTTAATTGTTTAGGTTCCATAAGACTATGTTCATGAGTCAATTCAACGTACTTAAATAGAACCCTTAATATCATTCGTAAGACCCTTGAGATAGTGAATTGACTGGAAACCTCACACTTAGCACTAGCTCAACTCAGATGGACTGTTAAAAAATCTTGGAGTCCAAGTCAGGACGATGCAAGGCCGCTTCATCAAAGATGGCTCGGGAACCATTCTTGAGGATTGCCTACACCAGTACTCTAACCATCTTCCTCTGGTAACAATGATATCTAAAGACTGGAGGTGGATTGAAACAATGTGTCGAATGAGTAATGGTCTACCAGCATGACTATTTCCAAGACCCCCTGATGAATCTATGATTCATCACTCTTAAAGTTGAAAATAGAGCTTTGTCCCCGGGTATTTAGCAACATATTTCCCTTTATCTTGCATAAATAGCATGCATGCATCAATCCACAATATATACATTTTAGCATTCATATTTGCATTAAATAAGAAGCCAATTCATTTGTAAAATCCACTTGTAAAATATCCACCAATAACTTACCTATTATTTGTATTTTATATCCCCTCCAAAATGAAATAACACCTTCCTTATAATGTGTACATTATTAGTTAATAATATAAGGAAGAAGGCCAAAATCCCTAAAGCCCCAAACCCCCTGGACCTTAGAATGCCAATATCCTCTCTTACAAACTCCGAATTAGGTCTACACCTTCATATTAATACACATCCATAGACCTTTAAAATGAGACTAATTTCATTCAATTCGGAGCGCGTATGCAAAACTTGGGTTTTTGGGCCCCCTGTATACTACATATATGTATATTTGTACTAGTGTATTTTTGTATCATATTTTACCTCATCTCCATTTTCGGTCAACATGAAACTTGTAGATCTCATTGAGATCTACAACTTTCATGTTTTGAGTTTTTCCAAATTCGGGCTCCTTCTCTCTCTAAATTTGCTTTCTTTCTCAGCCACTCAGAGCTGGTCACGTGGCACCCTTTGATTGAGCCATGTAGCCCGCCCCCTTTGACCTGTCCGCCAGCACCCCTGACTATTGGATCTCAATCTAGATCCAATGGCCCAATGATTTCCACGCACGCCCTTGGTTCCCCACCGTCCGATCATACCCAGCTCACATCTGCACCGTCCGTTGGCGCCTCGCCTATAGATCTAATCCAAGGTGTTAACCCGCGCCTCCATCTGGGCCGTTGGATCGCCTGATCCAACGGTCGAGGCATCGTCTTCCACCTCCCGAATACCCCACACCCCACGTCTTCCACCGTGCACAAGGGGCCGCCCCCTTTCTATTTTGGGCGCCACGCCAATCACCTTCTCCGCCCCCTGGCACCACCATTACATGGCCCACTCTTCCCTCACCCTCGCCAATCCCCTCGTTCACCATGAACGCCCTCATCTTCGCTCCATGATGCCCACCAACTCCACCTCTTCTCCATCTACGTCGTCACCTTCATCCTATAAATAAGTCGCCTACGGCCACCTTCACCCCGATCCTCCATCACGGAGAGTACCTCTGAGCTCCCACCTTCAAGTTGGTGACAACAATTTGACGTGCGGACGAGCGACGACCGGGATCCACCTCCGGCGAGATCCACGACCCAACCCCGCCATGCCACAGCTTCCCTCGTGAGCTGCACGAGCTTAGGTCTCCTACCAGCCTTCGAGCGATGACCAGGAGCTCAGATCCGAGCTCCATTCCCCAAGTAGACACCTCCACCTTCTGTCCGATCTTCTTCTTAATTTTTCTTCTTTTCTCCGATTTTCTCCGCTGACATCTCTTCACTCCCCGCTCCGTCAACCCTCCTCCGAGCTTTGCAAGGGAGCTCTGATCTTCATGCTACCTCCATCTTCGCAGACGACGCACTTCACTTCTCTCCTATGCCAGTTCCGTCACCTTGGCGGAGCTCGATCACCGGATGATCTTCACCGCATCTCGGGCCTCGCACCTCACTCCCGATCACTTCACGAACATTTTTCACGCCTCGGATATACCTCTAACCCCTGTAGGTACTACTCTCTCCTTGATTGGTCGGAAGCTTAACTAACGCATCCTCGAGCTTCATCGTCGTTGGCCTCCAGGTCGTCCCAGCCTCAGCCAACATCACTGGACGTTCCGCCACGCCTCCACGACCGTTCTGAACCACACAAGACCCTCCAACACCCTTCACCGACGACGGGAGGAGGAGGTGGAGCTAGGCCTGCTTCGCCAGAGCACAATCCTCTCCGTCGTTGGATACGAGGTGGACCGTTGGGGCCGAAAGCCAGCAGCAGTCTGACCCCCTTGATCGAACGGTCAGGGACCATTCACAACCGTAGGATCAGGCGGATCCTACGCATCCAGAGACGCCATGCGCTGGCAGCCAGCTGTCGTTGGATCCTCCTTGATCTCACGGTCTAGATCGAGCCACGTCGCCTGATCCGAGCCTCTTCCCCGATCACTAGGCTCGGATCCCCTGAAGATACCCCGAGCCAGTTCCGAACCTCCAGGGCCAACCGAGCCTCGATCTGAGCCTCCAAAGACCACCGATCCTAGGACCCCCCATGTGATCTGCATGTGCGTCCTGGGTAAATTGCAGCGAGGCCCCTGGAGGTTTTCATAATTGCTATTCAGTCCATGCTAGGAACCCCACTAGCAGAAGAAGAGGACTTCTGGGTCCTCAAAGAAGCGACGAACCCGCACCAGCAGAGAGTCCACCAAAACCGATGAAGAGCCCGCACCTCCATCTAAGGAGGACCATCCTGAAGTCGCGGAAGATGCATCACCAGTTTCGCAGCAGCAGTTTCTTTTTCGTTATAGTCTGAGTCCGAGTCAGTTTCAGAGTCCGAGTCTTGTACAGAACTCAGTTCCCGCTTTGAATGAAAACATTTCAGTTCAGAATCTGAGTTGGAGTCAATAATCCCTTCCCCCGAGCTCTTAAGGGTGGAAAGAAGAAAACTAAAAAAATCCAAAAACATGACCCTGAGATGGCAGAGTTTTGTAACAAACATATCAAGGTCACAGTCCCCTTTGACAAGTACGTGAAAATGACTCCTGCGTTTCAGAAATACCTTGAGGTGAGATGCACACCTACTAGGGTTAGCAGGAAGACCAAAAGCCGTGTTGAGAAACACGTTCTGTCCGTAGCCATGACCCGCGCAATAAAGAACTCGTTTCCAAGGAAATGAAGAGACATGGGTGCACATTATGTAGTGAGTCATGTTGATGACATTGCGTTTGCACGCATTCTCCTAGACACCGGCTCCTCAATTAACTTAATGCCTACAACCCTCTATGAGCGTCTTAATCTCGAACCTCTTAGGAAATCTAGAGCCCACCTTCAGTTCGCTGATAAATCAACCAAGAGATCCCAAGGAGAATTGAGGAATGTTGTCATCAAAGTCGAGGGTCAAGAATACATGGTAGACTTTACTGTCTTAGATATGGAAACCCCTTGTAGTTGGAGAGATTCTCAAATCATCCTAGGCAGACCCTTCCTCAGAACAACAGGGGCCTTAATGTTTTTTTACTTAAAAACTACAGAGGTGTCGCATGTTCAACATGCGGCACCCCTTAAGTTTTTTTTTACCCAGAAATTACGTTTGTGTCGCACGTTGGATATGCGCTATAGATAACGCATATTCAACATGCGATATCGACCCTAATTAAGCTCCGCGCCCAGCGGCCTTCTCATTTCCCCGCCCTTGCCCCGACAAGTCCTTCGTTTCCAGCAACCCAGCCGCCCCCGACGCCCTCCTCTGCACCCGCATCTTCTGATCTCCTCCTCTCTCAACAACATCCTTTTTGGTCACTCCTAGCCCCGCGGAACACTCCTTTTCCGTGTTTTCAGTGATTGGCACCGTCCTAGCCGTCCCCGCTTCTCATTAGGGCTAATCACTTATTGCGAACAATTGGACTTGGTAAAATGTTTTCTTTAATTTTTTTGCATCATATGCATGTTATTTTCATTTCTCGAATGTATGACGTTTGCTTGTACGTTGTGTCACGTATTAGGTTAGAATGGAGCAGTTGTATTGTATGTGTCATTTGAGTAGTACACTCATGTCCGGATCGTCAACCAACGTGAGGGGGTTTGTGTTGACTCCTAATATGACGTTCGATGAGATGTTGAACTTGGTTTACCGTAAGTTCAACTTGGATATTGACAGTCAAAACATCCGATTATTACATCGCATCCCTCGAGGCCCAGGGGAGGAACCGTCATTTTCATCTATTGTCGATGATGATGATGTGCAGGCATTTCTTGTGTACGCTCAGACCATTGGGAAATCAATGCCTACCGATATTTATGTTGAAGATCTATCTGTGAGCGAAGTCCCAACTGTTATGACTAACAAGGGACCGTCTGGAGTCCCGAGCACACAAGCAGCAGTTGTCCGCAACACGCCACCAAGAATTGTCCCAACCATGGGACCCTACTTTGATACGGATGCGCCTGTAACGCAGCCAAGCACGGTTCAGGATTTGGGCTTGAGTGAGTCGTTGCTGCGAGAGGTTAACCGGATGGATCAGGATTTCATCCCTTGGGGGACCGATGATGACCTGGAAGAAGGTAGCGAAGATGTCGAAGATGATCTGATGGACGAGCAGCTCCCAACTGATGAACGAACCGGACATACTATTACACCTCGTATACCCTTTTTTGGGGTTAGAGGGTCTAATACTCGTTCAACATATGAAGACGACATTCGAATCAAGTCTAGACTTGATGGTGTTGCTGAAGAAATCCGCAAGGGTAGGACGTTCAAATGTAGGGAGGATTTGGTTTACGCTGTGAAGAAGTTCCACATTCTATCACATTATGACTTCATTGTCAAGGAATCCACCAGCTTGATATGGTCGGTTTTTTGTTCGCAGAGAGCAAATGGTTGCGTTTGGTATTTACGAGGACATTTCAGAAAATTTGATGGACTGTGGGTGATCTCCAAGGTTGTTGGGGCACACACTTGTATAAACCCAACAGTTAATCAGGATCACCCTCAGTTGGACTACAAATTCATGTCCAGATCATTGCTAACTCTTGTTAGGGATGACCCTAATGTTCGTGTATCTAGTTGTAGAGCTCACATCCACGAGATGTACAACTACTGGGTTTCAAGGAAAAGGGCTTGGGATGCTCGAAGGAAGGCCATCGGAATTGTATTTGGTGACTGGAAGAAGTCATACGCTGAAATGCCTTTTTTTTTGCATGCAATGAAGGCTGCTATTCCAGGGACTGAAATTGATATTGAATACAACGACCATCCTGATCCTCGGAAACCTCTCTGCCGCAGATTTGAACGATGCTTTTGGGCATTTGGTCCTTCCATTGAAGCATTCAAATATCGTCGGCCACTGATTAGTGTTGATGGGACACATTTGTACGGGAAGTACAAACAAAAATTGCTCATTGCTTGCGGGGTTGACGGGGATAAACATATTGTTCCCCTTGCATTCGGGATCGTCGACGAGGAATCCTTGTCGTCATGGAAGTGGTTTCTTTCGTTGGTTCGTCTAAGGGTAATCGGCATGCGAGCTGGACCAATATCGATTTGAGGGGGAAAGTACATGTGGATTGGAGGGCAAAACATAGCTTGTATATTGCCCGCTGGGATGAGCGGGAAGTTAGAATTATTCGCATCGATCGGTCCAGAGGGGTATTCGCGATGCCCGCATACGAGCAATGGTATCGGACCATTACTCGAAGATTTGTCGGACGTTTGGGTGCAACTCTGGCAAGCAACGTAAGTACTCGAACTATAATTTTTTTGGTAAATTAATTAACAAAATTGTCAAATTTACATCTACGTATTTTCCTTGGATGCAGCTTGCTCTGTGGAGCCGTGTCTACGACATTGGACACGACGAATGCCGCAAGATTGCGGCACAAGCGAAGGCGGAAATGACGGAGTGGCTGTCATTACAATTTGCAGATGCAGTCACGTTACATGACGAGCGTGCAGATGTGGCTAGGGAGGAGGCAAGGCGAGGAAGGGTAAGAGGACGGGGACGAGGAAGAGGTCGAGGTAGGGCGCGTGAACAAGTCGTGGAACCCATGGACTTTGAAGAAGCCGCTGCGGAGGATGATAACATTGCGCAAGGAGACTACTTCACACCTGCCACCGAGCGACTAAGAGAGGACTTGCCAACGCCTCAAGCACCGTTGAGGCATGGATTGGACCCCAGCCAGACACGACCAACTTACTGCACACTAACGCCGCCGTCTATGCCAACATTCGAGGAAGATGCCCCAGGACCCTCTCAAATCCACATGATAGACGAAGCGAACCGTCTATTACCGTTCCATCCTCCAGATTCTACGATTACATACCAGCGGAGGAAAAAACGTTGAATTGTAATCAATGTAATTTTTAATATGATGCAAAAAATGTAATGTGTATTCATGAACAAGTCTACTTATATTCAATATTTGAAATGTCTTCTTTGATATTTGGAATGTCTAGAATGTTTGCAATGTCTGGAATGTTTACAAAAAGATGTCAATTTACGTTAGAAACATGGAATTGGCATGCCTTTTCAAGGGTTTTTAGAAAGTTGAAATTCCAAAGCCCACACTTGGACAACCATTTTCGCGGAAAAATTCCTGTAAGGATGACTCATATTGAACATGCGTTATATGTTCAAATTTCAAAGCCCACACCTGCCCAGCCATTTTCGAGCAAAATTTCCTGTAAGGATGACGCATATTGAAAATGCGTTATCAGTCCCTGCAAGAATGTCGCATATACAACATGCGATACCTGTACAGGAAATTTCGAGACCTGCGATACCTGTACAGAACATTTCGAGACCATCTTCGAGGGGAATTCCCTGGACATATGTCGCATGTTGAATATGCGTTATCTATAGCGCATATCTAACATGCGACACAAACATAATTTCTGGGTAAAAAAAACTTCAGGGGTGTCGCATGTTGAACATGCGACACCTCTGTAGTTTTTGAGTAAAAAAAACATTACGTAGTACCTGGGTATTTAAGTAATTCCCAGGTACTACTTAGGAATTTGACTCCCTTATTTGATTACAAGATCGGGAAGATCCAGTTCCAAACTCCAGGCAGAGATGAGCAAGTTAAGATGAAGCAAACCGGATGGAAGAGACCGGATTCAGAATCCAGCACCGAGTACTCTTCAAGCAGACTACGACCGTGTAAACACACTTGGGCCATAGAGACAGAACCCAGCCATCATCAATGAGTCCCTCCCCTTTGGAGATGATCTTGTGCATGAATCAGTTTGCGAGGTCCTCAGGAATGAGTACAACTCAAAGCCTGCATCCCCCTACATTTTCGATGACTTAGAAGCCCAGCTGGGCTTGTCAGTCCTTCCCTCTTTAGGACAATCAGAAGATGAAGATGACGAGTCGGACGTGGCTTTCGCCGATCGCATGGAGACCCTTGACGATCCGACTCCAGAGCTGAATAAGTTGGTGGCAGCCATTTCAGAGACAGATCCAGCCACTTTCAACACTGAACCAGATTCGATTGAGCCAGACTTCCTAGACGATCACACCTTACCTGAGATCAAGTCTTTACCCACAACACTAAAATATGCCTTCCTTGTGGGTCAAGAGAAGAAATATCCGATCATCAGTTCGCAGTTGACCGAGGAGCAGGAATCTCGCTTGCTAGAGATCATGGAGAAAAACCGCGAGGCAATAGGCTGGAGCATTTCCGATCTCCACGAGATAAATCCCGCTCTGTGTTCGCACCATATCTACTTGGAGAATGAAACAAAACCCTCTCATGAATTCCAACGTCATTTGAATCCAAATTTATGAGAGGTAGTGAAGAAGGAAATAGAGAAATGGTGCAACGCCGGTTTCATTTATCCCATCTCCGACTCTAAATAGGTGGCCCTGATTCATGTTGTCCTGAAAAAATCGGGTATTCAGACAACCACCAACGAGGACGGAGAGGAGATAGTGACGTGAGTGCCAATGTCGTGGCGCGTCTGTGTGGATTACAAATGCCTGAATGCTGTGACGAAGAAGGATCATTTCCCCCTGCCATTTATTGATCAGATCCTAGAGAGACTAGTGGGGAAAGAATTCTTCTGCTTCTTGGATGGGTTCTCAGGCTAAATCAAGTAGCCATAGCTCCAGAGGACGAGGAAAAAACCACGTTTACATGCCTCTTTAGTACCTATGCTTTCAGGCGCATGCCCTTTGGGTTATGCAATGCTTCAAGTACTTTTCAAAGGTGCATGATTGCTGTATTCGTCGAAACGGTCGACAAATTCCTGGAAGTCTTCATGGATGACTTCTCGATCCACGACGAATCCTTCGATTCTTGTCTTAGGAATCTGGACCGAGTCCTCAAAAGATGTTGTGAGGTTAATCTGGTGCTCTCCTAAGAGAAAAGTCACTTCATGGTGACGGAGGGCATTGTGTTGGAGCATGTCATCTCCAAGAGAGGAATGGAGGTTGACCCTGCCAAGGTGGATGTGATCAGACGACTCCAACCTCCCACCAACATTAAACATTTGCGATCCTTCCTCGGGCATGTCGGATTCTATCGGAGATTTATTAAGGATTTTTCTAAGATTGCCCGACCGCTAACTGAGCTTTTAGGCAAGGACATGGAGTTTATTGTTGATCACAAATGTCTTGAGGCCTTTAAGCTACTGCAAGGAATGATCATGGACGCCCCGATCCTACAGGCCCCAGATTGGTCTCTACCTTTTGAGGTCATGACGAACGCATCGGATTTTGCTATTGGGGCTGTGTTAGGAAAAAGGAGGGATGGTGTCCTTTTTACAATTCACTACGCAAGCAAAGTGCTTGCTACTGTTCAGTGTAACTATATACTTACAGAAAAAGAGATGCTTGCAGTAGTGTTTGCCTTGGACAAGTTTAGATCTCACTTAATCGGATCCAAGGTAATTGGGTTCACTGACCATACGACGCTACGGTACTTGATGGAAAAGAAGGACGTAAAGGCACGTCTTCTTCGGTGGATTTTGCTTATCCAGGAATTTGATTTGGATATTCGTGATAAACCTGGAAAGAAGAACGTAGTAGCCGATCAACTCTCCCGTCTCAAAGATCTTAATACTTCTGAGGATTCACCAATTCGAGACTCCTTCCCCGATGAGTCGATTTTTGTTGTCGACTCACTCCCATGGTTTGCCAATATCGTGAACTATCTTGTCTCCAAGAAGGTTCCTGAGGATTGGTCCAAGAGCCACATTGACCGACTGAAGTCGGATGCTAGACACTATCATTGGGAGGATCCGATCCTTTTCTTTGAAGGAACGGATTGTGTCTGGAGATGGTGTATTCCTCAGGAGGAACCAGAGTGTCCTTTCTTTATGCCACAGCTTGGAGGTAGGAGGACATCACTCCGGGAAGAGGACCGCATGGAAGGTACTTCAGTGTGGCTTTTACTGCCAACTCTGTTTCGCGATGCCATCACCTTTGCGAAGTCGTGCCCAGTATGTCAGAGAATGGGAGGAACCATTGGTTCCAAGGATGAGATGCCTATGCATCTTGTCATCATTTGTGATGTCTTTGACACCTGAGGCATCGATTTCATGGGCCCGTTTCCTGTTAGCCACGGATTTGAGTACATCCTTCTTGCGGTAGATTACCTATCCACGTGGGTGGAGGCCATCCCAACTCGAGCCGCAGACTGCAGGACTGTTTGTAAATTCATCAGAGATCATATCATCTCTAGGTTCGGGATCCCCAAGATGTTGATATCAGATGGGGGTAGCCACTTTGTAAACAGAGAGGTGAAGGAACTTCTAAAGGACTATGGCATCGAACACCGTGTCACTAGTCCTTACCACCGACAGACTATTGGTATGGCTGAGGTGTCGAATAGGGAGGTGAAAACTATATTGCAGAAGCTTGTCCGCCCAGACAGGAAGGACTGGTCCCAGATCCTGGATCAAGTCCTATGGGCTTATATGACAGCTTACAAGACACCGTTAGGAACCTCCCCATTCTGAATGGTATTCGGAAAGCCATGCCATTTGCCTGCAGAGTTAGTGCATAAATCAGAATGGGCAATCAAGAAGGTCAATTGGAATACACACTTGGGCAGAAGTAGAGAGAAATGGATTTGAATGAGCTTGTGGAAGTCAGAAACTGCGCATACGACAATAGTTTGGTGTACAAGGACAAGGTGAAGCGTTGACATGATAGATATATCATACAAAAGACCTTTGTTCCTGAACAGAAGGTATGGTTGTTTAATGCAAGGCTGAAGATCTTCCAGGCAAGTGAAGTCCAAGTGGACGGGCCCATTTGTTATCCGTACGGTGCATGATACTGGATGTGTCGAGATCTCAGATCTCGCAGACGACGCACTGACATTCCTAGTGAATGGACAACTATTGAAGCACTTCGTCGAATCCAATGAGCAGTTAGTCCATGTAGAGGAGATTGTATTCATGCGCGAGACAGATACAACGGACACACTTCGAGCCACGCACGAGACCTTGCAGCAGTGAGCTCTCACCATCAACAGCATCTTGAAAGATTCAGACCGACACCCTTGTATATACCCATTATTCTTGTACATTCTGCTCTCTTCCACGACTCTAATGACCCATCCTAGCTTCATCTATCTCCATCTATGACTATACTTAGGATGACCAGATCCTAAGTATAGGGGTATGAGCCACCTGAGTCTATTCTCTGTACATCCTCCAGATCACATTGGTCCTCATACTCACTCCAATCCTACACTTAGGCTGACCTGAGCCTAAGTATAGGGGGGGCCAATGCCCACCTTGTATATATTCATCCCTTCTTGACCTCGTCTGCCCCATTTTTTACCCTCTTCTACACTTAGCTACCAAAGCCTAAGTATAGGGGGGCAGGATGACTTCTATACATTTTTCTCTCCCTTGGCTCTCTTACGCTTAGCACGAGCTATTTCTTTTTCATCGCTTTTGTGCTCTGAGGACATAGCACATGCTAAGTATAGGGCGTGTATATATTACATATATACTTTACCCATAGCTCGTACTTTTCACGTATTTTATGTATATATTACTTAATAATTACGGGATGGGTAAAATTGGAGAACATTTTTCAAAATACACTTGTATAATCTGTATAATACTTATAAAACTCTTGTGAAATGTTGTAATGTAGGAGACATACCAAACTCATGAAAAAATGAAAAATTCAAAGGCTTCTTATTTTACTCTTTCACGTCATCTCTAAAAAGAAAAGTAACATTCTTGCATTTCATCCATCTACATAGCATGTCAGCTGCACCTCTCATCTGCATATCTTGCATATGCAAAGTGAAAAGCTAGTGGGTTCATAACCAAGTTATGAGTAGATGTTGAGGATGGACTTGATTTGACCTTAATCCACCTAATCTCAGAGGAACCTTATAGGAACTGGAGTTAAGATTTCTCACGTCAAGTGACTTAATTCTTTGAGTCCGCAAGTCTATGTTCACATGTCATCTTGATTAGTCTAAGTAGAATATCTCGTGCACACGCATGATTCTTTTAGACAGTGACCTAACTTGAACAAGCACAATTCATGTAGCTCTTCATTGATGAGGTAGTGAGTAGGTAGAATCCTTTAGTTTGGAGTAGCACATGGGTGGAAACATTCGTCCTCCTCTAGGGAGGGAAGTGCATCTCAACCTAGTCTGGTGGTGTTGACGTCTGAGGACGGGACGCTGTGGGTTGCAATAATGCTTCAAAAGAGGGATAGTCTACTGGCTCAAGAGGAAAAACTCTTGATGTACATACTGCACCTTGTATATAGTTACAAAAAAATGATGAAAAATTCAAGAACTTCAAAAATTCAGTCAGGTCCAAGTAGAAATAAAATACCTGTCGGAGTATGTATATTAGCAAAGAAAATGCAGCTGGATGACTTGGCTACAATGGTCAGGCATCCCGAGATAGGTAGCTACACTAGCTACCGTCCATTCTTTCTCCACCCCCTCCTCTTGAGCTGGTCGCACTTGAACTTAGAAGGGAATACCCCGCTCCTCGAGGAAAGAGTTACTAGACTAGGTTACTTGAGTTACCTAGTTAGAGGAGGCTATTTCTGAGCCATTTCTGATGTGGAGAGCTATTTTACACTTACACAGTTCAAGTAAGAATCATAGTCATCAGAAATTTGCGTTTGAGGATTTGTTCTGACCTGACTGTTGAGGCGTCTTGAATAGAAGACTTTGGAACTTAAAGTCTGTTAGGTCTTAAGTTCAGATCCCAATAAGGTTCCGCCATACAATTAATCCAGAGGTTGAGTCAAGCTCCATTTTCAACTTTTTTTCATGACCTTGGCATGTAACCCAATCTCATTTCACTCTTGCATTTCATTTTAGTTGCTCGGGGACGAGTAAGGTTTAAGTATAGGGGGATGATGAATCTGTGATTCATCACTCTTAAAGTTGAAAATGGAGCTTTGTCCCCGAGTATTTAGCAGCATATTTCCCTTTATCTTGCATAAATAGCATGCATGCATCAATCCGCAATATATGCATTTTAGCATTCATATTTGCATTAAATAAGAAGCCAATTCATTTGTAAAATCCACTTGTAAAATATCCACCAATAACTTACCTATTATTTGTATTTTATATCCCCTCCAAAATGAAATAACACGTTCCTTATAATGTGTACATTATTAGTTAATAATATAAGGAAGAAGGCCAAAATCCCTAAAGCCCCAAACCCCCTGGACCTTAGAATGCCAATATCCCTCTCTTACAAACTTCGAATTAGGTCTACTCACCTTCAGATTAATACACATCCAGAGACCTTTAAAATGAGACTAATTTCATTTAATTCGGAGCTCGTATGCAAAACTTGGATTTTTGGGCCCCCTTGTATACTACATATATGTATATTTGTACTCGTGTATTTTTGTGTCATATTTGACCTCATCTCTGTTTTTAGTCAACATAAAACTTGTAGATCTCATCGAGATCTACAACTTCCATGTTTTGAGTTTTTCCAAATTCAGCCTCCTTCTCTCTCTAAATTTGCTTTCTTTCTCAACCACTCAGAGCTGGCCACGTGGCACCCTCTGATTGAGCCACGTAGCCCCCTTTGACCTGTCCGCCAACACCCTGACTGTTGGATCTCAATCTAGATCCAACGACCCAATGATTTCCACGCACGCCCTTGGTTCCCCACCGTTCGATCATACCCAGCTCACATCTGCACCGTGCGCTAGCGCCTCGCCTATAGCCCACCACGTAGCACACCCTGTGCACTTCGATTTTGCTCCCTAGATCTAGTCCAAGGCGTTAAACCGCGCCTCCATCTGGGCCGTTGGATCACCTAATCCAACGGTCGAGGCATCGTCTTCCACCTCCTGAATACCCCGCACCCCACGTCTTCCACCGTGCGCAAGGGGCCGCCCCCTTTCTATTTTTGGCGCCACGTCGATCACCTTCTCCGCCCCCTGGCACCACCATTACACAACCCACTCTTCCCTCACCCTCGCCAATCCCCTCGTTTGCCATGAACGCCCTCATCTTTGCTCCACGATGCCCACCAACTCCACCTCTTCGCCATCTACGCCGTCGCCTTCATCCTATAAATAAGTCGCCTACGGCCACCTTCACCCCGATCCGACATCACAGAGAGTACCTCCGAGCTCCCACCTTCGAGTTGGTGACAACAATTTGACGTGAGGACGAGCGACGACCAAGATCTACCTCTGGCGAGATCCACGGACCAACCCCGTCATGCCGCAGCTTCCCTCGTGAGCTGCACGAGCTCAGGTCTCCTACCGGCCTTCGAGCGACGACCAGGACTCAGATCCGAGCTCCATTCCCCAGGTAGACACATCCACCTTCTCTCCGATCTTCTTCTTAATTTTTATTCTTTTCTCCAATTTTCTCCGTTGTTATCTCTTCACTCCCCGCTCCGTCAACCCTCCTCCGAGCTCCACAAGGGATCTCTGATCTTCGCGCTACACTTCATCTTCTCAGACGACACACTTCACTTCTCACCGACGCCAGCTCCGCCACCTTGGCAGAGCTCGATCACCGGACGATCTTCATCGCATCTCGGGCCTCGCACCTCACTCCCAATCACTTCACCAACATTTTGCACGCCTCGGCTATACCGCTAACTCCTGCAGGTACTCTCTCCTTAATTGGTCGGAAGCTTCACTGACGCATCCTCGAGCTTCATCGTCGTTGGCCTCTAGGCTACCCCAGCCTCAGCCAACATCACCGGACGTTCCGCCACGCCTCCACGACCCTTCTGAACCACACAAGACCCTCCAACACCCTTCACCGATGACGGGAGGAGGAGGCGGAGCTAGGACTGCTTCGCCGGAGCACAGTCCTCTCCGTTGCTGGATACGAGGAGGACCGTTGGGATGAAAGCTAGCAGTCATGCGATCCCCTTGATTGAACGATCAAGGGCCATCCACGTCGCCAACAGCCGCAGCCGTAGGATCATGTGGATCCTACGCATCCAGAGACACCACACGCCAACATCCAGCTACCGTTGGATCCTCCTTGATGCCACGGTCTAGATCTAGCCACTTCGCTTGATCCGAGCCTCTTCCCCGACCACTATGCTCGGATCCCCCGAAGCTACCCCGAGCCAGTTCCAAGCCTCTAGGGCCAACCAAGCCTCGATCCGAGCCTCCTAAGACCACCGAGCCTCGGACCCCCCACGTGATCTGCACGTGCATCTGGGTAAATTGCAGCGAGGCCCCGGGAGGTTTCCATAATTGCTATTCAGTCCTTGACAGGAACCCCCATGTGAGGAGCACGTGTTCTGTGGAGAATTTGCATCCACCCCTTCCATATTATACGTAGTTGCATATTAGTCCCTGTCAGCATGTCTTATTTTTATCAATTTTATTTCTCGTAATTGCATTTATACCCTATTTTTGCATGCATATTTAGGCACTCATTTTAATTTATTTTTCAATTTTGAAAATTGCATTGTGTAGCTTATTTTGTCCTCTTCCATATGTGACATTGGCACATTTTTTGTAATATCAATGGAATTTTCTATTAATTAATTGGTTGAATTTTGCTATATTTTGCCCATTTATACCTTTTAATTCATAGTAATTCCTCTGTAACTCCAAAAAATCACCAAAAATTCATATTAGACTGAGGATAATTAGGTTTACATTGTGCCAAAAAATTATCTCATTTGCATGCATCTCGAGGCATGAATAAATCATGTAAGATTTGCTTCATTGATTTTTAATGGGTGCATTTCACATAGAAATTTAGGTTGATTAGTTTTCCTGGATTCTTTACACTTAGATCTATCTAGGATAATTTTGATATCCGAAAACATTTTGATTTGATATTTATTAAAAATTAATCTAGTCAAAATCACTTTGCATCCATTTTAAATTCATAGTAAATTCATCCAGTGTCAGGAAATTCTAAAAAAATAGTGTAGCTTAATTTCACCATATTTCACCATCTGGCCAAGTTTCATAATTTTTGGAATCAATTTGACCATATTTTTGAATTAACTTGTAAACTGGCCTGATTTGGCATGTGTCTTGCATAATATATACTAAAAAGACCAAAAAAATCATCCCCTGGAAATCAAACTTTGGAGCTTGCTTAAAATCTACCTAAGGAGACAGCTGCCTCCCTGAGTTCGACCTTGGGCTTGCCCAAGTAAAATAAATTGACCACTCGTGATAAACTCGACAATAATTAAAAGTACTTTTTGATCTGCTCTTATTATCCAACTGCAACAAACAACACAACAATTAATTCGACCATTAATTTGATCGAATTAGCAAGGGTAGTAAACAACTAGTCAAAATGGCGTCGTTGTCAGGGAGGCACAACTTAGATTAATTTGCAGTAAAATTCTGAGTGTTTGATTTTCTATCCTCGGGTAGTCTGACCCTCGGTTTTCTTGTGAATATTTTTCTGTCTTTTAAATTTTGTATTTTTGTGCCGTTCTCTATCTGACCTCAACTTCTTTTTATGCGAGGAACGCGAGGAGTCGAAGAAGCTTCGAGGAACCTGCGCTTTAATTTGTTTGCGTGATTTGAAAGGACTTGTACTTTTCATTCCTTGATTCTTTGCATTATTTCCAGAGGCTCCCGTTTGGGTTCTCGCGAGTGTAAACATAATGGAACCGTGTCCCCGTCTGCTGTGTGGTTTGAATTTTTAGAATAGGCTTGCACTAGCGGCTCCTCGAGCCACTTTAGAGTTTGCTTGTGCTCGTAATTTTTAGTACCACACAGCCACTTAAAAGACGCACTTAGACCGCAGATCTAGTCAAATCAACATGTGCTTCACTCGCTAATAGAACTGCCTATCTAGGAGCAGATTTTGTCGTCTGCATCTGCATGTAGTGTAAAAAGATTTCAATTCTGTTTTGCATTCTGCATAAAAGCGAAGGGATCACTGTAAGTATTCTTCACTCAACATAAGCATCATAGTTTTTCGTGCATCACCTTTTCTCAATTTCTCTCTCTTGGTTTTCAAACTTAATTTAAAGGAAATTGGGATTGGACGATAGGCGTGCTGTGTGGATTGGATTAAACTAGTGAAAACTTAACTTAAAATTGAGATTGCTAACATTATTGACAAAAAAATCATTCCCTGGAAATCAAACTTCGGAACTTGCATAAAATCTACCTAAGGAGACAGCTGCCTCCCTGAGTCGACCTTGGGCTTGCCCAAGTAAAATAAATTCGCCACTCGTGATTAACTCGATAATAATTAAAAGTGGTTTTTGATCTGCTCTTATTATCTGACTGCAACGAACAACACAACAATTAATTCGACCATTAATTTGATCGAATTAGCAAGGGTAGTAAACAACTAGTCACCCCTCAAAACTGGGTGGAACAAAAGATGTTATATCCACTAGGTACAAGAAAGAATACAGAAGTTGTACAAAGTCAAAGAAAATATCCAAAGAGGCATTCACCAAAAATTCCCCAAAAAATGAGCTTTAGAGAAAGCATGCTTCTTGGTTAAGAATCGGTTACACTGATCGACTTCACAGGGGAATGAAGACTATACTGGTTCATTCCCACTTCTTTTCCCATTCTTCTAACTTCTTCCCATTCAATTGTGAAGATCGGAAGCACATGACCTTAGAATGGAATATCTGTCTCCACGAGGATGAGTTACCGAAAGAGCAGATGCCTTGACGGTTTAACGGTTTTGTCTGGTGAGAGCTGAACAATTTCACATACATGGTTTTATCACTTCAAGGTAGCAAGAGTATGTGACTAAGAGGATGGTTCTCACCTAGCTGTGAAATGGATTGTACGATAGGAGTATAGAACCTAAGGGTTGTTATGTCACATTTCCGAACTTCCATGTGGTTCCGAACACACCATTAATCAAAAGACCTTCGTTGAGCTCCAAACTTTGACTTTATTAAGACAAGATTAAAAGTTGACAATTATTCTAAGTTATTTCCTTTCCTTTTCTTTATTCTCTTTTCTGCACTTATAAGAATAAGTGTTTACTAGGGACTAGCAATGACAAGTATAGGGGGTGATGAATATCCATTTTATCACCTTTATTCTTTCATTTTATCATTTAAACCCTAACTAAATGCAAATATCATTATTTTGTACAAAATGACATTCATTATTTATTGTATAATTATTTTACAAATTATATCATTTAAAGCCAACATAAAAGAATAAAGAAAATAAAAAGAAATAAAATGCCAATGGTATTTTATGACCTTAGACCCGAAACCAAGTTAAGAATTGATTTGGTCGATAAGGAATAAAGTAGGGGGAGATAATGGTGAAAAGAATAAAATCATATTTTACTCATAAATAAGTCCTTTTAGGACCCATTTTATTCTTTATTATTTTAAGAAACTTTGTACATGAAATTTGTAGATAAAAATATACAGAAAAATACAAAATTTACTTCACACAAAAATAATGCGTAGTATACATTTTATACTCTGAATAAAAAGCTAAAGTCCTAAATTTCTAGAACCATATCTTCTCAATAAAAACTCAAAATGCATCACAATCACCTTTAATTGTATATAATTTTTAATTGGCTATTTAAGGAAGGTGCTTTCATTTAATTTGGAGTTAAGATGCAAAAGTTAGGTTTGGACCCCTATTGTATAGTTTACCTGAATAAAATAATCATTTTATCTATTCTTTAGAATTTCTATAATTTTATATTTTTATTATTTTGTAAATATTATTTATAATATACGTACACCTTTAAAATAGAATAAAACCATAAAGAAAACACGAAAATAAAATAGCTTATACAAATACATAGATGAATATACTATACTTATAGCTATATAATAAGTATACATATTTATTTAAGTATATAAAATACATCAGAAAATACAATACACATATATATAAATAAGCTATAAATATATAAAATATGAAAATAAATTAATATAACCAAAAATAAAAAAATAAAATAAAATAACATATAAGTAAATATACCTATAAGTATACTTATAAATAATAACCTATAATAAAATAATTCGAAAAATTAAATAAAATTCACAATAAAATACTACATAAAATAATAAATATTTTTCATGTTTTGGCTTTTTTGAAAATAAATCACTTGCTATTTTTAATTCATTTATTTTTGAATAAAAGGTCTTATTTTGTCATGACTTGGTCCTACGTAGACCAATAACAATGCAAGGATTGTTAACTCAAGTCAATTGTCCTTCCCCACCTCTGGTCCCTATCACAACCTCAAGTGCCCCATCTTCTTAGTCGTCTATTGGCCGCCTTATGCCTCCATTTGCGTTGAGTCCTTCATAGATTTTGATCCCATCACCATATTCTCTCACGCGTACTCATTAGATCATGTTAATATGCATTGAGTCACGAACAAATCTCGATCGAAGATCGAATAGAGCTCTGTTTATAAATAAAGAGCCTATTCAATCATTCCTTGATCCCTCTCTGAGATCTGTAATCCCTCCAGCCATGTGCGTGTGAGTTCTCTGGTGACAGAGGAAGCATCTCCGAGGTTTGATGGGATGCAGGACGAGGATAGGAGGTCGAGGCAGCACCCCGATGACATCCTACTCCTTGACTTTTCAGTCAGGTATGAGCTGCGTAATTTTACTTTCTTAGGTAGATTTCGATTCTGTCGTTTCATTTCCATATTCAATTTAGTCTTTAAATTGTAGGACTAGTTTTAATACAAATAGTTGTGTTTACTAGAGCCATTAGGGTTTTGACCCTTTCACCGTGAGTCAACCTGTCCTGACCCCATTTGACCACCCCATCTTCTTTCCTTTAGGCTGCTCCATCGATCTGACCCCATATCACCCTTCGAGGCCTCCTGAATTGAAGGACCGACGCTTCCTTCATCGCTTATCGTCAGAGCACCTTCATCTCCGCTCATCTCACCACAAACTCTACCAACAATAATCCAGACATGATCGCTCTTGTGTTGTGAAGCTACCCATCTCTTTTGCAGGTCTGTAGGGCCCTATCTGAGGGGTCTCTAAGGTACTTAAATGCGCCCCAGAATCAAGCTATCCAGGCCCTTATCAATAGGGCCTGGATCCAGTTGATGGATCTCCCAGGTATGGATCTTCACGATGAAGAGTTTCCCCATCACAACAACGAGCAAGGAGGTTTGGAGCACCAGATCCGGGAAAAATAAAGGAGCAGAGGAGCTCCGTTCTTCCCAGTTCATCAATCGAGCTTTTCTGTCTTCAGATCAAGAGTCGCGCTCCAGATGCAACAGATGGTGTTCGATCAAGTAAAGCCACGACCCTCATATCTCTGCCCAAGGTCTAGTCGCAGCCATCATCATCGAACCGTCATCGTGCATTGTGTAGTCGCCACGTGCCTAAGTCATCTCAATTGTCGGTCCTATGCAAAGTATCGGGGGTAATTACATCCAATCCCATATGTATTTATTTATTTCATTTTAGTGCGTAAATATTCATCTAGAGTGTAAATAATATTATAAAATTTACATAAGACCCCCCATGATTTCGTGTATTTACCCACGGGTTTACGCTGGCTCAGCTCACGTGGTCCCTCACGTGAGTTGGATATTTTACAGGTAGGACCCCTCGGTTTTGTATATTTATGTTTAATACATAAATTTGCATAATCAATGTATATTTTTGTGGAAAATTTGTAAGGAGTACCAAGACTTGTATATACTTGCAAAAAGGCCCTTCTGGGGCACGTTTAATTTATTCATTTTGCAGAAAAATTTTATGTACGCCCTTGCATTATGTAAAAGGGTCCTGGAATGAATGAAATGTTTATTTTAATGGCAAATGGGTCCCTACCATCACATTAATTTTTATTCACTTGTCTATTTTTGTTAAAAATGTCTCATGTTTGTATTTAATTTTTGAAAAAAATACAGTAAATGCCTTCGATGATATATTATCATGCTCTGATTTTTTATTTGCATTTCTTAGCTTTTATGTATTTAGTAAAAATCAAACAATGAGAATTTTGCCCCTATCTAGCTATAAAAATGGCAAAAAAATCAAAATTCCTTTAAAAATCACAAAATATTATATATTGTTTATTCTTACATATATTGATTCCAGACCAAAAATCCCTAAAAATAGAATAAGAAAAAGATTATAATTAGAAAGCTCAAAAATCTAGTAAAAAGGAAAATTCGTCAAAAAAATCCAAAGATGTTTATTTTTGTTTATCAATTTTATTTATTTTATTATCTATATATTAAAATTGATCTGGGAAATTCTAGACTTTATTTGTTATTTTTTATCTTCAAATTAGTTCGACCTATTTATTTAATCCTTATTTTGGGATATTTTAACTTTAAAAATACATAAAACAATGCAAAAATCCAGAAAAAATCACAAAAACATTAAAAAATAAAAAAACATAAAAATATTTTTCATGGATTTTGAATTATTTATAGATATATATACCATCTAAATATATGTGTATTATCTTCCTACTCATATTTTGTGCTAATATATTCTATATAATTGTACTTTATTTTATTTTTCAATAGTCAAAAATAAAGTAAAACTTTGCTAAATTTAAAACATAAAAAATTCAAAACCCTAAAAAAAGAAAAAAATATACCTTATTTGTATTTGATTGTCTCTTTCTCTTTTATATCCTTACCTGTGTGTGTATTAATATATATCTATCATATTATCATTATTAAATTATGTATATACATATATTCACTATTAATTTATTAAAGTTTAAAAATAAAAAATAATAAACCCACACAAAAGGCTTAAAGACAAGTATGTACATAGACCACATTGATTAGCAATAATCATTAGGATACCTAGCTTGCTCTCTGTGGATTGACCTCTACATGCTTACATGTTATACATCTTTGTTTGTAGAGTATGAGAAATTGTGCATCGCATTTTTTTCTATTCATTGCTTATTTATACATTATGGTACTTGTTGATTGATCATGTGGTCTTGTGAGCGGTCGTATCAGCGACAATCCATCTTCGCTTATTTAGTGAGGATCATTAATTTTAGACTCTCTTAAGGTTCTCAATCATCAGTTATACTTAATATTAGTGGATCCTAGGTATATGGGGGACGATCGACTTCCCATTCTTTGATTGAGTTATTATAGCACTTTTATATACTTAACACGAGTTATGTCTTCCTTTTCACTCTTTAGTCACTGTGAGGACATAGTTCATGCTAAGTATAGGGGATCGTATTTACTACGTATATACTTTCAAATAATATGGCTTTGAAAATGAAAAAGGCCGAGGTAATTAATAAAATAGATTAATAATAACCTTTATAATTATCTTCAATAAAATTAGTTTAAAAATATTTCGCAAATGATTTAGAAATATTTGAAAAAAAATTGATGAATGTTTGAAAAATATTTATAATGTATTTGCAATCCTTTATAAAAATACTTGTCAAAATAAGTTTTCAAAAATGTTTTCAAATAGTTTTTGAAAACCCTGTACACACTGTTGTAATTTCTCTTCCAAAATTCTTTTGTAAATGTTTGTAAAGTCATTAACCCCATCAAAAATACCTAAAAAATTGAACAATTGTTAAAATCTATAAAAAATTAAAACTAGAAAAATATTTTACAAAAATATCTTGCATCACATTTGCATTTTTCAGAGTAATGTTGTTGATTGAACTAGTCTAAATAAAGTCTGAAGAATGGAGCTTGGTTTGGACCTTAATCCACTTAACTTCACGTGAACCTTATAGGAGCTGGAATTAAGACTTTTCATGTTACCTTGACATAATTCTTTGAGTCAACTAGGTTGTGTTTACATGTCTTCTTGAATAGACTATGTAGAATATCTCAAGACACATGTACGACCCTTGTCGATAATGGTTTCACTTGGACAACTACACTTTACACATATCCCAACTCATATGAGGTGGTTGGAGGTAGAATCTTGAGGCTATCAAAGCACATATGTGGAAACATACGTCGCCCCAATAGGTGGCCAATGTCCCCCAACCCCATCTTGTGATATGGAGAGACGAGAGGGGCCGATACAACGTTGTTGGACCCGACTTGTTGGGCACTACTTTCCCTCCAAGACCAGCCGTTAGGATCCCTCGCTTGACCTCATTTATCTTAACACTCAGCACTGTTTCCAGAGATCAATGGTCGGATAGATAAGGAACCTTAGGCACTTGGGTTTTTCTTGCTTTGTTTGCTTTCTTGTTTATTTATATAGTCTTATATATTATTCTACTTATAATTGCTTCGTAATTATTTCTGACATTATCTCTCCTTTAATTTTGCTGCAAGGGATTGTTGATCGAGGGAGGCCGTCTTCGGATAGTCGTTGCACCCACGTGAGGTGGAGTCGGTCATTCTACTCCGACTTGCAAGAGAGAGCCACAAAGGCAACTGAGAGCCATAATTAGCATTAGCAGTATTTCATTTTTTATTTATGTGTAGGAGAGAGAGATTTATTTTGAACTTGTAATATTCAGGTACACTTGGACACATAAATTATTCAGGATCTGTTTGGATAAGTGTTGGTGCACTTGGGGGACCTCGCTGGTTTTCTCGTGATTTTCCGTCTTATTTTATTTATTTTCTCATGTTTTGAGTTTTTTGATTTTATTTGCATTTGTTTTGTGTGCTTAAGCCCTTAAACTTAGGTTTCTATCTATGTCGAGCTTCATAATTAATAGATCCAAACCCTAATTAGAATTCTGTACCTATAGTCTGCTACGTTTGGACTTAGTCAAATAAAATCATTCTTCCTGCTACTAGAAATTTTATCTTAGGATAATTTCACACTTGCATTTCATATAGCTTATTTTAAATTTATATGCGGATCATTTGGCATGTAGAGTGATGGGAAGCAAAGGTACGGAAATTCTATGTCTGGCATCCACATATCATCATTTCTCATGCATCGGCTTTTCTGCCTTCCTCTCCCTTCATTTCATTCAATTAGGTCAATAAAGGAATCAGAAAATCATTAGTCCATTGCATGAAAATTATCCAAAAAATGATGACCCAAAATAAAATTGGGATTGTTAAACTCCATTTGACTTTAAAAATAAACGTATTTGATTCACTGATTGGAGAAGAGGAACTCTCACCTTGTATACAGTTACACTCCAGATTGAGTGAGGTGTGTTACACATTAAGGATTAGAGCCCCAGACCCTAGACTCATGTCCTAAGCGCTTGGGCCATGTTATTGCTGCAAGCATTTGCCTTTGACCTTAGATGAAGTGGTTTTGTTTAGGAAACCAATATTTTGGGAGATTTCACATTCGAGCTTGATATAATTGATTGGATAACCTAACTCTAAAATTGAAAATACAATGACCACATCTGATGGTCATCATTGTGTTGAGTAGGTGAACTGAGGTTTGCATTGTGTTTGATTGTGATATATAAATCGATTGAGTTCATCTTTCTTTGAGTCCTATCAGTCTCTGAGTCTTTTTAGCCCTTTAGTCTTCTTTTTATTTTAGTTTGTGTTATGATTATGGGTCACTCATCTCTTCAATCGGATGTAGCAGCTTCGTTTTACCCATACCACCCCCGTTCTCCTGATCCGGTTCATGAAGACTCTCTTCTTGAACCGCAATTTTATCTCGCCTGGTTTAACACCCATGTATGTATACTTGGTGTCTTATCCTGAATTTTGTTATATATGTCTGACCCCCATCTTCGTGCTCACCCATGTCATCATCTTATTCTGATTACTCTGGGCATTTTGAGAAGGCCCTGATGAATCTCTATTTCATCACCTTTATTCTATTTTTTTGGCCTTAAAAATCCTAACTTTTGCATGCAAATAGGTTGAATTGTATAAATTAACATTCATTTTTTGTGGATAAAATATTGAATAAAATAGTATTCTTAATGCCAAAATTATAGAAGAAAGAAAAGAAAAAGAATAAAATGGTAAAGGTATTTTATGACCCTAAACCTCAAGACCTAGGCATCTTGATGAGTGGGTCGACAAGGAATAACGTGAGGGGAGATAAGGCCAGAAATACAATAAAAATCCTAGTTATTAATTCATTATTTATTAATTTTTGGGACTTATTTTACTTTTCACTTTTTATACATCAAATAAAGAAGCTTTATACATGAAAGTTGTAGATAATAATATATAGAACAATACAAAATTGAGTTTATAAAAAATAATACACAGTGTAAAAGTTATACTCTCAATAAGATTCCAAAATCCCAACTTCCCCGACCTATATCTCTCAATAAAAACTCAAAATAGTGTCAAAACCAATTTAATTGTATATAACTTTTAATAAGCTATTTAATGAAGATGGTTTCTTATTTTTTCGATTTAAGATGAAAAAGTTAGGTTTTGGACCCCTATTGTATAATACACCCGGATAAAATATTCATTTTATTTATTCTTTATTGTAGTTATAATTTTACTTTTTGTAAATTTGTAAATATTATTTGTAACATATGTACATATTAAAACAATAATAAAATCCTAAATAAAACATTTAAATAAAATACTTATATAAACTACATAGATGAAATACCCATACTTATACCTACATAATAAATATACCTATTTATTTAAGTGTATATATTGCATCAAAAATATAATAAAAATATATTTATGTATATAAAAATAATTTATAATTTTATAAAATAAGAAAATAAAATAATAAAATACAAAAATATAAAATAAAAATAAAATATAAAAATATAGATAAATATACCAATAAATAAAACCCTAAAACTAACTTGTAATTAATAATCTCTAACAAATGAGTAAAAACCATAAAAAAATAATATGAAAAACAAGAAAAATTTTTTATTTCATAACTTCAATTGAATAAATCATTTGATATTTTTTAATTTCTAAATAATTTTGATTGGCCTTTTTTTATGGTTGGTCCATGTGGACGAATCAGGGGGAGTCAAGAGTTGACCCCTATCAACTCTTCTCCCCATGTCTGAACGTTGTTAGAACATTGTTTTGACCCATCTTCTCCATTTCCCTCTAATCGATGTAGTCATCGGTTGGGGGTCGGTCCTATTGCATCTTTTTCTCCTCGATCAATGTTGATTCACACCGACTCGACTCCTTGAGCTGTGGATCATTGCATCAAGCATTGTGCATCGATCTTCAACCCCACTTGGTCACTGTGTACATATCCCCATTCGAGCTCCTCCTCTCATTTTGGTTCCCCTTAACACCAAATCCCAATCCCTCCCTCATATTGTGTCCTACGTCTAGAGTGTCGTGACAGGAGGCTCGACCAAGCGATCTTGCAGTGAGGAAGGCGATGCGGAGGAGTTTTCCCACCATCTCCGATGAGGCTCGTTGTCAAGGTTCGACCTTGCAACTCAGGTTGCCGGAGGTATTCTTATTTTGCTTTTTAGATTAATTTTAATCCCAGGTTTCATTTATTGAAATTATTTTATGAGTTAATTGCTCGTGTTAGTGTTAACACCATCCCTGTAATTCGCCGGAGCTCCGCTTCGGGGAACCACCTCACCATGCCTCCACACGTTCTACTACCCGCCAGCCGTTGCCATTCCTTCCTCGTCGCTTCTTCATCGAGTTCCACCAATCGACAACCCAAATTGACCTCTATATGGCAATCTGAGGTTTACTCCTCCACCCATGCTGGAGACCTCACCGCCTTCACCCATTTCATCCCCATTCCATGCCCAATCGAGTCGAGGCACTTTTCCCTCGACCCATGACTCTGTTTCTGTGATTTGCATGAGCAATAGAACTTATCCAAGGGGTCGATTTTGTTTGGAACAAGCCAGGTGCGCAAGCACCACCTTGAGCTCCAGGGACCTTCTAGAAGTCTCCAAACATTTCTGAGGCACCTGGGCGATGCAGGGTGGCTGCATGAATGAATCAAGCTTATCGGAGGAGTCCCAGTTCCTCGAAGACTCGAGCCTTGACCGACTCAATTGGATAAGACTTCGGAAATTTGGATCCCACTATGAGGGAGGCACTGGATAAAGGACTGATTTTTGAACTTCCCTTGATTCAGTCCATTGAACACTTCTCCGAACTTAAAGGATTTTTATAAGCAAATTAATGATGAAAAAGTCGAGCAGGAAGAGAACAAGGACCGAAAGACATATACTATCAATGGCCACCTCCTTAGTGTTGAGGAGAAAGACCAAGAGACGCAGAGTGAAGCGGTTGTCCATATTTGACTGTGGAATCAAAGACAAAACACTTACCCATGCGTGAGTCGATGACGACTCACCAATCAATATCCTCCCGACTTCTGTATTTGACAAGCTCAAACCCGGACCTATTGGAAATATAAGAGAGATCATTCAATTGGTTGATCGATCTATAAAGCGGTCGAGAGGAACCATTTCAATCATTAATACATTCCAAGGTGCTCCACTCAAAGTGGACTTCACAATCACTGATATTGAGCATCAAGGAAAATTCGCCGAGTCTCCAATCATTCTCAGAATGCCATTCTGGCATTGGCTAAGGCAATTATTGAGTGCGAGACTCGGAAATCAATTTTACAAAATTCGGAGCACTTCGATCTCACCTAATCTTTGAGGAAACACGATATTTTGAGGCAACCACGAAGTTGTCAATAGTTGTAACCATCAAGCATTAGATGAGCCCTACCCTGCTGCTACACCTCAGATAACGGTTGTCGAACAAACTATTGGGTTAGAGACTCATCCCATTGTTCCATTTCTCGCTTCTCTCACCAGGGGAAATGACTTCTTATATGATCCTGAGACATATGCATGGATGCATCCTGAGTTGGCCGAAATCTCATCTGACCACTTCGATCAAATCAACCTAACACAAAAGTGCATCAACATCAAGTCAATTGAGAACGAATATGCGGAATGCGTATTAACCGATAATTCAACGACTCTCCCCACTACTCCATTTCCTGTCGCTCTCACCATGGGAAAGGACTTATATTATGATCCCGAGACATATGCATGGGCGCATCTTGAGTCGGTCGAAGTCTTCTCTGATCACAATGACCAATTCAATCCAACTCTGTAGTTCACCAATATTAAGACAACTAAGAACAAATATGCGGGCCGTACATTGACCAAGGAGGAATATTTCAATAGTTATTCATCTGGAGACTCAAGTGTCAATACATCACTCCCAAGACCAGCACCTTCACAGACAACATGAAACAAAAAGGTTGCTCCTTCATCTAAAAAGAAAGTTACCTTTGATATACCAAAAAAGGAATCATTTGATGATTCCTCTTCAGGTCTGGAAAAGGTAATCTACATGAGTGAGGATTGTTCGATAGTTCTAAAACCATATCTATGCAAGGATCCAAATGCTGATTCCCGTTGACGAATCATGTTCCTCACTATTATGCATCTAAAGCCGATTCTGGTCTTATTAAATATACTAGAATAATTTCTTATGAGCTGATTGAGACTGGTGCTTCAGGGTATTCATCATCCGAGGACGAATCGCTTGATCCCAAGAAGGAACAAATTCTAAGAAAACAACTAAAGAAACAAAATAACAAGAATATCTGGAGTACCTCCACTTTCAAATACTATTCCTCTGAGGATAACTCCGATGATGGTTATCTTTCATCTGATTCATACGCTTCATCTACTCTTCAGCATGATTTCTCTGAGGATAACACTGACAATGGTTGGGAATCATATGCTTCATCTCCTTCTTATCATTACAATCTCCCAACACATGCTCACAAAAAGATCGGTCGAAAAGCGCCTTAATCATCGGCAACCCTCCCTCCCTCTCGACCCCATCGGTCTCCTTGTACATCTTCTTCCTCTATTTAGGCCAAGGCCTAAGTATGGGGGGGGGGGGGTGATGCCATATGTATATATCACTCTCCTCATCAACTCCTTCTAATGATCGCTCCATTTCCACCCTTCTTCCATACTTAGGCTGACCAGAGCCTAAGTATAGGGGAACCGATGCCCATCTGTATATACTCTCCTCATTCATATCCCCCGACCACCTCATTTTCGCCCTTCTTCTATACTTATACTGTTTACAGCCTAAGTATAGGGGGCACCAACTTTTATTTTTATAATTCTTTTTTCACTCTATTATGCTTAGCCCGAGCTATGTCTTCTTTTCGCTTCTTTTGCTATGAGGACATATCACTCACTAAGTATAGGGGGGTGTGTGTGTGTATTGTATATATATTTTACCCATAGCTTGTAATTTCGTGAAAGTCTATATGTATTTACGTGGTGGGTAACTAACTTGAAAAAAAACAAACAAAAAATAAAAAACAAAAAAAATAAAAAATGAGTTTTGCAACTAACATTGATTTTGTCCAACCAAATTTTTTTGAAAAAAAACTTCTTATTCATTTTTGCATAAAAACTTTTTCTTGCATAAAAACATACGTCTAAAAAAATCAATCAAATCAAAAAAATAAAAAAAAGTCAAACAATGTGTCTGCATTTCATGCACCTACACTTCATCCAGCATTTCATGCATTGGTGAAAAGTCCTTGGGTTCTGAACCGAGTTATGAGCAGAAACTGAGAGTGGTCTGGACTTGTCCTTAATCCACCTAATTTTCGGAGGAACTTCACCGAGAAATAGCATTTTAGAAGCTTCAGGTCTTTGACTTAATTCTTCGAGACCACATGACAATGTGCAGAGTTTGACTCTTAGTGTCTAACCTGGTCTCTTCACTCTGGGTACGATTCTGGAATAGGGAATTATTTGTACTTTCGCACTATGCACTTAGCTCAACGTAGATGGGGTGTTGGAAGATTGTGGGAGTTTCTTTTCTAGTAGCGTGGACATCTAAAGATCGGAGTACGGGTTGAAATAAATCTTCGAAAAAAGGATGGACGGCTAGGCACAATTTTTTCTAAGAGCCCAAAAAATGTACGAAAAAATTCCATATCCGTAGGGGCACAACAAGATCCATGCAAGAGCAACCAAAAATCCAAACAAAAAAAGAAGCCTACTAGCAAATAAATATTTGACCAAAAGGTCCAAGCTTCAAGTCAGTCTACAAATTTTGGTGGAGACTCAGCTACACTGGTCAGCTTCACAAGGAGAGGTGACTACACTGGTCACCCTCTAGTTCTTTTCCCCTTCTTCTATTCTTCTCCCCCATTTCAATTGTGAACACAATGCAACATACCTTAGAAGGAAATACCTGATTGCCTGAGGGTGAGTTATTGGAGAGGGAGTTTTCATGGTATTCTAACAGTCTGGATGGGAAGAGTTAAAACCTTTCACACACATGAATCGATTGTTCAATGTTCATGGGGTATTCTTTGGGAAGAGAATTGATCTAAGACGACTTCTTAGTCGAAACTGTGACAATGATGTGTAGAAATTGGAGGCTGTTGATTTTAAAACCCCAAGTCTCATAGAAGTTTCGCCAAACCAATAATCAAGGTTCAGAAAGTTGGTATGCGATATTCGTTCGATCAGGCGGTCTGAAGCGAGTAAGCGGGCAGGCGAAAGTATATGCGGAAGTATATGCGGACTATGCGGTTTCTATTATTTAAATTAAAAATAATTAACAATATAACAATAAATTCAAATACTAGATAATTTATATTTAAAATAAATAAAATGTAAGTATTTTAATGTGAAGATTTTCAACCCAAGGTCGAAAGCATTTCCAAAGTTGTCTATTTTGATTTAAAAGTGGATCATAAGATTCATAACAAAATATCTATGAATGACACCTCAAAAAAGGTTCATAATAGCTCAAAAGAGGTTCTTAGTTCATACAAAAATAATCAAACTCCTAATCTAAATCGTCAAAAACAACATGAGGAATTTCATCATCGCTGTCAGTGTCTGAATCCGTGATAAAATCTTCTTCCTCCGCCACACTCGATAATGCATCCATGTTCCTTTGGCTCCTCCTATGCTGCACCAATTCATCTACTCCACTTGCCTCGGCCACCATGCTCCAAGTTAGTCCTGAGCCTTGGAACACCTCTTCTTCACCTTCCTCTGGTCCTATCCACTCGTCCACATGTGCCCTATCCTTGGAAATAAATGGGTCTCTTCCTTGTTGCGACCGTCGCACTTTCAGCTTTGAGTTGAATTTCACAAAAACCAAGTCATTCAATCTCTTGGTTTCAAGTTTATTCCTCTTTTTAGTGTGGATCTGCAACGAAAGTATTTACTCAAAATGTCAGTCATTCAATTTTGGTCTAATCAAGAATCATAAATCACAAATGTGGGTGTACCGCTGTGAAAGAGCTCTAATTCCTCTCACATCCAGAAGAAGAGGATGTTAGCTTTAATATCTTCAATGCCATTGCCTTCATGTATGGTGTCTCACCACCATAGAACGACCACCAGTTAGCTACAAGAACACTTAGGAAGTCAACTTCTTAGTCCTTACATTCTTAAAATGTGTATATAATGTAACTACCTGGATCGAACGCATCCTCTACGGATCTCTGCTTGATTGCTAATGGTTTTCTGAATGGACCATCTCCATTTTTATACAGAGCCGTTTCTTTTGTTTTGATGACATCTTGAACATCAAAATCAGGGTAAAATATCTCCAAGCTGTATAAAAAACCATCTATGACAAAGCTATCTTCTGAGATGGCTTTATCATCCCTGTAAAAATAATAAGGGTTGAGATAGTAAGCTGCAAGGTGAAGAGAACTATCTAATCTCCCTTTTGACTTGGAATCAATGGCATCCATGTAGGGCTTATACGAATGCTCATTGTCTTTAAAAACTCTTTATCTCCTTCTTCACATCTTCAAGCCCTCCATAAACGAAGCTCAATGATGGTCTCCGATCCCCATCAACAATACGCAAGAGACGGATGAGTGGGGAAAAGACCTTCAAGGTCAAGGAAACTTGGTTCCAAAAAAATGTACTAAGAACAATTGATCCAATCATTTCACCTTTCCTTATCTTGGACCACTTGCATTGTCTCCATTCATCAGAAGAAAACATCAATCTCAGCCGTTCTTTCTTTTTGAAGACACTTTGTAGCGTAAGAAAACACGTGGCAAATCTTGTTTGCCCTGGTCTAACTATCTCTCCCTTTTGGGTAAAATGCCGCATCAAGCTGAGTGTCTTTGCATGGCTATAGATGAAAATAGTGAGTGTTCTGGCCTTTGCTATGCAATTTTTAACCTTCGGCTCTTTGCCAAATTCTTCAAGTATGAGATCTATGCAGGGAGCAACGCAAGATGACCAAAATATCTTTGGATATTTGGTCTTGAGGAGCCTCCCATCTGCCATGTTAGCAGATGCATTATCAATCACGACTTGCAAAACATTATCTACTCCAACTTCCTTGATGCAATCCTCCACCAAAGCAGATATGTATTTAGCGGTATGTGCATCAGCTGATGTGTCCACGGACTTCAGAAAACATGTGCCCAAGCTACTGTTAACGCACAAATTCATGATGCTTCTTCCCCTCATGTCGGTCCATGCATCTGTCATGATGGAACATCCACTTTTTTTCCATGCATCCATGTGACTTTTCAAAAACTCCTTTGTTTCTTCCACTTCATCTTTTAACAAAGGCTCTGCAATTTCATAATAAGATGGAGACTTGTACCCACTTCCGTATTGGCCAATTGCTTCACACATGCGTATGAAGGAGCTCTTTGTCGCCACGTTGAAAGGAATATCACAGTCATAGAAGAATTTGGCCACATATTTGTTGACACGTGCACGTTCTTCCTTTGCTAGTGTTTCCTTTATCATAGTTTGGCGCAATGGCATTGCGCCAAATGACGCAATATCATCATCAGATGATCGTGGTCTTTTTCCAAGACATGTTCCGTCACAAGGTGTTGTGGAAGAGCTTGTAGCTCTAATCGCCACCTCCTCTCTCATTTCTTTCAAACTGACAGCTTTCTCGTTTTTCTTCTTCATGTTTCCCTCAATGTAATCATGTATCTCCTTCTTCACTTCATCGTTAGCCTTTGGACATGCTTTGCAATTCCCTTTGATGTGTCCAAGGTGTTGTTTCATTCGATTAATTCCTCCTTTCAAGACCTTGCCACACAAGCGACATGTCACAGAATTCAGATCGGTCTTCTCCATGAGATAAGCATATTTCCATCCCGGATCAGTAGACCCAGGTGGAGTAAAAAGCACATGTTCCTCAACATGTGTTGGTTCCGAATCCATGATAACCTAAACACATGAAAAAATATTAAAAAACCTATACAAAATAAAAGAGACTCATTATTCGTGAAATATATTGTAGTCAGTAACAATATCCAAAAACAGTATCAAATTATTATAATTTATAACAATAGTACTAATAGTAAAATATGTACTAATGCAAAACTGGTAATGATCTCATAAATATCTGAATTAACTTAAATATAACAGATATGTTCTTTAATTACGATTAGATAGAGAGCACTTCAAGACCAGCACAATAATTTTGTTTTTAATGGAAGAAAATTAGCACCTGCATGTTGCAATAGACTTCAACTGTGGAAAGGGGTTATATGAATATTCTGATTTTTACTTTGTTTAATAATGAATGCATTGCTGAATGATTATTTGCACTGGAGAGTACATAACATATTGTTAATCACACAACCTTCAAACCCACCCATTGAGAGAAAAATTGGAACTTTGCCTAAATATTAAGCTGCGGATCAAATGCACAGAACAAAAAACAAAGGACCGATATCTTGAAAAATAGAGTTTGGAATTTCCAACTTGACGGATCAGGGGATGAAAGGTCTTGGAAATCGCAGGGGATCTTCGATATTAGGGTTTGGAAATCCCATCAAGATGAATTAGGGATTGGAAGTGCACATGAGATGTATCAATCGCAGGGATCAGGGGATGAAAGGTCTTGGCCTCATAATCAATGCAATGACAGTTAACAATGTTGAAGATAGTGGGTAACATTCTGCATTTCCATAATAACAAAAATCATTTCCAAAATAAAAATAAATAAAACATATGATAAGAGAAAGCATTTCAGAGGAGAACCTGCTGCTGCACACCCAAGGCCAGAGGCGGAGGAGCACGCACGAGGAGGAGAAAATCGGAGGCGGAGGAGCACACACGAGGCGGAACCTGCTGCTGCTGGAGAACACCGGAGGTGAAAGCGGAGGCGGAGGAGAAGCTACTGTGCAGTTGGAGAACACCGGAGGCGGAGGCGGAGGGGCGCAGCCGCGCAACAGGCCAGAGGCGGAGAGGCGGAGGGTTTAGGGATGCTTCGAGGTTGGCGAGGGTTTCTGGGAGGAAAGGAGGAGTCGAATGCGAAAAGATCGAAGAGGGATGTAGGGCTTATCGGGTTCTTGTCGGTTCAATCGGGTGGAAAATTTCGATCACATATGTGGCCGCATATGCGTCCGCATATGCGGATTAAGCGGACCGAATATGCGCTATTAGCGCATAACAAGCGCACAGAGCATATGTGGTGCGCTATATGTCCACCTCCGCATATACGGCCGCATATGAGGCCTCCTAGGCCGGATTTCTGAACCCTGCCAATAATCCAACGGTCGGGTCTAGTCCCATTTTCACCATTAGCTCATGATCTTGGTATGGAATCCAATCTCATTTCACCTCATTGCATTTCTGTAGATGCTTAGGGACGAGAATGGTTTAAGTACAGGGGGATGATGAATATCAGATTTCTAAAAGTTACTAATTAAGCTCAAATCCCTAACATTCATGGGCATTTCTTCATTTATTCTGCATGATTAGCATTCATGCATGTATTAATAATAATTGCATTTTATCACTCATAATTTCATAAAATAAGAAGCAAAAAATTGCCAAATTGACTGTAAAATAGAGTAAATTTCATGATTTTTAACTAATTAATGCTAACTCCAAATGACCTGAAAACACCTCCATTGTGTACATATTACTAACAAGAATAAATGAAAAATAAAAAAATCACTCCCCTAAATAAGTGGACCAAAAACTCAAAACCTAATTCGAGGATTCTCGAACTAAAACCTCGATATCTTTTTCATCCAGTGTCCGATTTGATCTTGCTCACTTTTAAACTAATGTGCATTCAATTACTTTCAAAACAAGACCAAGTTCAAGTGAAAATGGAGCTCATATGTGAAAGTTGGGTTTTGGGCCACTATTGTACAATCTGTATTTTACCTAATTTTGATATATTGTTTTATGTACATTTGACTCATTTTATTTTATTTATCTTTAATTTATTTTCTTTGATAAAAGTTTTATTAAAATTCACAAAAATCCAATCCTAAATGAGCTTAAAATCAAAGAAACTAACTAAGTCCGAGTCTTCACTAACCATATGTACACAAGTTATAGTTTTTGTATTTATTTTATTTCTTATTTTTCTTAATTAATAAAATCAAAAATATATATATTAATGTATAAATATTTATATTTTAGTTTATTATATTTTTTCAAGATTTTTTTATCGGATTCAAAAATAACAAAAAATTAGAAAACCCAAAAATCATGGTATTCTATGTACATAGAGTACCCCAAAAATATCACTTTGTGCAAAAGACAGATTTTGGTTTTAATCCATTTGTGAAAGTTGTAGAATTCAATGAGACGAGCAACTTTCGCGAAGACACTTTTTCAATCCGAGGTCATTTGCTATTTATTTCTGATTTATCTTTATAATTTATTTTCGAATTTTCTGGAGGTGCCACTCCTGGAGCCGCCACATGGCACCTATTTTTGAGAATTTTATAAATTCATTTTATTTAAAAAATAAAAAATTAAAAATTAAAAGCCACGTACGTGCAGCGTGCGTACCTCTTGCGCACGCTCACTGGACGTGCCTGACCTCTCCCTCTTCCCACTTTACGCCACGTGGCAACTCCTCAGCCGACCGATCTCGATCGATCGGACGGCCAAGGAGCGTCGACCACTGTCCACCAACGTTACCAATCGGGAACACCTTTGCCTTTGTAGAGATCGCCGCCCCTCCGCGATCCTCACTGCTCTATCCCAGATCTCCTTCGAATCATTCTTCGCGCCGCCTTCTCCATCATCACCACCAGCCAAATCCCCCAATCTCCTCTTGGTAATCCTCATCTCCGACCCTAATCAAATCCATCACCAATCCCACCTTCCATGTCTACACCCCTCATCAACCGCCCATCCCAATTCGAACCCCAATCTCTTCCGGTTGATCCTATCAACATTGCCACCCCACTGTTATTTAAGAACCTCCATCGCGACTCTCCAAACCATCCGTCGATTGCACAGTGAGGGGGGCATCGGTGGTGACAGCCCGAGTACTACCCTCCTTGATGAAATACGAGGGCCAAGTACCCTCGTTGTAGAAGGATACCACACCTGCTGCACTTGCTCCGGCTCCATCGTCGTCGAGTCAACTCCGACACCTCTCCATCTCCCCGTTATCAACTCCACCTTCAACTCCACTGCCGGTGATATGCCCCCCTTCTGTCACCATTGTTTCAGCCCACTAAGAAGCTCCACCATCTCCGCGCTTCTGCTTCAACGCCAACAATCATCTCCGAACGCCATCATCAACGCACCTGCTCCACTCCGCTTCTTCCAAGAGGCATCCAGCAAGCTCCCTTCACCACAATGATCATCTACATCAACTTTGACTCCAGCTCCTCCGCCACAACCGCTCCATCAACATCGGGGAGTCCTCCACCGCCTTTGCCATTTGAGTTGCTTCTCCATCGCAACCCACTACGATGCTGCTATGCCACCACCAATAGCCAGAAGCAGTGCCTGCTACTGAGGAACTCCGCCTTCGCAACTCCACCGTCGGGCGGGAGGCCCGAGGCCCTCCCCACGTGCGTGGCATGTGACGGGAGGGAACTTTTACAGAAAGCCCCCTAGAGGTCCTCTTATTTCAGAACCACCCTCTTCCATGTGATATGCACGTGCAAGGTGGGTTAGCTTCATCGACACCCCCGGGCATCCCCATTCCCAGCCAAGCCCCACCATCAGAGGTCACGTGCTTGGCACGTGACCTACTAAAACTTTTGCAGAGAAGCCCTCATTGGGCATGGTAATCAATTTTTAGCCATTCTTCTACATTCCCTAGCCATTCTATTTTATTATTGTATTTGTAATCAAACCCCTGATTTCTCTCTATGATTTTAGCTACATTATTGCATATTTTTATTATTTAAAAATTAGCATGATGTTCTACAACCAATTCTCTACATTGTGGCCTACTCATCATATTTTTATCACTTACGGTTAATTATTAATTAATATTCTTGTATAAAATTGCATATTTTGCCCATCTTGTGCTTCAAAATTCATTAGTAATTAACCGTAGTCTAAGAATTACCAAAAAATCATGGATTAGAGGATTAATTGTATTTAACATTGTGCCAAAAAATAATTGCATTTTCTTGCATGGTTTGCTCTATAAAAATTATTTTGTAGATTTCAATCTTCAATTTTTAATAGGTATTAAATCTCGTATTTTCGAGGTTTAGGATTTTTTTCGAGATCAATTACCTAGTAATAGATCTTTGACAATTTTTATTCTTTGAAAATAAGTAGGTTTAATATTTATTATAATTAAATATTGGAATTCATACCATTTGCATCCGTAAATTCTTTAAATATTTATCTTGCTTCCAAAAATTCAAAAAAAAACTACAATGCATTCATTTCATCATAATTGACATCTTGGCCAAATTTCATAATTTTCAGACATTGTTTGATTGAAAATGTATTTTAGTCCGTAAAATTGGTCACATTTGCATTCCGAAATTGCATAAAAATACCAAAAAATAATCACCTCGAAAATCGTACACGAACTTTGATAGACATAATTCTAGGTTGTTCCTTTGTCTCCTTGAGTTCGACCTTAGGACTTGTCCAAGTAAAATAAACATAAAACCACACCGATTAAAAATTGATTAATTAAATGTGGTTATTTCTCAACTGATTCTGAATTTTCTCCTATAAGAAATGACTAATTTAAATGATAATTCAAGTAAATTAAAGCAGGGTATTTTTGGATTCGTCAGGGATAGTGTACTAGTTCAAGAGGAAAAAAATCCTTATGTAAATGCTGGTATATATAGTATTAAAAAATACATATAAAATCGAAAACTCCAAAAAGAATGGATGGGCAGAAATCAAAGAAAATCAATCTCTGTTGGAGTACATATTCATTAAACAAGCTTATGCTTCAAAGTCAAAGTATTCATGTGAGCCTACAACTATATGACTTGGGTACATAAGTCAAGCACTCGAGGATAGGTATGTAGGTTGGCTATGGTACATTATCTTCTCTACCTCCTCTTCTTGATCTAGTTGTACTTGAATTTAAAAGGGAATACCCCTCTTCTGGAGGAAAGAGTTGATGGATTGAGGAATTAGGATTACCATGTTGGATAAGACTGTCGCTCTATCGCTTCAGCTGAGAGAAGATACATCGCACTAACACAGTACAAGAAAAATTCATAGTCATAAGAGTTTGCTTATGAAAAGGCTTATTCTGATCTGGCTATTGAGGAGAACTTACCAGAGGATTATGGTTCTTAAGGGATTTTAAGTTTTAAATCCTATTCTCATTAGGGTTCTGATAAACTAATAATCCAAAGGTCTGACTAAGCTCCACTTTGATTTTATGAAGATAAGTTTAAGAATAATTATCATTCTAATTTTTTTGTTTTTCTTTTCTTTCTTTTCATGCACTTATTATCATAAGTGTTTGTTAGGGACTAGTAAAGCCAAGTATAGTGGAGTGATGTATTGCCATTTATGCACATTTATTCATTTATTTTAGACTTTAATCTCAAGATAAATGCATGTAAATATCAATAACACACCTAAATTAACACTTGTATATCAACATATATATTGTATATAGATATCTATAATTAAACCCTAAAATGAAGGAATAAATAAACGAAAAGAAAAATAAAGGAGGTAACATAGATACTGACTGGCCCTGACCCCTGAGACTGAGTCAAGTATTGACTAAGTCAACAAGAAATAAAGTAAGGGAGATAGGGCAGAAAAACTACACAAAAATTGGAATTAAAACCCTCATTATTATTGTCAATATATACATTTTGGACCTATTTTATTCTCATAGTTTTGCACCTCAAATCAATAAACTTTGAACATGAATATTGTACATAAAAATATAAAGAAAAATAAAAATTTATTTCATTTAAAAATAATGTATAGTGTGTCCGAGACACACAGAACAAAAGGCCATAAAGAAAACTTTTCAGACATGTATTTGCTCCTTATTGACTCAAAATTCACCAAACTCACCTTTATTGTTCATAAAATTTATTATCGATTTAATGAAGGCAATTTCATTCATTTTGGAGTTAATGTGCATAAGTTGGCTTTTGGGACCTCATTTTGCAATATATGTATATTATATTCAATATATTTATTCTTATTTTTATAAATTTCTAAAATACTTAAAATATTTGTACATAATAAAACTAAAATAAATTCATTAAAAACACACTAAAATTAATAATGTACTTTACTACCTATGTAAATATATCCATAAAAATACATAATATATATATATATACATACATACTTAGGGCTCTGTCGAGGTTTATGTAGCGACTTCTTTTATGCATTTCCATTCAACATTTGATGTCAATTTTTATTTCCTGTTTGCAGTTTTGTTTTTTGTCATGATTCCATAGATTAAAGTATGCCAGAGCACTAGGTTCTAGCCCCTGTTTCACCGTCACCCACCAGTTCTGACCATGTCGGCCACTCCATCTCCTTCCCCAATGCCTTCTCCATCTCCTTTTATATCCAGATCACTTGGATCTACCCAGATCCGATACGTCAGTGCTTCATCCTCTTCCCTACGTTGGAGAACCTCCATCCCAACTCACCATCCATCAACTATCCACCAATAATGGCCAGGATCGACCGTCGGAGCTCCACCATTCTTTTTACACAAGTACTAGGTCCTGAAGGGGACATCTGAGCCCCAATTGCTGGTTGAGTTGACTTCCAGGCCCCTCGTGCTTTGTTGGACCACCAGACCCCATCAAGGGGTCCTAGATCTCTTTGAAGGGACATGGAGTTGCGAAGCATCCCCACGGACCTGCAGAGCCTTCAATAGCGTGAGAAACTGTCGGAGCTACTCGGGAGATCCGATCGAAGTTCGCCAGCTTGGGTTGCTTCCTTGTTCTAAATGGTTTCCTCATTGTTCGATCGAGAACGCTCTCCAGGAAGCACCACCTCCATTCGATTGAAGGCCACCCACGTTGTTTGACCAAGCGAATGTTATAATCTCGTCACTTCATCTGCGAAGGGGTATTAACCATTGGAAGAGCGACTAGTGGTTAAGTGATCTGATCCTAACCATTTTTCAGTGCAAGGAGAGGGTATTTTTCACTATTATTCCTCCTATTTTTATCTATTTATGTTTTCGTTCTGTAAATATATATTGCAGTGTAAAAAAACTTGGGTTATTTTGTAACTTGAACCCTAAGATTTCTATTATTTGCATTTTAGTCCATGCCACGTCACCTCACGATACGTGAGGATTTTTGGGTTATTTACATCTTTCATCTTGTAGTTTATTGGAATTGTTAACTTTGAAAATATTTTTGGAAATTTCACTTTGGTCCATGCCAGTTTAAATTAAAGTTATATTTTATTGGAAATTTGCAAGATAACCCTAAACCTTTATTATTTGCAAAAAGCACCTGCTATGCACTTTTAAATTGTGAATTTAATTGGGTTTATTACTAAAACACCTTAGACTTTGCTATTTTATTACACATGCATGCTCAAGATTTTGTAAATGGCAAAACAATCCTTATGTTGCTTGTTTTAATTTATGTCTTTGTTTTAATTGTATTAATTAGGTAATTAACTCTAAAAAATCTAGGAAAATTACTTTAAATACCTTATATTGTATCGCATATATTTTTATTAAGGTATTTATTATTATTTTTCAATTTTAAAAATTTACAATACTATCTATATTTTATTGTTTTAACTTAGAAAAATAAAAAATAAAATATAACTCCAAAAATTACCAAAAAATAGGGTAAGTGTATTTTTCTTTTATACAAAATTCATAAAAATAAAAAAAATAGAAAAATTAAAAATTACAAAATACAGGAAAACTTAAAAATTTAAATATCGTAGAAAAAAAACATAAAAATTTGTTCTAAAACATTAAAATTTCTTTCTTTTGTCTAAGAGAAATAATTTTGGGCTCTTTTTTATTTGAAAAATATTTATTAGGTCCATTTAAAGTTCCTATATTTTCTGTTTAATTTAGTTTATGTATTTTGATTTTTAAAATCTATAAATAGCTTAAAAATACCTTAAAAATACCATCAGTAGAGGAAAATATAAAAAATCCAAAACATTTTATTTTGCACATTTTGACTTTTTTATTTATTTTAAAAATAAAAACCCTCTTTTTTATCACTTTATATATCTCTTACATATATATTATTATATATTTAATATAAATATTAATTAGAAAACATTATAAAATTAAAATTCAAAAAAATATAGAATTAATAATCAAATAAATAATGTTAAAAAATTAAAAGCCACAAAAGTAAATGAAAACCTAATATGTTGTAAAATCAACAATTTTTTGTGCTTGATTGCTTGATTGGGATACATTTTTGTGATCTATCCCTATTTGTTCACATGGACGACACTCTACCCACTTGCCTTATAAACATTTCATGTAGAGTTAAATACATTTCACCACTCTCCCTTGTACGATCTCTGTAAACATACATATCCGTAGGTTTTGATCATTGTTGATTTGATCGATTGATATTCAAGAGCCAAGAGAGGGTGCTGATACAGCCAGGGTTTAAAAAATCAGACTGGATCAGCAGGTCAGACTGGTTGGACTAGAAACAGGCCTCGACCTAGCATGTGTTATGTAATTAAATTTTGACAAAAATGAAAATAAAAAACTAGGTCCGACCGGTGATCATACCAGGTTGACCCAGATTGTGGACCGAGTTGACCTAGTTTGACCTAATTTTGACGGTTTAGTATATTTTCAAAAAATAAAGGTTTAAATAATGAAATAATAGGGTTTTTTATCACTTGTGTCCTTCTTAACTTCTGCAATTTCAGTTACATCCCTCTCGTTTTTGGAATATAACTTGTGCCACTACTTTCTTAGAGTAATTTTCTAGAAGCAACTATAAATAAATTATTACAATATTATATTCATATATAATACTAGAAAATATGACAATCTTTTGTTGAGTTTTACTCAAAATAGACAATCATATTATTCTATTAAAATATTTGACATTTTAAATGATTATTTCATTAATATATATAGAGATAGATTTACATATATGTATTCGGTTTTATAGGTTCAAAAACTGATTTGATTGGTCAGTCCACTAAATTAATCCTGGTTTGGTTTTTTCCAAGTCGATATGAATGATGATGTCTTGTGACATCATCACCAGTTTGACCGGTTTTGACCAACAGTTCTACCCGGTTGGACCAAACCATAGACTGACCGGTTCAATGTCCAGTTCGATTTTTAAAACCTTAGATATAATGATAGTCAGACCCAACTTGTTGGGTACCGCAGGCCCTTCAAGACCAGACGTTAGGATCCCTCACTTGGACACCATTATCTCAACGGACGTCTAAAGACATGAGGTTGTGGATTGCAATAAAGCTTCAAAAAAGGATAGTCTAATGGCTCTAACAGAATAACTCCCTATGTAAATGCTACTGTAAATAGTATCATGTGCATACATTAAATAAAGTGCTCCTAAAAAATAGATGGACCAAATATCAAAGAAAAATCATTTACGTCAGAGTTATGTTAAATAAGCAAGGCTTATGCTTCAAAAGTCAAGATCAAAAGTCAGCCTGCAACTAGGAGATTTGGCTACACTGGTCGAGCTCTATGATACATGATCACACTGATCACACTCCATTCTCTTCTCTATCCTCTCTTCTTAGAGCCGGTTGCACTTGAACTTAGAAGGAAATACCCCACTCCTCGAAAGAGTAGCTAGATTAGGGAATTAGGGTTACCAACTAAGGGAGATTATTTTTTGTCATTTAAGATGAGGGAATTCACATTCACATACACCATACAAGTAAATTCATAGTCATTACAGTTTTTGCATGAAATGATTTGTTATGATCCGGTTTCTTAAGCGGAACTAAACATGGGATTGTAGATCTTGAGGACTATTATGTTTTAAACATGATTCCCAATAAGGTTCCACCATACTAATAATTCAAAGTCTAACCATGCTCCAGACTTTGTCTTTAAAAGATAAGCTTAAAAATCATTATTACTAACTTCTTTATTTTCCTTTTCTTTATTTTCTCTTTTCATCACTTATTTCCCTAATAAGTGTTTGCGATGGACTAGTAAAGGTAAGTATAATGGAGTCACGAATACCTATTCATTCATATTTATTCCTTTATGTTGTCTTTAAATCCCTAATTAAATGCATATAAATATATCTAACGTGTACAAATTAAGGCAATAACTGTTGTCTATAAATAATACATAAACATCTGTATTTAAATCCAAAATAAAAGAATAAAGTAGAAAAGAAAAATAAAGTACGTATTGTAAATATTGATTGATCCAAAACCATGAGACCAAGTCAATATTGACTAGGTCGACAAGGAATAAAGGGGAGATAAGGGCAAAAGAATACAAACAATCACACATAGTCTTAGAAATCCTAGGTGTTCAAACACTATATACAAATATACTTACACTATTTTATACACACTCATACACATATCAAATAAAGATATTTTCAACATGCAACATGTACATAAGAATATATAGAAAAATACAAAAATAAAAACAAATAAAAATCATGCATTGTGCATATAGGACACATGGATGACAAAGCCGCAAACAGAACTTCATTGATCAATATCTCCTCTATATGAACTCAAAATTCATCAAACTCACTTTCATTATATTTCAAATTAAATTATCTATCTAATTAAGGGCTTCATTTAAAATTGAGTTAAGATACAAAAGTCTATTTTATGGGGTACTATTGTACAAGAGCATCTGTATACAATACTATATATTTTATTCTTTATATTTTTTATATTTTTATATTTTTAAAATAGTTCTAAATGTTATATATAACATATTAAAAATATACACATAAATTAAAACAATTAAAATAAACTCAAAAGAAATAATAGAATACAATACATAAGCACAATATAGATATAAATATATAATATATATATGGTAATAAATACATAAGTTACATAATAAAAAGAAATTACACAAATCCTTTGTGTATACCCATACAATTATACTTTTAAAAATTAACAACTAATAAATAGATTGATAAAAATAAATAAAAATCACTTAAAATAGTACATAAAATAAGAAACAACTTTCATGTTTTAAGTTTTAATAAAATCATTTGTTATTTTATTTATTATTATCTTTATTTTTAGCCTTATTATGTGTTCTTGCATGAGGGTCTGGACCAATCAGAAACTAGAAAGGGTAGACCCTAGGTCAACCCGCCCTTCTTCATGCAAATGCACCCATTGGACGAGTTCTAGCATCCTTCCCCATTTTTCTCTCGCCGATGTTGGTCTCGTTTGACCTTGAACCCTTCATGAAATTTGCACCTCTAACATCAAGTATTCACGCTAGCCTCTCGCAACGAATTGATCTTCATATATGGAGATGCAAATCCTGGTTAAATGAGACCTTCCTAATGCCATGTATTTAACATCACCTATCACAACCGAGCTCAGGGAGCTCGATTACACCTCTGTAGGCCCAATTCTAATAGAGAGCAAGTGTTCTGGTTTCAGGAGGATGATCCTCCAGGTGTCAACGAGGAGAAGGAGGGTGATTTGAGTCTCCCCTTGCTGGAGAAGAAGCTTCAGGCAGTGGACCTTGCCTCCTAAGTATTTGCCCGATCGATGCCTAGTGTATCTTTATATTCTGCTTTGATTTCACTTCCTTAGATTAGTTCTAGTTTCTATTTCAGAGTTTATGCAATAGATTAGCTGTTATTCAAATATATTCGGTACGTTGGAGCCCTGCTCCGGTTAGTGTTTCCTCTGTACAAACCCCATGATTCGACCCATTAGACCATCTCATCTATCCCATCACGTTCTCCATTCGAGCCATCTCTTTGACCAACCCAATCTCGCAACGATTGATGAATCACCTCCATTCCAAAACCCATCGCTGGAGGTTCCATCCCAATTCACCCCCTTTGTTTTGTACCATTTTTGCGGGTCAAGGACATTTCCCTCTAGCCCAGGAAGGTTTTTGAGTAGGTACCCGTGCCTGAAGGCCGCATCTGGAGCAACTCGTAGACTTGCATATCACCTTCCATGTCAATTGAGTTTTTTGACTCTAGATCTGTTACAACAACACCCGGACACCCTTAGTGACCATCATCGACGACGAACGACTCTAGGAAAATTTTAAACCCATCTATAGAGAGTCCGACCAACAGAGGAGTGAGCGACACCCAATCGAAGTTCGAGGATGGAGTGTTCTTTCCCATTCTTCATCCCTACTTCCCAGCCGTTGGATGTTGGCGTGGTTCCGATTCTAATCCCAAGCGTTGGATCCTCAGTGAAGCGGTGCCTTCCCCGACCATCAGATCAACAAAAGTAAAGAGATCCTAGTGATCCTATCACATGCACATTGGGTATATTGCATGCCTATTAAAATGCTTTTTCTTGAGTTTTAGTTAGATGAATTATGAACAAGTAATTGCAACCCAATCAAGCATAAAAAAATTATTTCTCAAACTAAATTAATTACAAAAATGTAGCAAGAGATTTTCTATTTAATTTACCGGCATAACTAACAAGATCGAACTCAGGGAGGCTACTCCCGAGGGTTATTCAAATAATTGAAAAAAGCACTTTAAAAGAAAGAAGGAAATCTCAATGTACACTATGATTGAATTTGTTTTGATTTTTATCTTTTTATTTTTTTAAATTTTTTATTTTGATTTTTTTATTTTCTGATTTTTAAATTTAATTGGTTTTTAGTTTTGCAAATTTTTTATTTTAAAAATAATTAATTTTTAAAGCAAATTTACCTATGAAAGAAAAATACAACTTTTTTTGGATTTTTCAAAAAGATAAAAATGATTAAAAAGGTCAAAATAAAATATTTGTGTGTTTTGATTATTTGTTACTATTTTATAATTTTTCGGAGATTTTTATATTTTTTAGGAATTTCAAAATAAATAAAAATATGAGAAAATTTGAATAGTGAATCCCACATGATTGTTTTGCAATTTAAAAATATAAAAGGAAATCAAAAGTTACTACAATATTTTCCTAAAAACGATAATGAAATATCTACAAACAGAAAGTGAAATCACTGATTTTTGGATTTCTCTACATTTCTTTGTTATTTTTTAAGTTTTGTTGATAATTTGCATTTTTTCTGGATTTTAAAAATGATTAATGCATAAAATTTGCACATAAAATAAAATGCACACAAATGCATCTAATCTATTTTTTTGCATAATATTTGTATTTTTATGATTTTTCAAAGTTTAAATAGAGAAAAATACGATGTTTTTGATTTTTTAATAATATCAAACGAGAATAAATTGCAATGATTTTTTTACTCATTGAAGATGAACATGACATGGATATAACAAAATTTTTCTAGAACTATTTGACTATGAAAAACATTTAGTCTATAAGAAAAATCACGTAATTAAAAATCCAGAATACGTGGATCAAAAGGCAATTACTAAAAGTTATTGCATGAAAAATTAACAGGAAATAAAATGGGGGAAGAATTTGCAAATTACCCAAGGTAAGGCACGTGTTATACATGCTTGAGCTCTAGCGGGGATCTCTTTGCAAATATAACTAACTCCATAGGGTTGATTGATATTTGCCCCAAAAATTTTTTTTATGGTTTATGCTAGGCTTTTCTGTTCGCTCTTGTTCATGCCTGAGGGAAGGGGGGTGTGGCAGTTGCTTTCTTCCTTCGCAAGCAGGCATGGCGGACAGGGCACGATGGGGACGGTAGCTTCGCGCGAGGGCGGTGTTGGGTGGTGGCTGATGAACTCCGTGGTGACGGAGAGGAAGGTCGACAGATGATGGATCAATGGACGAGCGGTGGAAGATAGTGGTGCAAAGTACGGTTGTTGCGGTGCTCGTGGATTAGAGAGGAATATCCAACAAGGCAGCGGACAATGGTTTGCTGATGGTCATGTTAGAAGGCGGTGGAGAATTGTGAATGGGCGACACATGCAACCTGGATCTATGTTCGCATGGGGATGTTGGGTGATGGTGAAGGAACGACGTGGTGGGGAGCGGGCTGCAGTGGCCGATCAAGCTCTAGGAGGCGACGGGGCTCGCATGGAGGGTGAAGGGGGAGTGGAGCATGGGCTGAGATCGAAGGTCCTACGAAGGAGGACGACGGTCGTCATGGGCAATGACCATGGAGTGGCGCTCGCACTGTGACTTCGCGATAGCTTGCGTGTGTAGCACGACGTAGGCGTAGGTGCTAGCCACGGCACAGGACTGACGAGATGGACTCATCGCGGGTCGACGATGGCAGTGAAGGTGGCCTCTAGAGGGCGGTGGGCATCTGCTGCGGTGGCGCTGGCACTACCACCGGCAAAAATTTTTAATAATATTTTTTTGTAAACAACAAATGTTTTTTTTGAAATTTTGTACATACAATAAAATAAGTATGATGACTCGAGCACAACAGCTCTAACAAGAAATAAAATAGATATGTGAATGGTTTTGGATCCGGCAAAATGGGAGATAGAAACCGTTCTCCGACCATCGTGCATGATCGGAGTTGAAAGATTACATGAGGTAGAACATGAAGCAATGAGATCAAGAAAATGAGATGGAAGATCGGATTCGGGTGCAGGTCAAATCGTGATGATGAATTAAAAATGACTATCTAAGATCTAGAATAAAAAATGACAACAAAATAAAAATGTAAAAATTAAACTACGATTAATCTAGATTAAAAACAAGAAAAAAGAGATCTCACCGAATGGAAGCATATGGAAGTCGTGATGGCTTCGACAATGACCGACTCACTATCACCGGAAGGCTCGGATGCTGGACACCTCTCTACAACAAGAAGGCTCTCGGAGAATAGTCTCCTCTCAACAAAATATTGATCAAGTTGGAATGAGGGAGGAGGAGCTAAATAAATAGAGAAAAAAATGAATTTGAATTTTTAAATTTTGAATGGAGAGGAAAAGAAGGGAGGAGGTTCATGGTCGATAAAATTACATTATCTACATAATTAATTGATTAATTTCTTCACTTTGGTAAATTAAGTAATAAATGTTGACTATTTTAATTTTTTGTGGTATTTATTTAAGGAAATCAACTATATACATATGGTACATTATATGCGTAATTAAATAATAAAATTAGTTTGTTTTATGCTTTAATTTTTTTTATTTTTTATTTTAAATAATTATTAAATAATATATGCAATTATTTACAAATACAATATGTATAAATATAAATATGGATAAATATATACAATAAATAAATGGTAAAATTTCAAAAACCACCTTAGAAAATCTTCTTTCAAACCATAGCTCCAAAAATTATGAAACCATTGCCATTTAAATATAATTTAATATATAATATGATGAAAGTGAGTTTGGTTCAATTCAAGTTCATATGGAGACGAAATTGGTCTTTTAATTATTGCTTTATGGCCTTTTCCGAGTGTAATTTTTATTCTGTACATGATTTTATTTTGCAATTATTTTTATTATTTTGACAATTATATTTTTTACAAATTTTATTTTGAAAATTATTTAATTAGATGTCAATGTGTGCACAAATAAAATAGTATAAGTTTTATACAAATATACACATGATAAATAAGAAAACGAAGGGTATTTACAAAACACCTTTTTTTAATTTTCTGATTAAAGACCCTATCTCCCCTACTCTATTCCTGGTCGATCAGGTCAAGTCTTGACCTTCTCTCAAGGTTCGGGTTAGTCTGTATCTATTACATATTTACATTACAACCTTCTTGTTTATTTATTTATTTTCATTATTTTCCCTTTATTTATTTATTTTAGGTTAACATAATGATAAAAGTACAATATTTACACACAGATGCAAGTTAATAAGAATATGGATTTATTAATTTATACGTGTGTTTTATAAGAGATTTTAAGCTAAAATAAATGAAAAAAGATAATGAAATGTAGATTCATCATCCCCCCATGCTTTACCTTTGCTAGTCCCTTAGCAAACACTTGTTTGAAAGAATAAGTGAATCAAAGAAAAAGAAAGGAAAAATATAGAAATTATGACAATTTCGAGTATTAAACTTATCTTCATAAAATTGTACTATGGAGTTCTGCCAGAACTTTGGATTATTAGTGTGGCAGAACCTTAAAAGTAACAAAGAAACATCCTCTCTCAATAAGATAACTCTACTCCCCCATTCTAGCAACTCTATCCTCAATGAGCGGGGATATTCCCTTCTAAGTTCACGTACAACCAGCTTAAGAGGAGAAGGTGGAGAAGAGAATGGACGGTAACCAGTGTAGCTACCTATCCTTGGATGCATGACCAGGTTAGCCAAGTCATCTGCTGCAAGCTTAAAAAATTTAACATTGAAGCTCTTTTTTTATTGTATATACACTCCGACTGGCATTTTTCTTTTCAACCAGGACTGTCCAATTTTGGAGATTCTACATTGTTTCTTTCTTTTCTTTTTTTTTTCAAATATATAGAAGGTGCAACATGTACATAAGGAGTTTTTCCTCTTGAGCTAGTAGACTATACCTCTTTTGAAGCATTATTGCAACCCCACAACATCATGTCTTTAGACCTTAATTCCATTAGATCAGGTTGAGATGCACTACCCTCCTTAGAGGAAGACATATATTCCCACTAGTTCTTACATACCCGTGTGCTACCCCAAGCTAAAAGATTCTGCCTCCTCACTACCTCCCCCATGAAGAGCTACATGTAGAGTGATTGTCCAAGATAAGCCATCGTCTAGAAGAATCATGCTTGTGTTGTTAAATATTCTACTTAAACTACTCCAGATAACATGTGAACACAGTCTTATGGACTCAAAGAATTAAGTCAATAGGACTTGAAAAGTCTTAACTCTAGTTCTTATAAGGTTCCTATGAAATTAAGTGGATTAAGATTCAACTAAGCTCCATTCTTCAATTTTATTCTAGACTTAGTATAAATGTTAATATTATCCAGAAAAATGCACATGCAAATGTAAGAAAATGTGTACAATGCAAAGAAAAGAAAGCACAAATTTTTGAAACAATTTTCTAATTTTGAACTTTTTATTGATTTTTGGAAAAAAATGATGCATATGTGAAAAGAGATTTTTTTAAAAAATTTTAATTATGTAATTTTTTTATAGACGTTTGGTTTTGTAGTTTTTAGGGATTTTTAAAGGGAAAAAGGATTAGTAAAATATATACAAGTATATGCAAAATTTTTAATATAAAAGGAATTTTTGTTTTTTTACTTTTTTGTTTGTTGTTTTTTTATTTTTTGTTTTATTTTTTGTTGTTTTTGTTTTTATTTTTTTTATTTTTTTTGAAAGATGAAAGGTGACCAAAGTCTATATACACACTTGGATTTTACGTATTTACATACATATCCCAAAAATAACCTAAAAATATGAGTTATGTCTAAAGTATGTATACAATATATACGACACCCCCTATACTTAGCTCAAACTATGTCCTCATAGTGATCAGAGAGCGATAAAGGAAGACATAACTCGTGTTAAGTATAGGAAATGAAAAGACTCCTATGCTACAATGATTCAAAGAAAAAATGAAAAGAATAGAAGTTGGTGATCCCCCTACACTTAGGAACAAGTAACCCTAAGTATAGAGACAATACAAAAGGGAAAAATTGATGAAGAGAATTGACAAACTCAACGCTTCGTCCTGCCCCCCATACTTAGGGTAGAGTATCTCTAAATATAATATCAACAAGTCGGGGAGCAAGTGAGAGATCAGAAGAAAAACACAAAAAGACAATATGAACAACATCACTCTTCCTATACTTAGGGTAGAGTATCCCAAAGTATAAGCAATAATAGAAGTGATGAACATGATGAATATGGACAACACAAATCATTCACCCCCTGTACTTAGGATAAAACACATCCTAAGTATAGCACACATATACAAACAAGCGGTGAATGATAAACGGAAGAAGGAATGAGCAAATCAAAACAAAACACATATATACAAGTAGACATTGTTGAGGGACCTCTCAACAGGCGCTAAAATTTACATGCCTAGCTGGGCGCAAAGGCTAGGACAACGGAGTATCAAGGTTCAAGACTTCATCTGTAATGCGAATACCGTACTGTCATTGTTGTCTCGGTGTGAGCACAACAACGTGGTCACTAGTGTCAACAATGACACTTACATAAGCAATCAAGCGGGTGTCTGCTACCGGGTAAATAGACGTGCAGATAAAATCGGGTACCGGTAGCACAAAAGAAATCTTCGGCTCATGGTCAGAATGGAGTGAATGGTTGGAGCTGAAAAAATGGAACGTGGAGAAGGAAGGATCTGTCTTGGAATCCTCCACATCAATCACCATCTCAAAAATTTATGGAAGGTCAAGATAAAGAGATTCAATGAGGTAGCAGATGTCAGATGCATGTAATGGAGAGATATCACGCATGGCATCGAATAACTCAAGGGTTGACTCATCCTTGCGAGGGTCATCAAGGAGAGAAGAAAACACAGAAAGATCAAAAGTATCAGAAGAATCAGAAAACTCAGAATAAACAAAAGACTCGATCTCGTGATCCGACAAGGATGCACAATCAGGGAGTGAAATCGATTACAGAGAACACACTGCCCGCAGATAACCCTCGGGGAGGTAGGAAAAATCAGGCCAATATGAGGGATAGAACAAATGATCATATTCAAATAACGAGTTCTCTCTCGAACTAAAAGAAAAACCATCCATTGGATCAGGAATATCAAGCTCAAAGAAATCTTGGTCAAGATCAAAGGATCATTGACCTGCCAGCGTGAAGGGATCTGAGTTGCATCCAAAGGACTGATGCTCTCTGAAGGAAGAGATCTTGTGGTTCTCACCATGATGAGGAATTAAATCAAAATAGGGTGGGAGGGAGGGATTAAGGTGACTTCTAATGATCTAGAGAAGATGATCGTAACCAACTCAACACAAAGCACAAACAAACACAATGAAAACCCCCAATTCACCAACTCAATGCAATGTGAAGACTGTAAAAGTTAGATCAATTATCTTATCAATTTTAGAGTTAGGTGATCAAATACAAAGTTGTACAAACACTTAGGTTGGTTTATGGGATTGGGGCACTAACCTTAGTGTGTACGTGAGCAAGTAAATGCAAATAAAATGAGGGGGGTGTTCTCCCAAAACAATGATGTGAATCAATTACGTATAATTTTAAGGGTCAAAGTAATATCAGCAGTCCCAATTTTTAATTTTTTAATTTTCACTTTTTTTGATATTTTCGAATAAAAACACAACTTGTAAATTTTCCGATTTCCTTTATTCCTATATCCACAAAACAGAGGGAGGAAAATGAAAAATCTGATGCTCGATTAAACACAATGATGCATGCAGGGTTTAGAGATGCGTGCCTTGTCGCCAGCACTCTACATGCAAAATGATCCGCACATAATTTAAATACAGAAAAATAAACTAACCTATATGATGCGAGTGAACCGTCCTAAGATGATAGTTTCTATTATGGGAAGAACATGCGTTAACTAATCAGAAGAGAGACCTAAGTCCGATCTTGGAAGTCGATTGGTGCCCGCCACAACGGGTTCTACTAGTGTTGTATACGACTTCTCACGGTGTATGGTTTCTAATATAATTAAATTAACTTTTTATTTGACTAAGACCGAACGTGATCTATATGAACATACATTCTATTAGGGTGTTTGGACCTTAGTTCTAACGAGCTTAACCAAAATAATTAAAAGCAATCAATAGGTGGCTTACGAAATCTACGTGAAACACATGAAAAATAAGGCGATAAAAAAACAAAATCGGTAAGGTCTCTCAAGTGTACCGACACTAGGCAAAACCGACACCGCAACAAATGAATGTCCTTTTACAAGAGTTCTAATGCTAGAAATAAATAAATGAAAGTCTATGCATTTTTTTAAATGCTTGGTCTCCTTCAAATCTCCTTCTCCTCTCCCCATGCTCTCCTGCAGCTTGGTGAGGAATCAAGTCGCCTCCACTTCACAAGAGTGCACCAGCGCTTATAAGAAGGCCGCTCCAGTTTGTCAGGCCCTCGCAAGAATGAGAAAATGAAAAATGTGTAAGAAACACAATTATAAATATATGAGCACAAATGATGAAATAAATACAGTGAATATGGACAATGAATCAAATGTTGGAAAAAAAATATAAACAAAAAATTACAACCAAGAATGGCAGGTCAAAAGATAAACCTAACTACTCTTACGTGCCTCCCCGGCAACGATGCCATTTTGTTAAACTGCTTTTTCTTGAGTTTTAGTTACTAGATGAATTAAACAAGTCATTGCAACCCAATCAAGCGTCAAAATTTTTTTATCAAACTATATTAATTACAAAAATATAGCAAGAGAATTTGTTATTTAATTTACCTATATAGCTAACATGATCGAACTTAGGGAGGCTACAAATCCCGAAGGTTATTCAAATAATTGAACAAAATCAATTAAAAGAAAGAAGGAAATCTCAATGTGCACTATGCTTAATTATTTTTTATTTTTATTTTTTGTTTTTTGTTTTTTTGATTATTTGATTTTTAGTTTTCAAAAAAAATATTTTTTAAAGCAAATTTATATATGAAAATGATTTTTTTACCGTTTTTGTAATTTTTCAGAGATTTATATATTTTTTAGGATTTTCAAAGTGAATAAAAATAGAAGAAAATTCAAACATTGAATCATATAGGATTATTTTGTGATTTAAAAATATAAAATAAAATCAAAAGTTACTACAATTATTTTTCCTAAAAACTATAATAAAATATCTACAAGCACGAAGTGAAATCACTATTTTTGGACTTTTTCTACAATTTACTCTATGTTTTTAAGATTTTGATAATTTGTATTTTTTTGAGTTTTAAAAATGATTAATGCATAAAATTTTCACATAAAATGAAATGCACACAAATGAAGCTAATCTATTTTTTATATTTTTTGTGCAATATTTGAATTTTTTACGATTTTCAAAGTTCAAACTAAAAGAAATATGATTTTTTTGATTTTAATAACATTAAATGAGAATAAAATGAGATGAAATTTTTACACAATGAACATGAATGCATCAGGAATATAACAAAATTTTTCTAGAAATATTTGACCATGAAAAACTTTTATTCAACAAGAAAAAACATGCAATTAAAAATCCGAAATACATGGATCAAAAGGAAATTATTCAAAGTTCTAGCATGAAAAAATAATAGGAAATAAAATGCGAGAAGTGTTCACAAATTACACAAGGTAAGGCAAGCGTTGCACGTGCTTGAGCTCTGGTGGGGACCTTTTTACAAAATAAATAACTCCAAGGGCTGATTGATATTTTCCCAAATTATTTTTAGGGTTCATGATGGGCTTTTCTGTTCGTTCTTGTTCATGCTCGAGGGAAAAGGGGGTGTAGCTACCGCTTTCTCCCTTCGCAAGCTGGCGCGATGGACATGGCATGACGGGGACGACACCTTCACGCGAGGTTGGTGTGGGGTGGCAGCTGATGAACTATGTGGCGGTGGAGAGGAAGGTTAGCGAATGAGTGATGGAAGATGGCGGTATGACGTACGGTTGCTGCAGTGTTCGTGCTGGGCGGCGGACGGTGGTCTACTGATGGTCACGTTGGAAGGCGGTGGAGAATCGCAAAGGGGAGACACACATCTCCTAGATTTGTGTTCGCGCGGGGATGCTGGGTCATGGTGAAGGAATGATGCGGTGGGGAGTGGGCAGCAACAACATGTTAGACTCCTGGAGGCGACGAGGCTCGCATGGAGGGCAAATGGGGAGTGGAACGCGGGCTGATATCGGAGGTCCTGCGAAGGCGGGCAATGGGCGACGGCGATGGAGTGGCGCTCGTGCGATGACTTCACGACAAGTTGCGTGTACAGGGCGACGACGACATAGGCGCCAACCACGGTGCATGACTGGAGAGATGGAATCTCCAGGGTTGGCGATGGTGGCGAAGGTGGCCTCTAGACGGTGGTGGGCGTCGACCGCGGTGGCTCTGGCACTGCCGCCAACAACTTTTTTTAATAATATTTTTGTAAATAGCAACAGGTTTTTTTAAATTTTGGTACCTGCAATAAAATAAATACAATGACTGGAGCACAATGGCTCGGTCAAGAAATAAAAATAGATATGTGAATGGTTTTGGATTTGGTAAAAACAGAGATCGAAACCGTGTCTCCGACCACTATGCATGATCAAAGTTGAAAGATTACGTGAGATAGAACAGGAAACGATGAGATCAAAAAATGAGATGGAAGATCAGATTCGGACGTGGATCAAATCGTGATGATGAATTAAAAATGATTAATTAAGATCTATAATAAAAAATGACAACAAAATAAAAAAGTGCAAAAATTAAACTACGATTAACCTAAATTACGAACAAGAAAAAAATGGATCACACCGAATGGGAGCGGATGGAAGCTGTGATGGTCTCGATGAGGACCGACTCGCTGTCACCTGACGGCTAGGAAGCTGGACACCTCTCTACACCAAGAAAGCTCTCAGAGGATAAGATTCTCTCACCAAAAGATTTATCAAGTTGGATTGAGGGAGGAGCTAAATAAATAGAGGAAAAACTTAAATTTGAATTTCAAAATTTGAATGGAGAGGAAAAGAAGGGGAGGAGTTAATGGTGCTACATAATTAATTAATTAATTTCATCACTTTATTAAATTAAATAATAAATGTTATTATTTACTTTTTTGTGCTGATTTTTTAAGGAAATCAACTATATACACATACTATATATATGGTACATTATATACATAGTAAAATAAGAAAATTAGTTTATTTTATGTTTTGTTTTTTTAATTTTTTAAAAAATTATTAAAAAGATATTTACAATTATTTGTAAGTATAATATGTATAAAAATAAATATGGATAAATATATACAATAAATAATTGGTAAATATGCAAAACCATCCCAGAAAATAATCTTTCAAACGTAGCTCCAAAAATTATGAAACCATCACCATTTTAAAGATAATTTAATTTAGAATACGATGGAAGTGAGTTTTGTTCAATTCAAGTTCATTTGGAGCCGAAATTGGTCTTTCTATCGCTTTACAATTTTTTTTGAGTGTAGTTGCCTTTATTCTGTATATGATTTTATTTTGTAATTATTTTTATTATTTATAAAATATTTTTATTTACAACTTTATTTTGAAAAATATTCAATTAGAGGCCAATTTATGTACAAATAAAATAGTGTAAGGTTTACAAATATACATAGAATAAATAAGAAAATGAAGGGTATTTAGAAAACACATTTTTTTATTTTTGATTAAAGACCCTATCTCCGCCTACTTTATTCTTGGTCGATCAGGTCTAATCTTGACCTTTTCTCGGGGTTTGGGTCAGCATGCATCTATTACATATATACAGTCTTCTTCTTCTTCTTCTTCTATTTATTTTCTTTATTTTTCCTTTATTTATTTATTTTAGGTTAAAATAGTAGGTACAATATTTACAAACATATGCAAATTAGTAAGAATATGGATTTATTAATGTATACAAGTGTTTTATAAGGGATTTTAAGCTAAGATAAACGAATAAAGATGACGAAATGTAGATTAATCAATACCCCGCCCTGCGACATTTTGGATTATTATTTAGTCTAGATCTTTTAGTTGTTGTATAAATAACTTTGGATATTTTGCATTGAGGCCCTTGACTCTTTTTATATTTACAAATATGTCCATCATCAGGTTACCTCACGTGTCCATACACGTGAGGCACTTGTGCTTTTTGCAGGGACTCCCTCACAAGTTTTGGTATTTCTATTTGGTCCAAATTTTGTAATATAAGTGTAATATTTTTGGATATATTGCATCTTTGCTTTTGGAACTTATTTTAATTACAAAAACACCCCTACTAGCGTGTATTAAATTGAATATATTTGGGTATTTTGTTTGATTAGCCCCTGAACTTTATTTAAATATTATGAAATACATTAATAGTTCATGGAAATTACATTTTATTTAATGTATTGTTGATTTAATTTTGTGCTTGTACTCAAATAAAAATAGAATTTTACATCCAAAAATTATATAAAAATTATATTAAGTGCTTGGTACCCACCTTTACCAGATATAGTTTTTGCAAGATATTTAAAATTATTTTTATATTCATAAAAATTCAAAACATTGCACTTTCTCTCATTTATTATTTAAAAATCCTTAAAAATTACAAAATGTTGCTTATTTAGTCATATATCATATCCTTTTTAAATATTTCAAAAAAATATGAAACAAAACTTCTAAAAATTGCAAAGCTATAAAACCTTGTAAAAATTGACATAAATTCTAGAAAATTCAAAAAATTATTTTCTATGTTATAATTTTTATTTATAAGTATATTTTGTGTTAAAAATAGTTAAGGAATTTTAAGTAGTCTAAAAGTATTTACAAATTCTTAGATTTCTGTTTGTGTATTTCTTGATTTTCTTTATCTTTAGAAATCTCAAAAAAAAATACAAAATAGCTTTAAAAAATCTCAAAACTATTTACAAATGTAAAATACCAAAAATATTTAATTCCCAGCATCTTACTTTTATTTTTACTTAGAACAATTACAAAAAATATTTCTATTATCTTTTTCTTATTACTACTTATATATTTTAAAAACCAAAATACAAAATTTGCAAAATTAGAAACTTACATAAAAACCATAAAATCCGAAAACACATAAACATTTGCAAAAAGAAAAAAAGACATAAAAATACAGAAACTATAAAAAGATTATTAAGCAATAATAGTAATTTTGTACCCTACTCCATGTTGTCTCTGTGGTTCGACACCCTATATATTTATGCTATACACATATTTGTAGAATTAAATATAATAAATTTTGACTCATGTTTTATGTTGCTTGCTAATCTCTTCTATTATCGGTTAATTGTTGTCTGGAATTGTCTTATGAGTTCGATCAATGCAACGATTGTTGATCTGCCTTGTAGATTACTAGACCGATAAAAAGCATTTCAACACAACCTTAATATTCATTTCAAATCGACTTAAACTTCTTGCAACCAAAGATCAGGTGGTTAATGGAATGTACAGCAACAACACAAAGAGGACATGTATTATTCTTCAAGCCGTAAATCTAACCCAATCTCTTGTAAAGATTCACCCTATAGGCATTAACCAAAGAAAAAACTTTTCCATGGATAAATATTTTCAAACCATTCACAAATATGCAATCTTTCGCTAGGTTCGAACCCCACCTTATAACCCAAAACCCACCATCACCATCGGCCATTCTCCCCCTCAATCCCTTCTCTTCCGCAGCACCAGACCTCACCATGGCAATCCCCGTCAAACCCCACACTTGGCACCTCCGCCTCCTTCTCCCCTTCTCCTTGGCCTTCCCCCGGAGTATTCACCAGAAAGCCGCCGCCTTTACCTCCTCCTTCTGTCCCCCAATCCACAACCCCGCTCCCATTGCCGCCGCCATTGCCCAAAGACGCGATCTTGCAGCTCCCACCTTCCAAGCGGAACCCGCTAGTTTCGGCGAAGACTCCTCTCCTCGCTCGTTCGATGACCCCAAATTCGCCGATCCGGAGTCTGCCCATGATGAATTCGAAGATGACGGCGAGTCCGACGGTACCGAGTGCGACGACGATTTTGCAGTGTTGGATCTCTTCGGCAGGAGAAAACCAAGCAATCACAGGGTGGCGCACAAAGAAGAAGCTGATAGTTGCGACCAATCCGACCATCCTTTGGTCCGGGAGACGTGCAGATTAATTGCGCTCCGTCATGCGTGGAGTCCGAGCAACGAGAGTGAGCTCAGGCGTCTCCTCAGATGCCTCAATCCCCAGCAAGTAGTCGCGGTTCTCCGGAACCAGACTGATTCACGCGTCGCAGCTGCTTTCTTCTATTGGGCAGATCGACAGTGGCGGTACCGGCACTCATCCGCAGTGTACTATGCAATGCTCGAACTCCTGAGCAAGACCAAGCTCTCACAGACTGCAAGACGGGTGATGAGGCTCATGATTCGCCGTGGCATCCCTCGCCGTTCCAAGGATTTTGCCTACTTGATGCTCCCATACAGCCGCTCTGGAAGGCTGAGGACCGCAATGAGGGTTCTGAACTTGATGCAGAAGGATGGGTGTGAGCTGGATTTGTGTGTATGCAACACTTGTCTCAATGTGCTCGTGGTGGCAAAACGTCTTGATAAGGCGCAGAAGTTCCTGGAGAGGATGAAGTTTGTCGGGATTAGTCCGGATGTCGTGACCTTCAACTGCCTAATAAAAGGTCTCTGCGATGAAAATAGAGTGGAGGAAGCCTTGAAGTTGATTGGCGACATGACCCATCAAGGATGCAAGCCTGATAAGATCAGTTACTACACTGTGATGAGTTGCTTGTGCAGAGATAATAGGGTTGGTGAAGTTAGAATCTTGATGGAGAAGATGGCGAGTGATGCGAATCTATTGCCCGATCAGGTGACGTACAATACCATCGTACATGTGTTGAGCAAGAATGGTCATGCCAGCGAGGCTCTTCAATTCTTGAGGGAGTCGGAGGAGCAAGGATTCCGGGTCGATAAGGTTGGGTATAGCGCTATTATCCATGCATTCTGCCAAGATGGGAGGATGGACGAGGCGAAGGAGATTGTGAATGAGATGCTCGAGAAAGGGCGCATTCCCGATGTTGTGACATATAGTGCGGTCGTCAATGGTTTTTGCCGGCTAAAGAAGCTGGACCAAGCTAGAAAGATGATAAAGCACATGTATAAGCATGGATGCAAGCCTAATACAGTCACATATACCGCGGTTTTAAATGGATTGTGTAAGATGGGGAATTCAGTAGAGGCAAGAAATATGCTGAACAACAGTGAGGAAGAATGGTGGACCCCAAATGCCATTTCATACAGTGTTGTTGTTCATGGATTTAGAAGAGAAGGGAAGTTGGATGAGGCTTGTGATATGGTAATGCAAATGATAGCAAAGGGGTTCTTCCCTACCCCAGCCGAAATTAATTTACTCATACAGGCTCTTTGTAATGAAAAGAGGACAGCTGTGGCAAAGAAGTTTATGGAGAAGTGTCAGAGCAAAGGTTGTGCCATAAATGTTGTGAACTTCACCACTGTAATACATGGATTCTGTCGTGAGAGTGACCTGGACTCGGCGCTCTCTCTGCTTGATGATCTTTATTTGAGTAATAGGCATCCCGATGTTGTAACTTACACTGTAATGATCAATGCCTTGGCGACAAAAGGTAGAATCGAAGATGCAACAGACCTTTGTAAAAAGATGCTACATAGAGGATTTGAACCTACTCCGGTTACTTATAGGACTGTTATTCATAGGTATTGTGAGAAGGGTAAGGTAGAAGAATTGCTCAAGTTATTAGAAAAGATGCTTCTGAGAAAGAAGTTTAAAACTGCCTACAACCAGGTCATTGTAAAGCTTTGTCAACTTGGCAAGCTTGATCAAGCATATCAAATTCTAGGGAAGGTTTTGAGGACAACGTCGAAGCAAGATGCTGATACATGCCATCTTTTGATGGAAAGCTTCCTTAAGAAAGGTCTTCCATTGCAGTCGTATAATGTGGCTTGTCGGATGTTTAGAAGGAATCTGATACCTGATGTAAAATTGTGTAGGAAAGTTAGTGACAGGTTGATATCTGAAGGGAAGTCCAGTGAAGCAGAAAGGTTGATGATACACTTTGTTGAAAGAGATCTCAATCTACCACAGGACATGACATGTCAATGATATCGGCAGGGGGGTGCTTCATGTCACCAGAGATATCATTCTTACTTTGAATGTGATTGCCAATTTTGCTGTCTGGCATGGACAAGAATCACATGCACCATCAGTTCTTTTCCTGAAAAATCGTTATCAGGTAGTTTCCGACACATTTCATTTGATGTTAAATTTTAAAAAATGCCTTTACTAGCATCCGTCTTTGCTCTGTTTGTTTCTTAGCTCAAAAACGGTGCAACATACATTAGCAAATTCCCACAGCTCACGTGATGTTTCCATATTCTTGTGGGAAAATTAATTGCTTCCATCTTTTTTCCTAAAATTTAATTTTTTGGATGTTAGTTTCTTAACATGATCTCTAGAAACAGAATAATATAATTATAGATGAGTACAAACATCTAATCTTCTACTGATGAAGATCAAGTAACACCTCGCTGGACCATTGCCAACGCTCGATATCACTTCCATCAGCCTGGTTTCACCTTCAACGATGAGCCATCTCACACCGTCTCACGCCCAACATCTCCAGACCAAGTTTCTTGGGTACCTTTTGCCCTAACTATGGTATGTATTGCTATTTATTGCTGCTGAGATTGGTTTTCAAATCTGCTCTTGAGAAAGTTCACCATGACTTAGGTTGCATCCGATTTTAGTTACATTTTATTCCTGTTGCTATCGCTACGAGGGTTAGGTTGGTTCTACGTATCGTGAGTCATGTTTGAAGTAGTAGACTCATCTACTCATGAAGGGGAGATGAGAAACTCTTTTTTTGGTACCATCATCAAGTTGGATGGTGGGAACTATGTGCTATGATCTCAGTCCCTTCTTAATATAATAAAATGACATGATAAGGATCACATTATCATTACCAAGTAGGAACTAGGAACCAACTGAGAAAATCAACATGAATGCAACATGGAAGAAGGGTAATGCTATGGTCAAGGCATGGATTATGAGTAGTTGCATTCACGCATTGCGATGATCATGTGGATCAATCTTCACAAGACATTCAGAAGAGAAAAATTATGCAAAATCCTTCAGACATATGTTGATATGTCTCAAATCAAGCAAAATAACTGTCCCCTTGCCCAATTCTATTCGACATTGAATTCAGGGTTACAGAGGTTGAGTTCTTATGTGCCCATTTACACGTGTCCAACACAGATTTTCTTCAGGAATCAATTGATGGATGGACTCTTCCTTGGAGGGTTGGACCCTATATATGAAGCTGCTTGAGCACATATGATTACTGCCTCTAAGATTCTATATATGGAAGAAGCATTCAACATGCCTATCATGTTGTCTATATCCATTCCAGTAGAGGCTTGTGTTGAGACCACATAGGTTATGGCCATACCCTCAGGCAAAGGCTGAGGGACTTTCTTTCAAGGCAGGGGACAAGGTCGTGAGTTCCAATATGTAAAGCCCCTTGTACCTTTTGTGACCGTATGAGCTACACTGAAGATCATTGTTGGGGGAAGCCCGATGGCTCATCAGGTCATCCTAGTGCAGGATGACATTTTGTCGGGAATATCCTGAGCAGAATATGAAGATCTGATGTAGCGACTGAGCCAGCATGGGGTTGCATCGCAATCGTCTTCATCAAGAGCATGAGCTACCATGGGCACCGCTTCTACTGATACTGCATATTTCACTGATCCCTCAAGTATACCTACATTGTGCTATGCTTATAGGGGTTCATCTAGGTCTTCTGATTGGTTGATAGACTTGGGTGCTTCACGACATATTAGTGGCAACAAAAATCATTTCACTACACTTCGAGAGGTTGCACCAGACCACACAATTATCATGGCAGGTTATCCCCCATTGCTGGACAAGGGGATGTCCAAGCGGCTCCACATATTCAGCTAAATAATGTTCTTTTAGCTCCTGAATTTTCTACGAGTCTTTTATCTGCATCCAGAATTTCTAAGGAGCTTAATTGTCGAGTCATTTTGATCCAGACTCTTGCTTTTCAAGTTTTGCTAACGAACTAGGTTATTAGTTGTGGCCGTGAAGAATGGGGTATGTACCACTTGATGCAATCTTCTTTTGCAGGTCATATTTCCACTTCTACTGGGAAGTCTACCTACACTTGACACTTGCGCCTTGGTCATTTGCCTCTACTGAAACTAAGACGAATCTTACCTCAAATTCATATTTCCACATCACTCCATTGTGAAGCTTGTCAACTTGGAAAGCATCATAGAAGTTCATTTTCAAGTTGTGCTGATCGTATCGGCAAATCTGTTTTGAGTTAGTACATTTTGATGTGTAGGGGTCAAGTCGGGTCCCAGATCATTCGGATTATAGGTTCTACTTTATTGATGTTGATGACTTTACCCGAGTTTCGTGGATATTTCTTTGAAGTCAAAATATGAAGTCAGCACTATTATGAAAAATTTCTTTGTGGAAATGAAAAAATATGTTTGATTTTCATGTCACGACTATCCGTACTGATAATGCTCTTGATTTTTGCAATCAATATCTTTGTGTTGAAAGGAATGAATGAGATATCTTCCATTAACCCTAGAGCTCTCTTATATAGGAGAAAAGCTCTATGGGTAATTTACATAAAGAGGACAAACAAATACTAAATGATAAAATTACTCTAACATGATAAAATTACTCTAACACTCCCCCTCAAGCTGGAGCATATATATCCAACATGCTCAGCTTGGAACAACAAAGATGAAATGGACCCCTAGCAAGGGCCTTGGTGAACATGTCTGCAACCTGCTCTCCTGATGATACATGAGAAGTTGAAATAAGCCCCTTTTGAATTAAGTCCCGTGTATAATGGCAATCCACTTCAATGTGCTTCGTCCTCTCATGGAAGGCTGGATTATTGGCTATGAACAAAGCTGCTTGGTTATCACATTTCAGATGCATGGGAAGAGGAACATCAATAGTTAAATCAGTTAAAACTGATTTAACCCACATCATCTCTGCACTACCTTGGGCCATTGCCCTATATTCTGACTCTGCACTAGATCGAGCCACTACAGTTTGCTTCTTACTCTTCCAAGCTACTGCTGAGCTGCCAACAAATACAATAAAACCTGAAGTTGACTTTCTATCATTAGGACACCCAGCATAGTCTGCATCAGCATAACCTGTGACAGATATCGAGGTATCTCTTCTAAACAGAAGACCAGTGCCTGGAGATGACTTCAGATATCTCAAGATCATAAAAACAACATTCATGTGAGTCTGCCTGGGTTGCTCCATGAATTGGCTTACCCTATTAACCGCAAAGGCTATATCCGGTCGGGTAATAGTGACATACAAGAGCTTTCCCACTAGCTCTCTATATCGTCTCTTGTCTACCTCCTCAGAGTCATCATCATACAGTTTGACATTAGAATCCATAGGAGTAGCAGCTGGTCTACATCCTGCCATACCTGTCTCAGATAAGAGATCCGTAACATACTTCTTTTGTGTCATTACCATACCTTGCCTGTTTCGTGCAAACTCCAGCCCCAAAAAGTAGTGGAGTGTACCCAAATCCTTCATAATGAACTGCTCGCCAAGAAACTCCTTGGCTGCTTGAATGCCTTGCTCATTGCTGCCTGTAATAACAATATCATCAACATACACTAAGATGATCACAGTACCTCGCTGGTCTCTCTTTACAAAGAGAGTATGATCTGCTGTAGATCTGACGAAGCCCTTCTGTTCAATCAACTCTGAGAGCTTCTGAAACCAAGCCCGTGGACTCTGCTTCAGGCCATATATGGCCTTATTAAGACGGCACACCATACTAGACTCCCCCTCAGCAGCAAACCCTGGCGGCTGCTGCATATAGACCTCTTCCTGCAAGTCACCATACAAGAAGGCGTTCGTGACATCAAGCTGAAATAGGGGCCAGTCGCGGACAACAGCAACTGCAATGAGAATCCGTAAGGTAGAATGACGGGCTACTGGAGAAAACGTCTCCTGATAGTCCACCCCATATGTTTGGGTGAACCCACGAGCAACCAACCTGGCTTTGTACCTATCAACCGTATCATCTGCCCGATGCTTAACAGTAAAAACCCATTTGCTTCCGACAATGGACGCACATGGTGGAGGATGCACAACACTCCACGTACCACGTGACTGCAATGCCGCCATTTCCTCTTCCATAGCTAAACGCCACGGGCTGCTCTGTAGGGCCTCCTGATAAGACCGTGGGATGTGTACTGCCGATAACCCAACAACAAACTTGCGAAAATCCGGGGACAAACGCTCCAACGACGCCTGAGAGCAAAAATCCATCCCATATTTGGGATTCATCGTCCGAGCACGCTTCTGCCGTCTATGAGCAATAGGTATATGTAGGTCATCGACTGGAGGAGTGACAGTACTATCAGTACCCTGTACATCCATCTGCGCATTCAAATCACCTGTGCCATCAGTAGAACTCAAATGATCAGTACATACCTCGGGCGTGCTGGATGATGGAGGAGGCACATGAGCAGAGGGCCGTCGCTGATAGACCTGAGGATAATAAACAGTAGCTGGTGGTGGTGGTGTTGGTGGTGTAAACTGTGGTGTTGGTGGAGTAGACTGTGGTGGTAGATTAGAGCATGGAACAGATGGAGGTGGAGGCGTCACATAGATGTCATCTCCTTCCTCTGAGTGAGTGAGTCTGTCACCTGTAGGAGAAAAATACATAATGGACTCAAAAAAGGTGACATCTGCACTGACGTAGTACTTTCGTTTAACCGGATCAAAACACCGATATCCCTTCTGGGTTTTGGAATAACCCACAAAAACACATTTGACAGCTCTGGGAGAGAGCTTGTCAAGACCAGGAGAAAAAAATGAACAAATGCAACAGACCCAAAAACACGCGGTGTTAGGGAGAAAAGATCCTTCTCGGGAAACGCAGTCAAGAACGGAATCTTCTCCCCTAACACTGTCGAAGGCATACGATTAAGAAGATAACAGGCAGTGAGAACCGCACCCCCCAATAGGAGTGAGGGGCACGGCTCTGAATCAAAATGGTTCTGGTCATATCCAACAAATGACGATGCTTCCGTTCAGCCACCCCATTTTGTTGGGAGGTATAAGCACACGACGTCTGATGCACAATCCCATGAGACATAAGAAATTTGGACAATTGGGTACTGCACAACTCTAGAGCATTGTCAGACCGTATGTACTTCACTTTAGCAGAGAAAATATTTTTTATTTCAATAAGAAAAGACTGAATAATATGACCAGCATCAGATTTATTTTTAAGAAGAAAGACCCAAGAAAGTCTAGAGAAATCATCGACAACAACAAGATAAAACCTGTGCCCTTGAAGATGAGGGACACGACTGGGACCCCAAATATCAAAATGTAGCAGCTCAAATAGACCATGATGACTTGGACCTATACGACTCGGAAAAGACGACCTGTGATGTTTGCCAAGTTGGCATGCCTCACACTGAAAATTAGACTTGGGAGAAATCTGTGGAAGAATATGGACCATCTTTTGCAACGGAAGATGGCCAAATCGAAGATGCCAAGTGTAGAGTGACACCGATCCAGCCCTCATAGAAGAGATACCAACATAAGGAGATTGCACCAGTCTATAAAGACCCCCTTGCTCATGGCCAGTCCCAATCACTCTGCCCATCAATATGTCCTGAAACACAAGAGTAGATGGGTCAAATATAGCACGGCAATGTAAATCTTTGGTGAGTTGACTAATAGACAACAAGTTCATCGAGAACTTCGGTGCATAGAGAACATTAGACAGTCTCAAGGTAGGAGTCAACTGTACCTCCCCCTGACCAGTAATAGGGGAATATGTACCATCAGCTATCACCACCGATCGTTCAGATTGAGCAGGATGAAAGACACTAAACTGACCTCTGTCACCACAGAGATGGTGTGATGCACCTGAATCCATGATCCATTCTGATAGATCCGCCTTGTAACACGTAGTAAAGGCACCTGAACCTTTGAAGGCACCCACAGATGGAAAATCTACCTTGTTGTCTGACATGACGACAACAGTAACCTGTAACTGGGGTTACAAAATTGGAAGACAATGTCTATTTGTACATAGACTCAAACCAGCGGTCACGCGTACAGAACATGTTCATTCAAGGAAGCATGGCTAGGGCATATAGTGCATACTCACATACCTTACGTGCACAGGAAGGCACGCTACAGGAGTCTCCGACACACTGCTCCAAGCACGCTAAGAAGCAGCACTACACGCCACAGGACTGCGTGAGGGCATATAGTGCAGATCATGTGAACTTGTGAAGGACTTGCACAGGACTTGCACAGCACGGCTAGGGCATATAGTTTGCACAGCACGGCTGGGGCACAGGACTTGCACGCTGCACAAGGATCACGTTGCACGGCTAGGGCATATAGTTTGCACAGGCGATATGCGATAGAACTCTTACGCGCTACTGGACTCCACGCGCTACTGGACGACTCCAAGCGATATGCGATACATGCGATATGCTACTGGACTGAGCAGATGACATACGAGAGGAGAGGACTCCACGCGCTACAGGCTGGGTTCCAGGCGAGAGGAGTCGCCAGGCGATACAACTCCAGGAGGCGATAGGGCTGCGTGAGGTCTCCAGGCGACGCCAGGCGATTGAATCTCTCAGGCGATAGGAACCTGTCGCGTGAAGACTCCAGACGCGTGAGGGCTGTTGTTGATCGCGCACCAGATGCGTGAGGGCTTCGCCACGTGAGAGGTCGCGCAAGGCGATCGCAGGCGACACAAGAATTGTTGATCGGCGATGAAGTTTGAACACTCGCGCAAAGCGATTGCAGGCGGCGCCGATTCTCGAAAGAGAGAGAGAAGGGGGCGGCGGGTGGGGTAGGGTTAGGGCTAGGGTTTCAAGAACTCCGGCCTAGGACCGTCGCTCTGATACCATGTTGAAGGGAATGAATGAGATATCTTCCATTAACCCTAGAGCTCTCTTATATATGAGAAAAGCTCTATGGGTAATTTACATAAAGAGGACAAACAAATACTAAATGATAAAATTACTCTAACATGATAAAATTACTCTAACACTTTGCTCTTTTCTGACTAAGTATGAAATCATCCACCAAACATCGTGTCCTTATACATCCCAACGGAATGACATTGTTGAAAGGAATCATCTCCATATCCTTGATGTGTCTTGCACTTTACTGCTTTAAAGTGCTACCTGTCTCACTTTTTGAGGTATGTTCTCACATCCACTACCTAATAAATCGCATGTTGTTCACCATATCGGAAGAGCAAACACCGTATTCTCTACTCATCCCTGACAAGAAGCTATTCTATGTTCCACCTAAAATCTTTCGGTGCACCATTTTTGTCTACATTCTTTCTCCTAGTCGCGACAAACTCTCTTCCGGACTACAAAATGTGTCTTTGTAGGCTACTCCAGAACCTAAAAGGGGGGTAACAATGTTATAATCCAGTACATCGTCATTACCATGTTAGTGCAGATGTGATCCTCTTTGAGTCTATACCTTACTATTCCACCTCCGGTTCTCGGGTTGTGTCTCATGATGACATTGAGATTGCCCGTCTCCCTATGCCATCTCCTCAAAGTAGGTCTCTGACTCAGGACACTCACGTCGATGATAGTCAACAACTTCGACTAGTGTATACTCGTCGGATGACACGTCCTTTGGTCATACCAGCACCTGCTCCCAAGGTATGTCAAGATAAGAACATTGATGAGATTGTTTTCGAGGAAATTACACACATATGCGAGCATGTTGTTGAGGAGGGGATTTAAGACTCCCAGGATCATTCTGATATGCCCATAGCTCTTCGAAAAGGGAACGTACATGTAAACTACATCCTATCTCCAACCATGTGTCTACAGGTAGACTGTCTGGGCAGTACGAGACTTTTTTGGACGAGCTTTCGGCTGTTACAATTGCTTCCACTTATCAACATGCATTATTACTTCCTGAAGGGAACACAGTTACAAAGGAAGAAATAAAGACTCTTCTGACCAGGGGTATGTGGCAGCTAGTTGATCCCCCAAGGGATGCAACTGTGGTTGGTAACATGTGGGTTTTACCACCAAACATCTTCCAGATGGTTCCGTGGAATGTTACAAGGCTCGACTGGTAGCGAAGGGATACAGTCAAACCAATGGCCTGGATTACCTTGACACTTTCTCACCAATGGCTCGCCCTCCTTACAATGCAGATTCTTATTTCCATTGCCGTCCAACTCTCTTGGTTACTCTACTAACTGAATGTGAAAAATGGTTTTTTTTGTAGGGATATATGAATGAAGAAGTATATGCTACAACCTTCTGATTTTGAAACCAAGGGACGTATCAGAAGGTATACATATTCTACAAAGTTTTATATGGTCTCAAATTAAGCCCCACATCCTGGTTTCAAAAATTATCTAATATTGTGTCCAAGGTTGGTTTCATATCATTTTCTATTTGTCAAGAAAACAGAGAAAAAGATAGTGGCTATATTGTTATTTTTGATGACATAATTCTAATTGGGGATGATATTAATGGCATAACAAATACTAAAAGGTATCTTGCGGAATACTTTGTCACCAAAGACTCGGGAGAGGTTCGTTATTTCTTGGGCATCAAAGTTGCAAGGAATACTGGCTGTCTGATTCTCTCACCGATGAAATATGTTATGGATATTCTCCAAGAGACATGTATATTAGGAGATAAGCCAACTTCTATTCCTATGTATCTCAGTGCACAAATGTATGAAGACTCGCCTGTGTATGCTCATGCAAAACAATATAGGTGCATGGTGAGAAAACTCCTGTATGTTACCACTACTAGGCCTGATATCGCCTTTGCAGTTAACCAGGCAAGCCAATTCATGGTTAAACTATGCCACGTCACTGGAAGGTACTTTTGATGATCCTGAAATACTTACTGCAGGGAAAGGCCTGCTATTTACTTGTAAAAAGACACTTGATATTATGGCCTATTCTGAAGTTGACTATGCAGGTTGTCCGAATGGCAGAAAGTCTACTATCGGTTATTGTACCTATCTTGGCAGTAACCTAGATCCGATGCAGAATCTGAATACAGAGCATTGGTTTAAGCAACCACTGAACCAATGTGGATCAAGTCGGTTCTTAAGAATTTACACTTACCAGATCCTAGCCCCATATAATGTGCCGTGACAATGCTGTTGCAATGATCATTGCAAACAATTCTACCTTCCATGAGCATACCAAACATGTGGAGGTAGATTGCCACTATACAAGGGATATGATTCAACAGAAACATCAAGACAGAGTCCGTTACTTAAGAGGAACAAACAACTGATGTTTTCACTAAGCCACTCACTCGGTCCCTATTCACCAGATGTGTCTCCAAACTAAGTATGATGGGCATCTATGCTCCAACTTGAGGGGGAGTGTTGAAATATTTGGGTATACATACATTATTTTGTAACATGAGTGTATGTCTATAATTGTTTTAGGAAACCCTGAACTCCATTTTATACAAGGGAGTCTTATTCAATGAGAAACAAACAAGTTAATTATCCAATTATTCTCATTTCGTAAGAGTCAGCTTCCTAGCCATCCTTCTGACTGCACCTCCATATGACAACCACCTCATAACTCGGTATCAAACCCATGATCCTCCTCCATTATCCACGAGCACTCAAAAGTCAAACTAGATGAAAAAAGACGGACTGTGATCCTCACATGAATCCCACAACAATGCGACTTCAACACCGACTTCAATGAGGCCAATCGAAAAAGCTGTAATACCTCGATGAACATGAGGATACGATATATATATGAGAATGCGAGTTCAAATTCCGCTGGCTACATATTCTCTGACGCATCTATAGCCTCCAACTGAAGCTTGCAAGTTAGCGAGGCAAAATCCCATGATTCAAGGTCTTGACCACCGCATTAACATTGATGCTGATCTCCCTAAAAAAGGGTGACATCGAAATCACCACCATAAACCATAGGAGTGAGAACCTTGCATGTGCCAGACACAAATCCTTCCAGAGCTCACCTCTTCTCAAGGAGTCCGCAGGGCTGTCCACATTAGTAACAACCATAAATATCCTATCAGCAGTTCTCATAAGCACTGAAAAATCGATCTGCTTTCAGCCATCAGAAAGTCTAGAACCTTAGGTGGACCTCCATAACCGATCATCCCAATTTCCGAACTTTATTTCCTGTAAGAGCACCACATCTGCCTACCATCCGCCAAACTGAGCACCCACCACAACCCTTTTTCATACTTCCCTAGCCGAAACATTGCATGGAATGAACATCATTTAAGAACGACTTGCAACCCTCCAGTGTGAACTACTTCAATAGAAATTGCCACCAAAGTGCATAAGTCCACCTTTCCCCTCACCACTTTCCACTCAAGCACCTCACCCTCTTTTCCTGAGAGGCTGACCTCGAAACATCTTTGCTCACAACCCTCTTTTCTACTTCCAGAACATGTCCTATCGCTTTCGTCATATGCCTCCTCTTTCTTGAGAGAACCAACAAACCCTTTGCTATTTCCCCTTTGCTTCGATTCCATGGATGATCCCGATTTCCCTCCGTTGCTGCTGCGAGCGTTTGTCCTCGCATGAGGGTCAATCCAACCTTGCACAAAGCAGTCATTCATAGGCGTAGGCACTTTTCGCATCAATCAAACATGCTACAATCAGGAGCTAGTCTCTCCCGGCAGAATTGGAAGCACCGTTTATATTTATCCACCATCCTGACACTGTTGTCCACATTAATTTGATTGGTTCTTTGTTCACACACGAGAGATGGCTGAGTGGAGGAGAAAAAAACAAAAGATGGGCCCAACCATTGCAAATGATGGCCTAACAGATCTCAACCTAAACAAGTCTAGGATCTAAAATAGATAACGACCAACCCAGATCTCCCAACTATAAGAACTGACTTGTAGCTTAGTCTACAACCATTAGGAGTTGAAAAGACAAGGCATTGACATCTCTTGGAGCCCTAGTCATTCCCGAACAAGCTACCTCAAACGTCAGAGATTCTTCAGTTGCTTGATAACTTGGTTCCATCGATGCATCTAATCTTGAAGGCATCTTACCGTATCTTGCACGACCACATCAGAGCTCCAGTGCCTTGCATTGACTCAATGCTTGCCCCGCCACTACTCGAAGCAGCATGTAAAGATGCCATCGTGACCCATCGCTCCAACACATAGAAGTTGAATGAAGATTTACCCATTGGGAAGATGTCTGTGGCTGGTAATTGAGCAATGATGTCAACAAGCATGCCAGTCGAGCCTCCGAAGGGAATCCCCATATGATACCATTGAGACCACCAAGTCCGCCACTGAAAGTATCGAGCGAACAACTGCCAAGCCATGACATCAAAAGGATAACCCTTACACACGTGGCCAGCGATGTTGGGACGTAACACCCACTCCGTCTTGAAAGAACAAGCACCGTTGTACTGCATAAGACTTCTCATCGCAGGGTGAAGCAGTCATTGGCCCTCCACCTCCTATAAGCCACCCACACAAATTAATTGGCCATCTAGAACCTGAGCGACTCCTCCATTAAATATGCCACCCACAAGCAATCATCATCCCCTGTGAACTCCCATCTGAAATCCATCTGGAGATAAATGAGACGTAATGCCTCTGCTGAAGCACGTCATCTCCATTCCTTCTTCACCAAACATGTCATTTGACTATTATGTCCGAACACCCCTCAAGGTAAGCACATAAGTGGATCATAGCGTGTTCTGCCAAATGGCCCTTCCCACCACAACAGAAGCAGCGAGTCAATCATGATATCTAGTTGGGGGCACCATAGCTGATCCTCACTGTCTCTGCTTGAGGTAATGACCTCTCCGCAACCCAGCCTTTCCTATGACAGACAATAGTCCAAGCCCCATGGTATTCGTCTCTGGTTTTTCACCTTTGTTTCCCTTCTTTCTCTCCACCACCCCGCCATTGTCCGACCCCCACACCAACCTTCCCCTTCATCTCCTTCCCCCGCTTGCCATTCCTCTCAAACCCTACATCTCCACATTCCTCCCTGCCAACCTTCCCTCTCACCACCCTCAACCTGCTCACTCCCTTTCATTTTTGCCACCCTTCCTCTGTTTTCCAACTCCACTTCTACTTCTCATCCCGCTTCCTTCCGTTGATGAAACCATTTATCATAAATTAAAATACACTACAACATCCTAATATCATCGTGCTCTGTCATTGTCCCGAGACATGCATTGTGATTTAGTATTTCTTAAATGCAATAAAGTACCAATGCTTCCCCGTCAATGTTTCAAATTTTTGATTTTTTTCTTGAGCATTCTATTTGTTTGTGATTTTGGTTGTCTTTCTTAACTTGCATTTATCAAAGTTATGGAATTTTTTGGTCAAATTGAATCCTTGATGGTTTTTCCTGGGTGCTCACATAATTAGAATATCTACTAAGGGGTCTATTTAGTTATCTGGTTCTAAATTTGAATGAAAGATGCATTTCAGAAAAAAAACTGAAAAAGTTGGCTTTTTATTTACGTGTTTAAAGATATCCTTTCAGCAGCTCTTTTTATTGTATTCCAGTATTACATTCATATGCAACATCTCCTTGCAGGAGGTCTTTGCCAGGGATATAGCTATTTGAAGTGTTCTTTTTTAAAGGAGTAGACCCATTTCTATTGGAAGATGTAACTGCTTAGTAATGGATAACTTAGATGAAACAGTTCAACGTCTTCGCTGTAGATGGCCTTGACCAGATGCTGACATGCCTTTTGGTACGACAACATCTACCTCGTGCATTTTTACCATAGTTGGTTTTTAAAAACAAACCAAATTGGCACGATTGGACGACGTGCTTTCTGAAAGTTAGAGTCTCCATCTTTATTCTCAAATCAATATACTTGCTTGACTTGTAATATGGGTCCTGAAATTTGAATGGTCCCCCCATAATCTTTTAGCATAATTAACTACTTCGACAGAGCTAGCAACTATGTCTCAAAGTACCATTTTATTGTATTCGGGTTTAATTTGCTAACTCATCGTGGAAAATGATAATATGCAAAATAATTATGCAATGACCATCAAACCATTAGAATTTATGTGATTCATGATAGTCTGTACGTCAATCCTATCATGGAAAAATCCTCAAGGGCGGTTGCTGCTTATTTATTTCTCAATGAAACTTAGCCCTATATATATACCTTTGGTTCACACAGAAATCCCTTTCAAATGATGTGGGATTAACCATATCTTCACATATTATATAGTAGATGGATCTCGATAAGACCCAATTATCCAAAAAACTCAACCCTTCACTACTTATCCCCTTTCATGTTGGAGCATGCGGCATTTAGTTTGTTTAAACTAAAATTTCTCACTCACTCAACAAATTACACAATGATACAAATTACCTCGACTCAATTCATAGTTCCTCAATGTTCACTCACTTTTCAACTCGAAGCATACTACTCTTGGTGCCAACGATGACAGTGTGTATGTTGGGTCATGCTGGTGTGTCGGATGGACCGGAGTGTTGGAGTCCGGAATGATATTCCTTCGAGTGTTTGAATAATATAAAAATTTTGAGTGATTTGTATCAACACCAATCAGAGTCACCTTTTCTTATTGATTAAATGCATGTTTCATATAGTTCCTGGAGTTCCAACCGACTAATGTATAACTTCAATGATTGATTTTGTTACTACCTGATTGATTAGTCGATTACGGAGTTCACTATTTAACCTTGACCAAATATTTCAGTCGTTTCATTATAGTTTGTTTCAATTGACTAATTGATTTCCATTCAACGAACATCACTGTTCATTTGATTAACTCTGGAGAAGTTGATGAATGCTGGTATAAAAGAAAGCATCTTTTGGTCACGAGTTTAATGACTCTTACGGCCTACAAAGTGATTTTAAGGTTGAGTTTTTCAGTACCTAATCTAATCATTCACTTCTACGATTCTAGCATCAGAAGGGTACACACATTTCAACTCCATCTTTGTGAGAAGAAAAACAGTGTACTTACTCTTGCTTCAAGAGAATATTCTTGCACAAGCGGTGACCCGTAAGATCGTTTTTCATTCTACCTCATACTACATTGCATATTTGTTCAATCTTAGAGGAGGTATGTAGTCGGTCTTCTACAAGAGGATAGCGTTTTAGATATCATATCAAGTTATATTCATTTGGTTCCCCAGACTTGGTTGTATAGGTACAAACTAGTGGATGAGGAGCAATATCGTTAGCTAGTTAGGAATTTCATCTATTTTTAAGCATTGGACTTGGCATCTTCTTGAAATTTGGGAAATTTAATATGTTCATGAGAGGACCTACACATGTTCATTGGGATGTCACCATGACGGTCTTGATGCATATCAAACTATCCCTGAAAGGGGCTATTGCCGCTATTCTATAGTGATATGTAATGCCTTAGGGACATGAAGTCCACCATCAATTTTTGCAACTGTTTGAGGATCAATCTAGTTACTAGAAGGAACACAAAATAAGCAGGGTTGTCTTGCTTGAGTACAAAGAATGAATATGGGATGGCGGTACAAGCAACTATAGAGATGCAACAAATACATGCAATGTTGATTGATCTTTATATTCCACATGTAGAGATTTAGTCATGGTATGTATAAGTGAATCTATGCCCCGAATGGAGAGGGCTTTAGGGGAAGAAGGGCACTCGTGAACGATGAAGGGTTGTTTTTGCGGTTGGTTTGGTCACCTTCGAGAGAGAGAACACCACCAAACATGAGGGTAAAAGGGCCACCAACAATGAGCTTTGTGAGGTGAAGATAGTTGTCATGGTTCTCATGGACGTGATTATGTCGTCGGCGGAGGATTGCAATGCCACGAAACCCGCTGTACGTGGTTGGGTTCGTGGAGACGTCAACGGCGTCAGGCGAGAAGGACATGGGGCGATGCTCTAAGTGGACCTGTGTGTTTCCCATGTGTGAGGAGGGGACATATGGCTAGGCTGTGCCAGGAGCGGGAGGCATTGTGATTTCAATGCGGACACTTGGGTCATCCAAGTCAGGCGTACAGACTGATGAACCCCACCCTTGACAGCCCACCACATCCACTGTCTACAAGGCCTTCACCGCTTATTGACTAGATTCTCATTGCTGAAGGAACAAATGGGAGCTACTTCGTCTGGTAGAGAAGTTGAATGAACAAGCAAGGGGGCTGTAACAAGGATATTGTCTTCCTAAATAAGTCTGGTAGAGAAGTTGAATGAACAAGCATGGGGGTTGTAACAAGGATATTGTCTTCCTAAATAAATCCAACATATGTGTTAGGGGTCTTTAGATGGAAGAGGCCATGAATTTCTTGAAGGAAAGGGGGGCGATCAAGTAAATGTGCAATGACGCATGTTGGGGATTATGACTAGGGGTGGGTATTTGATCGGCTTGGGTGGGTTTGGGTTATTCGATTTGGGTTGAAAAAAATGACACCCTTCACCCAACCAAATTAGATTAGGTTGAGATGTTTGGGTGAAGATCGTTTGGGCCGATTGGGTTGGGTGAAAACCAAATTATCCATATGAAAAATTTTATTAATAGATGGTTAAGTAATGACAAGGTCATTGATGTATGAAAAAGATGTCAAAGTTAGCATGTATTAAGCTCAATAGAGAAGAAGGTTGGAGGAATATGTTCAACATGGACGAAGAAGGTTGGAATATGTTCAAGCTGATATGGAGTTGTTCAGTTAATATTATGGTATTTTCAAGAGTAATTTATGTCACAAAAATGGATAGGGATTGGAGCATAGTTGTGTGGTGATAAGGCATGCTCTCAATTGTTTATAGTATGTAATGATTGTTGGACATGTGAGCCCACGGCGAGCCATTATGCAATAAATGTTATTGCAAATATCATTCCCTGATCTGAAATGAAGAATAAATAATTTGCATAATAGGTCCCTCTGTACAATTAGGGTTATGTACCATGGCTATCTTAATGATCATACAGATGTTGATTCAATTATTGAATCATAGAGGCTGGTGCTTGGATGAATATCTAAAGAGTTAGATTGAGGACTCATCAAGCACCGTCAAATGATTGTTAAGATGTGATCTCCAGCCTGAGTAGGAGATGGCAATCCTTTCTCACATAGGCTGATATCTGACCGACCTCTTGATGCAGGTCCTCTGCATAGGAATAGAGATTCGGAGGTGTCAGATTAGTTAAGTCAAAGAGTTGACTTAACGAGATCGAGATAACCTAAGTCCTATGTTGAATGCTGTCACAGCATAGGCACGCATCCTCTGACCGGAGACAGATGTATTGCTATATGTCTGAGTATGTACATTTGGCAGACCAATAGGTTGATGACCTAACCAAGGTCTATACACCGGCGCGCTGGTGTGCATATAAGGGCATATGAGTAATACGATCTCTCAAAGGGATCATACAGGTTCACTACTGAACCGGAAGACATGAGCTCACTCATGAGATATTGGGAAGAATCAAATTCCGTGCACGGTCGTCTCGCTTTGGAAGCTTGACTGAATTTGTAGGTTTGATATATACTTTTGGAAAGTATATGATCAAGACCTAGGTATGATATATGCTTTTGGAAAGTATATGATCGATACCAAATCCCAATGATCAAATGAGAAACTTAGTGATCAAACCCTGAAGAAGACAGTGAAAAATAGATCTTGATCTTCGGGTTGACCATGGGTCTTCCAGTATGCAGGATGTACAGGTATTGGGAATACCTGAAGGGTGATGTGATCATAAACGATTGTATATCCATGACGCTTCCATTCCGAGGGAGTGATGAAACATGTCTGGATTTTAGTGACTCCTTTCAGTAGAGAAGCAATCCGATCTTAGTCCAAGTGTTGGACATTGGTCTGAATGAGATTCAGATCCAATGAGAAGATTGGATTTGCGGTCTTGATTTAATCAAGCATCTGTGGGAGGTCCGTAAGATCTGGATTTGAGATGAGATCTCAACATCCAAGTCACTATACGTGGAATAATACAATCGCCCTGTCCTTATCTCCAAGTATCTGCGGAGAAAGCACATTATTCTTGAAAGGGTTCAAGAATAGTTCTTTTGATGAAATGTATATCCAAGCAAGGACTTGATGATTAAATGTGATTTAATTATCAAGCTTAAATATGAATATGATTCATATTGTGAAAATGATTATCTAAGATAATTAAATGAGATTTAATTATCAAAGATTAAGAGAATGTGGATAACACTATCCATGATATATGTGTGTTATAAATATGATTTATAATATACATATAATAAGAGAGAGAATTTATGTAAATAGCATTTGTTAATTAATAATGCGGATTGGATTCACATTTGTTAATTAATTGGAAATGCAATTTACTAACTAGTTTGGGTTGTGAATATGATTCACATAATATTCAATGGCATGATTGAAATATTCACAAATTAATTTAGAATTATTTTTGTGAATATTTTTTGTGATTAATTAAGGAATAATTAAATAAATAAAATGGAGCAATAACCACCTTCATAGGTGGCGTCACCCATGAATGGTTCATGGGTGACGCCCCCCCTTTTTAGGAGGGTGGTTGGCTCCATTACATTTATCATATTATCTCTTAGTTAATTAATGTTTAAATTGATGTTGTTGTTTTTAACCAACAACAAATCATGGCCATTGATTTATCATGGACCAAGCATAGCCCTTGGATCCATGTGTCCCATGGATTGAGATCCATTGGATCCTAAACTAGTATATAAGGAGGGCTAGGGTAGCCTCTCCATGGTACATCATTAAGAGTTGTACAAGGTGACAACTCTCTCTCTCTCTCTCTCTTTTCTCATTCTCGCCCTCTCTCTCTTTCTCTTCTCCATCAAGTGGCCGTCCACTTTGTGTTGAGAAAGGAGAGACTCTCGGTTTTCGCCTTCGACGACTCATGGATCTCCATCTTCCTTGGAGTTGCTTACTCTAAAGGAAGACGACGGATTTCGTTTGACGAAATCGGGGGAGCCATCGCTTGGATCTTCATCGAGGATTGCGGGAAGGAACGTGACTCATCATCGCGCCCGCAAGTGCGTTCTTCGTGGATCGGACTTAAGATAGGAGGATCTCTACTTTGGGATCTCGCGATCACAACCACGCTTCAAGAGGTATTCCTTGTACTTTGTGGTTTGATGAAACGATTCGAGAAGTGTTCTCGTGATCATGTGGTTTCATCTTTAGAATTAAAAATTTTAATTTCCGCTGCATCTAGCATCTAGTACGACTAGTTGCTCCGATTGCATACGATGCGATCGACACGCTTCCGTGATGCGCTTGAGGATTCCTCAATATCCTTCAATGATAACATTAAGGATGATAGAGAAAAAATATATTGAGTACAATACATAATAATGCTTGGCGAGAAGAGGTTGCTAAAAAGTTGATAACTTGGATAGTTGGATTTGAGAATTCGAGTTCTACATTAGAAATATATGAGTTTAGAATTATTGATATCATATATTAAGTACATATCGATTGGCGGATCCTTTGGCGGGTCGGTCGGGTGATGGTCCCTCTTATTGTCTTGCTCTCGGATCTTTCGTGGGCGGGTTTTTTGGCCAGCATTTGCCTCCTTCCTTTTCTTCCTCAGCGCGTTTCTCTTCTCCGATGATCGGTTTAGCTCCGCCGGCGGGGGGGGGGGGGGGGCTCATCGGCTCAGATCTCTTCTCCCTCCGCGGCGATCGAGGGGGGAGGGGTCATCGGCGATCGCATTTGAGGGCTCGTCTTCGGTGGCGATGGGTCGCGGTCCCCCGCCGCAGACCTCGGTGGTGCTGTTTGAGATTGTGGAGGATGCTGTAGTTGGGGAAGTACCTGAAAGAAGATCTACTAAGAGATATAGGAGGAGGAACAGATCGCGGTCATTGCCCACTATAGCGCAGGGATGTCCATCTTTGAAGGATGCGATTGCGGAGGCGGCTGGCATCGTCCAAACCGGGGGGCAGTCACAAGGCTCCTCATGAAGGTGCTGTCTTGGAATGTTCGCGGGTTGGGGGAGGCGGCAAAGAGGAGAACCTTGGGTTCGAGGTTCTCGGAATGGGGGTATGCCATTGTCATGTTACAGGAGACTAAGCTACAGGGATTGACTGACGGTCTTTGGAGATCGTTTGGTGCGGGGGGCTTTGACGAGGTCCGGGCGATGGACGCAGTGGGTTTGGCGGGAGGACTTCTCATTGCCCGACGATCTGATTCGCTATCATTCAACTCGATTTTCAGAGGGAGGCATTCTATTTCAGTTCTTTTGGATCGGGTGGATTCTTCTTCGGCGATTGCTCTTTCTTGTGCTTACGGCCCGTGCTGCAATATTAAGAGGAAGGAGCTTTGGGAGGATTTGCGGGAGGCTACTCACCAGTTTGCGGGGGTGTCCTGGTTGGTTGGGGGTGACTTCAACGTCACCCTCCGTTCGTCGGACAAGCCTTGTTCTCAGGTCGGTTTGGACCCTGGCTTGTTGGATTTTGCGGAGATCATCGACTCTTTGGCCCTCGAAGACTTGGGAGCAGGCGACTGCACTTACACGTGGAGAAATTCGAACTCCCGATCCTGTATTGACAGGTTCTTGGCGTCCGTGGATCTCTTGGACTCTTTCCCACTTTCCTTCGTGAGCTCCAGACCTCGGTGCTTGTCTGACCACAATCCTATCTTGTGGGACTCCGGGGATGCAGTTGTTTCGTGAGGCTTCTTCAGATATGAGAGGTGCTGGTTGCTTGAGGTCAATTTCAGAGCTCTTATTGCGGATCACTGGACCGAGATGCAGCTGGGGTCCTCCGCGGTCACGAGGTTTGTTCGCAAACTCGCTTCGTTGCGCAAGCGGTTGGCTATCTTTAAGAGGGAGTCGAGGGCGGCGAGGATCGCGACCAGAAGGGAGGCGGAGGGGGTGGTCAACACTTTGGATGCTTTGGAGGGGGTTAGGGAGCTTCGGCAAGATGAGCTGCTCGCGAGATCGGCCGCTCAGAGGAAAATGGAGGAGGAGGATTTGAAGCGTGTCATAGAGTGGCGCCAGAGGTCGAGGGTATCTTGGTTGAAGGAGGGGGATACCAACACGGCGTACTTCCATCGGGTGGCCAGTGGAAGGCGGCGATCAAACGCCCTTCGCTCGATTTCGATTGATGATAGGCGTGTGGTAGGTGATGCGACAATGGGGCGGGCGATCGTGGATTATTTTAGGGGCTTCTCGGGGAGGCACCCCCAGAAAATTTGGAGGTGGACAGGGGTGGGGGCTCCTCCGTTTTCGCCCTCTCTTTGCGAGGATCTGACGAAGAGGGTTACTTTGGATGGGGTGAAAGAGGCTGTGTGAGATCTTAACGCTGATGCTTGTCCGGGTCCTGACGGTTTCTCGATTGCCTTCTACAAGGACTTCTGGGACTTGGTGGGCTCGGAGGTGTTGGAGGTGATCTCCGAGTTCTGTGAAGGTAGTGCTGGTTTTGACAAAGTCAATAGAGCCCTCATTGTTTTACTTCCTAAGTCTCCTTCGGCGAAACGTATTGAGGATTTCCGCCTGATTGCTATTTCGAACGCGTTATACTTGATCGTGGCAAAGGTGTTCGCTCTGAGGATGGCTCGGGTACTGGGCAATATTATCTCTCCAATGCAGGCTGCTTTTGTGCGGGGAAGACAGATTGCGGATTGTATCACTTTGGCGTCGGAGATGGTTGCGAAATGGAAGAGGGACGGCTGTCGTGGGGTGCTGTGGAAGGTCAACTTTGCAAAAACGTATGATTGTCTCGATTGGAGCTTCATTTGGTCGGTGTTGAGGAGGAGGGGCTTCCCGGAGATTTGGATTGCTTGGATGCGCCGTTGCGTCACTACGACCTCATTTTCAGTCATGGTTAAGGGGCCTGGAGGGGGGATCCTTCCAACCGAGGAGGGGGATCCGGCAGGGTTGCCCCCTTGCACTATTGCTGTTCGTTGTGGCCGTGGATGTCCTTGCTCGGATGGCTTACCGGGTTATCGATTGTGGACTCTCTCGGGGGTTTTCTTGTGGCGGGATGGTGGTCCCTCTGCTTTAATACGCCGATGACACTGTCTTTTTCATTGAGGGGGGCCTTGACGAGGTCTCAGCTATGGCGGCTACGCTTGAGGTGTTCAGCGAGTTGTCGGGTCTGTTCAGAAATAACGCCAAATCGAAGGTGGTTCCTTTTGGTCTTAGCGTGGAGGAGGTGGCGGAATGCGGTTCGATTTTGGGTTCTCAACCTTGTTCCCTGCCCTTGGAGTACTTGGGGATGCCGCTGGTCTATGGTAGGGCTCGATTGAGGGATTGGTCCAATGTGGTGGAGAAGGTAGAGATGAGGCTGGCCGGTTGGAGATCTGCATTGCTTTCGAAGGGGGGCTGCCTTGTTCTTCTCAAGGCGGTGCTTTCGTCTATCCCCGTCTATTTTTTATCTAACAGTTGTTTGTCGGTGGGGATTCACTCTCGTCTCGAGAGGCTCATGCAGAGGTTTTTGTGGGGGCAAAAATGGGGAATCAGCGGGCGGAATGCATTTGGTGAGGTGGGATGACGTTACGAGGCGTAAGAGCGATGGGGGGCTGGGCGTTCGGAGGTTGGACCATGTTAATGAGGCCCTTCTCCTTAAGTGGGTCAGCAGGTTATGGGGCTCTGGTGAGGATTTTTGCTCTGAGGTTCTGCGGAAGATTCATCTTATTGACGGGGTGCTTCCGGTGGCGACTGCTAGGAGGGGGCCACTCACGCCTTTTTGGAGGGGGTGCTGGAGACTTGCTCTAAGTTCTCGGCCTTTTTTTCTCCGGTCCTTGGTGATGGTCGATCTTTCAGTTTCTGGAAGGATGTTTGTGCGGGTGAGGAACCTCTTTCGTCGAGGTTCCTGCAGTTATTCGCTTTGACGGTAGATGGGAATGCTACTGTCGCCTCCTGCTGGTTTGAAGCCGGTTGGTTCCCGCTCTTTCGTGATAGCCTTTCGGAGCAGAGGCTCAACGACTATCTGCTTCTTCTGGAGGCCGTTGGGGCGGCCTGTCAGCCTTCGGTCGGGAGGGACCATTGGGCTTGGAAGGGGGGGCCTTTCTCTTCCAGGAAGGCGTTCGTGGCGGTTTTTTCCTCCCGTCTTCCCGGACTGGAGGCGATGGTGCGGGATTGCGGCTTCTTGTGGGCTCTACGACTTCCGGAGCGGGTGGGTTTCTTCCTTTGGCTGGTTCGGAGGCAGAGATTGATGACGAGGGATCGCTGCGCGAGGTTGATTGGGAATATTCCTGATACCTTTATTCTTTGCAGCAATGCCGTGGAAACTCTGGAGCATTTGTTCTTCGCGTGCCCGGCGGTGCATGGTGTTTGGGAGGAGGCGACCGATGCTTGGGTGTGCTCCTCGGATCTACCTTCTTTCTGGGACTCGTTGGTGGCAAACAAGGGCAGGGATCGTAGGGAATTGCTGCGGCCCTTGGTGAAGGCTTGGGCGATTTGGCTTGGACAAAATGAAGCCATCTTCTCCGGGCAGCGTTTTTACAAGAAATGTGACAATTCATTGTAACCGTTTAGTTGAGGACTGGTCGTTGGTTTAGGTTTCTCTTTTTTTGGTTCCGCAGTTGGTACCTTGTAAAGTTTTTTCTTTTTTTCTTTTTTCTATTAATATATGGCAGGGGCAGACACCGCTGAGTGTTTCCCCCTTTTTCAGACTTCATAAAAAAGTACATATCGATTGGGCTATGTAGGATTAAACCTTTTGTCATTCAAAGAAATAGTTTGGGTTATTTGGGTAGGTTGGGTGGAAGACACTAGACCCACCAACCGGTCCAATATCCATTGAAGGAATATGGTTTGGGTCTAACCCGACCCAAAACCCAAATGACCCAAATCATTCTAACCTATTTTCAACGATTTGGTTGGGTTATATGGGTGGACCCATATAATGCCCACCCCAAATTACGAATGATGTTGAGGACATGGATGAACACAATGCTTTGTCTCTATAGGTGGTCTCCCACTGAGATGCCAGAGTTTGCTCTCGATTATAGAAGCACTAGTCTGTTGGGGAGGTGATAACGATGCACCAGGATAGACTAAAAGCCGAGGAACCTTTATTCATGATGGTTGAGATGAAGAAGGCCAAGGCTGAAGTCTCGTCGTCGGTGGGGTACCAATTTGGGAAGAGTTCCTTCCATTGAAGCTTGAGGTCATCCTGCATCAACCATCGGAGGAGGAACTAGTGGCACAATGGGTGCTAGAGATGGTGACGGATGATCCGATGAAATCGGCTATAGTGAAGATTACGGAGGGCTGTATGATTCCCAAGATCACAATGAAGAAAGGGCAACGATTTCAGAGGGGGCAGTGGTTTTAGGGCATAAATCAGGTCATGAGGTCCGATTCAAGAACACAGACTCGAGGCCCTCTTATTGGGTTGCTATTCGTTGTTGGGCAAACTCGAACCCATACCCGATATGGAGGAAAGAGGGGCGAGGTGATCCGCCTATTGAGAGGGCTCCAAGCCTTTTTTTAGAGGTCCTCCAACCTAGCGGTGGTAGTGAACATAATGGAAGCGAACCTGAGTTGGGTTCTAATCAGGTCAAACTGAACCCGAACCCAATGCTAACTGGTAAGGGAAAGCATTTAAACACCTTGAGGGCACCATGCCTGACTAATGTGCTGGACCTTCCTGCTATGAGCTCGTGTTGGGGGCTTGAATAACCTGTAATCTAGATGCCTGGTGATAGGCAAAGTCAGTAGGTCACAAACGAAATCCCATCCTCAATAGCGAGGTCTTGAAGCTTCATCTATGTAGACTCCACTGACGGAGGTAGCAGAGAATCTTTAACTTGATTAGAGGGGTGGCGAGCCACCGGAGGAACCTCCACAAGAATCGTATGGGGAGATAGTGGGGCGGGGGGGGGGGGAGCACATGCATTGCTTCTGAGATAAAAGTGCAAGCCTTAAAGGGATCGATTTGTGTGAAGAAAGGTGAGGGCCCATTGGAAAGCATGTGTGTGAGGGTTGCCATCCTTGTTCGAAAAACTATGCACAAGGAAGCAGGAACATACGAGCTAATAAAAATCTCGTAGTGGTCTTTTCACGTAAGAGGTGAAATCCAGATGCCCTGGACCAACTTAAACACGAAGTTACATATGACTTTGAGTTGGCAGTTAAGTTTCGATAATTGATCTGTTAGAAAATAGAGAATGCGGAAGCGTATCAGAATAATAAAGAACAAAACTTAAGAACAATGGAATTTTACGTGGAACCCTACTCCTAAGGAGCTGGATTAAACCACAGGAGAATGCCACAAAGGGCTGATGTTTCTATTGCTTTTCTCATCTGATACAGGAGGTCTGGAGCTCGTTATATAGCCTCCACAGAGCCTCTGAGTCCCACCACTAGTAGCTGTGGGACTAAACGTATGGATGGGGTAAATGGATACTGGAGGGATCCATTTACCCTCCTACAACTCATATGACGCACAACCAAATACTCTAACACTCCCCCTCAAGTTGGAGCATGCAATGCTCAGCTTGGACAAACGGAAAGAAACTCAACTCATGCTATATGACACTACAGACAATATCAACTCAACACACACAACTGTCGGCTGCTGTCGAGGACGTTGCTTCTCATGCCGTGCAGATGAGGAGTACAAACAAGCTGGAGTATGAGTCAGCTGAATCTCCTCGTCGGAGAGCATGTGCTCTGATCTGCGCCCGTCGGAGTCACTGCAACTGAAATGAGTCTCCTCATCGGAGTACTCTAGCTCGTCACAATAATGTGGACAACTGCTCTATCTCTAAATACTGGGTCTCTCCCATCAGGTACAGAGAATGGTACTCTACTCCGGAGTACCTATGACACCACATAAAAACCCTTGCCAACATAGCATAGGGAATGATCATTTACTCTGGAGTCCATATGGCTCACATGAAAACTGTGGCCGACAAAACAAGAAGAATGATGGGGACTACGATAAAAGATGGCAAACATGTGCTCATCTGAAAAGACCGCAAAGAAGTGCGTGTCTAAAACTGAAGACTCGGAAGCCATGATCGTCGAGTCTGAACATATGAGAAACTGTAGAGCCTAGAATCTGAATGGTATGGAAATCTGACATCTGAATCTGGAATCTGGATCTGACCTCTGACTCTACACAACACTTCCCCTTTCTCCTATAGTTGTCGGAAAACATGGACGTCGACCAAGTTGGGAGAAGACCAAGAAATCGGGGGAAATAAAACATGAAACCAATAAGCGGATCACATTTATTTTGGCTTCTCAAAACATGGATAACATCTGACCGTTTCGATTTTTTTCGGCTCTTCCTTTTTTTGAATTTTTTTATAAAGCCGTTCAACCATTTTTTTAACGGCTTTTCATTTTTTGATTTTTTTGGAAAACTTTTGTGTATGGCTTTTTATTGTACGCGTCTTTTCTCATTTTTTACAGACCTCTCCTCTTTTTTGAACATAAGCCATTTCACATCATTTTTTGGCTTTCCTTGCTTTTTTTTACAATTTGTGTACGACTTCTTTTTTTAATTGTACGTGACTTTTTTTTGATACTCAATGGGATCCCTTTCTCTTACTCTTCTCATTTTTATAATATTTGGCCCAAACTGCACAGGGTCCACTCTTTCCCTCACTTTTTTTAACACCCATCGGGCTAGGAAGCAACAAATTTTTTTAAGTGGCACATGTGCCCTAGGGTTCCCACGGAACCCATTCTTTAAAAACAACAGCCCCTCGATGGGGGCTCTTCATCTATCGCCGCCAAGAAGATCCCACAGAGGCGAGATCTGGGAATCGCGAGGGGAGGCTGCTCGAAGGCATGGAGTAGCATGCTGAGGGGGCTCGCTGCTCGTGCGGCTCCTTCTGTTGGATCGGGAGGGGCTCGCACCTGGAGGGGGTTGCGTGGTCGATTTCCTGCGTGACCTGGATGCGCACGAAAGAGAGGAGGATGGGGCTCCGCAGAGCGTCAGGGCATGAGAAGAGCTCTGCCTAGAGGGTTGCACGCGGTCGGAGGCTCTAAGGCGCTGCCAGGGAGAGGGCTCGTGTTTCGGCCAGTGTGCGAGGAGGGAGAACGTGTAGAGGCACTTGCACTGTGAGTGTTGCTAGGGGAGCACCGCGAGACTGGGTCTGGGGCTGGGCTGCTTTGCTGTCGGTGGACGGGCTACGCTACTTCGTGTTGGAGCTGCGTCGCGCGCCGCCTACGCGATGTCAGGGCTCCTGCTAGGAGCTTGCTGGAGATGGAATGGGATTACGCACCTTGCTTGGGGAACACATGAAGCCCTTTCTGCTTGGACTAGGGCTTCACCGCTATATGTGGCCTGAAGCTGATTGGAACATCGTGCAGGCACCTGGCGCTTAATATGTAGGGTATTGTGCATGCAATGGGGAAGTCTGTCTGGTCTGCAAGAGTATTGGATGAAGCGAGTGTGCCGCCTGGATCGCAAGAGCTTTAGGAATTTCGACGATCTTCAAAGTATGCCGAAATACGGGTTTCATGAACCCTAAAACAACTCTTGAACAGATCTCAAGTAATTTACATAAAATTGAATCTCGAATAAATAATCAATATAAAATTCTCAAGAAACGAACCCGCTCTGATACCATATTAGAAAATAGAGAATGCGGGAGCGTATCAGAATAATAAAGAATAAAACTTAAGAACAATGAGATTTTACGTGGACCCTACTCCTTAAGGAGCAGGATGAAACCACGGGAGAACACCACAAAGGGCTAATGCTTCTATTGTTTTTCTCATATGATACAGGAGGTCTGAGGCTCCTTATATAGCCTCCACAGAGCATCCAAGTCCCACCACTAGTAGATGTGGGACTAAACATATGGATGGGGTAAATGGATCATGGAGAGATCTATTTACCCTCCTACAACTCACATGGCACACAACTAAATACTGCAACAATCGGGATTGCAATGTGAAGGTTGCAGAAGTTGAGCGGCCTAGGGGTTAGATGAAACTGACAAGAAGATGACGATCTTTCAAAGGGGAACTTGCGTGGGCCTTATTAATCCTAAAAAGGGGGAATGGCATCCCAATGAAGGTCGTCACATACAATGTTCGAGGATTGGGCGACCAGGAGAAGCTACAGTTGGGTCCCTTTTAGGCTCATGGCAGATAGACGTGGCCTGTGTCCAGGAGACAAAGATTGGTAGTTGGGCCCCAATTCTCCGGAGGTCATTGATGCGTTTTAGATTATTTGAGTTCCTTGCAGTGTAAGCTCATGGATCTGTGAGTGGTGTTCTAACATGGGACGATGACATCTTTAGGTTGGTAAATGAATCAATAGACAATATATCTATTTCAGTGGCTTTCGATAGTGTTTCAAACGGAATCAAGTGATGATCTCGTCAGTATACGAACTGACTGGGGTGCCAGATGGAAGTACGACTTGGGAGGAGCTTCGTTTGGCAAGGAGTAGGTTTCCTGATGTTGCCTTGTGGCTGATGATTTTAACGTCACTATTTTTTCTAAATATTGTCCACGAGAAAGGGGTGGGATGGACCTGTGTCATGAGCTTTCTCGGAGTTAGTCGATGAGTTGGTACTGGAGGTTTTTGATGCTGTAGATGGCGGTAACTCCTCTTGATCTCATATTGGTTGGTTTTTGGCCTCAGGCTGATGGAGTTATTTCCTTCGAGCTGTGTACGGGTCTCCCATGATCTAGGTCTGATCACACGCCATTGTGCTTTGACTCGGGTGAGGGGGCGCATTTGAGATCAGTCTTTCATTTCAATAAATCTTGGTTCTTGAAGGAGTTTAGAATCATGGTGGCTAGCTTTTGTGCTCAGATGCAAGATGAGGGATGTGCCACTAGAAGGTTGGTAAGGAGCTGGGAAAGATGTTAATGAATTGTATGAAGGAGTTAAGGAGATGTATATTGAGGCGAGAAGCATAACACATGCGAAGATGGAAATGTTTGACGTTGCAGAGGGAAATGAAGATCTTATTGAGGAAGAGCTAGTGATTAGGGCATCTTACCTTCGTATTGTTGCAGAGGAGGATAGACGAATGGAACTTGAATGGAGGCATAGGTCGAAGTAGAAGTGGATTAAAGAGGGTGACATGAATACTCAATTTTTTCATGCCGTGGCTAGTGGCAGGTGTCACTAAAACTATATTATTCACTTTATATCGATTGCTAGTGAACACTTTATTAGTGATAGGGAAATTGGAAATGCGATATGCACACATTTCCAGAACGTCAGTTGGAGGGTGCTACAAAGTGGTGTATGATGGACGAGCAGAGGGGTGAGATGTATTTCTTGAGTGCATCCCGACAGACTTACATAGGAGTTCATGAAGCAGAAGACTTTGAAAAAGCTGTTTTTGATATGTTGATGGATCTTCAGGGCCATATGGCTTTCTGTATTCATTTTGAGAGAACTTTGGGAGGTGGAAGACAAAGTTATGAGCGTGATGAAAAAGTTTAGTTGTGGTAATGCGGGTTTTGAGTTAGTGAATCGATCATATATTCTTCTTGCTTCGTAATAAGGGGGGTGTAGAGGATCGATAACTTTTAGCTGGTTGCATTGTCTAATTTGTTGTATCTTATTGTGGCAATGTTTTTGGCAAATAGTCTCAAGCTTGTTTCAGATTCCATTTTTCTCCTGAACAATCTGCTTTTATCCCAGACATGCAGTTGATGGATAGTGTTGTCATGGCTTCAGAGATCATCTCAGATTGGAGGCGATTGGAGATGAAGGAGTTGGTGTGGAAGTTTGACCTCTCCAAAACATATGACTATGTAGACTAAAATTTATTTGGTTGGACATTACTACATTGAAGGGGCTTCTCGAGTCTTTGGATCGAGTAGATGAAGAGGTGTGTTACTATATCCTTTGCATTGGTTTGTTGAATGACAAGCTTGAAAGAAGGCCTTTTTCAGCCCCACATGGGAATCAAGCATGGCTACATGCTTGCTTCGCTCTTGTTCGTCATCGTGGCTGATGCTTTGACGATCATGACCAGGTCAGCTATGAATCAAAATTTCTGGAGAAGTTTCTCTAGGAAGGATATCCCTATTCTAGTGCTACAATATCCCGGTGACACGATTTTCTTCATTTGAGGGGGGTGGGGTGGGGGGGTGTGCCTAGATATTAAGGCAGTTTTAGATCTTCAAGGGAGGTGTCTGGTTTACATGTGAATGAGAGGAAGTCGACTTTTGTTCCTTTTGGTTTGATAAGTGAGGAGGTGGTGGAGTTTGAGCATGTGTTGGTTACGTAAAGGGGGGTCCTACCTATCTCATATCCCCGATTGCCTCTTGTAGGGGAAAGAGTGCGATAAGAAGATTGGACGCCCGTGGTTGATAAATGGAGAATAAGCTGGTTGAGTGGAAGACATTATGTCTTTCTCGGGGAGGATATTTGATGATTTTTTTGTTGCAAATCAGAATTTGCAACGATAGAGAATATTTTTTTTAGCCGTGGAAAATATTTGGTGGAAGAAGTTGGAGGGAGGAAGAAGAGAAGACTCGCTAGATTCGAGAGATTTGGGGAAGAGAATCATGGAGATTGCGTGGAGGGAGAAGAGAGAAGGGGGATATGAGATAAATCTCAAAATAATTTCAACTTGAACTATTTTTAAACAAGGATTACCATCCCGCTATATAAGAGGGATGGAGTTACAAAAATAGAAACAAAAATCAAAATTCAAATCTAACTTATCCTAATTTGGACTCTAAATATCTTTAACCGACTAAGTACCTAATTTAACCGACTAATTAATTAAATCGAGATCGCATGATGTAACAGGCTTAATTAGACGTAAAATTAATTTGACTTCTAATTAACGTACAACAATTAAACCCTAATTGATAAAATTCAATGAAAAAATTTCGTATTTGAGCCCTAATTGACCGACTTCTGCGGCATCAGCTCTCTACCGCTTTGAAAAACTCATCTCCTGATGAGTGATTTTGTCTTCGGTTGCGGTATTGAAGAACCCTTGTTGAATTCGTTGAATAATTTGCTGCAATTTCATATCTTTCTTTTTCAATTTTGAATTACGTTTGTAATTCTTTTTGATTGGGGGGTGCACTTGCAATTTCTCTACCCCTTCACTTAAATAAATATCATAAGATAAGTTCTCCAATTGACTCTTTAGATAAATTCTTAGGAGGGGTCTTACTGCAAGTTTTCGAAATCAACTCCCAATTCCTAATTTTGTGGGATTTGAATCCCTTTGGAGAGGAGCCCTGCGTCCTCAACTATTCGACGGCGGTAGGGTTTCTCCTTCCTCAAATTATAGTGGCAGCTAGACAGGTAGAGGAGGTGGCCTCGAGGACGCAGGTGTCGGTGGCGACTCATCGGATGCAAGTTGTGAGGAAGATATTGGTAGGGCTGCAGGGTTGGGTTGGGGTAAAGGGTGCAGCGGCCTCGTGTCAGGAGGCGGGAAGGGAGGATAGTGGAGAGGGGCTGTAGGGGAGCGTGTCAGGGTAGCAGACGAGCAAAGATGGCGGTGGCGGCAACGTTGAGCAGGAAAGGGGAAGGAGTCAACGGCGGTGCGAGGTCAAGGGGGAGGACATGCGACAGTGGAGTGGGGAGGGCAACGGTGATGACGACTCGAGAGGGGGTGGGCGGCAACATAGGGAGGATGTGGAGGGGGTTGAGGAAGGCACTGGAGAGAGGGGAGATGAGGGCTCGTGGTGCAGGTGGAGGGGAGGAAAAGGTGGGCGACACCACGGGGAGTTGTGCTGGAGGTGCAAGAGTGGCGACAGGGACCCGTGAGAGATTTTGAGCGGTGGAAAGCACCTGCGTTGGTGCTGGGCTGGTTACTGGAGGTGCGAGTGTGGCGGAGGGGGCCCACAAGAGGGCCGTGGGTGGCATTGGAATCGATTGCTCCGGTGACTGTAGGTCTGAAACGGGTTGGACATCGAGTAGATTGTTGATGACGATGTTTTTTTCTTTAGAAATGGGCTGGACAAGCAGATCGTCGAAGACCATGTTTTTTTCTTCTTTTCCTTCATCAGAAACCTGAATAGCTGCCTTTGCGGCATTTTTAGCAGCATTTTCCGTTGATTGTGGCGTCAATGCTTCAACATTCCGCAGCTCTCGTATCTACGACGCCAAAGCTTGGACATCGACATAAACTTGGAGCACATTAGATAGTGCTTGTCTAACCTCAGCATGCCATGCGCAATCGTTGGAACGAGATCCTTTGGATTTATGTTCGCGTAAATGACAGGAGGGATCGCCAGATTGTGAGGATGATCGGAATGGCATGCTCTAATGCCAATTGATGCAAATAGGAATTTGCAACTGTGGAAAATAATTTATTTGCGGTGAAAAATATTTGGTGGAAGAAGTTGGAGGGAGGAAGAAGAGAAGACTCACCGAATGCGAGAGATTTGAGGAAGAATCGCGGAGATCGTGTGGGGAGAGGAGAGAAAAGGGGAGGAGATAAAATCTCATTTTATTTCAACTAGAACTGTCTTTAAACAAGGACTACCATCCCCTAGGAGGGGCGGGATTACGAAAAATAGAAATAAAATCAAAATTCAAATCTAACTTATCTAATTGACTCTAACCGACTAACTACCTAATTTAACAAATTAATTAAATCGAGATCACATGCGATCTCTTTATTTAATTAAAATTGCAACGACTCAATTAACCGTAAATTAATATTGGACTCTAATTAATGGACGAAATTTAAATATGACCCTATTTATTTGTAGTGCGTTGCATCATTTTTCTTGACTTCTTCGGTGGTTTCAACTTGCATCCATTTATATTAAGGCGAAGTGCATAGACATTAAAGCAGTTTTGGATCTTAAGGTGTTTGGTTTACATGTGAATAAGAGGAAGTCCGCTTTTGTCCCTTTTGGTCTGATACGCGAGGAAGGTAATGGTGATGCAGTCCTCTTGACATCCCTATCTTCTTTCTTTCTGCATGTTTGTGCCTGCTGGGATTGGAAAGTGTCTTGAGACCATGATGAGGCATTTTTTCTTGGTTTCTTTGACGGATTCAACTTGCATCCATTTAGTGGACTGGAACACGGTTACAAAACCTATGGAGGATGGTGGTATGTGATTCTTGAGGTTGAAGGAAATAAATAAGGCATTGATTTCCAAGTGGATCCTGTGGATTTGAGGGGAGTAGGATGATCTACTATTTAAGCCGATTCGATTAGTTTATTGTATCATTTTGGAGCTTGTGGCACAACCCTAGGTGGTTGATTCACCTCTGCTTTTTGGAGGGGTATTTGTGATGTGTTACCTGAGGTGATCCAGTTTTTGAGGCTTGTAGCTAGGGGACGGACGTGGTTTTAGATTTGGACGGATGACTAGTCGAAGGAGAGCGCCCTTTGTGATTGGTTTCCTTGACTTTTTACCTTGACAGTAGATAAGGAAGCACTTCTTTTAGGGATTTGGTCGAACGGAGCTTGGACCCCCTTATTCCGAGGGGACCTTTCTCATTAGAGAATAGAAGACTTTATTCAGATGACGAGTGGTGTCAGCTTGACGCTGTGTTCATTGATGGGAGGGACGCATGGATTTGGAGAGATTGCCAATTCTCAGTGAGGAAGGCTTATAAGGCATTGTGCTCGACCAGTCTTTCACCTGGGAATGCATGCATGAGACCGTGCATGCATCTGGGCTTGGAAGGTACCTTCATGGGTAAAGATCTTTCTATGGCTTCTGAGAAGAGAGCACATTATGACTGGGGCTAGAAGAACATAGTAGTTCCAGGGGTTGGATGCGTAATGACTACAATGCTAGGAGTTGGACATTAATTACATTTCTTCAATTGTGCGGGCTCGAAGGGTGTGTGGGAGGGTTTGAGGCTACCTGGTATATCGTTCAGGAATGGAGACTCTTTATGAGAATCGATTGGGGAAGGCTGCAAAGCATCATCGGAAGGAAAGTGAAAGGTTATTGCGATGATCTGGTCCCCATCTGGTTGGCTAAAACATGATCATTTTGAAACAAGAGTTTTTTTGTAAAGAATGTGATGGCTCATGTCCAAGTACTTTCTGCCAGGTGGTCAACGTAACACTTCATACTTTTAAATATGAATATACTTGCATGCAATGGTACACATCTTCATGATATGCACCCCCATATTTTCCTCGAAAAAATTGACTTATAAATATTGATTTTAGAACTCATTGATAGAGATCTTCTTTGGAATGCCAATATTACTTTTGCGAGACACTTTTCAGTAGGGGTGTAATTGAACGGAACCTATTCAAGTTCGATTGACATATCCAAGGGTTTGTGTTTGGTTCGATTTGATAAGTTGAAATTGGTGTTCGATGTTCTGTTTCGACTTGATCGTAGTTCACAAAGGTTGGATTTGGTTTGTTAAAGGTTCGTTTATAACAAAATTTGAATAGCCTCCATTTTCTACTCATTTTTATTTCAAGTAAGACTTGTTTGAGAACAAACCCTCAATAATGTATATTGTATACTCTTTTGCTTCATTCAAACATCGATTAAGCTTTGCACGATGATTTGATTCATTTTTCACCTTGATTAAAATTAACTTAAGAGTAAATTACACAAAAGTCCCTGAACTATACACCCAATTTCAATATAATCCCTAAACCATTCAAAGTAACAAAAAGGTACCTAATGTATTGTTTCGGTCACAATGTAGTCTTTTTCCAATGGGTGAAGGAGATGTCCGTTAAGTTATGGAAGGTTAGGACGAAATTACCCCTAATCCCCGATGACATTTCCCCTAAATCCGGAAAGCCTTGGCGGGATGTCGCAGACACCTCCGTCAATGACATCCTACTCCTCTCAAAGCTCACGGGCTTCCTCATCCACCACCCCTACCTCGCCCTCTCCACTCTCGCCTTCGTCATAGACGCCTTCCTCTCTCTCTTCTTTCAATGTAAGGCCTCCATCGAGGAAGCTCCTACGAGGGTCGTACATGGCGGGGCCACCCTTGTGAAGAAGTTCGGCTTCGGGATCCTCCGCCCGCCCTCCTCCGACAGCTTCGACCTCTCCACCCCCTTAGCATCGGTTTCCAGATTGAGGACGATGATTGCAGCTACGATGAGGAGGGAAGGGAAGGGGGAGGTTGTGAGAGTGATGAGAGGATTGCAAAGAAGGTTCTCCGTGGATTCTAGTTGATTTCTCCACCTGCTGCATTGCCACATTGAGTGGTTTCTGTCTAACATCTAAAAGCAGAATCTGGAATTGATGGTGAATTGAGTATGATTGAAAGTTATGGTTAAACAGAAAATGAAAAACCTTCACTAAGATCTATGTTCCAGATCTTGTTTGGTTTTTACTAGATAAACTCAATTGTAGATTCAGTCTTCTTTGATTTTCGAAAATTGGATTATGTGTTATAGATCTTCTTGCAGGAGAACAGAGATAAATTCATTCTGAAGTTGAAGGCATCATAGATGGAATCAAGTTCCGATATATCCCACTCACCATTACCGTGAATCCTCATCGTCAAAAATAGTCATACACCTCAGATGCATTGTTCCTTCTCCGTGAGAATCTTAGGAGCAGTACCCCAAACAAGCAAGTTGAGTTGCAGGTGGCAGCTCCGCCTCAGTCTGATCTACACCATCTCCGGCAAGCTGCAGGTGGTGAGCTGTCAAGAAAGTTGCAAAGATGCCGAAGGATGGAGGCAGCTGGGTTGAGCAGGAGTTTGACAGAGATGAGGAAAAGATTTTGAAAAATAGGATTTTATCTTGGTATATGAATGGAGGGCATTTTTGTCCGTTCAATCTAAAAGGTAGCGATGTTATGTCAAGTCCGTAAGTAAAAGACCACATTGTTATCGAATTAAAAGATTAGGTATCACATTGTTACCTTTCAAAGTTTGGGTATGACATTGAAATTGAGTGTCTAGTTCAGGGACTTTTGTGTAATTTACTCTTAATTTAATATAAAAAAGTTTATTATTTCATTGTTAATAGGTAGTAACCATTTTTGTACAAGTTCCATTTATACATGCATGCACACACTCGTATATACGTATGTAGATTAATGTGTACGTATGTACATACATATGTTAAATTTAATAAAATCTTTTGAGTGGCCCTGTCATATTCGAAGTCAGCGCTTTTATATAAACAGATTTGAACTTGTGTTCATGTTTGATTCGTTTATGTTTGATCCTACTTCTCATAGGTTTTTTTTCGAGCGATGTAGAATGGTCTCTCAACTATTGAAGCCATCCACTTGTTGAGAACAATGGAGATTTACAGGGTTAAAAGGAAGAACCTCCATATGATTTTTATTGATTTAGAGAAGGCTTATGATTCTGTCCTACGAGAGATATTGTGGAGAGTTTTGGAGAAGAGACAAGTGCATGTCTTATACATTAACCTCATAAAAGATATGTATGATAGAGCTTCATCTTGTGTAAGGTTACAGTCATGGCCTCAAATTTCAGCGAAATTCGGTCGAATTTCTGTCGAATATCGATATCCAGTCGAAATCGAAATTCGACCGACATGACCGAAATGACCGAAATATGGGGGTCCAAGTACAAAAAATGACCGAAATGACCGAAATTTCGGTCGAAATTCCACCGAAATTCCATCGAAATTCTGTTTTGGTCGATACCGAAATGGTGACCGAAACCGACATTTAAGGCCTTGGTTACAGTCTGGGAAGATTGACTATTTTGACATCAACATTGGCCTGCATCAAGATTCAACTTTGAGTCCATTCCTTTTTACTTTGATCATGGATGAGTTGACAAGTCACATTCAGGATGGGATACCTTGGCATATGTTATTCGCTGATGATATTGTGTTGATTAATGAGCCTAGAGATGGAGTAAATGAGAAGCTTGAGGTCTGGAGACATGCATTAGAGACTAAAGGATTTCTTATAAGTGGGGTTAAGACTGAATATATGGAGTGTATTTTTTTGTGATGAAATCGCGATGGGTAATCTCCCAAGTTGGGAGAAACCGCCTCAATATATTCAATAGAAGCAGTTACGATACATTAACGAGAAGCCCAAAAATTGTGTAGAGCTCTACAATGCGACATCACATTTTCCGAGTAGAATCTTTGGTTGTTGAAAATAAGATCATTCCGTCCTAGCCAGATCGCTCAGAGAGTCACTAAGGCAAGGGACACATCATCCGAGGAGCTGGACCCTACTGCGTGAATCGATCTCCAAAAGGCCGTCGCGTCATCAGCATTGAGCCAGGGCAAACCCAACTCCCTCCAAACCTAGCTGAAAAAGCGGATTTGAAGAAGATATGTTCTGCATTCTCCTGCTGGCACTAGCATCTATCACAAGTCGTGTCATGCAAGCCGAAGAGATGTACCCTCCTTGCTTTGTCACACAAGCGGTCTCTTCTCAAGCACCATAGAAAAATCTTGACTCTACACGGAATCTTGGCCGCCCACATCACCTTTAGGTCTTGTGTAAGCTCCAGGTCTTGCTCCTCCGTTAAATGCCTCAACTCATTGTACGCCTTCTTCGTAGAGAACTTCCCCCCTCCCACTCAAAGCGGTCGGCATACTCCGCAGGGACCTCCGTAGCAAGAGCTTGCGGCACCGGCAACTTTGCCTGCATCCTGAGAAAGTCATCAAACCTCTGTTCGGATAGTTCACTGACGAACTCCGGAGACCACGTGCTGGAGCACATCACCTGACAGAGCAAACATTCTTTCGAAGCTGCAAGAGCGAACAACCTCGGAAACCTAACGCTGAGCTGCCCCTCACCAGTCTAGTCGTCACCCCAGGAACGGAACATGTGGTTGTCCCCCACCTTCGGCCGAAGTTTGTGCGCAAGGGCCGAGAGAATTTCCCGAACACCAGCCCAAAGCGGTGATTCCCACCGCAGGCTTCTCGCCACTAGCTCGCCACATACCCTGTAAACCTTTCGGATCAACCTGATCACGAGGGTAGAAGATGGTCCCCAGATTTGGGACACCCACTTCACTAGGAGAGCCTTGTTCATGCATTCGAAATCTTAGGCGCCAAGGCCTCCCTCCCTTCTCCTCATCACCTCCTTCCAGCCGACCAAGTGCACCACCGACTTCTGCTGCTTGCCATCTGACTAGAAGAACCTTTTCATAAGCGATTCAATCTTTCTACGAACACCTACAAGCATTAAGCGCGTAGAGTAGAAAAACAACTGTATCGCCGAAAGCACATGTTTCAACAAAATTAGTTTGCCGCCTTTAGAATAAAGTGATTGCCTTCCAGCCCGCCAATCTCTTCTCCAACCTATCAAGCACAATGTCCCAGTCCGTCTTCTTTAGCTTCCCTTCCACCAACGGCATGCCAAGATAAGTAATGGGCAGGTTCCCTAGGGGGAAACCAATGATAGTTGCGATCGTAGTACGCTCCCCGTCCTCCAACCCAATGTTGATAGCCACAGACTTGCAATTGTTAGCCACCAATCCAGAGAGAGCGCCAAAAACGTCCACCAACTACGCCACATTCCTCGTCTGCTCATCCGAGCCGTCCAACAGTAGGAGCGTGTCATCGACATATTGCAGTATAGGTATGGAAATTTCCTCCATGCGAATGCGTTCACACCAATCGGTCTCCACCGCTTGGTTAAATCAAACCGCCATAGCATCGACAACCAGAACGAAAAGCATCGGGGCCAGAGGACAGCCTTGACGGACCCCGCGCTGCAACTGAAAGGACCCCCCTCCGGGCTGCCATTGACAAGAACCGAGTACGAGGAGGTCGTAACACATCTCTTCATCCATTCGATCCACATTTCCGGGAAGCTTCTCCGTCTCAACGACGCCCACAAAAAGTTCCAGTCGACGCAGTCATATGGAGTGTACTTTTGATGGAAGCAGTAGTGAATGAATCGATGTTAAGATTGATGATGATAACATTCAGAGGAGACATTCTTTTAGATACTTTGGGATCCATTTTGCAACATGATGGGGAAATTGATGGAGATGTTACAAATAGAATAAATATAGGTTGGCTAAAGTGGAGAGGAGCCTCTACTGTACTCTGTGATAAGAAAATTCCTTTCAAATTCAAAGGAAAGTTTCACAAGGCAGCTGTGAGACCTGGTATGCTCTATGGATCTGAATGTTGGCCTGTGAACCATAGACATGTGCCGAGAATGAAAGTAGCAGAAATGAAAATGCTAAGGTGGATGTGTGGACACACGTAAAGATCGGATTCGAAGTAATTCCATCAGAAGGAAAGTTGGTGTAGCTCTGATCGAGGATAAGATGCGAGAAAATTGTTTAGGGTGGTTTGGCCATTTGCAAAGGTCAACTGATGCACCCGTAAGGAGATGCGAGTTTTGGAATGCAGAGCCGGCTAAAAGAGGATGAGGAAGGTCCAAAAAGTGTTGGAAGGAGACTATACGAAGGGATCTTCGTTTTTTGGATCTAAGCCCGAGAATGGCCCAAGATAGATCTGAATGGAGATGAAAAATCCATGTAGCTGACCCTACTTATGCGGGAAAAGGCTTTGTTGTTGTGATGTTGTAGCAAGCTAAGCATGTTAGACATTTATGCTCCAAATTGAGAGGGATTGTTATGGTGTTGAGCATTATGGTTAGGGTTGGATCGTCCATGCCTTCCACATATTTATATATATGTATCTATATTGCTTTGTTAATTATAACCATAGCATCTTTCTATATAATGAGCTTGGGGCACATTATTTAATCTATCAATATGCTTCATTCCATAATATTGCTAAAAACCAAACATGAAGTGCATGCTTAAGAAGATTATCACTCCAGCTACTCTAATTACCATTTCAATAACATGATTGCAACGTTCTGTATGCCTACAAATCTGAAAAATTTCCATGTTATAGTCAAATGTTTCTTGATCATGTGCTGGAATTCTTGGAACTTACTTCCCTTTTGTAGGAAGTGATTCTTGCGTAGTGCAAGACAAAATGTTTTCCTGAGGTGCTTTTAAAGTCGAGCCCTTCTGCAACTAGCTACGCAATCTTTTAAAAATTGATATATCATTAAAACACATCAATTGGCAAGGGCGAAAAAACAGTATAAAGACACGTCTTTAGTACAAAATCTAAAACGCAGGATTTCTTTTCAGAAAAAAAGGATAATTGGCAGTGATGCGAGTAATTAACATTTCTGGAGATCTCGATCGATCAGCATCAGCATCGACTGTCATACAGGAGATAGCTCCTCAAATTGCAGGAAGTTAGAGGGATAAGATATTTTTGAATTAAAGTTCAGGCGTTTGGTTAGACTGGTGGAGTAAAGAGGAGAGAAGCTGCATGGCATTTGCAGGGAAATAGTGGATGGATCTCAACAAACCAAGGTCAAGAGGAAATTCCAAGTCCACGTTCCAAGAGACGACACGATAAATCCATCTCTATGGGAAAGATGATGAGATCTTGTGAGCAAAGTGAGATAGAATGGCCTAACCTAGTCGACCTAAAGGGATAATCCTGTTTTCCATGCCTTCTATCCGGTTGGAGAGTCAATCTGGCATGAGCACGGGTTCTATTCCTCTTAGCAGGCGGCCAGAAAGAGAGTTCAATGAAGAATTTCTTTTCTACACTCGCCATTGCCCATTCAGTTCCGAGTGTTTTTTCCCCTCTAGATTGTGTTTACATTGGGTTGCCCAAGTTTCACAGTTTCTTCACGTGCTTCTCGAGGGTTTCATGTTATGTATTTCTGTCTTGATAAATCAATTGGGACATAAAATTTAGAGATTTGATCATAATGGATGAGATGCGTTCTTTACTTGAGTTCTTTTATCAGTTTTGGGTTGCTGGTAAAGTGCTGGTCTATGTTGTTAATCAGAGAATGATGTTCTTTAATTTGTTTCTTTGCATAGTTTTCAGCCAGGAGGCAGTCGTGGGATCTCATATCAATGTCCATGTCTGCCATATCTGTGATGGTTATTTAACCCCTGCTCACGGAACTAGAGGGCCCTGAACCTGCAGCTGAAGGCCGCATGTTCGCTCTAGCGACGCTGAAAACATGAAGAGTAGCTGACAAGCCGGCAACTGTCATCGAGATTGTGATAATAGTTTCTAATTATCGGATTGATTGGTTTACATTACTTGTTCGTGCACCATCACACTATCATGTTACAATTTTTGTGCAGGAAGGGGATTAAACAGAAGAGAAAGGACGATCATAACTTGTACATATGAGTTGCTTTGGACATGAGGTATCCCTTTCACGCGTGATGCGACTGTATGTAATGCACGCTATTCTACTACAGTTGGATCATTCAAACCCCTTCTTGGGTACAGGAAATTCATTCTGTACTTGTTATTATGTTTCAAATGGATTCTTATACTTCATAATTATGTACATCATCATTTCCTTGTGAGTGTTTGGAAATGGAATAATGATGCAGATGTGTATGTGTGATGCTAATATTCCTGCACAAGAGGAAACTGTTCAGAAGGATACGTTTTTGTTTTGCCGTAATATTAAGACAAAAAGTTGGAACGAAGTAAAATATTTTGAAGCTGATTTAGGGTTCATGGTAGAAACGTTCAGAAACTGGTGCACGCATCTTGATGCAAGGTCAAATCTTCCACCTATACTTGTGTTGCGATCCATAAAGTATAGTGGATCTGGATTATTTTTTTGGAAATCTCGTTTAGAATGACAAATTAATTGAAATAATAAAAATAACTGATGAGTAGATAAAGAAACAATACTATCCTTTTCTTCCATGAGTAAAATCTGCTACATATAGTTGTTACGTGTACAAGCAGTGGATTTGATCCTTCTTTCATTTTACTTTGGGAAATATTAGATTCTCGAAACTCTTAGCATTTGACAATTTGCGAATATCCGTAAGCTTTCATTACAAATAAAAATCTTGTTTCCAAAGGTTCCTTGAATGAAACATTAAAATATTTGATGAACAAGTGAAATGGCCTTGCTATATTTTTCTTTATTTAGTATAACGAGTTTTGATGTGGAATAAAACAGAAGTGTAAATAGGGTATTTCCTTTTTTTCCCGCGGGAATTAGGGATTAAAATAACATGATATAATGGTCTCCGCAAGGAGGATTTGCCAACAATGGACGCGAATTCGCTTCCTTAACCTATATTTTCAAATACGATAAAAGATACCATTCTTTTGAGACTATATATGACGAGATTATGAATTCCCTCGCTTGCTTGATCAATTTCTTTAGTGGGCTTTCATCCAATGCTCGACATCTCATCCGGTTTTCACTGAACTGGTGACCACCTGGTGAAACCACATCTGTCAGATGTCCTTGCTCACTGGACTCTGCTTCACAAACAACCTGGTTTCCACATGAGAACTCTCAAAGCATCCTACTCCTCCCTTGCGCTTTTGCGAGTTATGAGAATATGGTATCACTGAGGTTTTCTACCAGGGATTATCTTCTAAAAGCTGGCAGTCTTCACTCAAGCAAGGGACATAACTCTAGGGGTGGGCACTGCATGGGTCCATCTATATAACCCAATCAAATTGTTGAAAATAGGCAGAATGATTTGGGTCATTTGGGTTTTGGGTCAAGTTGGACCCAAACCATATCCCTTCAATGGGTATTGGGTCGGTTAGTGGGCCTAATGTCTTCCACCCAACCCACCCAAATAACCCAAACTATTTCTTTAGATGACAAATGGCTTAATCACACCCACCTCAACCGATATGTACTTAATATATAATATTAATAAATCTAAACTCATACGTATTTCTAATGTATAACTCAGATTCTCCAATCCAAGTTATCAACTTGTTAACAATATTGTCTCAGTAAGCATCATTTCAATTATTATGTATTGTACTTAATATATTTTCTCTATCATTCTTAATATTATCATTACATACTATAAACAGTTGAGAACATGCCTTATACACAACTATGCTCCAATCCCTATCCATTTCACTAGACATAAATTATTCTTGAAAATCTCATAATTTCTACTGAACAACTTGATATCAACTTGAACATATCCCAACCTTCTTCATCCATGTTGAGCATATTCCTCAACTTTTTTCTTCTCTATTGAGCTTAATACATGTTTACTATGACATCTTTTTCATGCATCAATAGTCCCATCCTTACTTGACCTTCAATGAATAAAATTTTTCATATGAGTAATTTGATTTTCAACCAATCCAATCGGTTCAAACCAATCACCCAAACATCTCAACCCACTCTAATTTGGTTGGGTGATGGTTGTTATTTTTGCAACCCAAATTGAATTCAACCCAAACCGAATAATTCAGACCCATCCAAATCAGTGAAACACCCACCCCAACATTACTCACTCTAATGGGACTTTCCACATTGTTACATCGAAAAAAATGTTTGGTTTGACCTTTTGAGAATCTTTGCAACGAAGAATGTAAACGTGGAGTCGAACAACACCTTCGTAGTTGAAACACCTCGTACAATGGTATCTTTCGCCCCATTCTCATGACTTCGTGGAAGAAGACATGGGCAAATAGTTCAAAAACAAACATCAAATCCTGTAAGGGATATTTACACCCATAACCCTGAGTAACTTCGTAATTACCTCAGGTACCCACGATAGTTATTAATTACATGAAAAACCCCGAATATTACTCCATCCCACATCCATAACCTTATGTTAGTTACAGCCGTTAATCCTAACCAAACCATCGAGTTAATTTAACCTAACTTCAATCCAACGGTTAAAAAAATCAAAATTAAACGGAAAAAGAACTCCCCTCCTCCAACAGCTCTCCCCCAACCGCCAACTACATCCCCTTCCTCATCCAGCAACTCCGACCCCCGCCGACCAGCTCTTCCTCCCCTTCTTCCTCGGCAAGCGACTAGCAGATCCAAGCGGAGGGGAGGGGGAGACTTGCAGGCGGTGCAGGCTCTGCGGATCCAGGCGGGTGGTCAGGGGGAAGGCGAGGTATCAGGCGGTGGTCGGGGGGCTTTGGCCGAGCGGTGCAGGCTCTGCGGATCCAGGCGGGTGGTCAGGGGGAAGGCGAGGTTTCAGGCGATGGTCGGGAGGGGGGGGGGAGGCGAAGGTGCGCGGGGGAGGGGTGCAGGCGAAGGTGCGCGAAGGGGGGGGGGGCAGGCAGAGGTCGGGGAGGGGTTAGGGTCTACGAGTCGACCAGGCGGAACGGGGGGTGGGCGGAGGCGCGAGACTGTCTTTCAGGCGGACACGAGCAGGGGGCGGGGGCGCTACCAGGCGGAGGCGCGACCGGGGGGGGGGGGGACCTGGGGAGGGATGCGAGGGGTGGGTGCAAGACCTGGAGCATGCGACGGAGGGGCGGTGACCTGGGCTTGTAGGCGGAGGCGCGAGCGGCGAGGGGGCTCCGACCTGAGCCGGGCTTGCGGGCGGGGAGGGGGCTCCGACCTGAGCCGGGCTTGCGGGTGGGGAGGGGGCTCCGACCTGAGCCGGGCTTGCGGGCGGGGAGGAGGAAGGGGGCGGCCGGCGGGGGGAGGCGGACCGACCGTCGGACTGGTGGATGTGGGCGGTCGATAGGGGGTGTTGCTGGGAGGAAGAAGGGGGGAGGGAGGAGGAAGGGGATAGTGGTGTTACTTGTAAATAAGTGAAAGTTAAGGGGTATAGAATATAAAATACATGACGGATATCGTCATAGTTAACACAAATTGGATGGAGATTAACACAGGGTTAAGGATGTAAGAGTTAAGCATTATTCAAGGCTTTGTATGTAATTCGTGATTATAGAGAGTATCCGGGGTAATTACAGGGTTATGGATGTAAATATCCCATCCAGTAATTATCATAAGCAAGAGCTATTATTTGGAAAATCTATGGCATGAAGTAGTTCAAAAAAGATATTCTAAAAAATAAGAAAAGACTATAGATTACCTGTAATAGTAGAATAGTTAAGGCCAAAAATAAAACGTGGACGGCAAGATATCGTCATAGTTAACGGCAAATTGGATGAAGGGGGGAGGGAGAAGGAAGGGGATAGTGGTGTTACTTGTAAATAAGTGAAAGTTAAGGGGTATAGAATATAAAATACATGACGGATATCGTCATAGTTAACGGCAAATTGGATGGAGATTAACACAGGGTTAAGGATGTAAGAGTTAAGCATTATTCAAGGCTTTGTATGTAATTCATGATTATAGAGAGTATCCGGAGTAATTACGAAGTTACTCAGGGTTATGGATGTAAATATCCCATCCAGTAATTGTCACAAGCAAGAGCTATTATTTGGAAAATCTATGGCATGAAGTAGTTCAAAAAAGATATTCTAACAAATAAGAAAGGACTATAGATTACCTGTAATAGTAGAATAGTTCAGGCCATAAATAAAACGTGGACGGCAGGATTCGAACCTGCGCGGGCAGAGCCCACATGATTTCTAGTCATGCCCGATAACCACTCCGGCACGTCCACTGACGGTATATTATTAAGGGTTTATTTAAACAGAGATGTATTTTTATTTAGAACAATCATCCTAATTAAGAGAGATTTTTATTTGAGGCACCTGAAATGAATAGCGACGATAAAAAAAGCAAAATCAGAAGGTCCCAGGCATGTCTTCTTTTGTTTTTGCAGAAGGTACCCATTTCCCTTATCTGAAAGAAACGTGTTGGGTACGCGAAGGGAGCTCCCCGTGCATGCACGAGCACGCCTACGGTCTTATTTCCCCCTTTCTTGTGAGGTATCTCGGAGCAGTATTGTAACGAGCGGATGGCAGCTTTGCATGCCGTACGCTGCTGTGGGGATCGAGCATTCCAGGGAGAGAGAGAGAGAGGGAGTAGTGCCAAAGGTGGAATCTGTGGAAGGCAACTGTTTGGTTTGGTGCTGATTAGTTTGATAAAGATAAAACAGATAAAGGATCTCTGCAGCAAAACATTTTTGTCATAATTCAAATATAGGAATGAATTTCTCTAACATCGACTTTTTATCAACGAAAATTTCACTCCAACAAAACAAAATAGACCTAAGATCGAAGGACAACAAATAATTCTACATTCATATCTTCCGCAGATACAGCAATATATGCAATCCATCGCTATAACGGTAGTTATACATTGACTTTTTGTAACCGCTGTTAAAATTCGACAACAATTTATAGAAGTTTTAACAAATATTTCAATGGAAAACCATTGTTATACTAATATTTAACAATGAATATGACAGCAATGCATTGCTGAATATAAGAACAAAAGATATATACTTGAAAGGGACCTCAAGAATGTGTCTTGTGTTTGGGAGGTCAGATCCCAAACTATGTGGCTACACTGATGCAGATATGGCAGGAGACATGGATCAGAGAAAGTCTACCTCAGGCTACATTTTCACTTTTGCAAGGGGAGTCATATCATGCCAATCCAAGCTACAGAAATGTCTTGCTCTCTCAACTACTGAGGCAGAATACATAGCAACAACATAGGTTGTGAAAGAAGTGTTGTGGGTACAGGCTAATTTTTTAGTTCAAAATTTAGCGACGATTAACTGAAATATTGCAAAGTAAAAACGGATAAGCGTTGCTATATGTACCATCACTAATGCTATAACAAAGAACATGATATCCATCACTGATTTCAAGTATAAAAAATAATTTCGCAACAAATAATATCATCGTTATATATTTAGTCGAGTATGAAAAAAAAGATCAATTCCTAAAAGAGTAAGAATATTCTAATAGCCCTTGAGCCTCACCCTCTAGTTTCCGGGAAAAGACAAGCTTGACAAGCAACATCTGATTTAATGATGGATTTCATAAAAAGCATCATCATGGTATAATTTTATTGTAGTGATCTATCCTACTCACACATTATACTGATGACACCGTATTCTTTGTGGATGGCTATCTGCACGAGATCAAAAGATCCTCAGATTGGATCGACATGTTTTGTGGGTTCTCCATGCTGCGAATTTGAATCAATAGGGAGAAATCAACTTTTGATTGTTATGACGTGCGTGATGATGTCGCTACTATTTGCATAAGATCCGTGGGCGTGTTCAATTATGCCCTCCACTTGCTTCATTTGGGCATGTTTTTATTGGTTGGGAAACCTAGGACCCTGGGTTGGCGTCCCCTTTTGGCGAAAACAAAGAGTGGATTTGCTTATTTACCCTCCTGCATTCCTAGAGTGGATTTAGGCATGCTTTTATTGGTTGGGAAGCTTACGACTCTGGATGACACATACAATCAACATCAATAACTTCAAGATTTGTTTGGTTAATTACCAGGTTACCTCAAGGTCTGATTTACCTTTCTGCGTTTCTGGATTGGAATTCCATTACAAATCAATATGACATCAAAGTCCTCATTCCAACCCTCTCCAACCCTCCTAATCATCCAAACAATTACTGTTCACAGGATGTTACTTCAACCCAACCAAACAAGTCACAAAGGATCATCCTCAATAGCACCTCAGAGAACATCACCAATTGACGAGAATGTAGATTTCGATGGTAGATAGCATAAAGGAAGAACACAAGTGTAAATGTATCCTAGATCGCATTTAATGGAGTAGAAATAGATATCATAAGAGACATCGAATCCGTAATTACCTAATAAAGGTCGCCTATTGAATTCTGAACATTCAGATTCCCAACATTTTGCGAAGGTAGGACACTGAATCTTCCAGATCCACCAATGTTCGAGTTTAATCTCGTAGATTAATTTATTCGATACATCAAATGCAATCCACAACCATCACACCCTCAAACACTAAATCTCTTAAAGTACTCTTAAGTTAGATTTGAATATGTCTCCTTGTTTCCTGATTGAACTTTAAACTTTAAATCTTGGCAATTGTGGTCATGTTAGCACAATAAATTGAGATTGTAGCATTTGGTTTGCCTACCATGGGAATCTAAGACAGAAGGTCCTTAAGCCATTACGTCTCAATTCCAATGGCGACTATAACACACATTTCTGTCTCAAAGATGAAGCGAGCTAGAATGATATACTTTACGAACCTCCAAGGGCTCGTTTGGTACCAAGTTATCCCAAGGGATAATCTGATTTATCCACTGCATCCCTGAATTGGAATTCCATAAGAAAGCAATGTGACATCACATCATATTTCTCATTCCAACCCTCTCCAACCCCCTAACCATCCAAACAATTACTATTCACAGGAGGTTACTCAAACTCGACCCAACCCATTTACCGAACGCGCACCAAGAGATCTCACCGCCTCTTATATAAATACATACCCATTAACATCATTGCTCACGAACTCCTCTATTTTCCCTATCCCGACTGCATCTTTATATCCTATTAATATAGAGGGATGTTTACCATAATGCAAACTAGGAAATAGTTCACTTCAACTACCACCTTACTGATCTAGAGCCCCCAATGAATATTGTTAGGACAATTTGTGATTTACTCAATTTTCACGGAGAATGAAATGCTATGAAGTGTGTAATTCACAAGATATATTAAACCACCTATAATATCTAAGTTAGAACATAGAAACTCCACTCTTTTCTTGTAAAGCATTTGGAAGGATTAAAAGAATTTTGCTCGAAGTCTTATTAACTTGATACTCAAATTTCATAAGTACTTCCTTAACAAGATTGAGAAACTACAATCCCATCATCTAACACTATAAAAAAATGAGCTATAGTGACGGTTTTTAAAAAATTCGTCACTAAATTAGCCGTTATTAAATATATAATGAAGATATTATTCATTGCGAAATGAGTTTTCGTACTCAAAATTAGCAACGAATATCATATCTGTCGTTATATCATTAGCAACAGTCCACATAGCGACGCTTATTCATTGCTATTGTTCAAAATTTTAATTAATCGTCGCTAAATTTTGAACTAAAAAAATAACGACGATTAGTTGATTTTTTGAAAAATAGCAATGGATAAGTGTCTCTATGTGGACCGTTGCTAATGATATAACGACATATATGATATTCGATACTAATTTTGAGTCTGAAAACCCATTTCGCAACGAATAATATCGTCATCATATATTTAACAACGACTAATTTAGTGACGGATTTTTCCAAAACCATCACTATAGCTCAATTTTGTTGTAGTGTAACCTTGTCAGTTTGAGACCTAAGATTACATCAATAACACTCATGCCCTTTATCTCAAGCTTTCTAGTTGAAAACAACTTGATTTCATTGATAATTCTTATATGTGATCAAAATAATACAGAGTCATCAACATACCTGCATAAGATAATACATTCATCACATTTCATTATTTAAAAGCACATTTGTGGTTTCATGAACCTTAAAGCCACATGATAAAATGATCTTGTCGATTTTTCATGCCATTATTTTGGATCTTATTTTAATTAATAAAGGAGTTTAACCATCTTGCAAGTTTCTCCCTCACGTTCAAGTGTCACAAATCCACCATATTGATCCATATAGATCTCTTCTGTAAGATCATCATGAATAAAGGCGATGTTAACATCCATTTGATGGATAGAAAGATTATTAAAGATTCTAATATTATAAGCATCCGGATTGTGATCATCCTAATAATAGGAAAATATTTATAAAAAGAATTGATACATTCCTTTTGCACGACTTCCTTTTAACTTGATCATCCTCGACCTGGTAGATAAGAAATTTACTACCAAGATTCTTAGTAATACATGGTCATTTACTCTACATAAGCTTAATGTTTTCTTAAGGTTCAAAATAATTATATTGGGTTTTAACTTCCACAATTGATATCCTTTTCACTTGGTCTGAAACGAACCTACGATTGAAGCTACATCATTCGTTAATTTGAGAAATTCTAATCTTCATAGAGAAGACATCCTCAAAGAAGTTAGCATAAAGAAGTTCAACACTATTGCTTACATCTATGCAAGGTATCTAGGATGTATTTACTAAGAATCTATGTGCACAACTATTCTTGAAATAGCCTAAGAAAACTACATCAATAGTTTTAGGACCCATATTCTTTCTTTTGTATTCTGAAACTAAAATTTTAGCAAAGTATTCATGTAATTTGGATAATTTATGTCTGAGTCCCTAACCTCTCACAATTTAAATGGACATTGTTCCTTACATCATATAGGATCCTTATTCAGAAAAAGCAAGATGTATTCATGATTTTTCCTTACATAAAGGTTGGAAGTCTAAAACTCTGTAGGAGTGAATTAATCATGCTTATTAAGGTTTTTATTCAGTAATCACATTTGATCGAGGTGAATATATTGTTGTAACCTCATGAATAAATTCAAAGAGTTTGCATTTTCTTCAAACATATAGCACATATATTCATCCTCTATTTGACCTAAAATGTTTAATCGCTTCTTTGCTAGTGTCTCAATGTCATTCTTAGAGAAATTTCTTTAAGTTTTCATCATATAAGTATAACATTATTTAATGCTATTTTCTATGAAGGTAATAAAGTATTTCTTCTTATCCATATCATTAAACTCATAAATATTTATGCACACAAGCTTTAACATCTCATTATCCCTAGATACAGTTTGAAATGGGTTCCTAGGTTATTTGGCTAGCATACATATCTCACATTTTTGAGTCTCATCATTGGTGTGTTTTAGCTTCATCATTCTCTTGGTTGAATCAATGTTTACATGCCCCAATTGACAATGTCATAGATAGCGTGATTCTATATTATTATCACACGAGGAAAGAATTATTACATTCATAATTTATAACACTCACAGAAGCAATATTTGATGAATCACATCAAATTCTATGAAATAAATCAAAATCAATCAAATAACCTTTTTCGTAAAGGAACTTTATCTTAGAATTAGGATTTTATTACATTTGAAATTCAATTGAAAATAAAATTTAAACTAAAATAGAGTCAGATAAAATATTCCTTTTTACATGATCATGTAACATCATACGCAAACTTTAGACTTTTATCTAGAGGAGAAACACTAAGCCGACTTGTTTGAACTTACCATTCTCACCACATTCATTTCCCATCTTCATAGTCCCATCACTGCATTACTGATGAGAAGAAAAAAGAAACATTCTAGGAAATATACATTGTCTCATGTATTCACAAGCCATTCATTTGGATCGTGAAACTGATATATTTTTATTTTTATCGAGTCAACATATCCGTCACTAGGCCCGAAACCCCTTGATGATCATGTCCACTTGCGAGGACTTATAAGTTTCTAACGAACTTTTAAGAACATACAATCCTTCTTCCATTCCCAATCTAATTATAGTCTTGAATTATTTTCCCCATTTTCTAGATCTTGCATTCTGATTTAATTTTATCCTTATTTTTTGTCCTTCCTATGCCATCAAAGGTCATGACATTAAGCTTAGACTAAATATCTAAAGAAGCCGGTAGATTTTGTTATCTATTTTTCTTCAACAACAATCCGCCATCAAGTCTTCTACTAAGCTTTTACCCGTCCTATATTTAAGAGTCATCTCGAAATCTTCCCCTAATGTACCTTTGTGATCGACATTATCTGAAACTTTTCTAGAAATTCCATTTCAAGATATACTATTCCATAAAGCAGATCATAAATTTGCCTATTTGGAAACCGATTTCCCCTTGATTATTGAAAACTTTAAGAATTTCATGATTACATTTTTCAATACCGAGGGCTTCAATATTGGACAAAAAGTATACATTAAACAAGGCATAACACGAAGCCAACAGGCAATAATGCGATAGATGACCGCATACCTTCCACGTAGATTATGCATTTTAGTTTTAGGGCATGTTGGTTTTCAAAATCCATCAAGGGACAATCAAATCCAAGAATATAAATTAACCCTATCACGACTAACCTTATTTTCATGCATTCCAAACAACCTTTGAAATTCTAGCCACATTATTTTTCATGCACTCCTTTCGTATCCACCATCAATTTAAATATTGTATCCGGCATACTTTTTAATTAGGTTCCAAATATCCTCTCAGATATTATTGAAAATAATATTAAATAAGAAAATAGAACATAAAGTAATCAGATTAATACGATTTGATTCAACATGATTACAGATTATAGCATAGATAATCAGCCACTTACAAATTCTAAAATTATAGAATTTCAATGTATAATGCACGATATGTGAAACGATACCATATAAGGCAAGGTCCAAAATAGAGCAAATAAACTAATATAAAAATTTACAAAAGACAAACATGGAAAAGAATAAGATCACATATTCCAAGATCCCATAAAGTATTGTCCTTAAAGAGAATATATCCCCTATCATCCATGTGCACATGATCTAGCGATTCATTTTTAGGATGCAACATGATACATGATTAAACATGATACATGATTGATGTTTGTGCACTCTAGTTAGATCATCCTCGAAAGTACTAAAAAAACAATATCAATCTAGGGAACAAAGATTTTGGCGTTGAAGAGTGCAAAAGAAGAATAAGTGTAAGTGTATTCTAGATCACATAATGGAGTAGAAATAGAGATTGTGAGAGATTCCTCGGATCTATAACCTCCAAATAGAAGATGTCCATTGGATTCACAATATTTTGGAGTGGCTTGAATCAAAATCATCCTACTAGATCCTTTAGATTTGTTTTCGTGGTTGCAGATAAGGATACAATGATGGTCGATTGTTAGTGACAAATGTACATAGTGTTGATAGAAGGAGACCTGCTATGGATTATAGCCCATGGTAGATGTAGTGTAATAGCAGAAACCACATAAAGTGCGTGACATGGTGCTACAAAAGGTGATCTGATACAACCACTCAACGATCTATCAGAAACTGAGCTTGAAGTATCTCTGCGAGGAGGGGCTCGATTTTAATAAATTATTTAACCGAATAAGTCCTGGGTTGAACTCAGGGACACGAGCTAAATTAATGATTAATCAGACTCTAATACCTAGATTAAGTGATAGATTTATCTACCCAGATCAACAATGCACAAAAAATACAGTGTAAAACATGATGCATGAACATAATACATTTTTATGGATTTTATGCAAGTATAATTTAAAGTTAATATGGCAACAGAATGCACTGGTACGCAAACAAATTGATAACGGATATATGTACCCCTAAATGATCAGTAGATTGAGCAGTAAATATATGATCAATTTCATAGTTCGTTTGATGCATTGAACTAATGTGTATCTCAACAGTGGCATTTAAATGAAAGGAAATGTTACACATTATATCTCAAAATTAAGCATACTTATAAAAGTATCAAATTAGGAATTATATCATGACATTGGCTAGAGAATTAAACAGGCATCAAAGTTAAACTTAAATAATTGAAATCAGAGTTCAATTGCTCAAGTTATGGAGCAAATAGTCCATGGCCATAACTGAAAAGAAACAAGCAAAAATATATACAAAGCTTTACAAATAAGTCATGTCATGGGTATTTATGCAATATATAAGAGCCACAAGGTCCTTCCTTGTAAATATTCATGAACAAAGGGACCATTTGGTAGTTCTCAAAAATTGTAGAGAAGCGGGTGGGCTTCAACTGCAAAATACCATCCCCTCATGCACATTGCATGCCCGCTCTGAGGCTCGAGGGATGGCCTGGCTTGGTGCAAGTGGCTCGAGGCACGCAGGTGGCCCGAGTGGCTTTGATGCGACTCGATTCCTCCGAGCATGATGGCATTGACTAAGGCTCAATCAATCACTTAATCGATGACAATTATAATTCAGAATTGATGATGTACCAATGCCCAGTCTTGGAGGGCCTATGGTCTCCGACAAGTCGGATCTAATAATCGATGTGTCGATCGCTCTCACGACATTTGGTACCCGATCAATCACTCAAATCATCGATCAACCCACGAATATTATATGCAATGAAAATCAAGTGAGATGAAATTTAGTGTACCCTACAAAAATGTGTATAAGAGACTAGTAGTAGGGGTCACGCCATTGATAACAACAGATGATATTTATAATTATGATTATATAGTAATTATTATTTTTGTATTTTTTAATTTTTTTTCTATTTTTATGGTTTTTTTATTTATGTGTGAATTTTTATAGTTTTTAAATGTTATATATTTTTTTATATATTTTTAATTTCTCAATTTTATTTTTATTTTTATTTTTTTTTCGAAATTTTAATTTCTTTTTGATTTTAAAATATAATACATATTTATATGTAACAATAATATGTACTATGTAAGTAATAAGATATATATAATATATATAGGATTTTATATTTTTAGTTATAAATAAAATAGCCAAAATATATTAAATAATATGTTTTTGTGTTTTCAATATTTTCTCTATTTTGGTAATTTTTATAGAAGTTTTGCTAATTTATGTATATTTTTAAGGTAATAAAAAATATATAATAGTGAATAAAATAATATAGTCAAATTGTTTTAGGGTTTTAGAAAAGATAATAATGTCCAAAATTCTCAAAACCAATTTTAATATATACTATATATATGAAGGAAAAATATAAAATAAGAAAAAATATTTTTGGATTTTAGTGAATTTTTACTCATTTTATAACATTTTTAGGGTTTTGTGATTTTTAAAGTTTTCTTTTTGTATTTTTAGAGATTTTTGGTCCGAAGGTAGAATATATAGTAATACATTAACTTCATTTTTTTTGAAAATTTTAAAGATGGTTATATGTATTTGTATTTTTAAAAACAAACAGAGATAACATGTACTTTTTAGATTTTTAGAAAATAGTAAAATGGAATAAATGCCTTAATAAAATTAGTATGAGCAGGCCTGATTTTAGGCATCTACAACAAATTTCCCACAATTTTTGACATAAAAGAGCTATTGATTAATAATAAATACATAAAATGAATGCGATAGAGACATGGACCTATTTACATATTAAATAACCATTAAATGCATTTAGAAATATGTCCAATAAGTACATGGGTGTCGATGAAAGATTTCCACACCTCACATGGCGTAACACGTGAGGCAGAATGACATAAGTGTAATACACAGAAAGTTTAGGATCCCTTTTACAAAAGTTTCTATTTAGTTTACAACACGACTACAATATTTAACTCAACATATAATATGCAAAAGCTATAGGGGATCAATGGAAATTACCCAACAAGTGGTGCAATCAGACGATGGATGCTCGTTTATTTAAACTCATCGACGAAAGAGGAGGGCATCATTTCTCTTCAGATCCGATGGCCACGAAACGAACTGGAGTGCCTCCCTTGATCTAACGGTGTCTGGGAGTTGTGGAATAACAACAAGAACGATGTTCATGCTGTGCTTCGATCGATGATATCCATGGCCTCATGCATCCTTTATCTTTGTTGATCAGTCCAAATGGGTCCATGTCCCAACGATGGGGACCTGGATGGTTTCGTTGCTTCAGCTGACCTGGAGCATAAGATAAACTTCAATTCCTTGCTCTGGAGGGGTTTTAAACCCTTAGACCAGTCAAAAAGATTGTGGCTCGAGGGTACCCTCCTCGACTAGAATTAAAGCTTCTATATAAGATGGGGTGTATGGGTAGAGAGGATCTAGGCTATGGCGGAGGACGAGCCTTGATGCTCCGATCTGGAAGTGATTGAAGTGATCTTGATGGGGGAGATGATGGAGAATACATTGGGAATTGATATTAAGGTGATTTGGCGGGTCAAACACAAGTTAATCACAGTGAAACCGAGCTGGAGTAGGAGCTCCAACATATGCTAGATTTGGAAATTATGCTAAGTTAACCATTAATTACAGAAAATAAAATATGAACCAAGATGCTGAATCAAAATTACACCAAAAACACTAAGGAAAGCGACTCATACATGCATATACATGGAACAGAAGGGAGCTCCGCTAGCATATACTTCGGTGAGTTAGATCATCGCTTCAATGCGTCCTTGTCCACGTAAACACCTTGGAGAGGTATCTACTGTCACCATGCGTCTCTAGCATGATGAGATAGGGGTTACAAAGGACCGAAGGGGATCAAAACAGTAAAAGGGGACAGAGAAGTTTTTTTATAGGCAGAAGTGGGTAGGTGGCTTGATCATGATATTGCAGAAGTTTCACCAATCGGTTAGATCATCAGAGAACATGGCGAGATGGAGGGATGGTATGCGAAGATTTTTTTTATAAAGGGACCATACCTCTTCGAGCAATGGATCTTCACTAAGAATTTGGAGATAATGCGCAGTTGGTGGTTCTGACAGAAGACGTGCGGGATGAAGGGAAAGATAGTTGACCAAGCAGGTTAATAGTTCGAGGCCTCTGATTGGTCCACATGGACCAACTAAAAAAATGCAGGGATTAAATACCCAATAAAATTAATAATAAATAATAAATGAATTTATTAATTAAAATATATAAAACAAAAAATGTTCATTATTTTATGTACTATTTTATGGATATTTTTATTTATTTTTACAACCTTAATTAGTAGGTGCTAATTTTTACATGTATATACATAGGTATATTTACATACATTTGACCAATTTTACATATATTTTTATTTTTTAATTTTATATACATATTTTATATATTTATAATATATTTAAATACATATTTACATATTTTTATTTTTTTTCTGATTTATTTATTTACTTCAATAAATATGTATATATTGTAGATATATTATCCCTATATAATTTAGAAATTACTTATTTTAATATATTTTTCATACTTTTATTTTATTTTTATGTTTCTAATGTATTTTAAATAATAATAAAATATTTATAAAATATAGAATACTAAAAATATAAGGAATAAATATAATGAATAAAATATGCAGCTATATAGTACAATGGGATCCCATAAAGCCGATTTTTGCATCTTAACTCGATATTATGAAACCTTCATTATACAGATAATTTAATTTTAAGAATAATAAAGGAGAGTTTGATAAATCTTGAGCTCAGATGGATGATATATTGACCATTGAAGTAGGTTTGCGGCCTTTTCATCTGTGTATTACGATCGCTCTATGCATTATTTTTCTTGGCAATTAATTTTTTATTTTTCTATGTATTTTTATGTACAAGTTTCATATAGAACAAATCTTTAGTTGAGGTGTGTTAAATGTAAAATAAAATAGAGGAATGTTGAGCTATACATAATTAATAAATTAGGTGTTGTATGTATATTTATATACATTTATTGGCCTTATCTCCCCCTACTTTATTCCTGGTCGACCAAGTCAATATTGACTTGGTCTTGAGGTATAAAGTTATTCAATGTTTATTTTATACCTTTCTAATTATAAAAAATACCAAAAAAATAAAATAAAAAAATAAGCGTTTTTCTATATTAAAAATAGTTGCAAAAATAATAAATACGTATATATTATGTATTTTAATTTTGAGTTCTACATAGAAGTTGTAGATCTTGAAAAATTGTATAACTTTCATGTTGAACACTTTTTAATTTAACATCATCTATTATTTCTATTTTTATTTTACAAGTTTTATTTATTTTCTAATTTCTGATTGGGCCACGTGGCCTAATCACATTACTCCATGCACCCATACCTTCACAAGGCTCCACATCTTTCCTGGACCATACAATCTTTTGTTTAGACAACCCCGGGTCCACCTCATCCTCAATCGCTTGATCATCTGATCATCCATGTAGTAGAGCCCCAATCACACTCGAAATTGGGTCGTTGGATCTCTAGATCTAAGAGCTCGGGTCTATCTTCAACCTCTGGAGCTTGGCTTTCTGAAGAGACACGACTCTTTGGCCAATTAATTCTACCTCTTTTCCTTGTCAGCTAATGTGGCATCTCTTCTTTATTCTAGTATCCTGATGTAGCATGTTCCTTCCCCATTCACGCCAAAGCATTCGTTCATACCCTCTACCTCATGTGAGGTAACTAGAGGTGGTTGAAACCACCTCCATTCAATCTCCTGAAGTTCCTCTTCACCAAACAAAAACCCACTCCAGTATAACTAAACAACCATCCATTCTTTGTGTGAGGTTCTTCCCAGCCCTTCCCTACTCCAGTGACAGAGAGAGAAAGTGGCAATGAGCCACACAAAGAGAAACCCTCTGGTGATATCCAAGGTAGTCTTCACTTTGTCGCAACCCCATTAGGAATGTTACTCGAGCTCATCCCTCTATCGAGACTTTAAACGAAGACCATGAGCTATAGAAGCTCTGATCCCAGGCACAACCTCCATCTTTGACATTCTCCCGATTTCCAGGTTAGCCCTAATTTCCCTTATTTGTGTTTTCTTCCATTTACCTGCATGCACACACACATGTACACACACATACACGCATACGCGCACATACGCACGTATGCACACCCACACCCATTCCTCATCTCCTTCGATTGGAAACTCAATCACCTTCATCGTTCATCACTCATCTTCGCGCATCCATTTGATCACCCTCTCTTCCTCTCTATACCCCCTCCATTCCGACCATCTTCTTCCTAATGCACTAAGGAAGAACCTAATTAGGGCTCCACTTTCTCTACCTTTTATATGCCCTCCGACCCATCTCATTTCATCTCCAGTCCATATACCTCACTTCAACTATCCGTTCAACCCATGTAGGTACTTGATTCTTCAGTGATCAGAAGTCTGAACAGTTCTCTAATCTCGAGCTTAGACTCCATCAAGTAGGAAGAGATCCACTTCAGTAGCATGTTTCACATCATTTCCAACATTCAACCATATTTGCGAGAGCTTTATCAACCTTCTTCCACCATTATCAAGATCAGAAGACCACAAAGGAACACGAGCGTCCTCACCGGATCTCCGCCCAGGAGCCCCCTTCACAGAAGAGTAGGAGAGTACATGTACTGTTGGATCAGATGGATCCTATGGTACTAACCTAATCAGAGCCAAGCCTCGATCCGTAGATCTTTGGTGGACCGAGCCATACTCAAAGCGTCTGCAGACACACGCGTGGCTCAGACATCCTCACTACCAACACCTCGCACTGAGCCCAACATCACACACCTCCAGCACATATCGACAAGGTTATTTGTAGCAGCTTCCAGGAAGTCTAAAAAATACCCCCTAAGGGTTATCTACAAGATAATCAATAGTTTATTGTATTTGCATTTAAGTCCCTATTTGGACTGATTTACAATGTTTAATTACGTTTTAATTCTTGTTTTATTGGAAATAAGCCCATGTCTTTGTTGTTGAATATATTTTACATCTTAAGACAAATTAATGTGAATTTAATCTTGTTTAAATGCTTATTGTCCATTCAGATTTATGAACTAACTCAATGGGCAAATGACATCATTTTCCATAAACCATTTTAAAAGGTGAAGTTCGAGTGGTGTCTCGTAAGTCACCCTATAGGCCCACAGAACTTGATCAAATAGGTGAGACCAATTCCTCCTATCAGGATGAACTAACTTTTGAAGAATATTCTTCACTTATCTATTTGAAACCTCTGCCATGCCATTATACTATGGGTGGTAATGACTAATCACTCTTTGATCAAATCCATAGTCCTTAGCCAAACTTTTCATTTCACGGTTAACGAAATGGTTACCCCCATATGAGATAAATACCTTGGGGACCCTGAACCCAACAATAATGCGATCCTTTAAAAACCTCCAAACAAGATTGCTGTCTGCGACTCAGTATGGGATAGCCTCCACCTACCTTGATAAATAATCGAATGCTAACAAGATATGCTCATGTCCATTACCGTTAGGAAAAGGACCATAAAATCAATAACAATGCATCAAAAAACATCATAAAATATCACCATTTGCATGGGTATTTCGTCTCTAGATCCAACTGTCCCTCCCATTCTCTATCAGATAGGGCATGACCTTGCAAAGTCAAATGCATTTCAAATTAAGGATGGCTAGTAGAATCCACATTGAAGAAACTTGTGTGCGGCTCACTTTCCCAAGTAGTGTCCTACTGCCACCAGAATATGGCAGTGAGTGAGGACACTCTGGCATTCCTCCTTACGAATAGACCATCTCCACACACAATCCGATCGTTCATAGAAAAGGAATTGATCCTCCTAGTGGTATCTCCTCGAGTCCGACTTCATTCGGTCAGTATTACTCCTAGGTCAAACTTAGGAAACTTTCTTTGAGACAAGATATTTAACAATGTTGGCATACCAAGGGAGTGAGTAAATAACAAAAATTGACTCGTCCAGGAAAGTCTCTCTGATAGGTTTAGTCTTAGGGGAATCCTTATGTTCACTCAGGGATAAATGATCAGCCACAACATTCTTGAATCTATGTTTATCTTTAATCTCTAAATCAAACTCCAAGAGTAATAAATTCCACCTAGGAAGACGTGTCTTTGCATCCTTATTTTCCATTAATTATCAAATAATTGTTTGATCAATGTAAATTGTCATTAGAGACCAAAATATAGGATCTAAACTAATCTAGGTCCCAAACTACTATGAGCATTTCCTTTACAGTAAACGTATAGTTCTCTATGCAAGATCTAAAACTTTGCTCATGTAGTGCAAACCGAACTGTATCCCTTCTCACCTCTATCCTAACACAACTCCTATCATAAAATCCAAAGCATCAATCATGATCTTAGAGGGAAGAGACCAGTCAAGAGCTTGTAAAACATGCGAGTTAATAATATTTATTTTCAACAACTCAAAGGCCTCAAAACACCTTGGATCTATAATCAACTATGTATCTTTTCCTAAGAGCTCAGTAAGTGGTCAGGAAGTCTTTGAAAAATCTTGAATAAATCTTCTATACTATCCAACATGATCTAAAAGTGATTGCATTGGTATAGTGTCGGTTGGTGGATCAAGTTTCTTGATCACATGCACCTTAGAAGGTTCAACCTCCATTCTCTTTTTGGAGATGATATGCCCTAACACGATGACTTCCTAGACCATAAAAGGACTCTTCTCCTAGAAGAGCACTAGATTCACCTCCCAAATCTTTGAAGAACTTGGTCCAAGTACGCAAGCCATGAATTAAATAAATCACTGTGAAACGAGAAATCATCCGTGACGACCTCCAAAAAATCTCCCACCATCTCGACAAATACACCAATAATGCATCGTTGAAAAGTGCCTAGGGCATTACAAAGCCCGAATGGCATATGCTTGAATGCATATGTGCCGAATGGAAAGTTAAATGTGGTCTTTTTATAGTCTTTAGTGTGATGGCTACTTGATTATAGATTAAGCACTCATAAATAAAATTGAAGAACTTTTTCCCAACTAATCTCTCCAAAATTTGATCAATAAACGACGTGGGAAAGTGATCATTCTTAACTGCAGCATTCGAGTGTCTATAATTCACACAAACACGCCACGATGTCAGTACTCGTATCAGGATCTCAACTCACTCCTCATTGGTGACTGATTTATCATAGATCGACCTACTATGTTCAACAAGTTAAATAAGAAATCGTTATGGTGACTGACCATAATAGATCAACAAGCAACACACAATTTATAGATGAAATAGTCAAAGTGTGTGAGTCAAAATTTATCATAACTCTTCAATAAAGTTTATAGCCATAAGTAGAGAAGAGTAATGAACATGGGGAAGCAAACATGGGTATAGAAAAAAATTATTACAAGTTATTGCTAATTAATAATGATTTTTAGGATTTTCTATCTTTTTTTGTTCTTATGTTTATGTTATAAATTATTTTTGTGGGTTTTATGCAAATTTTTAAAAATTTTAAATGTTTTATATATTTTTATTTTGCTAATTTTTAATTTACTTTTGATGTTTTTAAAATAAGTTAATTAGTAATATAGATAATTTTGATATATATATATATATATATATATATATATCATATCTTTTTGGATTTTTAATAAGTCAAATACAGTTAAAATAAAAAAAATATTTTTGGGTTTTAAATATTTCATTTATTTTGTAACTTTATGATATTTTTCTAAATTTTATATATTTTTAAAGTAAAAAATATACAAAATAGTGAATATATTAAATATCACTACTTGGTTAAGGTTTCTAAAACATATAAGTTCAAAATAAATCCTAAGCTATTTTTAATATAAACTATATATAGTAAAGAAAATTCAGAGATAAAAAAATATTTGTGGATTTTTTAGAATATTTTCTAATTTTTATTAGACTTTTAGAGTTGTTAAGTTTTTAAGTTTTATATTATATGTTTTTTGTGGTTTTTGCACATGTGTATAATATATTAAAATCTAACTAAAATAATTTTTTCTTGGAGATTTTGGATACATATTTTAATTTATAGGGATTTTTAAATTCCAAACATGGAATTTAAGCTTGTTTTTGTATTTTTATAAATGGGAAAAATATAATTAAATTCCCTAAGAAAAATATACGTGAGGCATCTATGTTCCATGCATCTATGGTAATTTTCCTATAATTTTTGTTATAAAAGAAACATTTTATAACAATAAAATACGTAAAATAAAATAATACAATAGAGCAAGGACCTTGATGTAATTTCTATAAAATAAACATGCATTAATAATAAGTACACAAATTCTAGGGGCCTTACCTGTAAACAACTCCCTTGCCTCACATGGAGCGACATGTGAGGTAACTTGGGACAGACCGAATTGCAAATACCACATAGTTCAGGGTCTAAATAATAAAATATCCTAAACATATTACATGTTACTTATCATTTACAATAATAAAAATAAATTACAAAATGCAGGGGGAATGGTTGCTATTTAACCCTCTACATGCATGGATGGACGATGATCACCCCGTCAATTATCCATGTGGACAGTGGAGGATGTGTACCTCTTCACTTGAGTTGAACGACCCATATTAGAGCTGGAGCGCCTCCTTGACCTGATGGTCCCTGCTCTTCATGAATAATAGAGAATAACATCTGGGATGGCTCCTTCCTTTGTTTGATTCCCCATCCTCTGGTCACCTCCCGAGCTTGGGAGTAGCCTAAAATGATCCCGAGAGGCTTCCACAGCTCTCGAGGTGCTAGAAAAATCCGAGCCTCGTTGAGAGAGGCCTGGAGGCATGTTCTTTCTCGAGCCACCCGGAGCTGAAGGTTTGAATCGAATCATCCCAGACTCGGTTCTCTGTGTTTTGCACCTTCACAAAGAACCAGGGCTTGAGGGTGATGTTGCTCGACCCAATTACCACACAAAAAGAGGGAAATGAAGGTGGGAGAGACCTCTGATGAGCATCAGAAGAGGAATGCATGATACCTCGATCTGTACAAGATTGATGGTGTCCGGTGATATGGTAAGATGGAGAATGTGGAGGGGAAGGCCGTGGGGGTGGTCGGTGAGTTGAGATACTGTCAAAGTCACAGAGTATAGCGATCAGAACCTAGAGCTTCGAACCTAGAGCTCCGACGTACTTGATTTTTTTGGATTTTGGTGAAAACTCAACGAAATAATTGGAAATAAAAACCTAAACTATGCACGAAATTGAAATATGAAACAAAAACCTAAGACAGAAGCCTTACCTAGTCTAGAGGATCTAGATTGCTAGGCCTGACGGAGGGGCACTACCGGTGATCTGAATCGCATCTCTCCTCCCTTTCTCCTCGATGTGAATCATGGGGCACACCTCCCTGTCACGAACGACAACATTCTAGGCACCGATTCTTTGTGTTACGAGTGGTCGAAGACGGATTAGAAGGAGCATGAGTGTTGGGTTTGGTTTTATAATAGAAGAATAGACATGACTTTCAATTGAAGATTGCACGTAAATCAAAGGAGTTTGGTGGAAGCTAGAGACAGGACATGGTAGAGCATGATCTGACACACAGTTTTAGTGAAGGACTCGAGAATATCAAAGGTGTGGCTTATGCATAACAAAATTAAGAAGAAGAGGGGTTCAACGTGTACAATAGGTCTAGGCGAGTATGGGGCAGGTTCGAGTAGGGGGTCAACACTCCTCGATTCCTTATTGGTCCATGTGGACCTCCAAAAGACAAAAGAGAAAATAAGAAAGGAAAGAAAATTCAAAATAAAAAGTAAACGAATTTATATGTAAAAACTCAAAGCATAGAAACTATTTCTTATTTTCTAAACTATTCTAATGATTTTTATTTATTTTCACAAAATTATTTAATAGAGTATAATTTTATATACTATTTTTTATAGGTATTTATACATGTATATTATGTATTTGTATTATATTGTTTTTATATATAATATTATATTTACACAATTTATTTATTTTTAACATTATTTAATACATATTTTTATGGTTTTATTTATATGTACTAATAAATACATATATGTATTACATTGGTATAGTATTGTTGACTCGCTCTTCTTCGGGTTTTTTTTATCTAGTTGTATTATACACAAGTGTCGTCGCAACCCAATCAAGCATCACACAAAAAATTATTTGATTCTCAAGTTGGAATAAATACATAAAAATATAGGAAAAGAATTTGCTATTTAATTTACATTTATAGCAAACGTGATCGACTCAGGGAGTCTACAATTCCTGAGGGTTATTCTAATAATTAAAAAATCAATGAAAAGGATAAGGAATCTCAATGCACACTATGCTTGGTTTTCTTTTTAACTTCTTTTTATTTTTAATTTTTTTATTTTATCTTATTTTTCATTTTTAGTGGTTTTAAGTTTTGCAAATATTTATTTTTCAAGAACAAAATTTCCAAAGAAAGTTTATACACAAAAATAAAGAAAGGATATTATTATTTTTATAATTTTAAAACATAGTATAAATGATTGAAAATATCAAAATAAAATATTTTTGTGTTTTCTACTTTTTATAGTGTTTTTTATAATTTTTGCAGGATTATTAAAGTTCTTATGTAATTTCTAAAAATAAGAAAATGAAAATAATGTTAAACAATGAACATGCAAGGATATTTTGCAATTTAAAAATGTCAAATAAACTAAAAATGACCGAATTTAATTTTCCTATAAACTGTAAGAAATTATTTACGAAAAAAAGTAAAATCACAATTTTCGGAATTTTCTAAATATTCTACAATCTTTTTAGATTTTTGATATTTTGTAAAATTTAAGGGTTTTAAAAATATTTAATGCATGAATTTTGCACAAGAAATAAAATAAAAGAAACAAAACTATTCTATTTTTTTGGATTTTCAACTCAATATTCTATTTTTTATTAATTTTCTAATTTCGAATAGTGAAAAATGCGATGTTTTTGAAATTTTAGTAGTAGGAAATGTAAGTAGCATGCAATGAGAAAATTACACTATGAAAAGGCACGCATCAGGAGCATAACTTTATTTTTGGAGAACTTATTGAACACAAATAATATTTATTTCAATGATAAAAGGATGTAATTTAAAGTCTGGAAGTACATGACTAAAATGTTCAACATTTGAGTATAAATAAATAACAGAGAATAAAATGCAGGAAAAATTTTGCAAATTACCCAACGATTGACGTGCTAACACATGTTGAATCTGGCAGGGGCCTTTTCTCAAAATTTGAAATGTCCACGGGTTGATCTCATATTTTCTCAAAAAATATAGGTTTTAAGCATGGGCTCTTCATTCTTTCTCTTCATAGCCCCAAATCGAAGGGCGGTGATGCGGTGGAGGTTCGAGGTTGCACGGTGGCTTCGGCGGTCTGGGTGGTAGTGTCGCTCTAGGCGGATGATGGAGATTGGTGGAGTGGAGCTCTTGTGATGGAGGAGCAATGGCGGGGGTCTCAAGCAGCGACACAGTGATGTGAGACTCACGCCCTTCGATCCTTTGAGCAATGGAGTGGCTGTCTAGGAGAAGCGGTGGTCACAACGATGGTGATGGAGTGTCAAGACGTAGAAGGCGGTGGTCTCTTCCATCGAGGATAGGTTGGCGGCGGTGTTATCGAGGGCTAAGATCCAGGAGGCGGCGGCTAAACTGTGCTCTAGGCATAGGAGGCAACGACGGTCGATGAAGATGGTGGATGGCACACGATTATTTCACTTCAATGACCTTGTTGAGATTGGTGGACGGTGGAGGACGGCTGCGGGACCCATGATGTGAGGCTTCAACAACCGGGCAGCAATGCTCGACGCAGTTGGGCAACGGTGGGAGTGCTGCCGCCTGCCGCCCCCAAACAAAAATTTTTATTTTTTTATTTTTTGAATAGAAGACGATACATTTTTTGTAATCTTTTTTTGAAGTTCCTGTACTTGCAATAAAATAAAATCACAGCGACTCAAGCATGAGAACTCGATCCATAAAAATCAAACAAAGAAAATGTGAGTGAGGTCATCATTTGTGATGGATTAGAACCATATCTTCGGCCACCATACATGGCTGTAGGTGAGAGATCATGTAAGGAAGAACGTGAACGTGTAAGGATTAAGAGGTAATGTGGAATTGGATCTGATCAAAACGATGACGAATGATGATTAACGATTAACTAAGATTACATATATAAAATAATGACTGAAATTAAAATTACAAATTACACTACGATTAACCTAGATAAAAGACGAAAAATAAAGATTTAGATCTCATTGTGGGAGTGGATGAATGCTGTGATGGCCTCGATGAAGGCCGACTCGCTGTCACCGGACGACTCAGAAGCTGTAATCGTTTCTACCAAAAATCGCTCTTGGGAAATTAGGCTCCTCTCACCATAGTATTGATCAAATTAGAATGACGGAATTAAATTAATGGTGGAATTAAATTAATTAGATTAATGAATAAAATAATTTTCGAAATTATATTAATTAAAATAATAGTAAATACCATTAACTTTAAGAGCAACCTCAATGGTGGGTTAATTAAGGAATTAGTTAAAGTATATACATATGATATATTTTTTACAAAACTATATAAATAAATCATTTTCGTTATTTTATTAATTTAAATAATAAATGTCAGTAATTTAAATTTTTGGTGGTTATTTAAGGAAATTAATTATATACACATAATATATACATATGGTACATTATAAACATATTTAAATAAGGAAATTATGTTATTTTATAATACATATATATTTTATTTTTATTTTTACTTCAAAATAATTATTATAAAATGTTTACAATTATTTAAAATATATTTTATATAAAAATAAATATGAATAAATACATACAATAAATAAGTAGTAAAATTGAAAAAACCACCCAGAAAATCATTTTCAAACTGTAACTCCAAAAATTATGAAACTACTACTATTTTAAATATAATTTTATTTAGAATATGACGGAACCGAATCAATTTCACTTCCATCATATTCTAAATTAAATTATCTTTAAAATGACAGTGATTTCATAATTTTTGGATTTACAGTTTGAAAGTCGATCTTCTAGGGTGGTTTTCGTAATTATACCATTTATTTTTTGTATATATTTATCCATATTTATTTTTATAAATATTATATTTACAAATAATTCTAAACGCTTTTAATAGTAATTTAAAATAAATTTTTTTTCTAAAACAAAAAAACTAATTCCCTTATTTAAGATAATGTAATTTTATCCACCATTAACCTCCTCCCTTCTTATCCTCTCTATTCAAATTTTTAAAATTCATATTCAAATTCAATTATTTTTTCTATTTATTCGGATCCTCCTCCCTCATTCTCACTTGATCAATTTTCGAAGAGAGAATCTAATCTCCAAGAGCTTCTTATTGTAGAAATGTGCCTAGCCTCCAAGCTGTCCTGTGACGAGTTATTATTCGTCGAGGACATTACGGAATTATCTGCTCCCATTCAGTTAGATCCATTTTTTCTTATTCTTAATCTAGATTAAACGTAGTTTAATTTTTGCATTTTTAATTTCATTGTCATTTTTTAATTCTAGATCTTAGTTAATCCTTTTTAATCAACCATCACAAATCGATCCGTCCTCGATTTCGATTCCATCTCATTTTCTCTATCTCATCGCTTTACGTTCTACCTCATGCAATCTTTCAACTCTGGTTAGGCACGATGGCCGAAGATATGGTTCCGATCTCCCATTTCATCAGATCCAAAACCTTTCACATTTTCTGTAATTTTAGACCGAGCCATCATATTCGAGTCGGATATCATTTTTTATCTATATTTTATTTGCTAGAATAACAAATTATTAAAATAAAATTGTTGTCTTTTAAAAAATAAAAAACTTATTTGCTTCTTAAAAAAATAAAGAAATAAAAATTCCTACAATTTCTTTCATTTTTGCAATAAAATTTAAAAAGTTTTATAGCTTTTGCTTTTTATAATAATTAAAAAAATAAAAAACATGCAGTTTTCGTTTCTATTTTTTTACAAAAAAAATAATTAAGAAAAAAGTGGATGGCATTGTTGCTGCTATCGCCACTCCTCCGCCGCATCGCCTCCACCTTCCCACCCACATGATGTGCCTGTTGCTCCTCCACCAGCCACCAACCACCTGCCTAGGGCCACGCTCCCATCTCCATTTCTTACGCCTCTGCGCGAGTTCTACCTTGACACCCTTCACCTTCGTCATCAGTCGTAGTCCTTCACCATCCCCCGGCACTGGAGAAGCCTAACCATCACCACCATCCGGATCTGCCTGCATCAGGGGCTTGTGTCGCCCCTCCTCCACTCATCTCCACGTCATCGTCCTCAACCATCCACACTCTAACCGTGGCCACTTACGACCACCGACCACCGACCTCTGTTAAAGCCATCGATGCTGTTCACCGCCTCCTCCGCTCGACTCCCTTGTCCGCTGACTGTAGCCTCAACTGCCAAGCACTTCACGCCCGCGAGTGGCGGGAGCTCAACACTCCGCTCGAAGCCATATCCTTCTGCATTGCCATATAAACTGCTGACATGCTCCACCCCCACATTTCCTCAGTAAGGAGCACCTCCACTGATTGCCCGTACAACACCGTCGCTCCTCTGTTGCTTGGGAACAAAGAAAGGGCAGTGCCGCCTTTTGATGTGGAGAAGGAAGAGGGCGACGTCCCTTATTTCGTTTAGGTCAAAGAAACGAAAGTACCCAATCAACTGAAAATCCTATTTTTAGAAAAAAAATGCATTTCTGCCCCCCGATGTCCTCATCATTGCGAAAAGACCCCCACCAGCATCAAGTCATGTGCTTTATACGTTTTTCTTGGGTAAATTGCACTTTTATACATGTATTTTATTCGTTGTTATAGTTTGATGCAAAAACAATAAATAATTACAATTCCACCCTTCATTTCCAAACTTTAAGTTGCATGTTCTTTTCATTGAAATAATTAGTTTTTTGTCAATAAATTCTGACAAATTCAAGTTATATTCATGCTTTGTTCCTCATCATTCTATAAAAGTTTCATTGCATTTTATTTTTATTTGGTACTATTAAAAAAATAAAACATATCATTTTCCACTGTCAGAAATTTTTAAATTCATAAAAAAATGAATATTAAAATCTAAAAAAAATAGATTTGTTTCCTTTTTATGTATTTAATTTTGTGTCCAATTTTCACACATTAATTATTATTAAATCCTAAACAATTGCAAAATATTCAAAATCTTAAAAAAATAAAAAAATTATAGATTAATCCAAAATAATGATTTCAGTTCCTATATGCAGAAAATTTCCTTTAGTTTTAGGAAAAATAATTTTGATAATTTTCATTTTTATTTGGTATTTTAAATTGAAAAATAATCCTGTTCGCTCAATGTTTGCATTTTCCCATGCTTTATTCATTTTCTAAATATAGAAACTAAAAATCTATGAAAAATTACAAAAAGTAAAAAAACATCCAAACACAAAAAAATATTTTGACATTTTTGAGCATTTTTGATATATTTGAAAAATGCAAAGAGGTTGCTTTTCTCTTGTGAATAAACTTGCTTGAAAATTTATTTTTTTCGAAAATTAAAAAAATTTGCAAAACTAAAAATTACTAAAAATTAAAAATCAGAACAATAAAAAATACAAAAAATCTTAAAAAAACAAAAAAGATTAAATTCCTAAAAAACCAAGCATAGTTTGCATTTGAGTTTTCCTTCTTTCTTATAATTTATTTTTTCAATTATTTGAATAACCCTCAAGAATTGTAGCCTTCCTGAGTTCGATCCTGTTAGATATACATGTAAATTAAATAGCAAATTCTCTTGCTACTCATTTTTGTAATTATTTCTGCTTAAGAAAAGAAATAAATAATTTTTTATTGACACTTGTTTGGGTTGCGATGTGAGAATAATTCTTCTAATTAAAACCCAAGAAAAGTTCATTAACAAAATGACTTTGTTGCCGGGGAATAAAAATTTTTAAAACTCAAAAAAAATTTAATTCAACAAAATGGCATCATTACTGGAGAGGTACGATAAGGGTAGTTAGGTTTCTCTTTTGAAATGCTATTCTTTATTGTGAATTTTTGTATGTATTTTTTTGACATTATTTCATTGTTCATATTCACCGAATCTATTTCATTTTTTCCTTCTCATATTTATATATTTGTGTCTCTTACATATTTTTTGTTTCCTCTTTCCGACGAACTGGAGCGACTTTCTTAGGAGCACCAATGCACTCTAGTGAATCTGAGGCGGCTTGATTCTTCACCGAGCCGCAAGAGAGCGTGAGTGGAGGAGAATAAGATTTGAAGGAGGCCAAGTTATTTGAAAAAAATTATGCATAGACTTTTCTTTTATTTAGTTTTATCATTTGAACTCTTGTAAAAGTACATTCATTTGTTGCAAGGTATGTTTCACCAGGTGCCGGTGCATTTGGGGGACCTCACTGATTTTTTTTCCATCATCTTATTTTCCCTTTGTTTCACGTGGATTTCATGAGCCACCTTTTGATTGCTTTAATTATTCGGTTGGGCTCGGTAGAACTAAGGTCCAAACAAACTAATAGAATATTTATTCCTATGGATCATGCTCAGACTTAGTCAAATAAAAATTTACCTTAATTGGATTAGAAACCACGTGCTGTGAGAAGTCGCAGACGATGCTCGCTGGAGCCGTTGTGGCGGGCACCGAGAGACTTCCACCGGACTCAGGTCTCTCTTCTGATTAGTTAACACCAGTTCTTTCCGTGATAGAAGCTATCATCTTAGGACGGTTCACTTGCATCATACATGTTAGTTTATTTTTTCTGTATTTAAATTCTACGCGGATCATTTTGCATGTAGAGTGTTGGAGATAAGGCACACATCTCTTAACCCATGCATGCATCATTGTATTTAATCGCACATTGACATTTTCAACCTCCTTCCTTGTTTTCACTTACATAAGTTAAAAAGGAAATTGGACAATCGGTAGGCGATTCATTGAAATTATTCAATCCAAATAACTGCCTTAAATTAAGGATTTAAAGAAAACTCGACCCTAAAATAAATGTAAGGAAAAATCATTGTTTTGGGGAGAGTAACCCCCTCATTATATTTGTGTTAAATTTCTCGCATACACATTAAGGATAGTGCCCAAATCCCATAAGCCAACCTAAGTGTTTATACAATTTTTATGATTCTCACCTAACTCTAAAACAGACAAGATTAAGAGATCAAGATTTCACGGTCTTCACTGAGTTGAGTAGTTGAATTGAGGGGTGTGTTTTTCTTTGTGTATATTGACTAGAGCCTAAGTATAGGGGGAAACGATGCCCACCTTGTGTATATACTCATCCAATTCTCCTCTTGACCTTGTCCGCCCCATTTTTGCTCTTCTTCTACACTTAGGCTACCAGAGCCTAGGTATAGGGGGGCGGATCGACTTTTATACTTTTTGTTCTTTTTGCTATCCTACGCTTAGTAGAGCTATGTATTTTTCTCGCTTCTTGTGCTCTGAGGACATAGCACATGCTAACTATAGGGGGGCATGTATATATTACATATATACTTTACCCATAGCTCGCACTTTCACGTATTTTTGTATATAATATACAATAATTACGGGATGGGTAAAAATACTTTTTCAAAAAAATCCTTTTAAAAAAATCTTAAAAAACTTTTCAAAAAAAACTAAAAAATATTTCCCCCTTATTTGCTTTAAAAAAACTTTTTTTTGAAAGAATCTCAATTATGTAGTAAAAGATGGCTCTTTGCATTAACAAAAAAGGAATTCTTCATGCATGAATCTTTTTGATGCAACATGGAATCAAAATCATAACTATCTACTATAGGTTGTGGAATAGAAGATGAAGTGGTATCTGCCACAACTGGAGATGTAAGGTCCTCCGTAGACTCGGAAGTATATCCATGTTTCCGATGCTGCATACGTGCTCTCCTTCTCTTCTCAGCTCCCTAAGTAGAAATCTTCGAATGGTGCTGACGGGGCTCTAGAATATGTCGCCTTTCCTCCTCGTCCTCTGAAGACTCTTCTAGTAGAGCTCCAGAGATACCCCTCCTCGTGTCCCTCGCCCGGTCAGGTATGGTCACCGTCCTTCCGCTCCTGAGTGACATGTGATTAGCCTCGTCACACAAAAGAATCTGATGTTCAGATCTAGAAGATGCTGAATAGTATACCTGACCAAAGTGTTGTTGAGAACTAGATCGGTTCAGGCTATTAGGATTAGCCTGAACTTTGGATGGAATTGAGGTAGAGGGTGAAGTATGCTCGTCTCGTCATTTGTACAGGAAATTGACATCCAACTGTAAGCCATGAATTTCATTCCTGTAGGAACATGGCACATAGAGTATCTGCTGATGTATGTCTACGGGACCATACGAAGAAGAAAGGGGATAAGACTGGGAATAAGAACAAGAAGACTGCCCTGCTGGCTAGGGTACTGCCTGTGCTGGTGCTGGTGTATCTACTGAGATTGCGGGCCCTGTTGGCCCGCCTGGTAATGGCCCTGTCGGCTATACTGCTGGTACTACTACCGCTGCTACTGGGGTGGCTGGAATCCAGAGCTCTGCTATGAAGGAGGTGGTGCAGAGGTGAATGCGGTGTTGTGAAAGGTCGGGGGACACTAGTAGGACTGTCGGTCCCTTATACTTTCCTTCCTGGCAGGGTCCTTAGTATATCATACTCCATTCACCTCCCAAACCGGTGGAGGTTCCTCCTGAACTATCTCTGCTGATGGAGGGGTATGCTAGAAAGAGTAGGCATAGGACTAGTCCTGCTCCCACGACTGGGTTTGCCCTGACACCATCTGCTCCTGAACATGGTGAACTCGGTATATGGGAGCAACGGGTACAGTAACGACATGTATCCTTATCTTAGATACATTCTCAGTCAAGTCCTTCATCTATTATGTAAGTTTGGAGATCAGTCCAACTCATCAATCCTCCTGTTTATCTTCTCTACTACTGTAAGCTTGTCCGCAAGGAATCCCATGTTAGGGATTACGTCCTGAGGAGAGATCGACTACAGCTAATTTTGCCCCTCCAAATGAGAGTGAACTAGGGGATGATTTATAAGCCTTGCTGGCCATCTGTGATTGGCTCATTTCAGCCATCTGATCGAATACCTTCTAGACGGTATTCGATCCTCATGATGTATAGCTGCCTCAACAGGCAGCACTCACTAGACCTTGCATCTTAGGGTTGAGACCAGTGAAGAACGACTAGACCAAGATGTTGTCTTCAAGTCCATGACAGGGATACTTCTGGAAGATATCCTTGAACCTTTCCCATGCATCACAAAAGGCTTCATGTGGTAACTGTGAAAATCTCATAATGCATGCCCTCATCATGTTAGTACTACTCAGAGGGTAGAACTTCTTTAGAAATATGTCCTTAAACTGGGCATAAGTGGTGACTGTAACTCAAAGATTTTCCACCTAGTAGTCAGGTTTGCCACCCAAGACAAATGGAAGGGATGTGAGCCTAATATAATCCTGGCTAACCCTAGGATGTCTATGGTTAGCGTAGAAGAGCTCGAAGTTCCGTAGGAATGCATATGGCTCCTCAGAAGCATTCCCATCAAAGTGCGACAACAAGTTCAGAAATTATGGCTTCAACTCATAATCAACTTCGAGCTCAGCAGAACTTAAGTAGTTTTGAATTCTTCAATATCTGGGGTTATGCCCTGCATCCATTGGTTGTTCAAACCCAACATTGAGCTGTCCTAACTGAGCTCAGAGTAGTGCGTGTTGCTGCTCAGACGTAGCTAACCTGGCTAGTACCATTCTCATTGGGTCTTCAAGGTGTTCTTCTTCCTCTTCTTTCTTCTTTGGAGGCATTCTACTTGAATCTTATTTAGGTCCTGAATAAGCAACGTGTTCTTGATTCGAAGAGGATATATGAATCAAGATATTCTCACCGAGGTGAAGGTATCAGTGAGGTAGGAAGAGAGAAAGGGAATGGTTTGAGAGCAACCATCCCGAGAGTAGGTGATCCTGGGCTCAAGAGGGACATGAGTTCAGGTTGGTTCAAGTTGCACCTCGATATTTGAAGACATACTTCTTGGAGGGTTCAACGAGAGATTCTCAAAGTTCGAATAAATATCCCCCAATTAGTCATCTTCGATGTCAAAAGAACCGATTAGAAGAAAATATTCAATGAGGCGCTTGTTCTATGGTGCATGTAAATGTGCGGAGTAAACTCACACATACAAACGCAATTCAAACCCTCAATTTCACCAACTCAATACATAATCGCTGTAAGGGTTTGGCCAAATTATCTGGTCAATTTTAGTTGGTGATAAATGCAATCTTGGAAAGATTAACGAGCTGTTAGGTGTCTGTATTTTCCTACAGAATGGCCCGGTTCTTATGATTAGTTGTACCTACTTTCAGCCAGTACAAGGGTAAGTGCAGACTGTATAAATACAGCTACCCGTTCCTCGAGGACTAAGGCTTCCTCTAACCCTCCTACTCTGCTAAGGAAATGTAGACCATTTACCATCGATCCATACATCCTCACTGAAAAGTAGCTAATCGCCTAAAAAGAAAGAATCAATTGTATGTAAAAAATCCTGGCTTGGCTCTATCCTAGGATCGTCTCTCTCTCACGTGCAAGTAAATTCAAACAATGAGGGCCTTATGCACATGTGAACAAGGTTCTTTTTATTCTAATTTTTTTGATCGACCTGCTCAATTCAGTCCCAATTTTAGAGTTAGGTTATCGCTTGAATTTTATCTGAACACAACAAGCACGTCTATCATTCAGTCCCAATTTCCTTTTTGATCTTATGTTGTAAAACAAGAGAGGAATCAGAAATCAGAATGCAAACATGAAATGATGATGCATGCTCAGAAGAAGGTATACTTAAATTGAATCCCAACACTCTCCATGCGTTATGCAAAAATGAGTTTTTAAATTTACACTAAATACATGTAGATCGAGAAAATCACACCTAAACAATATACTATTAGTGGGGGAAGAATTGATTTAATTTGAGCTAAGTACTACGTGTCTATGTGCGTCTCATTACAAATCTTATCAGATAAGTGAATCTTCTAAGATATGTGTGACCTAGGGGTGAGGCTCAGCGCAGGGTCGGACGACCGTAGCAGGTGGCTCGGGCCACGTGGCAGCTCGAGGGTGCCTCAGGCGAGGCTCGGTCCCACCGAGCCTCTGCGCTCCGGGAAGACGACGTGGCTGCTCCAGGGCTGTTAGATCTCCGCAGGGGGATGAGATCCAACGGCATCTGCACCTCCTCCTTCCTCGCTGGGTGGCGGTGCGATTGGATCTCTAACGTGAGGCCTGGAGCTCCTCTGCGCCTCTCTGTGCTCGGTGAAGGTCAGGGAAGGACGTTGGAGGCGTGGCGATGAAGATCCAAGCTAGGAGAAGATGCGGGAGTGCCTGGTTTTCGCTCTCGACTCATGCTTGCCAGAGGCGGAGCTCTAGAACTTGGCTCCGCCTGAGGTCCGACAAGTGAGTTTGTAGACCTGCAAAAGGGGTTAGGTGCGTGTGCACGTGCGTACTGAGGTGAAGGAAGGCTGAGGGGCGAAGAAGTGGATCCCTTAGTGGGTCCTCCTCCATCTCCGGCGGAGGAGGAAGCTTGGGATGGTGAAGGTTCTGACGGAGGTAGAAGGTGATCGGAGGGGCTAGCGAAGGTGAATGATGATGGGCGGAGCTCGTGGGGGGTTCAATGAAGCAGGGGGTTGCGTGTAGGAACCTGGATAATTACATGAAAAATAAAAAATACAGCGGAAATCGAAGAAGCTTACCTGAAGAGTCCTGGTGGTCGGAGGCCTGGGCTGAGCATCGTGTAGATGCCCGGGGTCGTCGCACGTGCTGGTCGGCCGGTCCAGCGAGCTCGGGCGGGGCGGAACCATCGCGACGCAGATGATCAGCTGCGGGTCTCATCGGGGGAGTTGGGGTCGTCGTCGCTCGATCCTGACTCCTCCCCCTGTCACAGGGAGGAGGAGGAGGGCTGGGCCCTTCCCCTTGTGAAGGTGGACAAGTCTGGAAGGTGGAAGGGATGAAGTAATTAAATGTGGTAGGTGTCAGTTCTGGTGGTGAGGGTGGTGACTTGTGAGGGAGATATGGAGCGAGCGAAGTGGGATCGTGAGGGGCGTGATGGTTCGTGAGTTCGAGGGTGGATCGGGCTAAGTCTTGGAGCGATTGGAGTTTGGAGGTGGAGATCGTGGAGTCGGGAAAAAATGGGAGGGTGAAGGTGTCCTGCGAGGTGGAGATTGTGGGGATGAAGGACGACCGGACGTAGGGGACGACCTCGGGCCGTTGGATCAAGCGGGCGGTGACTGATGGTCAGGATAGAATCGATGGGGCGAAAGCGAAGGGTAAATGGGACGCCACGTGGACTGCTAAGAACGCAACGCCAACAGGCGGTCCAGATCGCATATGGAGAACAATCAGAGGGTCGAGGATGATTGTGGGTTTGGATGGTGAAGATTTCAGCTCCAGGAGATGATCAGATGGTGGACAAAGTGACACGTGGCGTATTCTGGCTGAGGCACTAACCGGCGGTGAAGATGGACTCAGTGGAATGATCGAACGACATAGGTTTAATGTGTGATGGATGGTTGCGATGAAGACTCCCAGGACTTCATCCAACGGTGGAGGGGTGCGAGTGGCGTGGCACGATGAGAGGCGGCCACGTGGCTCAACCAGAATGAGCCACGTGGCCCAATCAAATTATTCAGAGAGAAATTATGCAATATGTGGGGTTAAATGGCCGAATTTGAGAAAACTCAAAACATGAAAGTTGTAGATCTCGATGAGATCTATAAGTTTTATGTTGACCAAAAATGGAGATGAGGTCATCTAAAGCTACAAAATATTTTTGAGGGTGTTTTAAGGCTAAAAACACCACATATTTTCAATTTTGACATTTTTTTGTGGTTTTTAATTTATTCAAGACTCTGATAATTACAGGACTTTATCTGATTTTTATTGACACATATTTAAGAAAGGGGGTTAATATATGCAAATCATGATGATGAAATCGAGTTTCATCACCCCCTATACTTAAACTATGCTCGTCCTCGAGCATCAAGAAAATGAATGAATTGGATTAACCCCCTTGTGCAAGTGAGTATAGGATCCAATCTATTCAAGTCCACTCAACTTTAGAGGTCCAAAATTCTAGATCTCAAACCAACCTTAATTAAGAGGCACCCAATTCCTCTAATTTTCCAGACTCTCTCTGATGTACATATATACTAAGGGTATGACATTTAGTGTTGACTGCGATTCCGAGAGTAGAGACGAAACGTCACCCAAAGTCTTGGTCCAAGAAATTCTCCTAAGGACCCAATCCTCAACACTAGGGAATAAATCAAATCTTGCATCCAGTCCACTGTCTCTTTAGTTGTCAGACTTAGAAATGTAGATGGATGGCCAGTAATGGAGAGCATGGGATTGTGTCATTTCTTCTCTCTCTCTCTCATTGGAACAAGGATTCTCTCTAGTGCCTTTTTACGCAACACAATTTTTTTTGGTGTTGATCAGTGCATCCGTCAAGAGAAGTTGGAGCCGTCTGCACTTGTTTTCCTGGGAATACGCCGGGGTGTGTCTTTTTTGAGTACCTATCGTACCTTCAACACCCAGACTTGTAGCATTTACGATGCAGAGCCCTTTTTTGGTGCAAGCCCGACTCCTGGTCCTAATAGCAGTGGTCCAAGTGGACACTTTGAAATAGTTGGGAGCGCTCGCCTTTGGTGGAAGCTCTTTGATATTTGGCTTTGTGGAATGAGAGCTTTTCTTTGACATTTCATTGATTTGTAGTATTTTTGGCTTGCTCCCCTGCTTTTACCAAGAGTTGGCGCACGCTGATCAACATTTTTTTATTTATTTCACACCCTGGCACTTAGGTCAATGTCAAGAGATTAGTATAAGAACCAAGTTCTCATACTGGCTAAAATTACTGACACTCAGGTTTCATGAAGCCTTCAAAGATTTTATTCCATCCTCGAGCATCATTAGATCAAGTCCAGACTCGAATCCTTCTTCCCAATCCCTCAAGTGAAAAGTCAACTCATCTCATCGAAATCGTAGTCGTGCATGTGATGTGCTGATCATATTCTTAATGGTCTGAGACTAAGCATGAAATATAACATGTAAATCTAGAAATTTAGGGGAATGTGGATGATTAAGTCTAAGACCCTGATGGCTAAGGCTGGTTAACCTAAAATCTCAAGTCCTTACAAACTAAGTTTCCTTGAACATTTCAGATCCTGGGTGGAAGTGTAAAAGAGAGGATTAATCCAACTTCTTCATTCAAAAACATTTTTTTGACTTCAAGAGATAATAGGACAGCCTAAACTCAATTAAGTAGATGCATCTGCATTCAACCAGTATGGGTGTAAGTACAGGCCGTAGCCGGTTGCTTGAGGATGGGGCCTTACACGATGTCCTCTAAACCACCCAATCTGCTAAGGGCGAATCCTCACTGAACACGACTACTTATTTGGGCTCAGTAGTCATGATCCTCGCCCAAACTTCTCGTTAGGGCTCCGCTCCTCGATCCGTACGCTTCACTCCATTCTTATCGGACTTGCACCAGTATAAAGCCTGAGCTTCAGCCGCCTTTCCCTACATCTTTGGCCATCTCCTTCGGCTCCCATTACCTCCCTTCCTACTCCTTGAGTGACAACAAGCGAGAGGGATCGATTGCAGCGAGGACCAAGGCTGGTAGCCTCAGATCCGGCGATACCCATGCCGCGCTCCACCACCGGCGAGCTCGAGCCTCTGGAGGCGTCGCTCCATCGAGGCAAGGACCCAGGAGGACCATGACCTCCATCCCAGACGACCTCGATCACCAGGTAGACCCGATACCCAGTAGCTTAGTTTGATTTCCAATCTTTCGATTTCGGACCGCCGACCTCCACCGCCCAATCCACGTTGCTCCGATCACTGATTCACCTATCCGACCACGCGTACATCTTCATGAGACTCCTCCGCTCCTTCTTCACCCATCTGATCATCCTGGTTCGCCCCGGAACCTGGACTTAGGTTCTCCTCCGCCGCCGTTTGCCGGAGAACCACGCTCTGCCTCATCCGTTCACCCATTTCACCCACTAATGGGTCAAGGCAGTTTGCCCTCGACCCCTATTGCTTCCTGTGTAGGTACGAAGGCTAAGGAGCCTCATTTGGAGGCCTGAATACTCAGGAACAAGAGCCCTAGGTCCCCTTCTTCGCTAGAGCATTCCGGTCGCTCCTGATTTCATCGGAGACCCCCACCAGCTGCGGATCACCTCCAGCTTCAATTTCCCCATTCCAACAGCGTCAGAGGAGGTCCTGATCATGCGTATTGGCTGGGCAAAAGTCACCAGCGAACTGTTCTTCAAGGACCCTCCATCGCCGTTCGATCGAGCCCCTCGCTCCAGTTTAGATCTCAGCCATTCGTTCGCGCGAGGCTCATAGCCGTTCGATCCATCAGCGGATCAGATCCAGGACGTTGATCGCGAAGAGGCATCCACCATCTAGAGCCGTCAGATCATGAGTGGACTCTTCACAACCGTTGGATCTTAAATAAAAGGGTAAATATCACTTAGGCCCTTCTTTCTTTAGCGTTTATAGTTTAGTCCTGTAATTATTAGTTGTAGTTGTTTTTATTTTGGAATAATTATACTGTGGACCTCAGACTTTTGCGTATTTGCATTTTAGTCCCTCTGTGTATGGTACACGTGCTTCGACACATGAGATTTTGAGCTTTTTGCATGTATTGGACTGGGTTTTATGGATGTTATGAAATGAACTTTTAGTTTTAATATTTGCATATATGCCCCTGTATGTGGATGAATTGAACATGCGCTGATTTTATTGTGAAATATACATTGCGCCCCCTATACTTTGCGCACGTGTTTTATCTAAGCCCCCAGAACTTGTTTTCTTTCATTTAGCTCCCTGTGTGTTGTGCCTCTTCTATTGTTTGAATAAAATATAAAATCAACTCCAAAGCTTCTGAAATTTGGATATGTGGCCCCTGCCACTGTGTAAAAATTTCAATAATTTTTTATTTTTAAAATTCAAAAACCTCTATTTTTGCTACTGTTTGAAATATAAAATCAACTAAAAATATTAAAAACCCTCCAAAAATTCTAAAAAATTAGGTACTTTTTGTTTTAGTATCTTCTTGCTTCAATGTATTTTTTGCTGCATTTAGATATATAAAAACCCTTAAAAACTTATAAAAATCATTAAAAATTCTAAAAAAAATAAAAAATGCAATTTCTTTTCCTGTAGCTTAGATTTTACTTGTAGTTTGACATAAAATTGTCTCCAGATTTTTTATAGGCTATTTATATATTTTTAAATAGCCTTTCAAATCTGGCTGTACAATAGTCTTTATTTCCTTCCTTATTTCATTTTTAGAAAATCAACTAAAAAAGATAAAGTTATGAGAAAATTACCAAAAACACTTAAAAAATCATAAAACTCAAAAATATTTTTATTGCAATTTTTGGATTTATTTTGATGTGTTAAACAATTTGTTGAGTGTGCCATTTTTGGCTTGTGTTGTATTTTCTTCATAATATAAAATCACAAAAAATTTTAAAAAATCATAAAATCCACCAAAAAAACATTTTAATCATATTATTTGTTTTTAGACTACTTCGTAGGCCTTTGGCCAATTCGTGCTCCTTGTGTTCGACCCTGGTTGCTATACCAGGTTAAATAAAATAGCGAGACCGCTATTCGGCTTTTGACTGATTATTATATTTTGGTGGTCTTTGTTTTCTTGATTGACCGATCTCCAAGATTCGAATCACAACGACCCTTGTTTTTACCTTTACCCGGATCTTGTGGGATTTTTCGATCATCAGAATGGCGCCGTTGCCGGGGAGCACTGCTTAGTAGTCGTTTTTACCTTCGCAGCTTTTTCGCGGCTTTTTGTCTATACTTGTAGATATTTTTCTTTGCATTTTATTTCCATATTTTTGATAATAATCTGGATTGATACACTCTGTTTCACTTTCTTGTGAGGGCCTGAGGACCGAGGAGGCTTCTTCGGAAGCCGCCGCAACCGCGGGAATCAGATGCGGCTTTTTTCTGCATAGAGCCGTAGGAGAGTGCGAAGAGCCGAACGGAAGTGCAGGAACCGCAAAATAACCATAGTATAGCTGTAGCCGTAGTTTAGTTTATTTTTCAGCAGAACCTTATTATTGTAATAATACATGGACTTGGACACTCAGACTTTATGAGTGACTATCAGGGTCTGTTTCGCCGAGCACCGATCTGCTCGGGGGACCTCACCGCGTTTTTCGTCAGTTTTGTTTTATTGTATTTTACTACTACTTATCTGATTTACACGATTTTGGCCTTAGCTCAGGATTTTATATTGATTGTGACATAATTATTTAAGGCCCAATCCCTAATATTTGCCTGCACCTATAGATCGTTAATTGGACCTTAATAATTAAATCACAAGAAAAAATCAGATTAGTTAGACTCGAGTCCACGTGCTGTGAGGATCTATATACAACGCTAGTAGGATCCGTTGTGGCAGACACCGAGTGGCTCCCAAGATCGGACTCCGGACTTTAGTTTGATTACCCGGCTACCGTTCTTCACGTGTAGAATTACTCTGTCTATGGCTGGTTTTCTCATGCATTATATAGATAGTTTTATTTCTGCCTTTACATTTATGCGCGGATCATTTTGCATGTAGAGAACTGGAGGAAAGATACACATTCTTACTCAGCATGCATCATTGATTTCATCGTGCATCAGCTTTTTCGTCTTCTCCCCTGCTTTCGGACTTAAATAACTAGGAGAATCGAAAAATTCGTTAGGCGTTGTTTGCTTGAAAAATACCTAAAAAAGGAAAAACTATAAAATTGGGTCTGCTAAACACACTTGACCCAAAAAGACACTTCTCCTAAAAATCTGTCTTGGGGAGAGCAACCCTCTCATTGTTTGGTTTGGATGAGCGAGAGAGTGACCCGCACACTAGGCTAGAGCCATATCCGATCTCTTATCAGACTACCGGCCTTTTATACGGGACAGTCTGTTGGGAGTATTGGATTCCCATCAGCTCTCTTAATCGCTCTGATCGACTGACTTGATCACCTAAATAAAATCGACAAGATAATTGACGAACCTTTACGGTCTTCTGCTCTGAGTTGCGTAGGTGAACCGGAGGTTTGTTTGCTCATCTTGTGTGTTTCCAGATCTCATCCGCCTAACTTGCCAGATCAAGATGATGGGCAGGAGGTCTCTTAGGCAGCCTTTGGCTACACCGCTTCACTGCACTCCAGCCCGCCCATCTAGGTTGTTTCGTGAGAGCCGAGACCCGCTCTCCGAACCCCAGTTCGATTCTGCCTTGTTCCCCCTTGACCACCCTTCTACTAGTTTTGAGATACCAGTGCCACAGTCGAAAGAGCAATAGACAGTTGATTTATTGACACCTGAGTTTGGGTCTTTTGCCTTTGCAGAGACCATGGCCAGTAGCGAGGAGCGCACCGAGGGTCTGAGAGCCGAGCAGACATACGTGTTGGACCAGGGTGCAATAAACAACACCCTGTTAGCTTCCCTTGATACGATGCAGTGCCAGATATGGGATCAGAGAGATTTCATGGTGGAGATGTGGAGAGAGATGGAGAGGTTGAGGACAGAGCGAGATCAGCCGAGAACCGCAGGAGAGGGAGAGATACCAGATCAGCCTGAGGAGCCGGTCCAGCCTGCAGCAGCCAGACCGAAGCGGGAGTTGCACAACCCCGTATCGTCACTTACACACCAGTGGATCGTACTCCGGCGATCGTGGGGGACTTCAATTTCCCCCCAGCTTCTCCCCCGATTCCACGGGCTCGTGACTGAGGAGCCCCATCTTCATCTCCAAGAGTTCGAGATGTCTGCAGCACCGTCCACGATCGCCATGTGGACGAGGTCACCATCAGGATGGTGGCTTTTCCGTTCTCCCTTGTAGATAGAGCAGCCAACTGGCTGAAGCATTTAGAGAGATTTATTTACACCTGGGAGCAGCTCCGCACTAAGTACTTGAACAAGTACTATCCACTCGGGCAGACGAATGCAACGAATGCCCTGATCAACAACTTCTCCATGCTCCCCAACGAACAGTTCCATGAGGCATGGGAGAGGTTCAGAGAGGTTACAGATAGATGCCCGCACCATGATATCTCAAAGCCGAACCTAGTTCAGAGCTTTTTCTGCAGACTTACACCCGAGCTGCAGGGGTTGGTGAATGCATCTTGTGGCGGTTCCTACTTCACCAAGGATGAGGATCAGGTCTGGGCCATCTATGAGGAGATGGCCGAGAACTATACAGTGATGTTCCAAACCCGCCTCTACACTCAAGGACGCCCCCAGCCACAGGCCGTGCAGTTTCAGAGGATAGCACAGGTCGATGCCGGTCCTTCCACGTCGTCAACGGTAGCAGCACATGCAGAGTCGACAATCGCTGACATGGGCATCATCAACGAGAAGCTGGACTGGATCGTGTTGATAGAGAAGAAGCAATGCCAGGGCATGACACAGATCGATCAGATGGCACAGACGCTGAGTGACCGGAAGACCTACATCATGTGTCTCCAGGAGGCACAGACGGCTTCTCAGCCCCGTCTCAGGTCACGGACATACACCGACAACAGGAGCAGTTCGGCTCAGCCCTCCGCCCAGTAACGACAGGTCCGCCACGTTCAGGCATAGCCCTACCAGCCGCAGCAGCAGCAGTACGTCCAGTTACCACCATCTCAGGACAGCTAGATGGTGGTGTATTAGCCGGAACAACCCCTGGTAGTAATCCCACCACCCACCTACGAGCAGGAGCCGTAGATGCATGTCAACGGGATTTGGTATGATCGACCCCAGTCCGGTATACGACGAGACCATCCTTGATTCTGCTGGTCGGCCGGAGGCACCAGTTCCCATCAGCAGCCTCTAGTTCAGGGTGGCCAGTACGACCAACAGTGTGATCAGCACCGGTATCCCCAGTTCCCAGCCCATTAGCAACAACCATCCCACCAGCAGCACGATGTTCGTCCCTATTAGCAGGGACAATCTTGGAGGCAACAACAGCCTCAGCCGGAGTATCACTCGCAGTACCCCTGTCACCCTCAACAGCAGTATCAACCTCATTACTAACGAGGCCACCGGTCAGGTTCTCATGGGTCGACCTATGAGAACCCCACACTTGATGACTTAGCCTGCCTCATGTTTGAGCAGCTGGCCACATTCCGACGGGAGATGGACGAGTTTCGTCAGGAGATGAAGGAGATTGTGAGAGGGAAGGCCGCCATCTCTGCCCAGATCGAGCCCAATCCGAACAGCCTCAAGAGGAAGTCTGAGCAGGCAGAGTTCACTGAGATTACCACTCCTAGTGCTTTACTTGGTGATATGACTGCATACATGTTTGATGCTGATTTTGTTACACTTAGGAGAGGTAGCATGCCAACAGGCGGCGCCTTGTCTGAGTGACGATCCCACGCCACTTCAGGAGCGTCAGGCGAGGAGGAGAGCGGTGCTGATGCCGCTCATGAGCATGATGATGACGGTGGTGCTGATGCCACCAAGGATGTTGATCCAGCCGATGGTAATGAGGCCGTCGCTTCACCAGATGGAGGAGGTGGTATTGACGCCACCATACCAGTTGCTGAGCCAGAACGCGGTACTGAGGCCGCGATTCGAGATGCCGAGGGTGGTACTGAGGACATTATTTTCAGTTCTACTAGTCCTGTTGTTTTTCCTTCAGTGCATGTGTCTCAGGACATTTTTGCAAATAAAGGAAAGGGTTTGTTGTTTTCGGATCCACCTGTGTTGACTGATGTTGTTTGTGTGGATTCTGCTGTACATGAGCATTCCAGACCCATTTCTAGTCCTTCATCTGAGAAGGACCCAGCAATCCCCTTTCCCCAGGCACTTCCCTTGGCCAAGGGGACCAAAAAAGAAAATCATAAAAAGAACCACTAGATAGAGTTCAACCAGCAAATGATGGACAGATTTCACTTACAGTTGACTCTACAGGAGGCCTTGGAGCACATATCTCTCTTCCAGAGATCACTTAGAGACAGGACCACCGTTAGGAGGAAGAGGCGGAACCACCAGTCAGAGATGCATGTGCTCACTCGCGCCACATGTTTCGCGATCCAGAACCGTCTGCCAGCCAAGAGGACAGATGCAGGAGCCTCGTATGTCAGATGCCACATTCATGAGTAGAGGTTCGACCACACTCTATTAGATAGCGGTTCTTCGATCAACCTACTTCCGACAGCCCTACTCGACTGCTTCGAGTTGGGACCTCTACGACAGAGCAGGACGGTCCTTCAGTTTGTTGATCGATCTGTCAAGAGGCCGAAGGGGTTGCTGAAGGACATTGTCGTTATGATTCAGGGCCTGAAATTCCCCGTGGACTTCGTTGTGTTGGACATGGAGATCCTTGAGTCCGTGACCGATACCCCCATCATTCTAGGACGTCTGTTCTTGGCCACAGCCAAGGCAATGTCCGACCATGATAGCGGGAAGGTGTACTTTCGCATCGAGGGAGAGAGTGTACAAATAGAGACGGTCGAGGAGACTAGAGCCAGAGATTCAGCTTGCTCAGAGCCGACTTCCGATTCAGATCAAATGACAGAGGCAGGGCGAGACATCCACCAGGACTGTGACTTTGTGATCATAGATGATGAGGCAGTTTGGGCAGACCCAGTAGCACTGGCCATCCTCTCACCTTCAGAGTTCGCTAATGCGGAGTTACTAGCAGAGAAGAGCTTGGAGAACGCATTCCTGATCCATGATACATCTCAGGCAGCAGAGCGGGTTCCCGATTGTGAGGCAGATTTTGTTTGTGATTCTGATACAGATCCCTCGGAGTCAGATATTGACTGGGTAGAGTTTGATGATTTGATACTGAGTCTGACTTCCACAGAGCCTATAGCTAGGGAGGAGGCTGATCCCACACAGAGCAGAGACACACCAGCAGAATAGCCTTCACCAGATTCAGATAGCCAGCTAGAGTTATCGTTCTCCCATGCACATTTGGCTGCATTCACTCAGACATTTCAGAGGCCAGATCCACCAGCACCATGTTGTCCAGAGCTGAAGCCGCTACCGTCATCGCTAAAGTATAGGTTCTTTGCGGGCGAGCATGAGATGTACCCAATCATTATCTCATCGGATTTGACTGGAGAGCAGGAATCCCGTCTGATGGGGGTTCTTGAAAAGAACCGCAAGGTGATAGGATGGAGTGTAGATGATCTCTAGGGGATAAGTCTGATCCTATGCTCCCACCATATCTATCTCGAGGAGGACGTGAAGCCGTCGCGTGAGTTCCAGCGGTGGCTGAACCCGAACCTTCGAGATGTTGTCATGAAGGAAATCTCGAAATGGTAGAGCGTCAATTTTATCTACCCCATCTCCGACTCCAAATGGATAAATACGTTACATGTGGTGCCCAAGAAGACGGGCATCACCACAGTTGTTAGTGAGTCTGGAGAGGAGATCGCTACCCGGGTACCCACTTCTTGGCGGGTCTGTGTGGACTACTGATGAATCTGTTATTCATCACTCCAAAAGTCAAAAATAGAGCCTTGTTCCCGAGAAAATAGAGGCATATTTCCTTTTATCTTGCATAAATAACACTCATGCATGCATCCATAATTCATGCATTATAGCAGCTCATCTGCATTTAAATAAGAAGCCAAAAATCCCCTGTAAAATACCTCTTCATCAAATAACTCCTTCTCTATAATAGATGTGTATACTCCTTAATAATATAGGGAAGGATGCCACAAATCACCCTTGTAAAATAGCCCAAATATCCTGAGAACCCTTGTACATTAAAACACACATAAAGCCCGCATACAAACCCCTACTTAGGTCTACTCACTCTTAGAATACTATATATTAAAAGACCTTCAAAATGAGACTAATTTCATCGAAGTTGGAGCTTGTATGAGAAACTTGGGTTTTTGGGTCATTTTGTATACTACATATGTATATTTATGTATCTTTGTATTTATGTATTATATGTGACCTCATCTCCGTCTTTGGTCAACATGAAACTTGTAGATCTCATCAAGATCTACAACTTTCATGTTTTGAGTTTTTCCAAATTCGGCTTCCTCTTCTCTCTACACGTGTTTTCCCCTCCAACCATTCACAGCAGGCCACGTGGCGCACTCTGATTGCGCCACGCGGCCCGCTGCCCTTTGTCTGATCCGCCCGCGCCTTCCGCCGTTGGATGGCCATCCTGATCCAACGGCCGAGCCGCTGCCACGCACGCCCTTCATATGGACCGTAGGATCAAAGCCCATACCTCATCTCCACCGTCCCTTAGCGCCGCGCTCTCAGCGAGCCACGTGGCGGCATCTACGCCGCTCGATCGCGCCCCCGATCCTCTCATCACAGCCGCCCACCTTCCAGCGAATCTCGACCCTCAGATCAACCCTACCCTTTCATCTGAGCCATCCGCTCGCGCCTCGCCAAAACGCGCCACGTGGCGCTCTCATAACCCCTCATCTGGGCATCCCAGATCTCATCGTAACCGCTCCATCTCGCTTCGATCCCCACCGTTGGATCACAAGATCCAACGGTGGAGACTTCGTCTCCTACCTCGGGCGCCCCTCTCTCCCACGATCTCTGCCTTGCGGGAGGGGCGCCCCCTTTCCTTTTTTGGGCACACGTCAGCCACCCTCGCCGGCCGCTGACCTCCCCACGACACACCCCACTCATCCCTCTCCCTCGCAAGCTCCCTCAAACACCACCATCTCCGCCACACTCGCCCCACGACAGCCACCAACTTCGCCATCCACCCAGCCAGACCGTCACCTTCATCCTTTAAATACCCCCTCTCCGGCCACATTCATCCCCATCCGCCACTCCAGAGAGGAACCTAGAGCTCGGAACCTTCGATTTGTGACAGGAATTGAGTGAATCCTTGAGCGAAGACAGCCCTCCTTCTCCGGCGAGATCCACGGTGCCACCGCCGTGTCGCAGCCGCCCTCCGCGTAGCTGCTTGAGCTCGGGGCTTTACCGACCTCTTGAGCGACGACCTGGAGCTCAAAGCTGAGCCCCAATCCCCAGGTAATCCCCTCCATCTCTCCTCCGATCGTTTTCTTCTTTTCCCTTCATCTTCTCCGATTTTATTCTCTGTCCACGATCATCTTCACGCCTCGCCTTCACTCCGCCGAGCTCCGCGTCGGAGCTCTCATCCTCGCTGACCCCTCCGCATCTTCAGACGCTCCACTCCACCGTCCATCGATCTCCAGCTCCGCCACTTGGCCGGAGCAACGTCCCCCGACCACCTCACGTCTCCTTAGGCCTCGCCAACCAACACCACTTCTCCACAAACGCACGCACGAGCTCCGGCTCTACATTTAACGCTTGCAGGTGATACTTTCATCATTGGCCGGAGCCTCGCCGGAGCTCTCCTCGAGCTTCATCGACATAGAGCTCCAGCCATCCTCCAGGGATCCTGGGACCATCAGTGCCTTCGCCGCATCGCCACGCTCCTACTGGGATATCTCCGACACCTCGGAGAGCTTCATCGGCTTCAGGAGGAACGGGCAGAGCTACAGCGTCTTCACCGGAGCGCAGCCCTCTCCTCCGCAGGCGGCGAAGGATCGATAGAGAAGAAGGAGCAGCAACCGTTCGATCCTCTGATCGAACGGTCTTCGCCCCTCCACGTGTCCACTTTGCCGCCCTCGTCCGCGACCGTTGATCACCCCTCGGATCGGACGCCTCACAAGCCGCCACGCGTCTTCATCGACCTCCCTTGGATCCATCTTGATCCAAGGGCCTTCAGGCCGCCACGTCGCCTTATCCGAGCCTCGGCCTCCAAGCCTAGGCTCGGGTGACCCGAAGCTGCATCGAAGCTGAGCCGAACCTCCAGAAGACCTGAGCCTCGCTCCGAGCCTCCGACGCCCTCCGAACCTAGGTCGCCCCACGTGAGGAGCACGTGCGACCTGGGTTAATTGCACCGACGCCCCTGGAACTTTCCGAATTTGCAAAAAGGTCCCTGTGAAGCAGACACCACGTGAGGAGCACGTGTCTCGTGGAGAAATTGCATAGAAGTCCTGCATAGTATCGGTAATTGCATTTTAGTCCCTGTCATCATGTTTGCTTATTGAAATTTTATTTTCCGGTATTGCATTTATACCCTTGTGTTTGCACGTGTCCATAGCATGCATATTTCATCATTTTGAAATTCTAAAAATTGCAAGTTGTTGAGAATTTTGTCCTCTACCTGTTAGTACACGTGTTTGATTTTTGTTGGTATGCTTGAATTATTAATAAATTAATTGGTTCATTTGTGTCATATTTTGCCCAGTGATGCCTTTTGATTTTTAATTAATTATCTGTGCCTTCAAAAATCGCCAAAAATTCACAGTAGCTTAAGGACATTATTTTCAACACTCCATAAAAATTTCATATCGTTTGCACGCATAACGAGGCCTCAATAAATAGTTTAGTGATTTCCTTAAATTAATTTTAATTAATTCATTTCACCATAAATTTAAGTTCTGTTAATTTTCCTAGGTTCCTGATCATTAGACCCTCCTAGGATAATTTCAGTTCTTGGAAAAATTGTGATTTGATATTTATTAAACATTAAAAACTGAAAATCACTCTGTCTGTTTATTTAATTCACAGAAAAATTATTTTGAGTCGAAAAAATTCCAAAAAAATTAGTATAGGTTATTTTCATCATAAATAATCATCTGGCCAATTTTCATCATTTTTGGACTTAGTTTGATACACAAATTAATTGGCTAAGATTTGTCTGCATATGTCTGCATAAGAAATAAAAAGACCAAAAAATTGTTCCTCGAATATCAACACTTGTAAATTGCTGTAATCCACCTAAGGAGACAGTTGCCTCCCTGAGATCGACCTTGGACTCCACCAAGTAAAAAAATATCACCGCTTAAAATTGACCAACATCTGACTTAAGTGGTTTTTGATCAACCTCTCGTATCTGACTGCAACGAACACTTAAAAGTAATTTGGACCATTAATTTGCCCGAATTAACTAAGGGTGCGGGAGCGACATCAAAATGGCGCCGTTGCCGGGGAGGCACGGCTTAGGTTAATTGTAGCATATTTTTGAGTGTTTGATTTTCCTTCCCCGGGTAGTCTGACCCCCGGTTTTCTTGTGAATATTTCTCTGTCTTTTAAATTTTTGCAATTTTTGGTGTCGTTCTTTATCTGACCTCAACTTGTTTTTGTGCGAGGGACACCGGAGTCGAAGACGCTTCGAGGATCACGCATTGGAATTTGTTTGAGGGATTTGAGAGAACCTGTAATTTCAATAATTTTCCACATTTTTTCGCATCATTTCCAGCGGTTCCCGTTCGGGATCTCGCGTGTGTAAAGATAGTGGAAACCGTGTCCCGTGTGCTGTGTGGGTGAATTGTAACTTAGCTTGCACTAGCGGCTCCTCGAGTCACTCTAGGATTTGTTTGTGCTCGTAATCAATAGGACCACACATTACACATAAAAGACGCACCTAGACCGCAGGACTTAGTTCAAATTAAACTGTTCTTCACGCTAATAGAACTGCCTGTCTAGGAGCGGCTTTTCATCGTTTGCATTTGCATATAGAGTAAAGTTTTCAATTCTGTATTGCATCCTGCATAAAAAGCGAAAGGATCACTGTAAGTATTCTCTACTCAGCATACGCATCATCGATTTCAACTTGCATCGGCTTTTCTCGATTTCCCCCCCTGATTTTCTCACTTAAATTAAAAAGGAAATTGGGACTGTCCGATAGGCGTGCTTTGTGGTGGACTAATTGCAGTGATAACTTAACTTTAATCGGGACTGCTAACAGTATTGACCAAAAAAAGGAATAAAATCTGAAAATTGTTTGCGGGAGATTAATCCCCGACCTTGTATTCAGGCTGAGTGAGGGTACTTGAGTGTGTGTGAACACCTTAAGGCAGAGCCCAAATCCCCGCCTTCCATATCACGAGCCAACTGATCTTAGCAAGTATCACGAGTGGGATATTTTTAAACTCTTTGACAAGTACCAAGTAGCCTCCGCCCTCACAGGTAGATAGGGGCGAACCAGCGGTACTCTGCGACAAGGCCTAAAAACTTTGTCAGCCTCCGCCTCAGTGCAGGTAGATAGGGGCACGTCATTGAGTCCCCACTCCGGATAGGAGCAAAGAAAGGGAGGATCGGCGGTATCTTAGGCGACAGGATAAACAGGAAAGACGCATCCGGCTCTAAGCCGACTTTCCTTTAGGCCGCGTAATCCTTGCTACTTTTGCTTGAATATCACACTTAAAAACTACAAGATAAATTGGACTCAACTTTGAGTCCTTCACTGTGTTGAGTGTGAACCCAGGGTCTTGGATTGTTCTTATTGCTTGCTTCAGGTAGGAGTAAAATCCTATCTTCTTCCCTCATCAAGATGAGTGATTGGGGAGATCTCGAAACACTATTCACTGATCTCTCTATGAGTCCCCCAAGTAACTCGTCTTCCTCGGTCCGAGCGCACCTTGGACCACCCAGGACTCATGACCCTCTTGAGTCCTGGTTCCCACATGCTCAGGGTGGTTACTCTCAAACCAACCCTTTTATCTCCTCCGAGATTACCGAGGAAGATCATTGCCTCGGTAATCCCTTCCTTGATTTGCCCTCTAACACCGGTCTTATTTTCCAATCCCCAGAACTAGAGGACAAGATGCCGCCGAAAGTTCCACCAGATGAGGAACAAATCAAACAGATTCTTGCCCGCCTTGCTGATGCCGAACAGAGGAATGCAGATCTCACTGCACGGATGGGACAAATCATAGCAGCAGAAGGAATCGACCGACCAATGGTCGATACCTATAACCCGGCGGAGAACGAGATTCAGAACTGGTTGGCACCCGCAGTTCCCGCCCAGGCATTTGAGTTGAAGCCCCACTTCCTTAGTCTGCTCCCGAAGTTCAACGGAAACCTTAATGAAGAACCATACACTTTCCTCCGTGACTTCGAGTTAGTGTGCAACAATCTTAGCCACCCCAATATTGGCCAAGATTATATTCGGCTGAAGGCCACCCCTTTTGCCTTAGGTGATAAGGCTGCTCATTGGCTGAAAAATTTAGGGGTGGTATGTACTACCTGGATGCAGTTCAAGGACCTTTTCTTAAAGAAGTTCTACCCTCTCAGTAGAACTAATCAGATGAGAACAAAGATCGCCAGCTTTGCTCAAGGAGCCTGCGAACCGTTCCATGAGGCTTGGGATAGGTTCAATGACTTAGTACAGAAATGCCCCTGCCACGGCATTTCAAAGGCGATCTTAGTCCAGACCTTGATCTGTGGATTAACCCCAGAAATGCAGGGGTTGGTCAGTGCCGCCTGTGGAGGAAGCTATCTGAACAAGAACGAGCATGCTGTATGGAAGATCCTAGAGCAGATGGCAGAAACCGGCAGGTCACAGGCCACAAGGGCCTATCAGTTGTCTCCCTCAATCTTATCCAATGAGACAACTAGAAGGACGGTTGCAGATCTGACTGAGGACCTCATCCCCAGCATGGGGATGATCGCCGACAAGCTGACCATGGTCGAGCAGATCCACAAGAGAGTCGCGGAGATGGAGTCTCTTTCAAGCCTTCCCAAGAAAGTGGAGGAACTCTCTGAAAAGGTAGCTAAGATTAAGCTACCCACCCCTTCTGCACCACCTGTACCTGTACACCGAGTCCATCTTGTACAGGAACAGGCACCGGGGTCTCAGAGTAGCTGGGATCAGACTTATACCCAGCCGAACCATCATGCACCCCCGCCAGCGGAAACAGAATATGAGGAGCCTCCGCCTGTATACGAGATCAACGTGCTTTGGTATAGCCGGGACCCACTAGTCCGGCAAATCGAGATGGGGAAGGATCAGGCACACCGCCCTCCCCCAGTTTACCAAGAGACCAGGCCCGTTACAGTCCCGCGATACCAGTCCAGGCCAGATCATGGGTACCAGCCGCAGCAGCGTACATCCCAGCAGGGGCCAGCACCGTTCCATCAGCAGCAGTATCGGCATGGCCAGCAGGGCCAATTTAGGACGGCATCAACACCGCAGCAAGCCCAGCCCACCGAATTGGAGTCACTCACCTTGGCGATCCAGACCCTGTCTGATAGGGTCCAACAGATACAGAATGATTACTTGGATATGAGAACCGACATCAATCGGGTTTCTCGTGCCCAGGACCAACAAATGGCGCCAAGGACCCCAATTCCCGCACAGGTTCAGGCCAACCCAAACAGCCTGCATCGCCCTTCATCTTCGATGACATAGAGGCCCAAGTGGGCCTGTCAGTCCTTACCTCCTTAGGACAATCGGAAGATGAGGAAGACGAGTCGGACGAGGCGTTTGCCGATTGCATGGAGACCTTTGACGATCCGACTCCAGAGCCAAGCTTGGTGGCAGCCACTACAGAACAGGATCCAGCCACTTCCAACACCGAACCAGATTTGATTGAGCCAGACTTCTTAGACGATCATACCATCCCTGAGCTCAAACCTTTACCCACAACTCTGAAGTATGCCTTCCTTGCGGGCCAAGACAAGAAATTCCCGGTCATTATCAGTTCGCAATTGACCGAGGAGCAGGAATCTCGCTTGCTAGAGATCCTGGAGAAGAACCGCAAGGCAATAGGCTGGAGCATTTCCGATCTCCACGGGATAAATCCCGCTCTGTGTTCGCACCATATATATTTGGAGAACGAAGCCAAACCCTCTTGTGAATTCCAACGCCGGTTGAATCCAAATTTACGAGAAGTGGTGAAAAAAGAGATAGAAAAATGGTGCGACGCGAGTTTCATTTACCCAATCTCCGACTCTAAGTGGGTGGCCCCAATCCATGTTGTCCCGAAAAAGTCGGGAATTCAGACGACCACCAACGAGGACGGAGAGGAGATCGTGACGAGAGTACCCACGTCGTGGCGCGTCTGTGTGGATTACAGACGCTTGAATGCCGCGACGAAGAAGGATCATTTCCCTTTACCATTCATTGATCAGATCTTAGAAAGATTAGCGGGAAAAGAATTCTTCTGCTTCCTTGATGGGTTCTCGGGCTACAATCAAGTAGCCATAGCTCCAGAGGACCAGGAAAAAACCACGTTCACATGCCCCTTTGGTACCTATGCTTTCAGGCGCATGCCTTTTGGGTTATGCAATGCTCCAGGTACTTTTCAAAGGTGCATGATTGCTGTATTCGCCGAAATGGTCGGCGAATTCCTGGAAGTCTTCATGGATGACTTCTCGGTCCACGGCGACTCTTTTGATTCCTGCCTTAGGAATCTGGACCGAGTCCTAAAAAGATGTTGTGAGGTCAATCTGGTGCTCTCCTGGGAGAAAAGTCACTTTATGGTGACGGAGGGCATAGTGTTGGGGCATGTCATCTCCAAGAGAGGAATGGAGGTTGACCCTGCCAAGGTGGACGTGATCAGACGACTCCAGCCACCAACCAACGTACGGCAGTTGCGGTCGTTCCTCGGGCATGTCGGATTTTATCGGAGATTTATAAAGGATTTTTCTAAGATTGCCCGACCGCTAACTGAGCTTTTAGGCAAAGACGCGGAGTTTATTGTTGATCACAAGTGTCTTGAGGCCTTTAAGCTGTTACAAGGAATGATCATGGACGCTCCCATCTTGCAAGCCCCAGATTGGTCTCTCCCTTTTGAGATCATGACGGATGCCTCAGATTACGCTGTTGGGGCTGTATTGGGACAAAGAAGAGATGGCGTCCCGTTTGCAATTCACTACGCAAGCAAAGTGCTTGATTCTGCTCAGCGTAACTATACAGTTACCGAAAAGGAAATGCTTGCGGTAGTGTTTGCCTTGGACAAGTTCAGATCCCACTTAATCGGATCCAAGGTAACCGTGTTCACAGACCACACGGCACTGCGATATTTAATGGAGAAGAAGGACGCAAAGGCACGTCTTCTTCGTTGGATTTTACTTATCCAGGAGTTTGATTTGGATATCCGTGATAAACCTGGTAAGAAGAACGTAGTGGCCGATCATCTTTCTCGTCTCGAAGATCTTAATACTTCCGAGGATTCACCAATTCGAGACTCCTTCCCTGACGAGTCGATTTTTGTTATCGACTCACTCCCATGGTACGCCAATATCGTGAACTATCTTGTCTCCAAGAAAGTTCCCGAGGATTGGCCCAAGAGCCAAATCGACCGACTCAAGTCGGACGCTAGACACTACCATTGGGAGGATCCGATCCTTTTCTTTGAAGGACCGGATTGTGTCTGGAGACGTTGTATTCCTCAAGAGGAATACCAGAGTGTCCTTTCTTTATGCCATAGCTTAGAGGCAGGAGGACACCACTCCGGGAAGAGGACCGCATGGAAGGTACTTCAGTGTGGCTTCTACTGGCCGACTCTGTTTCGTGATGCCACCACCTTCGCGAAGTCGTGTCCAGTCTGCCAGAGAATGGGAGGAACCGTTGGTTCCAAGGATGAGATGCCAATGCAGCCGGTCATCATTTGTGATGTCTTTGACGCCTGGGGCATCGATTTCATGGGCCCATTCCCTGTCAGCCACGGGTTTGAATACATCCTTCTTGCGGTTGACTATCTGTCCAGATGGGTGGAGGCTATCCCGACCCGAGCCGCAGACAGCAAGACTGTCTGTAAATTTATCAGAGAGCACATAATCTCTAGGTTCGGGATCCCCAAAATAATGATATCAGATGGGGGTAGCCACTTTGTGAATCGGGAGGTGAAGAAACTCCTGAAGGACTACGGCATCGAACACCGTGTCGCTAGTCCTTACCACCCACAAACCAATGGTATGGCTGAGGTGTCGAATAGGGAGGTGAAATCCATATTGCAAAAGCTTGTCCGCCCAGACAGGAAGGACTGGTCTCAGATCTTGGATCAAGTCCTCTGGGCGTATAGGACGGCTTACAAGACACCGTTAGGTACCTCCCCATTCCGAATGGTCTTCGGAAAGCCGTGCCATTTGCCCGCAGAGTTAGTGCACAAATCAGAATGGGCAATAAAGAAAGTTAACTGGAACACACACCTGGGCCAAAAACAGAGAGACATGGATCTGAATGAGCTTGTGGAAGTCAGAAACCGAGCATACGACAACAGTGTGGTGTACAAGGACAAGGTAAAGCGTTGGCACGATAGATATATCAGACGAAAGACCTTTGTTCCTGGACAGAAGGTATGGTTGTTCAATGCCAGGCTGAAGACTTTCCAAGGCAAATTAAAGTCCAAGTGGACGGGACCATTCGTTGTCCGAACGGTGCATGATAGTGGATGTGTCGAGATCTCAGATCTCGTAGATGACGCACCGACATTCCTAGTGAATGGGCAGCTATTGAAGCACTTCGTCGAATCCAATGAACAGTTAGTCCATGTGGAGAAGATTGTATTCATACGCGAGACAAATACAGCAGATAAATCTCAAGCCGCGTATGAAACCTTGCAGCAGTGAACTCTAGCCATCTGCAGCATCTCGAAAGATTCAGACCGACTCATCTGTACATATCATTCTTCCTGTATATCCTATCCTCTACCTCCACGATTCTAGTAACCCATCCCCACATCATCGAATCATTATCTCAGACTATACTTAGGATGACCAGATCCTAAGTATAGGGGGGAGAGGTCACCTGAGTCGATTCATTGTACATCCTCCAGATCACATCGGTCCTCATACTCCCTTCTGTCCTATACTTAGGCTAACCAGAGCCTAAGTATAGGGGGGACCGATGCCCGCATGTATATATTCATCCATTTCCCATCTTTCCCTCATCTGCCCCATTTTTTGATCTTCTTCTTTACTTAGGCTTCCATAGCCTAAGTATAGGGGGGGGGGCGAGATGATTTCTACACCTTTTTGGCTCTCCTACGCTTAGCACGAGCTATGTCTTTTCCTCGCTCTTAGTGCTCTGAGGACATAGCACACGCTAAGTATAGGGGGGCGTGTATATATTACATATATACTTTACCCATAGCTCGTACTTTCACGTATTTTTGTATATATATACAATAATTACGGGTGGGTAAAAATCGAAAAAAAAAAATTATATGAAAAAAAATAATAAAAATAAAAATAAAAAAAATCCTTTAATAAATAGGCTTCTTATTTACTCTTGCATATCATCTCTGCATAGAAAAAGAGTCTTGCATTTTCATAGCATGACATCTCATCTCATCTACATATCTTGCATATGCAAGGTGAAAAGTTAGTGGGTTCTAAACCAAGTTATGAGTAGATATTGAGGATGGACTTGATTTGATCTTAATCCACCTAATTTCAGAGGAACCTTCTAGGAACTGGAGTTAAGATTTTTCAGGTCAGATGACTTAATTCTTTAAGTCTCCAAGTCTATGTTCATATGTCATCTTGACAAGCCTGAATAGAGCACTTAACAACACACACACGACTCTTAGAGACAATGGCTTAACATGCACCAGCACTTTACACATGGCTCTCTACGGATGAGGTGATAAGGAGACAGTTTCCTTTAGCTTGGGGTAGCATATGAGGGTAGTACTTCTAGGCGGAACCTCTCTTCTTCTTCTAGTGAAGGAAGTGCGTCTCAACTTGGACTAGTGGTGATGAAGGCTGAGGACAGAAGCAGTGGGTTGCAATAAAGCTTCAAAAGAGGGATAGTCTACTGGCTCAAGAGGAAATTTCTTATCTATGCTGCACCATGTATATATGTTGTACAAAGGCATAAAAAAAATGCCAAAAAGAACTCCAAAAAAGTGGTGGGTCGGATTGAAAATTTAATAACCCCACCGGAGTGTATGTAGTCAAGAAAAGCAAAAGCTTGTAGTCACCATGTACTTGCAGCGGGAGACTTAGCTACACTGGCTGAGCTTCCAAAAGTCTATACTTCTTCCTCCTCTTCTTGAGCCGGTTGAACTTGAACTTAGAAGGGAATACCCCGCTTCTCGAGGAAAGAGTTGCTAGACCGAGGCATTAGAGTTACCAGGTTGGGGGAGGTTGTTTCTTTGTTACTTCTGAGGTGGGGAGTCAGCTATCACTTACACTGCATGAAAGGATTCATGGTCATTAGGGTTTGTGTATGTATACTTGTTCTGATTAGGTAAGTCGAGGAGTCTTGAATAGAAGACTTGTGGAACTTGAAGTCTGTTAAGTCTTAAACTCAGATCCTAATAAGGTTCCGACACATGATTAATCCAAAGGTCAAGTCTAGCTCTATTTTTAAACTTTTGTTCATGACCTTGGTATGGAACCCAATTTCATTTCACTCGTGCATTTCATTTAGTTGCTCGGGGACGAGCAAGGTTTAAGTATAGGGGGTTGATGAATCTGTTATTCATCACTCCAAAAGTCAAAAATAGAGCCTTGTTCCCGAGAAAATAGAGGCATATTTCCTTTTATCTTGCATAAATAACACTCATGCATGCATCCATAATTCATGCATTATAGCAGCTCATCTGCATTTAAATAAGAAGCCAAAAATCCCCTGTAAAATACCTCTTCATCAAATAACTCCTTCTCTATAATAGATGTGTATACTCCTTAATAATATAGGGAAGGATGCCACAAATCACCCTTGTAAAATAGCCCAAATATCCTGAGAACCCTTGTACATTAAAACACACATAAAGCCCGCATACAAACCCCTACTTAGGTCTACTCACTCTTAGAATACTATATATTAAAAGACCTTCAAAATGAGACTAATTTCATCGAAGTTGGAGCTTGTATGAGAAACTTGGGTTTTTGGGTCATTTTGTATACTACATATGTATATTTATGTATCTTTGTATTTATGTATTATATGTGACCTCATCTCCGTCTTTGGTCAACATGAAACTTGTAGATCTCATCAAGATCTACAACTTTCATGTTTTGAGTTTTTCCAAATTCGGCTTCCTCTTCTCTCTACACGTGTTTTCCCCTCCAACCATTCACAGCAGGCCACGTGGCGCACTCTGATTGCGCCACGCGGCCCGCTGCCCTTTGTCTGATCCGCCCGCGCCTTCCGCCGTTGGATGGCCATCCTGATCCAACGGCCGAGCCGCTGCCACGCACGCCCTTCATATGGACCGTAGGATCAAAGCCCATACCTCATCTCCACCGTCCCTTAGCGCCGCGCTCTCAGCGAGCCACGTGGCGGCATCTACGCCGCTCGATCGCGCCCCCGATCCTCTCATCACAGCCGCCCACCTTCCAGCGAATCTCGACCCTCAGATCAACCCTACCCTTTCATCTGAGCCATCCGCTCGCGCCTCGCCAAAACGCGCCACGTGGCGCTCTCATAACCCCTCATCTGGGCATCCCAGATCTCATCGTAACCGCTCCATCTCGCTTCGATCCCCACCGTTGGATCACAAGATCCAACGGTGGAGACTTCGTCTCCTACCTCGGGCGCCCCTCTCTCCCACGATCTCTGCCTTGCGGGAGGGGCGCCCCCTTTCCTTTTTTGGGCACACGTCAGCCACCCTCGCCGGCCGCTGACCTCCCCACGACACACCCCACTCATCCCTCTCCCTCGCAAGCTCCCTCAAACACCACCATCTCCGCCACACTCGCCCCACGACAGCCACCAACTTCGCCATCCACCCAGCCAGACCGTCACCTTCATCCTTTAAATACCCCCTCTCCGGCCACATTCATCCCCATCCGCCACTCCAGAGAGGAACCTAGAGCTCGGAACCTTCGATTTGTGACAGGAATTGAGTGAATCCTTGAGCGAAGACAGCCCTCCTTCTCCGGCGAGATCCACGGTGCCACCGCCGTGTCGCAGCCGCCCTCCGCGTAGCTGCTTGAGCTCGGGGCTTTACCGACCTCTTGAGCGACGACCTGGAGCTCAAAGCTGAGCCCCAATCCCCAGGTAATCCCCTCCATCTCTCCTCCGATCGTTTTCTTCTTTTCCCTTCATCTTCTCCGATTTTATTCTCTGTCCACGATCATCTTCACGCCTCGCCTTCACTCCGCCGAGCTCCGCGTCGGAGCTCTCATCCTCGCTGACCCCTCCGCATCTTCAGACGCTCCACTCCACCGTCCATCGATCTCCAGCTCCGCCACTTGGCCGGAGCAACGTCCCCCGACCACCTCACGTCTCCTTAGGCCTCGCCAACCAACACCACTTCTCCACAAACGCACGCACGAGCTCCGGCTCTACATTTAACGCTTGCAGGTGATACTTTCATCATTGGCCGGAGCCTCGCCGGAGCTCTCCTCGAGCTTCATCGACATAGAGCTCCAGCCATCCTCCAGGGATCCTGGGACCATCAGTGCCTTCGCCGCATCGCCACGCTCCTACTGGGATATCTCCGACACCTCGGAGAGCTTCATCGGCTTCAGGAGGAACGGGCGGAGCTACAGCGTCTTCACCGGAGCGCAGCCCTCTCCTCCGCAGGCGGCGGAGGATCGATAGAGAAGAAGGAGCAGCAACCGTTCGATCCTCTGATCGAACGGTCTTCGCCCCTCCACGTGTCCACTTTGCCGCCCTCGTCCGCGACCGTTGATCACCCCTCGGATCGGATGCCTCACAAGCCGCCACGCGTCTTCATCGACCTCCCTTGGATCCATCTTGATCCAAGGGCCTTCAGGCCGCCACGTCGCCTTATCCGAGCCTCGGCCTCCAAGCCTAGGCTCGGGTGACCCGAAGCTGCACCGAAGCTGAGCCGAACCTCCAGAAGACCTGAGCCTCGCTCCGAGCCTCCGACGCCCTCCGAACCTAGGTCGCCCCACGTGAGGAGCACGTGCGACCTGGGTTAATTGCACCGACGCCCCTGGAACTTTCCGAATTTGCAAAAAGGTCCCTGTGAAGCAGACACCACGTGAGGAGCACGTGTCTCGTGGAGAAATTGCATAGAAGTCCTGCATAGTATCGGTAATTGCATTTTAGTCCCTGTCATCATGTTTGCTTATTGAAATTTTATTTTCCGGTATTGCATTTATACCCTTGTGTTTGCACGTGTCCATAGCATGCATATTTCATCATTTTGAAATTCTAAAAATTGCAAGTTGTTGAGAATTTTGTCCTCTACCTGTTAGTACACGTGTTTGATTTTTGTTGGTATGCTTGAATTATTAATAAATTAATTGGTTCATTTGTGTCATATTTTGCCCAGTGATGCCTTTTGATTTTTAATTAATTATCTGTGCCTTCAAAAATCGCCAAAAATTCACAGTAGCTTAAGGACATTATTTTCAACACTCCATAAAAATTTCATATCGTTTGCACGCATAACGAGGCCTCAATAAATAGTTTAGTGATTTCCTTAAATTAATTTTAATTAATTCATTTCACAATAAATTTAAGTTCTGTTAATTTTCCTAGGTTCCTGATCATTAGACCCTCCTAGGATAATTTCAGTTCTTGGAAAAATTGTGATTTGATATTTATTAAACATTAAAAACTGAAAATCACTCTGTCTGTTTATTTAATTCACAGAAAAATTATTTTGAGTCGAAAAAATTCCAAAAAAATTAGTATAGGTTATTTTCATCATAAATAATCATCTGGCCAATTTTCATCATTTTTGGACTTAGTTTGATACACAAATTAATTGGCTAAGATTTGTCTGCATATGTCTGCATAAGAAATAAAAAGACCAAAAAATTGTTCCTCGAATATCAACACTTGTAAATTGCTGTAATCCACCTAAGGAGACAGTTGCCTCCCTGAGATCGACCTTGGACTCCACCAAGTAAAAAAATATCACCGCTTAAAATTGACCAACATCTGACTTAAGTGGTTTTTGATCAACCTCTCGTATCCGACTGCAACGAAAACTTAAAAGTAATTTGGACCATTAATTTGCCCGAATTAACTAAGGGTGCGGGAGCGACATCAACTACAAACGATTGAACCATGCCACCAAGAAGGATCATTTCCCTCTGCCTTTTATTGATCATATTATAGAGAGGCTAGTAGGGAAGAGACATTACTGTGTCTTGGACGGGTACTCCGGATATAATCTGGTGGCCATTGCGCTCGAGGACCAAGACAAGACCACCTTCACCTATCCCTTTGGGACATATGCTTTCAGACGCATGCCCTTTGGATTGTGCAACGCTCCGGCGACATTCCAGAGGTGCATGTTGTCCATCTTTTCAGACATGGTGGGGGAGTGCTTGGAGTTCTTCATGGATGATTTCTCGATCTACAGCGACGGATTCGATTCTTGTCTTGACTACCTAGATTGCGTCCTTCAGCGATGCATAGAGGTTCACCTTGTGTTATCATGGGAGAAGAGTCACTTCATGGTGACTCAAGAGACGGTGTTTGACCATGTCATCTCCAATAGGGGCATGGAGGTTGATACATCCAAGGTGGATGTCATTAGAAAACTCAATCCACCGTCCAACTTGCAGTAGTTACGGTCTTTTCTGGCGCAACGGTTTCTACTGACGATTCATTCATGATTTTAGCAGGATTTCCCGACCGTTGACTGATCTGCTGATGAAAGACACCGAGTTCCTTGTTGATGATAAGTGTCTAGCACCATTTGAGACTATAAAGAGTCTAGTTGTAGAGGCTCCTATTCTCCAGCTGCCTGATTGGTCTCTCCCATTCAAGATCATGACGGATGCCTCCGATTTTGCCATGGGGGCCATGCTGGGACAGAAGAGGGATGGAGTCCCTTTTGCTATTCACTACGCTAGCCGGACTTTGGATGCTGCTCAGCGGAACTACACCGTCACTGAGAAGGAGATGCTAGCCGTAGTTTTTGCCCTAGATAAGTCCATATCGTACATCATTGGATCTAGAGTAACCATCTATACTGATCATACCGCCATCAGGTACCTCATGGTAAAGAAGGATGCCAAAGCCAGATTAACCAGATGGATCCTTATACTCTAGGAGTTTGACATAGGGATTAAGGATAAGCCTGGAGTCAAGAATGTGGTGGCGGATCGTCTCTCCCGATTGGAGTTTCTTGAGGATTCTGAGCAGATTGAGCCCATTTGTGAGACCTTCCCAGATGAGGCGATCCTTGCTATCGCCTCTCTCTTATGGTATGTAGATATTGTGAACTATCTTATCGCCAAGAAAGTTCCACAAGATTGGCCCAGGCAGAAACTTGAGACCTTCCTCGCGAAGGCCAAGTTTTACCGCTGGGAGGATCCCGTCCTTTATCATGATGGAGGGGATAGCATATGGCGTCGATGCATTCCTCAGGAGGAGCACCATAGCATCCTCACTTAATGCCACAAGCTTGAGGAAGGAGGACATCACTCTGGGCGGAGAACAACACAGAAAGTGCTCCAATCCGACCTATGGTGGCCTACTATCTTCAAGGACTCTGATGAGTTCGTGAAGAGGTGTACTGACTGTCAGAGGATGGGCATTTGTGGATTGCATGATATGATGTCGATGTAGCCCATTCACTTCTATGAGGTTTTTGACGCATGGGACATCGATTTCATTGGTCCATTCCCTAAGAGTCAGGGATTCGAGTACATTCTGTTGGTTGTTGATTATGTGAGTCGTTGGGTTGAGGCCATCCCCGCCCGAACCACAAATGCTAAGATTGTTTGCCGATTTTTAGGAAGAATATCATTTCACGGTTCGGGGTACCTCGTGTGTTGATTTCTGATGAGGGGTCTCATTTCGTCAACGACAAGGTAAAGACCCTTGCGAGCGAGTTCAACATAGACCATAGAGTAGCCACACCGTATCATCCTCAGACCAAAGGTCTTGCTGAAGTGTCGAACATGAAGATCAAGACTATATTGCAGAAGGCCGTCCGCCCTGACCGAAAGGATTGGTCACAGCTTTTGGACTCGGTCTTGTGGGCATATCGGACACCCTTCAAGACTCCTTTGGGTACATCTCCCTTTTGCCTCATTTATGGAAAGCCTTGCCATTTACCTGTTGAGATGAGACATAGGTCACTTTGGGCAGTCACAAATATACTTTTGGATCCAGTGAGTGTAGGAGATCAGAGGAGGGCAGAGTTAGCAGCCCTGGAGGAGCTTCATGATACAACCTTTTCGATCAGCCTACATTATAAGGATAGAGTGAAGGAGTGGCATGATTCTCATATCAACCACAAGCAGTTTGAGCCAGGACAGAGAGTATGGTTGTTTTATGCTAGGCTTCGTTTATTTCCAGGGAAGCTACAGAGCAAACGGAATGGACCCTATCTGGTCCGAAAGGTACATGACAATGGGAGCATTGATATATTTGAGTTGTCTTCTGATGCTACCTTTCGTGTTAACGGTTAGCGGCTCAAGCCATATCAAGATCATGAGCCGCTGGTCGTTGATGTTTCCCCTATTCACTTTGCGTGAGATATGGTCTCTTAACTCACATCTATTGCATCTCACGCCTGATTATCACTGTTCTTCTGACTTGTATAGATCCAACTGTCCATATCACTCTATTCTTTAGTCCCACACCCCTTCTTCATCTTATGATTATGCTATACTTAGGGTGTACTTTACCCTAAGTATGGGGGGGGGGTGTAGGACTCTCGGGTATTCTATTGATTCTTTCTACCTCTGTTTTGCTGCCTATACTTACGGATATTTTACCCTAAGTATCGGGGGGGGGGGGGGGAGGGGGTAGGCCCTGTACATCCTTCCACTCGGATTTCCCTTCATGTACAACTTGCTATACTTAGGATTACTTGAACCTAAGTATAGGGGGAAACACCGAGTCCTCTCTAGTCTATTCTTTGATTCGTCTTTGTACATACCATTCCTTTTTCACTTCCCTATACTAAGCATGAGTTATGTCTTCTTCATCACTCTTGATTCACTCTGAGGACATCGTTCGAGCTAAGTATAGGGGGGGTGTCATATATATTTCATATATACTTTAGCCAAAACTCATACTTTGTGTGAGTGTGTAAATAAATAAAATGGCTAAAAATCCATAAAAATTTAAAAATGTCCTTGTACATACAATTCTTCTTGCACATACATAGCTATTTATAAAAATTATTTTTTGTACAAATGATTTTAAAAATGATTTGTGTATATAGTTTATAAATATTTTGATATCAAAATTATGTATATAATACAAATTTTTTGTAAAATGTTTGAAAAATAAAAAGTTTGCAAAAACCTTGTGTAATTTTTTGTAAATATCTTGCAAAACTTCGCATTCATGCATACATCCATGTTTTCAAACATTTTTCAAAAATTTTGCACATTTGTAAAAATTTGTAAAAATTTGCATATTTGTAAATATTTGTATAGTTTTTCAAAATCATAGTTGACATTTAAACTGTCCTGGAATTAAATTGGAAAATGGAGATTGGTTAAGACCTTAATCCACCTAATTATGAGAGGTTAAGGATATGGTATTATCCTCAAGTGCATCACAGAAGCGTGATCGTCGTATCGAATACGATGTAGAACGACTAGTTGAACTAGTCCTTCTATGCAGCAGAATTTAAAAAATTTTCATGCGATGAAACCATATGATCCAAGAACGACTCTCGGATCGTTTCATCTAGAACCACAACAAGTATAAAGGAATACCTCTTGAAGCGTGGTTGATCGAGTCTCTACGAAAAGAGACCTCTTGTCTCAAGTCCAATCGTTGAAGAAGACGCTTGCGAGCGCGAGGATGAACCACGTGATCCTCGCAATCCAATAAGATGATCCAAGCACGGTGAACTCCCAATCTCGTCGAACGAGATTGAACGCCATCTTCGTGAGCGTAGCACTCCAAGAAGACAAAGAACAGAAGAACGTCAAAGCGACGACGCGATGGCGAAGGCGTCGACGAAGATCTCCTCTAGGTTTTGGTGGATGGCCACCAAGAAATAGAGGGAGAGAGTTGGCATGTAGAATGAGAGAGAGAGAGAGATGTGCTTCAAAATTGCATAGCCTTAGAGAGCATGGTATGTCTCTCTATTTATAGGGTTTTGGGATCCATGGATCTCAATCCATGGGATACGAAAAATCAATGGATGAGATTGATTTATGTTTAATCCAATGGTCAAGATTGTTGTTGGTAAAAACCAACAACTAATAATCTAATTTAAATCAAATATATTTGACATGTCAAATATAATTCTATCCTAAATTAGATCAATCAATTAAGGAGAGATTAGCATGGAGATCACTCCCCATTAGGAATGGTGGGGACGACCATCACATTCCTTGTGGGAATTGGTGGCCGTCCACCATGTCCTCATGGTGGAGGCAATCTCACGCAATCTCATGAGATTGCATATCTCCATGAATTTCTCCCATAATTTCCAACAAATTTTGTTGTGATTTATTCTTTAAAAATAATTCATAATTAATTTTGAGAATATTGCAATCTTACCATCGGAAATTTGTGAATCATATTCACAACCCAAAACAAAATATAATTTAAAATTTCAATTTACACAATGTTTATCCAATAAACATTAATAATTAATCAACAAATATAAATTATAATTAGCTCTCTCTAATACATTATAAATCACATTTATAATATATTATGAATAATTGGATATTGCTATCCACATTATTCTTATCCACAATAATTAAATCACATTTAATTATATTGGATAATTTCCGTACACATCAACATGATTAAATCACATTTAATCATTAAGTCTTTAATGCTCAGATCTATGGAATTATTCTTGAACCCTTTCAAGAATAACGCGATTTCTCCTCAGATACTTGGAGATAAGGACACGACGATTGTATTGTTCCATGTATAGAGACTTGGATGTTGAGATCACATCTCAAATCCAGATCTCATGGACCTCCCACATATGCTTGATCAAATCAAAACCGTGGGCCTAATCTTCTCATTGCATCTGAATCTCGGTCAGATCAATGTCCAATACATGGACTAAGATTAGGTCACTTCTCTTTGAGAGGAGTCACTAAAATTTAAACCTGTTTCATCACTCCCTCGAAATGGAAGCGTCATGGTTATACAATCGTTTATGATCATATCACCCTCAGGTATTCCCAATACCTGTACATCCTGTATACTGGAAGACCTATGATTATCCTGAAGATATAGATCACTTTTATACTGTCATCTTCAGGGTTTGATCATTAAGTTTCTCAATCTTGGTCATTGGGAATTGGTATAGATCATATGCTTTCTCAAAGCATATATCTTACCTTCAAATTCATGTCATGCTTCCAAAGGATGACAACCATGCATGGAATTTGATCAGTCCCAATACCTCATGAGTGAGCTCATGTTTTTCGGTTCACAAGTGAACCTGTATGATCCCTTTGAGAGATCGTATTACTCATATGTCCTTACATGCACACCAGCTCGTCGGTGTATAGACCTTGGCTAGGTCATCAACCTATTGGTCTGCCAAATGTACACCCTCAGACATATAGCAACACATCTGTCTCTGGTCAGAGGATGCATTCCTACGTTGTGACAACATTCAACATAGGTCTTTGGTTATCTCGATCTTGTTAAGTCAACCCATTGACTTAACTAATCTGACAACTTCGAATCACTATTCCCATACAGAGGACCTGCATCAAGAGGTCGGTCAGACATCAGCCATATGAGAAAGGATTGCCATCTCCTACTCAGACTGGAGATCATCACTTAACAATCATTTGATGATGCTTGATGAGTCCTCTATCTAACTCCTTAGATATTCATCCAAGCATCATCCTCTATGATTCAATCAATGAAACAACAGCTGTATGATCATCAAGTTGGCCATGGTACATAACCCTTATTGTACAGAGGAACCTTATAGTGCATTCATTCATTCAATCTCAGAAAGGGAGTGAGAAATAATCAATCAATTTTATTGATAAATCATTTATTACAATAACATTTATTGTAGGAATGGTTCGCACCGGGCTCACATTGCTAAGAAGAGAAACCTTATAGGGCTTAGGATTAAGACTTTTCAGGTCCATTGGGACTTAATTCTTTGAGTCCATTAGGCTATGAGCATATGTCATCTTGATGAGCCTAAGGAACACTTAACAACACACACATGACTCTCAGAGACAATGGCTTTACTTGCACCAGCACTTTACACTTAGCTCTCCACGGATGAGGTGGCGAGGAGGCAGTTTCCTTTGGCTTGGGGTAGCATATGAGGGTAGTACTTCTAGGCGGAACCTCTCTTCTTATAGTGAAGGAAGTACGTCTAAACTTGGTCTGGTGGTGATGAAGTCTAAAGACAAGAGTTGTGGGTTGCAATAAAGCTTCAAAAGAGGGATAGTCTACTGGCTCAAGAGGAAAAACTCCTTATTTATATATGCTGCACCATGTAGATATGTTGTACATATGCACATAAAAAAAGTGCAAAGAAAGAAAAACTCCAAAAAAGTGGCGGCTGTATATAGCCAAATAAAGCAAAGCTTATGTTACACATGACCATCTCATGAAGCTTGCAGCGGGAGACTCAGCTACACTGGTTGGGCTTCCAAGGATACATGGCTACACTGGTCATGGTCCATTCTCTTCTTCCCCCTCTTCTTGAGCCGGTTGTACTTGAACTTAGAAGGGAATGCCCTGCTCCTCGAGGAAAGAGTTGCTAGACTGAGGAATTAGAGTTACCTTGTTGAGGGAGGTTGTTTCTTTGTCATTTCTGAGGTGAGGAGTTACATTTCACTTACACAGTACATGGAAAGATTCATGGTCATTAGAGTTTGTGTATGTAGACTTGTTCTGACCTAGTTTATTGAGGAGTCTTGACCATAGATTGGTGGAACTTAGAGGTTGTTAAGTTTTAAGCTTAAGTACAAATAAGGTTCTGACAAATTAATAATTCAAAGGTCTGACTGAGCTCCATATTTCAATTTAATGAAGTAAAGTTTGATAATCAACCTTGATTTCCCATCTTTTTCTTTTTATTTCTCTTTTTGCACTTCTTTTTCAAATAAGTGTTTGCTAAGGGACTAGCAAAAGTAAAGTATAGGGGGGTGATGAATCCCCATTCATCACTCTTTATTCCTTTATTTTAGCTAAAAATCTTTGCAAAACACCATGTAAATACTTGTAAATATAATAAATTGTCAAACTGCATGCTTTGTGTAAATAACAATAATTAGCATGTTTTTGTGCAAAAATAAAGGAATAAAGAAATAAAGAAAAAAGATGGAAATATTTAGAATAAATATTGAGTGACCTGAACCAAAGAGAGGGCCAATCATTGGCCTGACCGCAAAATAAAACAAGTAGAGAGAGATAGGGCCATTCATCACTGTACATATATTCCTGCTTGGTGTACATATTTTATTTTCATAAAATAAAAATATATATGTGTTTTTCACACTTTTTATATATTTATAAAAATAAAATAAAAATTATAAAAATAAAAATAAAAAGGAAATAAATTCTCTCTCTCTCTCACCCTTGTATATACCATGTATAAATGTACATATACCTATTTATTTTACCCTTGTAAATAAACAATTAATATCAAATAAAAATTTTTTTATATCCCAAATTTCATGTTGTAAATAAACAAAATATAAAATTGGGATAATTGTACAAAAATAAACTAATAAAAATAAAAATAAAAATAAAAAACACTTAGGTATTTATACATCCGATCATCAGGAGGACCCGATACCCAGATGACCAGGACCTACATCCCAGATGACCTCGATCACCAGGTAGACCCGATACCCAGTATCTTAGTTTGATTTCCAATCTTTAGGTTTCAGACCGCCGACTTCCGCCGCCCAATTCGCGTTGCTCCGATCACTGATTCACCTATCCGACCACGCCTACATCTTCACCAGACTCCTCCGCACCTTCTTCACCCATCCGATCATCCTGGTTCACCCCGGAACGTGGACTTAGGTTCTCCTCCGTCGTCGCTCGTCGGAGAACCATGCTCCGCCTCATCCGTTCACCCATTTCGCCCGCTAACGGGTAGAGGTAGTTTGCCCTCGACCCCTCTTGCTTCTTGTGCAGGTACAAAGGCTAAGGAACCTCATCTGGAGGCCTGATTACTCAGGAACAAGAGCCCCAGGTCCCCTTCATCGTCGGAGCACCCCGGTCGCTCCCGGCTTCATCGGAGACCCCCACCAGCTGCGGATCACCTCCAGCTTCGATTTCCCCATTCCGGCAGCATCAGAGGAGGTCCTGATCGTGCGTATTGGCCGGGCGAAAGTCGTCGGTGAACTGTTCTTCGAGGACCCTCCATCGCCGTTCGATCGAGCCCCTCGCTCCAGTTTAGATCTCAGCCATCCGTTCGTGCGAGACTCGTAGTCGTTCGATCCATCAGCGGATCAGATCCAGGACGTTGTTCGCGAAGAGGCATCCACCATCCAGAGCCGTCAGATCATGAGTGGACTCTTCACAGCCGTTGGATCTTAAATAAAAGGGTAAATATCACTTAGGCCCTTCTTTCTTTAGCGTTTATAGTTTAGTCCTCTAATTGTTAGTTGTAGTTGTTTTTCTTTTGGAATAATTGCACTGTAGACCTTAGACTTTTTGGTATTTGCATTTTAGTCCCTCTGTGTGTGGTACACGTGCTTCGACACGTGAGATTTTGGGCTTTTTGCATGTATTGGGTTGGGTTTTATGGATGTTATGAAATGAACTTTTAGTTTTAATATTTGCATATATGCCCCTGTGTGTGGATGAATTGAACATGTGTCGTTTTTATTGTGAAATTTACATTGAGCCCCCTATACTTTGTGCACGTGTTTTATCCAAGCACCCGGAACTTATTTTTTTCATTTAGGTCCCTATGTGCTGTGCCTCTTCTATTGGTTGAATAAACTATCAAATCAACTTCAAATCTTCTAAAATTTGGAAACGTGGCCCCTGCCACTGTGTAAAAATTTCAATATTTTTTGGAACATTTTTGATTTGATTTTCTATTTTTAAAAATTCAAAAACATCTGTTTTTCTACGTTTGAAATATAAAATCAACTAAAAACATTAAAACCCTCCAAACATTCTAAAAACATTAGGTGCTGTTTGTTTAAGTATCTTCTTGCTTTTGTGTAAGTTTTGCTGCATTTGGATATATAAAAACCTTAAAAATTGAAAAAACCTAAAAACCTTATAAAATTCATTAAAAATTCTAAAAAATTAAAAAATGCAATTTCTTTTCCTGTAGCTTAGATTTTACTTGTAGTTTAATATAAAATTATCTCCAGATTTTTATAATATTTATATATCATTAAATAGCCTTTCAAATCTGGCTGCACAGTAGTCTTTATTTCCTTCCTTCTTTCATTTTTTAGAAAATCAATTAAAAAAGATAAAATTCTGAGAAAATTACCAAAAACACCTAAAAAATCATAAAACTAAAAATATTTTTATTACAATTTTTGGATTTGTTTTGATGTGTTAAATAAGTTTTTAAGTGTGCCATTTGTGGCTTGTTTTGTATTTTCTTCATAATATAAAATCACAAAATAAATTTAAAAAATCATAAAATCCACCAAAAAATATTTTATTCATTTTATTTGCTTTTAGACTACTTCGTAGGCCTTTGGCCAATTCTTGTTCCTTGTGTTCGACCCTGGTAGCTATACCAGGTTAAATAAAATAGCGAGACTGCTATTCGGCTTTTGACTGATTATTATATTTTAGTGGTCTTTGTTTTCTTGATTGACCGATCTCTGAGATTCGGGTCGCAATGACCCTTGTTTTTACCTTTACCCAGATCTTGTGGGATTTTTCAGTCATCAATCCTCAACACCAGGGAATAAATCATTTCTTGCATCCAATCCACCGTCTCTTTAGTTCTCATACTTAAAAGTGTAGATGGAAGGCCAATTGATGGAGGGCATATGATTGTGTCATTTCTTCTCTCCCTCTCTGATAAATCTCGGATTCATCACTCTAAATCTCATTTATTAAACTCAAATCCCTCAAAATCAACAGCATATCTGCATCTATTCTGCATAATTAGCATTCATGCATGTTTTCATAAGAATGGCATTTTATCCATCATTTTTGCACAAAATAGGAAGTCAAAAATCCAAGGCAAATTTGACCTGTAAATAGTCTAACTTCTCGGATTTTTAACTCCTTCATGCTAACACTGCATAACCCAAAATCACCTTCACTGTGTACATATCACTAACAAGAATAAATGAAAAATACAAAATATCACTAACCCAAATAAGTGGACCAAAAACCCAAACCCTAATTTCAGGATTTTCGGACTAAAAGCCACATATCTTCCCCATCCAATGTCCGATTTGATCCTACTCACTTTTGAACTAATCCACATTCAATTATCTTCAAAAGAAGACCATGTTCAAGTGAATCGGAGCTCATATGTGAAAGTTGGGTTTTGGGCCTCTTTTGTACATTGTGTATTTTAACGGTTTTGATCTTACATTTTATGTACATATTTTATTAATTAATAAAAATGCAAAAAAATTAGATTTAGGTGTCTTTATTTATCTTTGATTTCTCCATATTTTTTCTGGATTTTTTATCTGATTTAAAAATAACAAAAAATTATAAAACCCAAAAATCAAGGTATTCTATGTACATGGGATACCCCAAAAATTCACTTTGTGCATTTGATCGAGTTTGGTTTTAATGTGTTCATGAAAGTTGTATATCTCATTGAGACGAGCAACTTTCATGAAGAAATGTCTTCGATCCGAGGTCATTTACTATTTCTTTTTGATTTTACAAAATCTTTTTCTTTCGATTTTTCTGGTGATGACATGTGGCAGCCCCAGAGGCTGCCACATGTCAGCATTTTAGCCTTTTTATTTATTCGTTTTTCATAAAAAAATTTAAAACCTCTGCACGTACAAGGCACTTGACCCCAGGCACGCGCCAAGCACGTGCGCACCTCCCTCTCTTTTATGCCACCACGTGGCGATCCCGCAGCCGTTCGATCATGGCCGATCGAACGACCGCTGCAGATCGTCCTCAACCTCTGGACGCCCTCCTTCCGCTACTGCCGCCGCTACCCTCGCCTACCACACCCACCTCCGCAACCGCCACCCTCATATCTCGCACCGGCCCCGACCCTTCTCTCTCCTATTTAAAGGACCTCGACGCACCTCCCGACGCCCATCCGCCGATTGAGCTTCAACAGAGGAGGGCGGTGACAACATCCCTTCTCCGTCTCCGACAAGATCCGGCCATCTCCAGTGGCCGTCATAGCGTTGCCGACGTACTGCCAAGCTCCGATTTTTGGCCGTGGAGCCAACACTCATATCTCGTCCGCCGCCTCCATCTTCAAACTCCATCACCGCCGGGGGGTCGTCTCCGACAACTTCATCATCTTCCACGATGCTACGACAACAACGAATTCCCCGTCTCCGCCATCGCCTCCAATTTCTCCTACTCCGACCACTTCGACATCGCCATCAACGGCCACCTTCTCCTACAACTACCACCAAGCGCCCCCGTCTCCTCCTTCTCCTCCGACAACGCACTAACACCATCGAAGCCATCGCATCTTCGACTCGAGCTTCACGCTTCATCGACATCGCCAGGAGGAGCCTATCCTCGCCGCCCGTCTCCACTGCGCACCGGAGCTCGGAGCCCGAGACCCCCTACGTACGTGCGAGGCACATGCGACCCGAGGGGTACGTTAGCAACATGCCAGCAAGCACCCCTGGGTCACGTGCATTGCATGTGCACCCTTGGGAAAATTGCACAACGGCTCCGATTTTTCCCTCAAATCGCATTTCAGTCCACCCCAGAGGTCACGTGCTACGCACGTGCCCCCTCAGGTGATTTTGTAGAGGAATCCCCCAAACTTCTGGTAAATTCAATTAGGTTCCCCCTGTATTGTCTTTATCTATATATTTATTGCATCTGATGTTCGCCATTTAATTTTGTACATGTTGACATATTGTGGATATTCTCGTGATTGACGTATTTTGTGGAAATTTGCAAACTTTGCCCATTTTATGCTCTTAAATTGCCATTAATTAACCGTTGCTTTAAAAATCCTCGGAAAATCACATATTGTAGAAGTAATTGTGTTTGACATTGTGCCCAAAAAGAATTGCATTTGCATGCATAATATGCTCTGTAAATATCATTTTGCACATTTCACTATTTAATTTTTGATAGGTATTAGATCTCACATTTTTGAGGTTTAAGATTTTTCTGAGATTAATCACCTAGTGATAGATCTTAGATAATTTTGATCCTTGAAAATAAGTAGGTCTGGTATTTATCATAATTAAATATTGAAATTCATTTTGTTTGCATTTAAAAATCCATAAAAAATTCAAATTGCATCCAAAAATTCCAAAAAAATCACAATGCATTCATTTCATCATAATCTACATTGTGGTTTTGTATTTTTCGGACATCGTTTGAACATAGTCGATATTTTAGTCCCTAAAATAGGCCAAAATTGCATCTTGCATCCCTTAATTGCATTAAAAGTTTCAAAAAAGACCACATCGAAAACTGTGCTCAAACCTTGACAAACACAACTCTAGGTTGTTCCTTTGCGTCCTTGTGATCGACCTTGGGACTTGCCCAAGTAAAATAAACATAAAACCACTCGATTAAAAATTGATTAAATATTCGTGGTTATTTCTTGACCGATTCCGATCGCCGCCTACAATGAACAACATATAAAAACAACTTTTTAAAGCCGCGATTTCCGGACTCGTCAGATGGCACCGTTGCCGGGGAGGCAAACGACTTATCTTTGTGTTTTGAAATTTCTTGTTCGGTTTTCCGCATTCGGGTAGTCTGCCCCCCGATTTTTTCATTATAAATACCATCTTATTTCCCACATTTAATTTTCAATATTTATTTCTCTCATTTTATTTTTGATTGATTTCCTGAGTCACTCTCTTACATTCTCTCTCTTATTTTTCTTGTGAGGTACCCGGCGTAGTGGAGCGGTTTTCAAGAAACCGACGCATCTTCACCGACATTCGTAAAGCAACAATTAAACTAAGATCGAGTCGAGTCATGAGAGAGCGTAGAGTCTAGGTTTTTAATTTCTGTAATTTTATTTACTTGCTCATTTACAGCGGTGTTCGATTGGACTCTTGCACATGTAAAAAGACGTTGAACTTTTCTGTGGTGTGTCGTGGCCTGTTTCACTCTCCGATGAGGGTGGGGCCCGACTTGAGTGGCGATTAGGATAGACCTACACATACGGCTCTCAGAGCATTTATATTTTTGCTTATGCTCGTAGGATCTAAGGCCATACTGCACTTTAACTGAGACGCACATAGATCATTCAACTTAGCCAAACTTCAAATCAATTCTTTCCCGCTAATAGAACTTTCTGCTTAAGTGCGGTTTTCATTGGCTTTCACGCATTTAGAATAATTTTTCAATTCTGTATTGCATCCCAAATGGAGATTGCGAGGAGGCATTGTAAGTCTTCTAACTGTGCATACATCATTGTTTTTGCGTGCATCGGCTTTTCTCGAACTCCTCCCTCTTGTTTAATCACATAATTTTAAAGGAAATTGGGACTGGATGGTAGATGTGTATTTTGTGCTCAGATAATTTTTCAGTGATCGCCTCATAAAATTTGGGACTGCTAAATATAGCCGATCTTAAAAACCCATAAAATCAAGAATTTTTGTGGGAGAGCAACCCCGACCTTGGATGATTTTATTTTTTCTGAGTGAGCAAGAGACGACACTTAAGGTTAGAACCAAGTTCCGACATTTTCATTCAGACTACCGATTTTAAAAACGATTAGCTACTTCTCAGTGAGGAATACGGGTAGCCGGTATCCGGTCCGGACTTCCTTAGCAGAGTGGGTGGTTTAAAGGACACTGCGCAAGGCTCTGTCCTTAAGTAACACGGGTAGCTGTTTTATGGTCCGTACTTACACCTATACTGGCTGAAAGTGGATGCAACTAGTCGTACGAACTCGAGATAATCTTTATGAAAATTTCGGCACCTAACAACTCGCTAATTTTGTTACCAAGATTGATTTATCACCAACTAAAGTTGAAAAGATAGTAGCCGAACTCTTACGGCTTCATTGTGTGAGTTGGTGAACCCGGGGTTTGATTTGTATTTGCATTGATGTACGTCAACCGATACAGAAGATCAAAACCTACACACTTGATAAAATTTCTATCCCGTGCAATCATCTCTCTCTTGTTTTAAACCTCATCACGAAATTTTTTTCAAATTGCAGATCCAACCCATTATTTTGTTCAACTCTGACCGAACATTTATCCGAAGAACCATCATTGCTATACTATGAAAATGAATTTGTATCGGTTAGACCCAAAACATCTCCTCCAACTTCAACAAGAGACTCTCAAACACCAACATTCTCCACAAATCCGATTTGCTTCATGAATGACAGTCCTTTGTTTTCGGACCTAACAAACCCACAACTGATTGAGATCTCCACTTCTTCATATCTCAATCCTCTCTACGCCAATCATACAATTCTTCCATCATTCCTGGGAGAAGACAACCACATGATTAAATTGAACACTTCTTCACCTTGTCCTTCGACCCTGCCCTGGAACACTAATGAACAATCATTATATTGGATTGACCATGACAACCCCCTTTTCAGACATGACAATCATACAGAGGACTGGACTGAAACACAAGAACCCTGTATGCTGACTCCACCATACCAAGATCCGACCACTCATGATCAAAGGAATAAATTCTACTCGGACCAACTTCACATGTCTGGATCATATGAGCAGCCGCCTTCCATGATTATTGAGGAGATATTTTCTGAAAATAATGATTATATATTGGATATTCCAAGAAATTCCTCTCCTGACACATATAGGAAAATGGAAGATGAAATCATTGAATCACAAAAATACACATCAACTGCTCCGATTAGTCATCATGAATAAATTTTTGAGGATGATATTTCGAGGACGAATAAGAGATTTGAATCAATGGAGGATAGATTGCAGAAATTCACCAACCGATTAATCGCATTCAATGGTGGATCGAACATTAAAATAAATGAGGAAATGATTGGATCTGAGACTTAAAATTTTGAGGATATTCAGGGACCTGGGGACGATTCTGACAATATCACGTCTACATATTACTCCCCTAGAAATGACTATGCCGCTGACTATCGCTCTTAATATCAAGGCCCCTTTTCATCTGAAAGACACACCACACCCCCACACCACATAGAAAATACCAAAAAATGGAAAATTTTGACAACCACAAAAAATCTGAAAATCCAGAAAATTTCATAAGAATCGAGACTGAAGATGATATGAGGAATTTGGATCCGACTGTACGGGAAGCACTGGAAAAACGCTTAATGTTTGAACTTCCCTTTATACAGGCCATTGAACACTTCCCCGACCTTAAAAGATTTATAATAGATAAATTAATGAACAAAAAGTTGGGTAGGATACGAACAAAGACTGAAAGAATATCTTGTCAATGGCCTCCTCCTTGGTGTTGAGGAGAAAAACCAAGAGCCGCATAGTGAAGCGGTTGCCTAGATTTGACTGTGAAATCAAAGACACAATTTTCACCCATGCTCGGATTGATGACAATGCACTGATCAATATCCTCCCGACCTCTGTATTTCACAAACTCAAACTCGGACCGATTTGGAAGATACGAGAGATTATTCAATTGGCGGACTGATCGATAAAGCGGCCGAGAGAAACCATTTCTGCCATCATGAAATTCCAAGGTACTCTGCTCAAAGTAGAATCCACGATTATTGATATTGAGCATCAAGGAGAATTCACCCAGTCTCCAATCATTCTCGGAAAACCATTCTTAGCATTGGCTAAGGCAATTATTGATTGTGAGACTTGGAAAATCAATTTTACAGGCATTGGAGGAACTTAGATCAGACCATGTCTTTGAGGAACCACGATCTTCTGAGGAAACCCACGAAGTCCCCGACAGCCGCAACCATGAAGAGGTAGAAGAGCCCTACCTCGATGCAACACCTGGGATAGCGGTTGTTGCTGAGACTATTGGTTTAGAGACTCTCCCCCGTATTTCAATTCTCGAGGATCTTAAAATAGACAAATCCTTCTTCTATGATCCTGAGACTTATGCATGGTCACACCCTGGAGCAACATTCTCTGAATATCTTGACCAAATCATCCCAAATCGAGAGTGCTCAAACATTCAGGAGGCTAAGAATGGACACGCAAACCCAACACCGACCCAGGAGAATTCCAATGGCTATTCATCTGGATACTCAAGTGAACCGACACCTTCACGAAGAAATAAAAAGAGAATCACCTTTGACCTTTCGGGAGAAGAATCAGCTGACGATTCCTCATTAGGTCCGGAAAAGGTAGTCTACATGAGTGAAGTCTGTTCGGCAGCCCTAAAGCCATATCTTCGCAAGGATCCAAAATTCAATTCTCTTTGGACAACTCCCGTTCCTAACTACTGCTCATCCAAAGCTGATGCTCCTACCCTCTTCAAGTACACTGGAATTATTTCATATGAGCTGACTGAGACTGGTGCTTCCGAGTATTCATCTAAGTACAAACCACTTGATCCCAAGAAGGAGCGAATTCTGAGAAAACAATTGAAGAAACAAAAAGACCAGAATATTTGGAGTATGCCCACTCTCAAATACTATTTTTCTTAGGATAATTCTGATGATGGATACATTTCATCTGACTCAAACACTTCATCCACTATCCATCATGATTTTTCTGAGGATAACACTGGCAATAGTTGGGAATCATATGCTTCTTCTCCAACTCACAATTACGATCTCCCACTGCAGGCTCACAAGAAGATCAACCGAAAATCACCTTAATCATCGGCTACCCACACTCCCTCCCGACTACGTCGGTCCCCTTGTACAGCTTCTTCCTATACTTAGGACAAGGCCTAAGTATAGGGGGGATCGATACCATTTGTATATACAATTTCTCTCATCACACTTCTCCTTCACTCCATTTCCACCCTTCCCTTATACTTAGGCTGACCAGAGCCTAAGTATAGGGGGAACCGACATCCACCTATATATACTCTCCTCATTCAAATATCATGACCGCCTTTTTTCCGCTCTTATTCTTAACCCGTTGTATATAAAATTTTAACTCTCTTCGCTTAGCCCGAGCTATGTCTTCATTATGCTTCTTGTGCTCTGAGGACACAACACTCGCTAAGTATAGGGGGGGTCTGTATATATACTTTGTATATATTTTAGCCATACCTCGTACTTTCGCATAAGTCTATATGTATTTACAGGGTGGGTAATTCATTTGAAAAAAAAGGATTTTGCCGCTAACGCTGACTTTTCTTAAAAATTTTTGAAAATGGCTTCTTATTTGCAAAAAGAAGTATGTCTGCATTTCACTCATGCACTTCATCCAACATCGCATTCATCTGCATCTATGAAAATTCATTGGGTTCTGAACCGAGTTGTGAGGAGAAACCGAGAGTGGTCTGGACTTGACCTTAATCCTCCTAATTTTCAGAGGAACTTCACCGAGAAATAAGATTTTAAAAACTTCAGGTCGTTTGACTTAATTCTTTAAGTTCCACATGATAATGTGCAATGTTTGACTCTTAGTGTCTAACCTGGTCTCTTCATTCTAGGTACAACTCTGGAATAGGGAATTAATTTGTACTCTCGCACTACGCACTTAGCTCAACTCAGACGGTATGTTGGAAGACTGTGCGAATCTCTTTTCTGGTAGCGTGGAAATCTAAAGACTGGAGTATGGGTTGAAATAAAGCTTCAGAAAAGGGATGGATGTCTGGGCACAATTTTTTCTAAGACCCCAAAAAATGTATGGAATAAAAAGATTCTATATCCGTAGGGGCACACCAAGATCCAAGCAGAACCACCAAAAATTCCAAATACAAAGAAGCACCGACCAAATAATATCTGACCAAAAAGCTCCAAGCTTCAAGAAACCTGCAGATCTTGGTGGAGACTCGGCTACACTGGCCATCTTCACAAGGAGAGGTGACTACACTAGCCACCCTACAGTTCTTTTCCCTTTCTTCTAACTTCTCCCCCATTTCGATTGTGAACACAACATGACAGACCTTAGAAGGAAAAACCCGACTCCCTAAGGACAAGTTACTGGAGAGGAGAGGAGCATGGTAGTCCGACATTCTGGATGGGAAGAGCTAAAACCCTTCACACACATGAGTCGGTTGTTCATTGTTCATAGGTATACTTTGGGAAGAGGATTGATCTAAGATGACTTCTGAGCCGAAACTGTGACAATGATGTGTAGAACTTGAGGGTTGCTGATTTTAAAATTCTAAGTCTCACAGAAGTTCCGACACACAAATAATCCAAAGGTCGAGTTTAGTCTCATTTTCACGTTCAGCTCATGGTCTTGGTATGGAACCCAATCTCATTTCACCTCATGGCATTTCTTTTCGATGCTCAGGGACGAGCATGGTTTAAGTATACGGGGATGATGAATCTCGGATTCATTACTGTAAATCTCATTTATTAAGCTCATATCCCTCAAAATCAACATCATATCTGCATCTATTCTGCATAATTAGCATTCATGCATGTTTTCATAAGAATGGCATTTTATCCATCATTTTTGCACAAAATAAGAAGTCAAAAATCCAAGCCAAATTTGACCTGTAAATAGTCCCGGATTTTTAACTCCTTCATGCTAACACTGCATAACCCAAAATCACCTCCACTTTGTACATATCACTAACAAGAATAAATGAAAAATACAAAAAAATAACTAACCCAAATAAGTGGACCAAAAACCCAAACCCTAATTTCAGGATTTTCGGACTAAAAGCCATATATCTTCCCCATCCAGTGTCCGATTTGATCCTACTCACTTTTGAACTAATCCACATTCAATTACCTTCAAAACAAGACCAAGTTCAGTGAATCGGAGCTCATATGTGAAAGTTGGGTTTTGGGCCTCTTTTGTACATTGTGTATTTTAACGGTTTTTGATCTTACATTTTATGTACATATTTTCTTAATTAATAAAAATCCAAAAAAACTAGATTTAGGTGTCTTTATTTATCTTTGATTTCTCCATATTTTTTCCGGATATTTTATCTGATTTAAAAATAATAAAAAAATTATAAAACCCAAAAATCAAGGTATTCTATGTACATGGGATACCCCAAAAATTCACTTTGTGCATTTGATCGAGTTTGGTTTTGATGATTTTATGAAAGTTGTAGATCTCATCGAGACGAGCAACTTTCGTGAAGAAATTTTTTCGATCCGAGGTCATTTACTATTTCTTTTTGATTTTACAAAATCTTTTTCTTTCGATTTTTTGGTGATGACACGTGGCATCCCCAGAGGCCACCACGTGTCAGCATTTTTTAGCCCTTTTATTTATTCATTTTTCATAAAAAATAAAAAAACTCTACACGTGCAAGGCACGTGCCCCCAGGCACGCGCCAAGCACGCACACACCTCCCTCTCTTTTATGCCACCACGTGGCGATCCCGCAGTCGTTCGATCTGATGGCCGATCGAACGGTCGCTGTAGATCATCCTCAACCTCTGGACACCCTCCTTCCGCAACTAACGATGCTACCCTTGCCGACCACACCCACCTCCGCAACCGCCTCCCCCATATCTCGCACCTGCCACGCCCCTTCTCTCTGCTATTTAAAGGACCTCGACACACCTCCCGACGCCCATCCGTCGATTGAGCTTCAACAGAGGAGGGCAGTGACAACGCCCCCTCCGTCTCTGGCGAGATCCGGTCATCTCCAGTGGCCGTCCCAGCGTCACCGACGTACTTCCAAGCTCCGATCTTTGGCCGTGGAGCCAATGCTCATATCTCGTCCGCCGCCTCCATCTTCAAACTCCATCACCGCCGGGGGGTTGTCTCCAACAACTTCACCATCTTCCACGACGCTACGACAACAAAGACTTCCCCGTCTCCGCCATCGCCTCCAACTTCGCCTACTCCGACCACTGCGACATCACCATCAATGGCCACCGTCTCCGACAACTACCCCCACGCTCCCCCGTCTCTGCCTTCTCCTCCAACAATGCACCAGCACTATCGAAGCCATCGCATCTTCGACTCGAGCTTCACGCTTCATTGACATCACCAGCATGAGCCTATCCTCGCCCCCCTCTCCACCGCGCGCCAGGGCTCAGAGCTCGAGACCCCCCACGTACGTGCGAGGCACGTGCGACCCGGGGGGTACGCCTGCAACACACCAGCAAGCACCCCTGGGTCACGTGCATTGCACGTGCACCCTTGGGCAAATTGCACAACAACCCGATCTTTCCCTCAAATCGCATTTCAGTCTGCCCCAGAGGGCACGTGCCACGCACGTGCCCCCTCTAGTGATTTTATAGAGGAATCCCCCAAACTCCTGGTAAATTCAATTAGGTTCCCCCTGCATTGTCTTTACCTATTTATTTATTGCATCTGTACCCCTGCATTTCTGCTTCATTTTAGACCTCTATTTTCCATTACTTTATTTATCTAAAAATAGCATGATGTTCGTCATTTAATTTTCTACATCTTGACATATTGTGGATATTTTTGTAATTGACGGTTTAATAATAAATAATTATTTTGTGGAAATTTGCAAACTTTGCCCATTTTATTCTCTTAAAATTTCCATTGATTAACCGTTGCTTTAAAAATCCCCGAAAAATCATATATTCTAGAATTAATTGTGTTTGACATTGTGGCAAAAAAAATTGCATTTGCATGCATAATTTGCTCTTTAAAAATCATTTTGCTCATTTCACTATTTAATTCTTAATAGGTATTAGATCTCACATTTTTGAGATCTTAGATAATTTTTATCCTTGAAATTAAGTAGGTCTGGTATTTATCATAATTAAATATTGAAATTCATTTTGTTTGCATTTAAAAATCCACAAAAAATTCAAATTGCATTCAAAAATTCCAAAAAAATTAAAGTGCATGCATTTCATCATAATCTACATTGTGGCCAAGTTTCGTATTTTTTGTACATCGTTTGAACATAGTCGATATTGTAGTCCCTAAAATAGGCCAAAATTTCATCTTGCATCCCTTAATTGCATCAAAAATTCCAAAAAAAAGACCTCCTCAAAAACCGTGTTCAAACCTTGACAAACACAACTCTAGATTGTTCCTTTGCCTCCTTGTGATCGACCTTGGGACTTGCCCAAGTAAAATAAACATAAAACCACTCGATTAAAAATTGATTAAATATTCGCTGTTATTTCTTGACCGATTCCGATCGCCGCCTACAACGAACGATATATAAAAACAACTTTTTAAAGCTGCGATTTTCGGACTCGTCACTCTCTCATTGGAACAAGGATCCTCTCGAGTGCCTTATTAACTCAATACATGAATTTTTTGGTTGTTGATCAATGTGTCTGTCAAGAGAAGTTGGAGTCATCTTCACTTGTTTTCCTGAAAGTACACTGTGGTGTGCCTTTTTGAGTATCTAATATACCTTCTACACCCAAAGTTGTAGCATTTACGATGCAGAGCCCTTTTTTGGTGGTAGCCCGAGTCTTGGTCCTATAGCAGTGGTCCAAGTGGACACTTTGAAATGTTTGGGAGCACTCGCCTTTGGTTGAAGCTCTTTGACTTTGACTTTGCATGGTGAGAGATTTTCTTTCAACATTGATATTTCTTTTCTATGCTTTGCTTTTTGGCTAGCTCCACTGCTTTTACCACGAGTTGGCGCACACTGATCAAAATTTATTTTAGATTTTATCACACCCTGGAACACAGGTAGTACAAGAACCATGTTCTCATACTGGCTAAAAGTGCTGACACTCAGGTTTCATGAAGCCTTCGTTGATTTTATCCCATCCTCAAGCATCATTAAATCAGGTCAAACTCAAATCCCTCATCCTAGTTCCTTAAATGAAATTTCAACTCATCTCATCATAACTGCAGTCGTGTATGTTAGGTGATGATCATATTCTTAAGGTAGAGACTAAGCATACACTATAGCACACAAATCTTTCAAACTAGGAAAATGTAAATAATTAAGTCAAAGACCCTAATGACTAAGGCTGGTTAACTTAAAATCTCAAGACCTCATAAACCAAGTGTTCTTGAACATCACAGGTCTTATGTGAATGTGAAGGTGTCAGGGATTAAACAAACTTGTTAGTTAGGTTTTTTGTGATTTTTATTTTTGTGATTTTTTCTTTCTTTTTTTGAAAAACAAAGGAAAAAAAGAAAGCTGTTTTTTTTGAAAAAGGTTTTTTAAGCAAATAAGGGAAGTTATTTTTTAGTTTGTTTGGAAAGTTTTTTTAAGATTTTTTTTGAAATTTTTTTTTGAAAAAGTGTTTTTTACCCACCCTGTAATTATTGTATAGTATATACAAAAATACATGAAAGTACGAGCTATGGGTAAAGTATATATGTAATATATACACACCCCCTATACTTAGCATGTGTTATGTCCTTAGAGCACAAGAACCAAGAAAAAGACATAGCTCGTGCTAATCGTAAGATAGTAAAAAGAACAAAAAGTATAGAAGTCGATCCGCCCCCTATACTAAGGCTCTTGCATCCTAAGTGTAGAAGAACAGAAATAATGGGGCGGACGAGGTCAAGAGGAGAAATGGATGAGTATATACTCATGGTGGGCATCGGTTCCCCCTATACTTAGCCTCTTATCGACTTAAGCATATGACAGGAGTAAGTGTGAGAACCGATGTGATCTGGAGAATATACGGAGAAGGGATAATATACAAGAGTGAATAAATCTTCTAAGCTGCTGAATCTTGGTGCTGTATCTTCATGAAGAGTAATATGATGTATGTGCTCTGTGCTCACTCTGCATGAAGTTGATGACCTCGACTTGGACTAATTGCTCTTTGGAATCTACAAAATGCTTCAATAGTTGTCCATTTACCACATGGGATTGTGCACCATCTGTGAGATCAACTATCTCTACACTTCCATTCTCGTGCACTTTTTTAACAACAAAGGGACCCATCCATTTAGATTTGAGCTTCCCATTGAACATCTTCAACCATGCATTGAACAACTATACCTTTTGTCCAAGAACAAAGTCTTTGTACCTAATGTGCTGATCATGTCATCTCTTTACTTTATCCTTGTAAATCAAACTGTTGCCATATGCCCTATTTCGGATTTCGACGAGCTCATTCAAGTTCAAGTCTCGACAAAGTTTCCCCAGGTGACAACTCCAATTAATCTTCTTAATTGCCCATTCGGATTTATGAATCAATTCTACGTGCAAATGACATTTCTTGCCATAGATCATTCTATATGGTGAAGTACCCAATGGTGTCTTGTAGGGTATCCTATAGGCCCGCAGAACTTGGTCAAAGAGCTGGGACTAGTTCTTCCTATCATGACGAACCAATTTCTGCAAAATACTCTTCACCTCTCTGTTCGAAACCTCTGCCATGCCAGTGGACTGTGAGTGGTCAGGACTAGTAACTCTGTGCTCAAATCCGTAGTCCTTAGCTAAAGATCTCATATCTCGGTTCACAAAGTGGCTACCCCCATCAGATATCAAAACTTTTATCATCCCGAACCTGGCAATAATATTGTCTCTCACAAACTTACGGACAGTCTTGTTGTCTGCAGTTCAGATTGGGATAGCCTCCACCCACCTAGATAAATAGTCAACCGCCAACAATATGTACTCACGTCCTTGGCTGTTGGGAAAGGGACCCATAAAATCCATGCCCCATGCATCAAAAATATCACAAATAATCATCTGTTGCATGGGCATGTCATCTCTCTGTCCATCTGTCCCTCCCATCCTTTGACAAATCGGGCACGACCGTACAAAATCAATAACATATCTAAACAAGATCGGTTAATACAATCCGCATTAAAGTACTTTATAAGCAGTTCTCTTCCCAAATGGTGTCCTCCAGCCTCAAGTGAATGACAATATGTGAATACACTCTGGTATTCCTCCTGAGGAATACACCTTCTCCAAACACAATCTGGCCCTTCGAAAAAAGTAAAGGATCGTACCAGTGGTATCTCCTCGAATCCGACTTCAGCCAGTCAATACTGCTCCTAGTCCAACCATGGGGAACCTGCATGGAGACAAGATAGTACACCATGTTGGCATATGATAGGAGTGAGTCAATAACACAAATTAACTCATCTGGGAAGGTCTTTCTATTCCGCTCATAATTAGGAGAATCCTTAAGTTCGATCTGAGAAAGATGATCATCCACAACATTCTTCACTCCAGGTTTATCTTTTATCTCCAAATCAAATTCCTAGAGGAGTAAAATCCACCTAAGAAGATACGCCTTCACATCCTTCATTTCCATTAAATATCGAATAGCTGTGTGATCAGTGTAATTTGTCACCTTAGATCCCCAAGTATACGACCTGAACTTGAGTATTTCCTTTTCAATCACTGTGTAATTATTCTATGTAGGATCTAATACATTTCTCATGTAGTGGATTGCAAATGGGATCCCCTCTCACAGTTGTCGTAACACAGCTTATATAGCGAAATCTGAAGTGTCAATCATGATCTCAAAGGGGAGAGACCAGTCAGGAGCTTGTAGGATATGCGAGGTACAAATATTCCTCTTCAAGAGCTCAAAGGCCTCCAGATACATGTGATTTACAACGAACTCTGTATCTTTCCCTAAGAGCTCAATCAGTGGGAGGGCGATCTTAGAAAAATCCTGAATAAATCTCTTATAAAATCCAACATGCCCTAGAAATGACTGCACTGACTTTACATCGGTAGGCGGATCGAGTTTCTTGACCACCCACACCTTGGCAGGGTCATCCTCCATTCCCATTTTGGAGATGACATGACCCAACACGATACCCTTTGTCACCATAAAGCGACTCTTCTCCCAGGAGAGTACCAGATTAACCTCTCTACACCTCTTGAGGACTCGGTCCAAGTGCGCTAAACATGTATCAAAGGAATCACCATGAACCAAGAAGTCATCCGTGAATACTTCCAGGAAATCTCCCACCATCTCGATAAATACGACGATCATGCATCGCTGAAAAGTGCATGGGGCATTGCATACCCCAAAAGGCATATGCTTGAAAGCGTAAGTGCCGAATGGACATGTGAATGTGGTCTTTTCCTAGTCCTCACGGGCTATAGCTACCTGGTTGTAGCCAGAGTATCTGTCAAGAAAATAGAAGAACTATTTCCCTACGAGTCCCTCCAAGATCTGATCAATAAAACGCAAGGAAAGCGGTCTTTCTTGGTAGTGAAATTCAAGCACCTGTAGTCAACACAAACATTCCACGGCGTTGGTACTCGTGTAGCGATTTCTACCCCCTCCTCATTGGTGACCATCTGAATTCCCGACTTCTTCGGGACAACATGAAGCAGGGCCACCCACTTGGAGTCAGAAATAGGGTATATAAACCCTGCTTTGCATTATTTCTCAATCTCTTTCTTCACTAATTTCCCATAGATTGGGGTTAAGTCTCCTCTGGAACTTAGGGGAAGGTCTCACGTTATCCTCAGTAAAAATAGGGTACAAGCAGGGAGAGAGGTTGATCCCCACGAGATCCGACATTGTCCAACCTATTGCTTTGCGGTTCCTCTCTAAGACCTCTAACAACATCGACTCCTATTCTAAAGTCAAGTCTGAGCTGATGATAACAAGATATCTCTCTTTGAGTCCCGCAAGAAAGGCATACTTGAGTGTAGGAGGACGTGTTTTCAGTTCTAGCAATGTGGTATCATCATTAAAATCTGGATGAAATGAATCTAGATCTGGTTCCGTGCAACATGAAGGTGGTCTAAGATGTGTAATACTCACCACCAACTCAGAAGTATATGGAGTCGGATCGCCAAAGAAATGCGGTAATTTGGCCAAAGCCGCGTCTGACTCGTCATCTACGTCCCATGATCGTTCTGAAGGGGATGGAACTAACAGATCCATATGGATCTATGTCATCACAGGAATAGGTAAGTACATATCTAACAAGATTAGGTAACTCCTAGCAAACTGCATCATGTATTATGTTCTTTCCATATGAAAGGTTCTTGCTCTTTCCTGAAGGAACCTGTCTCCAAATCCCAACGGTGCAAATCATTATGCAATCTGCCTATGAAGATGAGTACTCTGTGCTACTCTCTGAATCAGGTCGCTGACATTTGGTTTGCTTTATCTCAAGGTTCACTTCTCCACCCGGAGAACAGAACTTCACCATTCCCGTACTATAATCGAAAGCTGCGCCTGATGAATACCCATTCATCACTCTTTATTCTTATATTTTAGCTACAAAAACCTTTGCAAATGCATGTATATTCATGTAAATACAAATAATTACCAAAATCATGCATTATATAAAGTTTAATAATTAGCATGTTTTTGTGCAAAAATAAAAGAATAAAGAGACAAAAGAAAAAAGAGGGAAATATTTAGAATAAATATTGAGCAACTGATGAATCTCGTATTCATCACGCTGAAATTGGTCATTTAGGCTATGTCCCCCATCATCTACCTGTATTTAAATATTAATAGAGCATTATTAGCCATCATACATGTTTAAATAATATCTGCATTTCATTATGCATAATTGCATTTAAAATCCCCAGTGTAAATTAGCCCAAAAAGCCGCTAACTTCTCTTATTTTTATTTAATTCATCCTAACTCCGATTGACCCAAAACCACCTCCATTGTGTAGATATTACTAAACTTATTAAATAAAAAAATACAAAAAATTTACTAACCACAATAAGTGACAAATAATCCCAAAGTCAAATTTCACATCTGACGGACTAAAATGAGCTTATCTCCCACATACAGTGTCCGATTTTGGTCTACTCACTTTTAAAGTATTCCATTTTCAAATACCTTCAAAACAAGACCAAATTCATAAAATTCGGAGCACATATGTGAAAGTTGGGTTTTGGGCCTCTTTTGCGCATTTTGACTTTTTGCTATTTTTGACCTGAGTTTTTATGTACATAATTAACATTTTTAATTTTATTTCTTCTTCATTATTATTCTTTGATGAAAGTTTTAATAAGAAATACAAAAATCCAAATCCAGATCCAAATCGAAATCAAAGAAACTGACCAAGTCCAAGTGCCCGTTGTCAGTCTGTGCAAAAGTTGCGTGTTTCCGACTTCTATTTTATTTTCCTATTTTCTTATTTATTAAAAATCCAAAAAATTAGATTAGCATGTAATTAATTTTCTTGTATTTTATCATATTTTTTTCTATAATTTTTATCCTCTCTAAAACCACCAAAAAAATTACAAAACTCCAAAAATCGGTTTTCTATACACATGGAGAGCCACCAAAAATACCACTTCTTACAGATGATCTCTTTTGCTCATGGTTCCTTCATGAAAGTTGTAGATCTCGCCGAGAAGAACAACTTTCATGAAGGAAATTTTTCGATCAGAGGTCATATTCTATCTATTTTTTTCTCCTTTAAAATTCTGAAATTTTTTGGTGCCACGTGGCAGCTCCAGGGCGTGCCACGTGGCACCCCGCCATACAATCTCTCCCCTGGCTTCCCCCGAGTCACGTGCTGCGCACGTGACCCTCTTCTTCCTCCAGCCATTCACGCCAACAACCCCCCGGCCGTTCCATCTCCTTCTTCGTAACTACCGTAGCCTCCCTCCTCGTAACGGCAGGCCGCCGCCTTCATTCTCCAGCCGTTACGAGGCTGAGCTTCACCCGCATAACCGCCCTCTCCCACTCCTATAAAAACTCGACACCACCAAGCTCCTCCGCATCCGCCATTGCTCCGGGAGTGGTGAACTTGAGAATTGTCTTGTGTTTACTTGTGTCTGCTTGTTCGTAAGGACTATCTCTCTATCCTCCTTGTCTTAGAAGTTTCATCTTTTACTCCTCCGCTAAGGAATCTCTTCCCCTTAGCAAAAATCTTTTTAATCACAACACTTATCTCTAAACTCTTCATCTCTGAAGGTGAATCATAATGCCTCCTAAGAAGAACTCTGGGGACGATGAGAACGACAATGACCCTATCCCGGTACTCTTGGCTAGGATAACAGCTGCTGAACAAACCAATGAACTACTTAGGACACAGTTGGAAATAATACAACAAGGCGAGGCTGCTATGAAAGACACGTATCTCCCAGAATTAGATGAAGACTATAATTGGTTGAGACCTGTTCCCCCTGAGGATGCTTTCGAACACAAACCGCATTTCCTTGCACTGTTGCCAAATTTCGGAGGAAATAATCATGAAGAACCATATATCTTCCTTCGAGACTTCTAGTTAGTCTGTGCTAACCTCTCCCACCCTAGGGTTAGACAAGACTACATAAGGTTGAGAGCTGTCCCCTTCGCCTTGACTGATAAGGCAGCTTACTGGCTGAAAAATCTAGGGGAAATAGTCACTACGTGGGCCACATTCAAGACTCTATTTTTAAAGAAATTCTACCCAGTTAGTAGAATTAACCAAATGAGGATCAAGCTCACGAGTTTCACCCAACACCCGAATGAACCATGAAACCTGGGAAAGATTCACCGACTTAGTTCAGAAATGCCCAGGACACGGGATAAGTAAAATGATGCTGGTCCAAAGTCTTGTGAGCGGGCTGAACCCTGAGACTCAAGGGTTGGTTAGTGCATCCTGCGGAGGAAGCTACATGGGGCGCCACGAGGACACTGTCTACAAGGTGTTCGAAAGACTTGCTGAGTCTAGCCGTGCACAAACCACTAGTCAGGCTTACATAGCTGGCTCCAAAAAGATGGTGAATAATCTGACAACCGACTACAATGCTGACATGGGAATAATAGCTGATAAGCTAACTATGGTTGAGTAGATTTATAAAAAGGTGGATGAGATCCATAAATCATCTGATATGAAGAAATTAGCTAAATTGCCGAAACAAATGGAGGAATTGGCTGACAGGGTATCAAAGATGGCACCCCCCGCACCCATACACCAAATTCACTACATTCAAGGTCAAGGGGTAGGGCAACAGAGCCATTGGGTGGAGACCAAGCCTTTTCCTCTCAAACTGATGAAACCTCCGCTCAGACTGATTTTGAGGAACCTCCACAAGTCATGGAGATAAATGGAGTCTGGTATAATTTGGAACCGGTCAATCGCTCAGGCCAAACCTCTACTCCAAACCCTCATCCACCGCAAGCCCAGCCCACCTATCAACCTCAACTGCAGCAGAGGCAGCAATATCGCACAGGTTACCAGAACCCGCAACCTCAGCCACAACAGAACCAACGCCAAAGCCAACAAGGCCAGTATCAGCGACCTCAGGCCAGACAGGACCAAGGGTCCTCCTCTTCTGCTATCTCTCCAGAGCTCCAGCGAGTGCTGGATGAGCTTCATGATATGAGAGTCGACATAAATCGACTCTCTCGTTGGAGAGATGAGGTGACTGCACCCCAGACCGTGATTCCAGCCCAAGTCCAGGCTAACCCAAATAGCCTTGGACATAATCAGGTATTAATTTCTGACTATTCCGTACCTGAACTTGAGCCCTCCTCGAATAATAACTCTTATCATATATCTCTTAGGAACGGAAGGACCGTAACCATGCTTGATCGAACGAAGGAACACGAAGACATAGCCCCAGTGTCCACCAATTCACACAACCCTGGGGGAATTGACAAAGAAAGACAGGAGGAGAAAGAATAAGTCCCACCCACACCACCCGAATATAATGGAGAGTCTGAGTCTGAGTCAGACAAACAAATGCCACCAACCACAAATTTCCCTGTTTTTAGTCCGAGTCCAAGTCCTGTAAGAAATTTTTCATTCAATAAAAGTGATGTTCTTGATCATACCAAGTCCATTCCTTTCCCCCGTGCTCTTACGGCAGGAAAGAAGAAAAACATAAAAAACCAAAAAAATGATGAAGAGATGGCCCGCATCTGTAAGGAAAATATTAAGGTCACTCTGTCCCTAGACGAGATGATAGAAAGAGACTCGGCTTTTCGAAAATACCTGAAGGTGAGATGCACACCAACAAGGGCCAGCAAACAAGCTCCTAGCCGAACAAGGAAACATATACTCTCAGTAGCCACATCTCGTCTCATAAAAAAATGAGCTGCCAAGAAAGAAGAGAGACATGGGTGCCCACTTTGTCACTAGCTACATCAAGGAAATCAAGTTTGCAAGAACATTGTTAGACAATGGATCATCCATCAATCTCATGCCCACAACCCTATATGAGCATCTAAATCTAGGTCCTCTTAAACAATCTGCAGCCGTACTTCAATTCGCAGACACATCAACTAAGCGACCTAGGGACGAGATTCGAAACATTGTCATCAACATAGAGGGACAAAACTACCCAGTGGATTTTACAATTCTTGACATGGATGTCCCTAGAAATTGGAAAGACTCCCAGATGGTACTAGGGCGACCCTTCCTTAGGACCGCAGGAGCTATATTTGATTATACATCCGGGAGAATCCAGTTCGGAAAAGTTAAACTTAAAATGCAGCAAACTAGGTTCCAAAGACCTGACACTGAGTCGAGCACCGAGTCTGACAAATCAGAAACTGAGACTGAAATTACAGAACCAAAAGCTGGGTCCTGGAGACAAAACCCAGCCGCTATGATAGAATCAACCTCATCTGGTGAGGAAATTGTTGATGACTTAGTCTGCCAGCTCATCCATGCATCTACCTATACTCTTGGAGACTCAGAGGCCACTCTAGACCTGTCAGTCCATTCTCCTTATGGACAATCCTTGAGTAAGGTACACAGATCGGACGCGGCGATTGCCACACCTCATTCCATTATTAGCAATCCGATCCCTGATACAACCATGATGGTGGTCAACATTGATACACTACAAGCGTCCACATCACAAAAACAAACATCACAGACAGAACCAGATTCGAGAAACATCATTGACTTACCTGAACTCAAACCATTGCCCCCTACACTTAAGTATGCCTTCCTTGCAGGACAAAAAGGACAATTTCCGGTCATTATCAGCTCACAACTGACCGAAGAGCAGGAGATCCGCCTGCTTAATGTTTTGGAGAAAAATCGCAAGGCTATAGGCTGGAGATTGTCTGATCTTCCAGGGATTAACCCAGCCCTGTGCTCACACCATATTTACTTGGAAGATAATGCTAAACCCTCCCGTGAATGCCAACGTAGATTGAATCCAAACTTACGGGAAGTGGTTAAGACTGAGATCGAAAAATGGTGTAAAGCTGGGTTCATATATCCCATCTCCGACTCCAAATGGGTGTCACCTTTGCATGTAGTCCCGAAAAAGTCAGGACTCCAGATTATCACCAATGAGGAGGGACAAGAGATTACAACACGGGTACCTACGTCGTGGCGTGTCTGTGTGGATTACAGGCGCCTGAATGCCGCAACGAAGAAGGATCACTTTCCGCTGCCTTTTATTGATCAAATCCTGGAGAGATTGGCAGGGAGAGAATACTTCTGTTTCTTAAACGGGTACTCGGGCTACAATCAGGTAGCCATCGCCCCCGAGGACCAGGAAAAGACTACTTTCACATGTCCCTTCGGCACATACGCATTCAAGCGAATGCCTTTTGGTCTTTGCAACGCCCCTGTCACCTTTCAACGATGCATGATTGCAATTTTTGTCGACATGGTTGGGGATTTCCTGGAAGTCTTCATGGATGACTTCTCGGTCCATGGTGATTCATTCGATGATTGTCTAGCGCACCTGGATCGAGTCCTCCAAAAGTGCAGGGAAGTGAATCTGGTGCTCTCTTGGGAGAAAAGCCATTTCATGGTAAAAGAGGGCATTGTACTAGGGCATGTCATCCAAGAAGGGTATGGAGGTTGACTCTGCCAAAGTTGATGTGATCAAAAAACTTGAGCCACCCACAAATGTGAAACAAGTACGGTCTTTTCTAGGGCATGTCGGATTTTACAGGAGATTTATCAAAGACTTTTCAAAAATTGCCCGACCGTTAACAGACCTTCTTGGGAAAGACACCGAATTCCTGGTAGATCATAAGTATCTAGAAGCCTTCGAATTACTCAAGAAAAGAATCATTGAGACACCCGTCCTACAAGCTCCCGACTGGTCTCTTCCCTTCGAGATCATGACAGACGCATCTGATTTCGCTGTAGGGGCTGTATTAGGACAACGAAAAGATGGAAGCACGTATGCTATTCACTACGCAAGCAAAGTTTTAGACCCTGCTCAGAAAAATTACACTGTGAAAATTACACTGTGACCGAAAAAGAAATGCTTGCTGTGGTTTTTGCCTTGTAAAAATTTCGATCAATACTTCTAGGATCTAAGGTGACAGTTTACACAGACCATTCTGCCATTCGCTATTTAATGGCCAAAAAGGATGCAAAAGCATGACTTCTGAGATGGATTCTACTGCTTCAAGAATTTGATTTGGAGATTAAGGACAAACCTGGTGTTAAGAATGTCGTGGCTGATCATTTATCACAGATTGAATATAACAAAATTCCGAAATCTGAATCCATCCGTGAAACCTTCCCAGACGAGTCAATTTCTGCTATTGACTCACTCCCTTGGTATGCGGACATGGTGAATTATCTCGTCACCAATGAAGTTCCTCAAGGTTGGCCCAGAAACAAAATCGATTGACTCATATCTGAAGCGAGACACTATCATTGGGAAGATCCTTTCCTTTTCTTTGAAGGACCGGATTGCATATGGCGAAGATGTATTCCTCAAGAGGAATATCAAAGTATCCTCAATCTATGCCACACCTTGGAGGCGGGAGGACATCATTCTGGGAAGAGGACCGCTGAGAAAATATTGCAATGTGGATTTTACTGGCCGACCTTGTTTAAGGATGCTTATAATTTTGTGAGGTCGTGCCCCGTCTGTCAGAGAATGGGAGGAACCATTGGTTCCAAAGATGCCATGCCTATGCAACCAGTGATCATCTGTGACGTATTCGATGCATGGGGCATTGACTTTATGGGCCCATTCCCCAATAGTCAAGGATTTGAATATATTCTTCTCGCGGTAGATTATTTATCTAGATGGGTGGAGGCTATCCCTACTCGAGATGCAGATAGCAAAACTGTTTGCAAGTTTTTGAAAGATCATATTATTTCGAGGTTTGGAATTCCAAAAGTTTTAATATCTGATGGGAGAAGCCACTTTGTCAACCGGGAGGTGAAGAAGTTGACTAAGGAATATGGCATCGAGCACCGTGTCGCTACTCCTTACCACCCACAATCCAACGGCATGCCGAGGTGTCAAACAGGGAGGTTAAAGGAATTTTACAGAAGCTCGTTCGCCCTGACAGGAAGAACTGGTCCCAACTCCTGGACCAAGTTCTGTGGGCTTACCGGACGGCTTATAAGACCCCATTGGGCACCTCCCCATTTAGAATGGTATATGGAAAACCATGCCATTTGCCTGCAGAGCTCGTCCATAAATCAGAATGGGCACTCAGAAAGATTAATTGGAACTGTCACCAAGGAAAGAAGAACCGAGACATGAATTTGAATGAATTGTCTGAAATCCGAAATCATGCTTACGAAAACAGCACCATCTACAAAGAAAAAGTAAAGAGATGGCATGACAAGAACATTCGAACAAAGATCTTTGTCCCAGGACAAAAAGTTTGGCTATTTAATGCAAAGTTGAAAATTTTCCAAGGAAAATTGAAATCAAAATGGACGGGACCCTTCATTGTAAGAGAAGTACACAATAATGGGAGTGTTGAGATCTCAGAGACCGCAGATAGCACGCAAACATCTATAGTCAACGGTCAGCTGCTTAAGCATTTTGTCGAATCCAATGAGCAATTAGTACAAGTTGAACAGATCTCCTTCAATCAGGGCATAGGTTTTGATGAAAAATTTGATCTGCCCAGATAGCACACCTCTCCGGAACCTACACTCTCTTGTACATCCGAAATTCTTCCCGGTTTCCCATCTGTAATTATCCGATTATACTTAGGCTGACCTGAGCCTAAGTATAGGGGGACCGCTACCATTGCTTATACATCACTTCTCTTCTTTTGTTTTTAATCTCTCTATATTTAGTACGCTTTGTCAACATTTCACTTTGTGCCATGGGGACATAGCACAAGCTAAGTATAGGGGGGTGTATTTGTATATATTTTATCTACTTTATCCATAGCCTGTACTTTAATCGTTTTTATCTAACATCGGGGATGGGTACAAGTAGTGTGTATAATACCTGTTTAAAAAAACAACAAAACAAAACAAAAAAAACCAAAAAAACTTTTTGCAAAAAATATAAAAATCCTTTTTGCATCAAAAAAAACTCATGGTCTTGCATTTCATCAAGCATTTCATGCATTCCTTGGTCGATATATTCCTGACACATTCACCATCACTCAAGGCTTGAGGATTTTTGAGGACACTTGATTTTCTGAGATCTTGAGATTCCGAGTTAGCCTGCCTTAGTCATTAGGGTTTTGAACTTAATAATCCACACTTCCCTAGTTTGAAAGATTTGAGCGCTATATTGCACTCTTCATCTCTACCTTCAAAAAGAATATGATAAGCACAATCACTCCCACAACTGCATGATTGACGAGATGAGTTGAGATATCACTTGAGGAACTAGGACTAGAGATTTGAGTCTAGATCCGATCTGATGATATTCGAGGATGGGATAAAGTTAATGAAGGCTTCAGAAAACCTGAGTGTCAGCAAAACACTAGCCAGTATGTGAACAAGATTCATATGCTATCTTTTTGATATTGACCTAAGTGCCAGGGTGTGATGAAACTTAAGGAAAATTGTTGATCAGTGTGCGCCAACTTTTGGTAAAAGCAGTGGAGCTAGCCAACAAAAGAAAAGAAAAAAAGAAATGTCAAAGAAAAGCTCTATCATCCAAAGTCAAATTCCAAATGAGCTTCCACTAATGGCGAGCGCTCCCAAACATTTCAAAGTGTCCACATGGACCAAGCGCTAATTAGGACCAAGGAGTCGGGCTGACACCATAAAAGGGCTCTGCATCGTAAGCGATACAAGTCTGGGTGTCGAAGGTATCTTAGATACTCAAAAGAGACACATCCCTGTGTACTCCCAGAAAAACAAGTGCAGACGACTCCAAATTCTCTTGACGGACACACTAGTCAACAAAACAAAAATATACTTGTGTTGAGTAATAAGGCACTCGAGAGGCACCTTGTTCCAATGTAAGGGAGAGAAAATTAGACACAATCCTATGCCCTCCATCAACTGGCCGTCCATATACACTTTCAAGTCTGACAAACTAATGAGACGGTTGACTGAAGCAAGAATAGACTTACTCTCTGGTGTTGAGGATTAGGTCTAGAGGAGGATCTTTGGGACTGGAACTTTGAGTGATGCCCCGACTCGACTCTCATGAAATGCAGTACACTTAAAATCATATCCTTATATTATATGTACAAACAGAGAGTCTGAAAATTAGAGAAGTTGGGTTCCTTTTGATTGAAGCTTGGTTGAGCACGGAATTTTATGATCACTCAAATTAAGGGTCTTCTATGAATTGAGCCTTGTAAATTCACTTACACAGTCAGGGATGTATTCAACTAAGTCATTCATTCATGCTCGGGGATGAGGATGGTCTAAGTATAGGGGTATGATGAATCTCTTATTCATCACGCTAAAATTGGTCATTTAGACTCTGTCCCCCATCATCTACCTGTATTTAAACATTAATAGAGATTATTGGCCATCATACATGTGTAAATAATATCTGCATTTCATTATGCATAATTGCATTTAAAATCCCCAGTGTAAATTAGCCCAAAAAGCCGCTAACTTCTCTTATTTTTATTTAATTCATCCTAACTCTGATTGACCCAAAACCACCTCCATTGTGTAGATATTACTAACCTTATTAAATAAAAAATACAAAAAAATTTACTAGCCCCAATAAGTGTCAAATAATCCCAAAGTCAAATTTCACATCTACGGACTAAAATGAGCATATCTCCCACATACAGTGTCCGATTTTGGTCTACTCACTTTTAAAGTATTCCATTTTCAAATATCTTCAAAACAAGACCAAATTCATAAAATTCGGAGCTCATATGTAAAAGTTGGGTTTTGGGCCTCTTTTGCGCATTTTGACTTTTTGCTATTTTTGACCTGAGTTTTTATGTACATAATTAACATTTTTAATTTTATTTCTTCTTTATTATTATTCTTTGATGAAAGTTTTAATACGAAATACAAAAATTCAAATCCAGATCCAAATCGAAATCAAAGAAACTGACCAAGTCCAAGTGCCCGTTGTCAGTCTGTGCAAAAGTTGTGTGTTTCCGACTTCTATTTTATTTTCCTATTTTCTTATCTATTAAAAATCCAAAAAATTAGATTAGCATGTAATTAATTTTCTTGTATTTTATCATATTTTTCTATAATTTTTATCCTCTCTAAGACCACCAAAAAAATTACAAAACTCCAAAAATCGGTTTTCTATACACATGGAGAGCCACCAAAAATACCACTTCTCACAGATGATCTCTTTTGCTCATGGTTCCTTCATGAAAGTTGTAGATCTCGCCGAGAAGAACAACTTTCGTGAAGGAAATTTTTCGATCAGAGATCTCCTTCTCCTTCTTCTTCCTTAAAGTTAAAATTTATTTGGGGGCGCCACGTGGCAGTCCCTGGGCATGCCATGTGGCGACCCCATCCAAGTCTCTCTCCAGGCCCTTCTCCCCGGGTCACGTGGCTAGCATGAGACCCCTATCTCCTTCCCTAACCCAACGCACGCACCTTCCCCCCCTCAGCCGTTCCTCCACCACATCTCCTCGTAACGGCCGCCGCACCCGCTTCCTCCGGCCGTTACGAGTCGAGCCGACACCCCCTCCGCGTAACGCCCTCCGACCACCCTCCTATAAAAGCCCCTCACCGTCGGCCACAAACCTCATCCGCCAATAGAGGGAGCGAGAGCCAGCAGCCTCTGGCGACTCCGAGGTGACAGCAAGGTGTGCGTTATTGAGTGCGACGACTGTTCTTTCACTCATATTCGGCGAGATCCGTGGCTTATCCTCCACGTAGAAGCAATCTTCAGGCTCTGCTGCCGAGCTTCGGTCCTCCCATCGCCAGGACCTTGAGGCTATAATTAGAGAAGCATCTGCATGCTCTCGCACTCCAGACGATCAAATTCCAGGTAACCTTCTTATACCCTTTCCCTTCTCCGCTTCTTCTCTTCTACCTTGTGCATCATTTTATATGTACAACCCATCCAAAACAACATCATCTTTCTCGCTCAAATTAAACTCATTCCCTATCGATCAGAATCGCCTCCGTCCTCTACTCCTTTCACGTTCTTTCTACCTCACAGAACCCTCTTCCCCTCTGGCCAATTTCGTGGCTGGAGATAGCTCCTGATCTCCCATTTCAAGTAGGAGCACCCATACGTCCACTCTTCATATCCCTCTGTGTAACCCCTCGCCGAGATACTGCTCGAGCAAACCATCTTATCTTGCAGGTCTAATCAGCATCACGAGCTCCAGCAAAAGCAGCGACAACCCATCTCCAGTTTCATTCTCCATATTCAGAACCAGGGAACCGCTCCATCATACCTTCGTAAATCAAGAGCTCGGCTCGTGCCACCGTCAGCTATTTAACCCAACGAACCACAAGCAACCTCTGTTCAACCTCCTGTTTTTGTGTCGGTCTTTTGATTTAACAGCTCAGGTACACCTTCCCGATCAATTTATATTTTTTAGCTTCGTCCAACAAAAAATATAATAACCTGAAAAGTAAAAAAAATAATTGCTTCATGTCGACTTCTGCTCTCATAATCTGTTTTAGATCTAATCTGATTAAAGATTAAATTGCCTTTGGAGGAGAATATCCGCAGAAAACTATGTACTGACACTTGTTCCATTAAAAACTATTCTATACCAATGGTCTGTTGCAATATCATAAATTAATCTAATTATAGTTCCATTGTCTCCAAATCAAACTCTAAAACAGAGAGTTAGATAAAGTTTGGAACTGAAATGGATGTTCTGAAAGAGTGTTTAGTTTGGTACTCTCGTTGATTTGTTGATGGCAAGGACTGCTTGAATTTGACCCCTAATTAAATCTCAACTAAGGTTCTTCACAATCTAAGCATCATAAAAGTCTAATCTATATGCCGAACGTGTTTTGCATAGGATTGGTTGGATCTTGACCTGGGATTTCTTTTATTATTCAAAGATAACTAAGGATCAACTTGCAGGTCTTCATGTATGTATCAATGTGTTGGCATGTTGGAAGATTGGAATTTATCTGTAGCTTGATTCTGGAATTGAGAATTTTGCACAAGTAATAAAAAAAATACGAGGACACAAAAGGAAGTAGTTGCATTCTAGTGATATAGATGGAGTCAGTCTGAGAGAACCTTTAATCCGATAATTTTCATAAGTGTTGACAACTAAATTATTTGATTGGTATGAACCCTGGGTGAGTCAAGAGTACATGATAAAGTGTTGGGGTTACAAGGAGAACATGAACCGATTTTAATTCCATAAATCATGCGCAAGGTCGATTTTGTTTTGTTGTTTCCTAATAGAAGATATCACTGTTTTAATCCTTATCGAAATTGTTTGCTGTAGGAAAGTTTCACCAATCATGAGTCATCATCAAATAGGAGGGAGGAGCTAGACTTGTAGTAGCCACTGTTTATTTGAACTTCGTGCGAGGGGTCTTAATCATCAACCATAAAATTAACTCCCCTGAGCCTCTATCCTACAGTGGAGTCGGAGCAAAGACGTCTCGCCAGGTGTAGGCCTGGACTGAACTATTGCCTGAGACTCGCCTGCCTTGCATTCCCTACTAGTGGTGCATGAATCTTAAGTCAGCACATCCGCTCATCTGAAGAATTATAACGCAACCCATCATGGGCCGCATGCACATGGGTGGGGGACATTTGCACTCAAAGTCCAGTCATTATTGAAAATTGCAGATAAGTCCTTCCGGAGATCATTTTGAAGGGAAAACTTTGTTTTCATTACATTTTAGTCCCTGAAATTTCATTTCATCATATCTTGCTCATTTGAACTCTGATTTTAGCGTATAATATGTCATTTTGAAGATCTTTTCATGCTCTATCATTTAGCATAATTTGAGGACAGATCCGAGATTGTTTATTGAGAATTATTATTTGAGGATCATTATTGACTCTTGTAGGGTAACTTTGACATAATTGGTGCTTGAGTAATCAATGATAATTTTTGCAGGAATTCAGATGATGATTAAACCTTCGTGATAATTGTTGACCATTCTCAATAGTTTAGATTTCATAGGGGATTAATTTAGATCAATTCCTCTAAGATTTTTGCCAAATATTCGAGGAATCGAATCAAAACCATTTGGAGGTCAGATATCTTGCTTCAAATTATTCTGAGCATAAATCTATTAGCCTGAAGCATGGAGTCAGATCTATTTTGATTTGTGATTAAATTTGTGAAATTATTGATCATATTATTGGAGGATTCAATACGTCTCAATTCACAGATCCTGAGCACAATCATCTCTGTTTAATTTTTTTTTGCATCACATTTGCATCTCATTGCATTTTACATTTTCGCAACGTAGAAATTAATCGAGCATAAATTTAATTATTTAATTTGACTTAAGACCACACAACTAAAAATCACCGTTCCCTGTGTTCGACCTTGGTAAACTTACCAAGTAAAAATATTCCACAACATTCAAAGCTTGTGGTAATTTGACGACCGAAATCCGCCTCCTATACTACAATTATCAACTATTAAAAGAGGTAGATTTCGCGATCATCAAATGACGCCGTTGCCGAGGAACGGCGATTTTTAGGGTTGTAAATCATTTTGGTAATTGATTTTTGTGAAAATTAATTTTTGTGCCATTTTTTCCTCTGCATTTTATTTTACATTTCTCTCTGACTTCTGCTACTAACCGCAAATTCTCTCTTCGCAGACTTCTGGGAGCTGGATTTTGATATTAAATCAAGGATCTGCGATGAAGACTGAATTTTAATTTTGTGAGAGAGAGTTAGCATAGATTTTATTTTCTGCAATATTCTCAGGGTCCCTCTCTTTGAACCCTTGTAATAATTTCAGACTAAATATTCTGTGGTGAGTCAGGTCTGTTTCAACCCCTTCTGTGTGGTTGAGACCCTACTTGAGTGGTGTAGGACTTAGGCACATATACGCTTGCTTGTTTATTATTTGATTGTGCTCGTAATTCTTAGGCCACACATTCACTAATTATACGCACTATAGATCGTTCAACAATAGCGAAATTTTTAAATCAATTCTTCCCGCTAATAGAACTATCTGTTTAGGGCGTTTTTCACCTGTGCATATCATTTAGTGTAATTTAAATTCCTTGTCTTGCATCCCCATGAAGAACGCGAGGATTCACTGTAAGTCCTTCTCTTAAGCATGCATCATTGATTTACGTTTGCATCGGCTTTTCCGATCCCCCTTTCTCAAAGTTTTACAACTTAGGATTTAAAGGAATTGGGACTGTTCGGTAGGCGTAAACTTTGGTGCTCACATAAACTACAGTGATAACCTTAACTTAAAACTGGGACTGCTAATCAAGATGACTGTAAATAAACTGACCTAAAATTAACCTGTGTTTGGTGGAGAGGAACCCACTCATTGTTTGTAAGGACCATATCGCACACTTAGGATAGAGCCAAAATTGAGAAATTTCACAAAGACTACTGTTTTTAAAAACAATTAGCTACTTTTCAGTGAGGGTCTCGGGTAGCCATTTTACGGTCCGACTTCCCTTAGCAGAGTGGGTGGTTTAGAGGACACCGTGGAAGGCACCGTCCTCAAGCAACACGGGTAGCCGTTTAAACGGTCCGTACTTCCACCTATACTGGCTGAGAGTAGATGCAACTAGTTGTACAAACTCGGGACAGTCTTTGAGAAATATTTCAGTACCTAACAGCTCCGCTTAATCTGCAAGATTGTTTTGCCATTAAATTAAAATGGAAAAGATAAGCGGCCGAACCCTAACGTGCCTTCACCAATGTTGAGTGGGTAAATCAACGTGTTTGTTTTGTGTTTGATTTGTGTGCATCAAATACCTTGCAATTGCAAGCAAATCGAGGTTCACTAATCATTCCATCCCTCTTGACAAGATGTCGGCACAGTGGTCTTCTTTCCCGATCTCCACAACCATGTCCCGATATTCTTCTTCCCCTTAGCCATCATTCTCTTCTCGCCCATACATCCCACCCTATGACCACACTTCTTCTTGGAATAGTCCTCTCTCACATTCTGACAATTTTATGGACACGAGAGAGAGACCAGAATCGAGGATGAACAATAGAGTGACCGCTATTGATAGAAGAACATAATTTCCGGTCACTAGGATCTCACAGCCTCTTGAACTATCCTCTACTCAGGATGACTATCCTCTTGAGTATAATCAATTTTCCTTCGACAATCCACGAGAAAATCAAAGTCAAGGAAATACAATTCATGACCAGACCATAATGTTTATGAATAATCAACACTCTACTCGAGGTTACATGCCAGAATCACGACACATGGAGACTGATTATCCAATCACTAGTCATGAGATGTTTGAGGATGAGATTGCTCGGATTAATCATAGAGCAGACACTTTAACTATGAGAATATATGATCTCATACAGTCAATGCAAAATTCAGAAGAAGTGAGGCCACCACCATGCGGACCACTGGATCATCACAATCAGACACAACCACTGACCTCAGACCCATTCGACTTCAGCCAGTCAATACTGCTCCTAGTCCAACCATGGGGAACCTGCATGGAGACAAAAGTACACCATGTTGGCATACGATAGGAGTGAGTCAATAACACAAATTAACTCATCTGGGAAGGTCTTTCTAATCCGCTCATAATTAGGAGAATCCTTAAGTTCGATCAGAGAAAGATGATCATCCACAACATTCTTCACTCCAGGTTTATCTTTTATCTCCAAATCAAATTCCTAGAGGAGTAAAATCCACCTAAGAAGATACGCCTTCACATCCTTCATTTCCATTAAATATCGAATAGCTGTGTGATCAGTGTAATTTGTCACCTTAGATCCCCAAGTATACGACCTGAACTTGACTATTTCCTTTTCAATCACTGTGTAATTATTCTGTGTAGGATCTAATACATTTCTCATGTAGTGGATTGCAAATGGGATCCCCTCTCACAATTGTCCTAACACAACTTATATAGCAAAATATGAAGTGTCAATCATGATCTCAAAGGGGAGAGACCAGTCAGGAGCTTGTAGGATATGCGAGGTACAAATATTCCTCTTCAAGAGCTCAAAGGCCTCTAGATACCTGTGATTTACAACGAACTCTGTATCTTTCCCTAAGAGCTCAATCAGTGGGAGGGCGATCTTAGAAAAATACTGAATAAATCTCTTATAAAATCCAACATGCCCTAGAAATGACCGCACTGACTTTACATCGGTAGGCGAATCGAGTTTCTTGACCACCCACACCTTGGCAGGGTCATCCTCCATTCCCGTTTTGGAGATGACATGATCCAACACGATACCCTTTGTCACCATAAAGCGACTCTTCTCCCAGGAGAGTACCAGATTAACCTCTCTACACCTCTTGAGGACTCGGTCCAAGTGCGCTAAACATGTATCAAAGGAATCACCATGAACCAAGAAGTCATCCATGAATACTTCCAGGAAATCTCCCACCATCTCGATAAATACGACGATCATGCATCGCTGAAAAGTGCATGGGGCATTGCATACCCCGAAAGGCATATGCCTGAAAGAGTAAGTGCCGAATGGACATGTGAATGTGGTCTTTTCCTAGTCCTCAGGGGCTATAGCTACCTGGTTGTAGCCGGCGAATCTGTCAAGAAAATAGAAGAACTATTTCCCTACGAGTCCCTCCAAGATCTGATCAATAAAAGGCAAGGAAAGCGGTCTTTCTTGGTAGTGAAATTCAAGCACCTGTAGTCAACACAGACATTCCACGGCGTTGGTACTCATGTAGCGATTTCTACCCCCTCCTCATTGGTGACCATCTGAATTCCCAACTTCTTCGGGACAACATGAAGCAGGGCCACCCACTTGGAGTCAGAAATAGGGTATATAAACCCTGCTTTGCATTATTTCTCAATCTCTTTCTTCACTAATTTCCCATAGATTGGGGTTAAGTCTCCTCTGGAACTTAGGGGAAGGTCTCACGTTATCCTCAGTAAAAATAGGGTACAAGCAGGGAGAGAGGTTGATCCCCATGAGATCCGACATTGTCCAACCTATTGCTTTGCGGTTCCTCTCTAAGACCTCTAACAACATCGACTCCTATTCTAAAGTCAAGTCTGAGCTGATGATAACAAGATATCTCTCTTTGAGTCCCGCAAGAAAGGCATACTTGAGTGTAGGAGGACGTGTTTTCAGTTCTAGCAATGTGGTATCATCAATAAAATCTGGATGAAATGAATCTAAATCTGGTTCCGTGCAACATGAAGGTGGTCTAAGATGTGTAATACTCACCACCAACTCAGAAGTATATGGAGTCGGATCGCCAAAGAAATGCGGTAATTTGGCCAAAGCTGCGTCTGACTCGTCATCTACGTCCCATGATCGTTCTGAAGGGGATGGAACTAACAGATCCATATGGATCTATGTCATCACAGGAATAGGTAAGTACATCTCTAACAAGATTAGGTAACTCCTAGCAAACTGCATCATGTATTATGTTCTTTCCATATGAAAGGGTCTTGCTCTTTCCTGAAGGAACCTGTCTCCAAATCCCAACGGTGCAAATCATTATGCAATCTGCCTATGAAGATGAGTACTCTCTGAATCAAGTCGCTGGCATTTGGTTTGCTTTATCTCAAGGTTCACTTCTCCGCCTGGAGAACGGAACTTCATCATTCCTGTACTATAATCGAAAGCTGCGCCTGATGAATACCCATTCATCACTCTTTATTCTTATATTTTAGCTACAAAAACCTTTGCAAATGCATGTATATTCATGTAAATACAAATAATTACCAAAATCATGCATTATATAAAGTTTAATAATTAGCATGTTTTTGTGCAAAAATAAAAGAATAAAGAGACAAAAGAAAAAGAAGGAAATATTTAGAATAAATATTGAGCAACCTAACCCCAAGGGAGGGCTCAGCATGGGCCTCACCGCATAAAAGCCAAAGTAGAGAGAGATAGGGTGCTCATGTGTGTAAAGATACCTGTAAATATAATAAAAATATTTTCCTCCAAAAATAGACTAAAATACTATTGTAAATACTTGTATATATTTATAAATATAAAATCAAGATAAAAATTGAAAAATCAAAAAGAAAATAAAAATAGAATCACTTGTACATAGTCACCATGTACATAGCTCATTCATCTATATTTATTTCACCTTATAAATAAATAAAATTAACTTCCATAAAATTTGTAAATATTCTATATTATATGGTGTAAAAAAATAAAATAAAAACCTTTAAAACCAAAAACAAAATAAAAAGAACAAAATTAAAATCCTCAAAATACATTGTAAATATACTATGTACATAGATGTATATACCTATTTATTTCACTATTGTATATAAATAATAAAAATAAAATAAAAATACCTTTTTATTCCTAATGTTATACTATAAATAAATAAAATATAAAGGGAATAAAAATGTACAAAAATAACAAATTAAAAATCAAAAATTGAAAAAATCCCTATATTGTACATATACCTATCTATAGCCTTATTATGTAAATACCCTATTTATATTGTGAAAAATTAATTAAAAATCACCAAAAAATAGAAAAAACTAAAATAAAAATATTTCATGTTTTGACTTTTAATAAATCAGCCATTTACTATTTTTTATTAATTTTTCAATTCTTTTCCAAATGGCCGTTCCCCATTGGTCCACGGGGGTTGTTGACCGCCTGGTCAACTTCCCCCCCCCAGGACCACCTCTCACGGGTATTAGGCGGGCGACCCGACTTCTCTTCATTTTAGCGCCTAAACCCGATCCTCATTCCGCCAAACCCAGGGTCCTAATGACACTCCTATGGTCCGGGAACCTCGCCCGATCTCCAGCCTAGGGATCCGTGCTCCATCGAGCAGGACTCGACTCGACCACCCAGGTAGCTTAGGTTCTTTCCCTTTTTCTTTAATTTTGAGTTTCCCCCAATCTTCGCCGTCGCCGACCATCATCGATTCCAGCCACCCCCATCGTCCATTCGATCATCAGACCGTACCATCACGTTCGCCTTCTTCCCGCGCACCTTCTACTCCCCTCCGTCCAACCCAGCTCGCACAGGAGCTGGGGTTTCGAGCTTCACCGTCCTCCCCTTGCCGGAGCTCGACCGCACCGCCTCACCAGTCACCTTCACCCCCTTTCACAGGGTCGAGGCACTTTGCCCTCGACCCGCGAGCGTTTTGTTGTGACTTGCAGGTCTTGTCGAACCCATCTGAGGGTTCGACCATCTAGGAGTAGGCGCTCGACCTCCGCCGACCTCGTCGGAGCTCTCCAGAGCTCCGTCGAGTCATCGGAGGCCCCCATTCGACACGGAGGGCCCGTAGCCGTCTTCTCCGATTTCAGTGGGCCGCGAGGAGGACGCCAGAGCACACACGGGCCCGGCGAAAGTCGCCGGCCTCCAGTTCGTCCGCCATCCTTCTCCGCCGTCCGATCGACCCCGAGCTCCAGTTTTCATCCTGACCGTCCATCCGAGGAACTTCCAGCGCCGTCAGATCTTGGGAGGGTGGATCTGGACCGTTCGATCACCAAGGGTTAGCCACAACGCCTCACGTCCATCCGATCCACCACGTGGCGAGGCCCTGGCCGTCGATCAGAGCTGAGGGAGTCCTGCGTTAGGCGCCACCGCTCTAGCACCGTCCGATCTGCCACGTGGCAGCCATCCATCCCTCGGATATAATAATGGGGTAATTGCTCTTAGGCCCCACTAGTTTTCGCATTTACTATCTAGTCCTGTAATTATTTTAAAACGTTTATTTTAGTAGGGTAATTTGCATCGTGGACCTTGTCCTTTATGGTATTTGCTTTTATACCCCTGTGTGCTGTGGACACGTGCTTCGACACGTGATTTTGTGGGTTATTTGCATTGATGCCCTTGTAGTTCTAGGATGTTACTTAATGAATGAATCTTTTTAGATAATTGCATTTATACCCCTGTGCGTGTGGAATTTGTGCATGTGCGTATATTTTTGGGTAAATTTCACTAAGGTCACTGGGCTTTTAATACTCGTTATTATTTAGACCAGAAACCTTACTTTTATTACAATTAAGTCCCTGATACCCCAGGTCACGCGCTTTGCACGTAGATCATTGGGAATTTTGCACTGGACCCCCTGGAACTTGTTTTAATTGCATTTAGGTCCCTGTGCACTGTGCCTAAGTTTTATTTTTGAATAAAATATCGAACTTACTCCAAATTCCATGAAAATTGGATACATGGCTCTTGCCATGTTGTAAAATTTTTTAGAATTTTTGGGGACATTTTTGATTTCATTTACTATTTTTAAAAATTCAAAAACACGTATTTTCTTCACTATCTGACTTGAAAAATCACAAAAATATTAAAACTCATCCAAAAATTCTAAAAAAATTAGCTAATGTGTCTCTTGCCTTGTTCGATTTTCTGACCAATTTTGGTCATTTTCATTATATAAAACTCATAAAAATTGAAAACACTTAAAAACTCATAAAAATTATAATAAATAATCTAAAAATCCAAAAATAGTAATTTCTGTGCCTAAATTTTCCTTGTCTCTTTCTCCATACAAGAAAATTACCTCCAAGGTTTTTAGGGGCTTTTAGATATTTTATCTATGTCCCCCAAGCTTGGCTGGACATTGTTGCTGTTTTCTTGCCTTGTTTTATTTTTAGAAAATCATATAAAAATTAGAAAAATCCCAAAAATTCCTTAAAAACAGTAAAAAACATAAAATACATAAAAATATTTTTATTTGAATTTTTGAGTGATCTTTGATGCATTAAATAATTGCTTAAAGTTGGTTGTTTTACTTGCTTCCTTATTTTTGTAATTAATTAAAAATCCAAAAAATTTTATAAAAATAAAAAATCCACCAAAACACCTGTATTTTATTTCATTGATTCTTTTTGACTACTTCGTAGGCTGCAAGGCCATCACGTGCTCCTTGTGTTTGACCCTGGTCGCTATACCAGGTTAAAATAATAGCAAGACCGCTATTTGTGTTTGAGTTGATTTTTATCCGATTTGGTGGTCTCTTTTTCTTGATCGACACCGCTTGGTGACTTGGGTCGCAACGACCCTTGACGACCTTTTTACCCAAGTGATCAGGCGTGTCATCAGAATGGCGCCGTTGCCGGGGAGCACGACTTAGTAGTCGATTTATTTTTCCCGCGGTTTTCTTTTCGCGGCTTTTTATATAGATTTTTGCTTATATATTCTTCTGACACTGTTTATACAATAATCTGGTCTGACACTTTTTCTGTTTCTTGCGAGGGCCTGAGGACCGAGGTGGCGACTCTTGAGTAGCCGACGCAACCGCAGGATTCGGAGGCGACTCCCTTCTGCACGGAGCCGCAAGAGAGCGTGAGGAGCAGCCTAGTGTAGAGTAGTTTAGATTTATTTCAGTCCATTTTATTTGAATTGTATTAATACAGGTACACTCAAAGACTTGGACTTTCGGGGTCTGTTTCGCCGAGCACCAGTGTACTCGGGGGACCCCTTTAGCTAGTTCGGTTTTTACGCAGTTTTTATGCGGTTTCCCCTTACTGCCTTTTACGGTTTTACGCGGTTTTTATCGAGCCCCTAGCCTTAGGAATTTCTGATTGATTGTGCCGTACTCAGTAGGATCCACACACCTAATAGACTGCTCGTGCCTATAGATCGTTAATTGGACCTACTAATAAATCATTAATAAAAATAGCTGAGTCGCTTTCCTTAGAGCCTACACGCCGCGAGCCTGCCCTGTCAAGCGCTACTCCTGAACTCGACCTGTCGAGAAGAGGAGGGGCGGGTCTAGACCAGACTCTTTGGATCGAGGGCGAGCGACCAGCTAGACGGTGCTTTCGAGTAGAAGTTGCCTGCTTAGGACTCGGTTTTCCGCTGCACCATATAGGTAGTTTTATTTTTGTCTTTAAATTCTGCACGGATCATCTTGCATGTAGACTGCTGGAGTCAGGTACGCATTTCTATCTCTGCATGCATCATTGATTGATCGCGCATCGGCTTTTTCGTCTTCTCCCTCCCCTATTTTTGACTTAATAACCAGGAGAACCGAAAAATTCGTTAGGCATTTTTGCTTGCATTAAAAATATCTAAAAAAAGAAAAACCATAAAATTGGGACTGCTAAAACTATCGACCCTAAAAGGCACCTGACTTAAAAATTTGTCTTGGGGAGAGCAACCCCCTCATTGCTTGGTTTGCTTGTGCGAGAGAGTAACCCGTACACTAGGTAAAGCCATCCGGTACTCATCTCGACTGATTATCGACTCTTCTGTGCGGGACAGTCGGTTGGGAGAGTATCGGGTATCCCAACAGGTCACGTAATGGCTCTGATATTTTGAATGTTCACCAAAATAAAAATTGACAAGATAATTTGACCGAACTTTTACGGTCTTCAGCTCGCGTTGCGTTGGTGAACTGGGGGTTTGCTTTTGATCGTAGTTTTTCCAGATCTCATCCGCCTTACTTGCCAGATCACGATGATGGGCAGGAGGTCTCTTAGGCAGCCTCTGGCCGCATCGCTTTTTAGCACTCCGGCCCATTCATTTAGGTCAGTTCGTGGGAGCTCAGACCCGCTCTCCGAACCCGAGTATGACTCCTTCATGTTCCCCCTCGACCACCCTTCTTCTGATACCGAGATGCCAGTGCCAGAGGAGAGACAGACAGATGATTTATCGGCACCTGAGTTCGGTTGTTTTGGTTTTTCAGAGAGATGGCCGGTAGTTCTGATGATCGTACTGGAGGTCCACGGGGAGATCAGCATTTCATTTTGGACCAGGGTTCGATCAAATCCACCCTGATCGCCTCCCTCGAGTCAGTGCAACAATAGCTGAGGGATCAGGGAGCATTCATGATGGACATGAGGCGAGAGCTTGAGCAGTTGAGAGCCGACCGCGAGAACCGCGGAGGAGGAGGACCCGTCGATCCTGCAGCCGGAGGAGGACCCGACGATCCTGCAGCCGGAGCAGGCGGAGCAGGTGGAGAAGGAGGTGCACCACCACCATTGAGATCGATGCGGGAGAACCACAATCCCGGGTCGACTTTGACACACCGTTGGGTGGTGCTACCAGCCATCGTGGGGGACTTCAAGTTCCCCCCGAACACTTTGCAGCTCCTTCCCCGGTTTCACGGTTTGGCTACTGAGGAGCCTCATCTCCACCTTCTGGAGTTTGAGATGATTTGCAGTACTGTCCACGATCGTCAGGTGGACCAGGACACCATACGGATGATTGCCTTCCTCTTTTCCTTAGCAGACAGAGCAACCATCTGGCTGAAGCATCTGGGGAAGTTTGTCTACACTTGGGAGCAGCTCCGTACCGAGTACTTGCACAAGTACTATCCACTCGGGCGGACGAACGCCGCTAGAGCCCTGATCAACAACTTCTCCATGCTCCCCAGTGAGTAGTTCCACGAGGCATGGGAGAGGTTTCGAGAGCTGACCGGCAGATGCCCGCACCATGACATTTCCAAGCCGAACCTTGTTCAGAGCTTCTTCAGCGGGCTGACACCAGAGCTTCAGGGCTTGGTGAACGCTTCTTGTGGCAGGTCTTATTTCGCCAAGGATCACGACCAGGTCTGGGCCATATACGAGGAGATGGCCGAGAACTACATGGTGATGTCCCAGACCGGGTTGTACACTCAGGGCAGACCCCAGCAGCCAGGACCCGTACAGTACGAGAGGATAGCACGGGTCGACGCCGGTCCTTCCAGTTCGTCCGCAGTAGCAGCAGCAAAGGCAGAGTCCACAGCTCCGGACATGGGCATCATTAGCGAGAAGTTGGATTGGATGGAGCTGATCGAGAAGAAGCAGTGCCAGGGCATCACTCAGATGGACCAGATGGCGCAGACTCTGAGCGACATGAAGACCCAGCTCATGTGTCTCCAGGAGGCACAGACAGCTTCCTAGCCCCGTCTTCAGTCGCGAGGTGACTCCGGCAGCAGCAACAGCTCGTCCGAGCGCTCTAGCTCACACCAGCAACCTAGATAGGTTCACCTTGTACAGGCGAAGCCGTACCTGCAGCCGCAGCCTACCTACCAGTCACCACCGTCTCCAGACATGCAGATGGTGGTATACCAGCCGGATCAGCCTCTGGCAGTACTTCCGCCAGCCCAGTACGATGCAGAGCCGTTGATGGATGTCAACGGGATTTGGTATGATCGCCCTCAGCCAGGTATCCGACGAGACCATCTCGGATTCCGGTGGGGGAACGGAGGTACCCAACCCCAGCAGTAGCCGTCAGGACTGGATGGCCAGTACAACCATCAGAGAGAGCACCACCAGCAGCAACCCCCAGTGTACCCACCACCACAGCAGCAGCAGTCGTCCTACGGTCCTTGTCCCTATCAGCAGGGACAGTCTTGGAGGCGAGATCAGCCTCACCAGCATCAACAGCAGCATCAACCATACCCCTCTCAACCTCACCAGCAACAGATCCAGCAGCCTCACTACCAGAGAGGCTACCCGTCGGGTTCCCATGAGAACCTTGTCTTGGATGACATAGCCCGCCTCCTCACGGATCAGCAGGCTACCTTCAGACGGGAGATGGACGAGTTCCGCCAGGAGATGCGGGACATCGTGAGAGGGAAGGCCGCCATCCCTGCCCAGATAGAGCCGAACCCCAACAGCCTGAAGCGGAAATCTGAGCAGGTAGCTTGTACTGAGTATACCACTCCTAGTGATACATTTGGTGATATGACTGGATATCTGTTTGATACTGATTTTGTCACACTTAGGAGCGGTAGGATGCCACCAGGCGGCGCCTCATCTGAGCTACATCATGAGGATCCACCTAGAGCGCTCGACGAGGAGGATGACGACGGTGGTACTGATGCCACCAAGGATGCTAATTCCACCGGCGGTACTGAGGCCGCCGTTCCACCAGTTCGAGGAGGTGGTACTGAGGCCACCCACGATGCCGAGCCAGAGCGCGGTACTGAGGCCGCGAGTCTTCCAGCCGATCCAGCCACTGGTGGTACTGAGGCCACCAGAGTTCATGTTGAGAGATCTGTTGTTTTTCCTTCACCAGATGTATCTCGGAACCATGTTGTGAATAAAGGAAAGGGTTTATTTTCTTCTGGTCCCACTGTGGTGCATGATGTATGTGTGGATCCGGTCGTCGAACCGCCTAGACCCTTTCTTAGTCCTTCATCTGAGAAGGACCCAGTGATCCCCTTCCCTAGAGCCCTTCAGATGGAGAAGGGGAAGAAAACAGAAAATCCCAAAAAGAGAGAGCAGGAAGAGTTCAGCCAGCAGATGATAGATCGTTTTCACATACAGCTGACTCTTCAGGAGGCTTTGCAGCACATCCCCCTTCTTCAGCGTTCATTGAGAGACAGGACCACAGTCAGGAGGAAGAGGAGGAACCACCACTCTGAGATTCATGTGCTGACGAAAGCCACATGTTTCGCAATCCAGAACCGTCTGCCGACCAAGAGGCCAGATTCAGGAGCCCCATATGTCAGATGTCATATCAGTGAGCAGAGGTTCGACCGTACTCTATTAGATAGCGGATCGTCGATCAACCTCCTTCCGGCAGCCCTTCTCGACCGCTTCGAGTTGGGCACTCTTAGACAGAGCACGACAGTCCTTCAGTTTGCTGATAGATCTGTCAAGAGGCCGAAGGGGTTGTTACGAGACGTTGTCATCACTATTCAGGGCCTGCAATTCCCCTTGGACTTCGTAGTACTGGACATGGAGATCCCTGATTCAGTGACCGATACCCCCATCAGTCTCGGTCGTCCGTTCTTGGCCACAACCAAGGCGGTGACTGACCATGATAGCGGGAAGGTATACTTTCGCGTCGAGGGCGAAAGTGTACAAATAGAGACGGTCGAGGACAGTAGAGCCAGAGAGAGATCATGCTCAGAGACCACTTCAGATACAGAGCAGCTGACAGATGCAGGGTTAGACATCCACCAGGACTGTGACTTTGTGATCACAGACGATGAGGCAGTTTGAGCAGACCCAGCAACACAGGCCATCCTCTCATTTTCAGACACCGCTGATGCAGAGATGACAGCAGAGAAGAGCTTGGAGAGCACATTCCTGGTTCAGGATACTTTAGAGGCAGCAGAGCAGGTTCTTGACCGCGACATGGATTTTTGTGATGATGGTGGTATTGATGCCACCGCAGATGATGCATATCCCTCGGAGTCAGAGTCTGATTGGGCAGATTGTGAGGATTATATGCCGGACCTGATTTCCACTGAGCCTACAGCTGAGGAGGAGGTAGATGCCGAGCAGATCAGAGACAGTTCAGTTGAGCAGCCTTCTTCAGATTCAGTTTGCGAGAGTACGCCCTCATTCTCCCGGGCAGATTTGACAGCATACACGCGACTTATTTCGAAGCCAGATTTGCCAGCACCCAGTTGTCCAAAGCTGAAGCCACTTCCTTCGTCGTTGAAGTATAGATTCCTTACGGGTGAGCATGAGATGTACCCAGTCATTATCTCAGCCGATCTGACTGGAGAGCAGGAATCCCGTCTGATGGGGGTTCTTGAAAAGAACCGCGAGGCGATAGGATGGAGCGTAGTAGATCTCCAGGGGATTAGTCCGGCCCTGTGCTCCCACCATATCTATCTCGAGGATGAGGCGAAGCCGTCGCATGAGTTCCAGCGGCGACTGAACCCAAATCTGAGAGAGGTTGTCATGAAGGAAATTTTGAAATGGTGGAGCGCCGATTTTATCTCTCCCATCTCCGACTCCAAGTGGGTCAGCCCTTTGCATGTGGTGCCCAAGAAGACGGGCATCACTACAGTGATTAGCGAGTCTGGAGAGGAGATTGCTACACGAGTACCCACTTCTTGGCGGGTTTGTGTTGACTACAGAAGACTCAACCAGGCCACCAAGAAGGATCATTTCCCCCTGCCCTTTATTGATCAGATCATTGAGAGACTGGCAGGGAAGAGCCATTATTGTTTTCTGGATGGGTACTCGAGCTAGAACCATGTGGCCATCGCTCCTGAGGATCAGGAGAAGACCACCTTTACCCGTCCCTTTTGGCACATACGCCTTCCGACGCATGCCGTTTGGGATATGCAATGCCCCTGCGACTTTTCAGAGATGCATGCTGTCGATCTTTTCGGACATGGTAGGGGAGTGCTTAGAGGTCTTCATGGATGATTTCTCGATTTACGGCGACGGATTGACTCCTGTCTTGACTGCCTGGACCGGGTACTTCAGCGATGTATTGAGGTCCGCTTGGTTCTTTCTTGGGAGAAGAGTCACTTTATGGTGACTCAAGGGACGGTGCTTGGCCACATCATCTCCAATAGGGGCATGGAGGTTGATCCGACCAAGGTTGATGTCATTAGAAAACTCACACCACCTTCCAATTTGCGGCAGTTACGGTCTTTCCTGGGGCATGCCGGTTTCTATCGACGATTCATTCGTGATTTCAGTAGGGTTGCCCGACCGTTGACTGACTTGCTGACGAAAGACACCGAGTTCCTTGTCGATGACAAGTGTCTTTCATCGTTCGAGACTCTCAAGCATTGTATTGTTGAGGCCCCTGTCCTCCAGCCACCAGATTGGTCTCTCCCATTCGAGATCATGACGGACGCCTCCGATTTTACCGTGGGGGCTGTGCTGGGACAGAGGAGGGATGGAGTTCCATTTGCTATCCACTATGCTAGCCGCACCTTGGATTCCGTCCAGCGGAATTATACAGTCACAGAGAAGGAGATGCTAGCAGTAGTGTTCGCCCTAGATAAGTTCAGATCTTACATCATTGGATGTAGAGTGACTTTGTATACTGGTCATACCGCCATCCGATACCTCATGGCAAAGAAGGATGCCAAGGCCAGACTGACTAGATTGATCCTTCTACTCCAGGAGTTCGACATTGAGATCAAGGATAAGCCTGGAGTTAAGAATGTGGTGGCGGATCATCTCTCCCATTTAGAGCAGCCTGAGGAGTTTGAGCAGATTGATCCCATTTGTGAGACCTTCCCAGATGAGGCGATCCTTGCTATCGCCTCACTCCCATGGTATGCCGATATTGTGAACTTTCTCGTTGCTGGGAAAGTTCCACAAGATTGGCCCAGACAGAGGCTTGAGACCTTCCTCGCGAAGACCAAGTCCTACCACTGGGAGGATCCCATCCTTTACCACGAATGAGGGGATAGCGTCTGGCGTCGGTGCATTCCTCAGGAGGAGCACCATAGCGTCCTCACTTACTGCCACAAGCTTGAGGCAGGAGGACATCATTCTGGGAGGAGAACGGCACAGAAAGTGCTCCAATCCAGCTTGTGGTGGCCTACTCTCTTCAAGGACTCTGATGAGTTCGTGAAGAGGTGTACTGACTGTCAGAGGATGGGCACTTGTGGACAACGTGATATGATGCCGATGTATCCCATTCACTTCTGTGAGGTTTTTGACGCATGGGGCATCGATTTCATGGGTCCATTCCCTAAGAGTCAGGGATTTGAGTACATTCTGTTGGCCGTTGATTATGTGAGTCGTTGGGTTGAGGCTATCCCCGCCCGAGCCACTGATGCGAGGACTGTTTGCAGATTTTTGAGGAAGCACATCATCACGCGGTTCGGGGTACCTCGAGTATTGATTTCAGATGGGGGGTCTCATTTCATCAACGACCAGGTAAAGGCACTTGCTAGCGAGTTCGGCATAGACCATCGAGTTGCCACTCCATACCATCCACAGACGAATGGTCCAGCCGAGGTGTCGAACAGGGAGATCAAGACTATATTGCAGAAAGTCGTCCGCCCTGACCGAAAGGATTGGTCACAACTTTTGGACTCGGTCTTGTGGGCATATAGGACGTCTTTCAAGACACCATTGGGCACATCTCCCTTTCGCCTCGTATATGGCAAGCCGTGCCATCTACCTGTTGAGTTGAGGCACAAGTCACTTTGGGCAGTCACATATATTCTTTTAGATCCAGATAGTGTAGGAGACCGGAGGAGGGTAGAGTTAGCAGCCCTGGAGGAGCTTCATGATACCGCCTTCTCAAACAACCTACAGTATAAGGAGAGAGTGAAAGAGTGGCATGATTCTCATATCAGCCACAAGCATTTTGAGCCTGGACAAAGAGTATGGCTGTTTGATGCTAGGCTTCGTCAATTTCCAGGGAAGCTACAAAGCAAATGGAAGAGACCTTATCTTGTGAGAAAGGTACACGACAACGGTAGCATTAATATATCCGAGTTGTCTTCTGAGAGTACCTTTCGAGTGAACGACTAGCGGCTCAAGCCATTTCTAGATCATGAGCCGCGGGTCGTAGATGTTGCCCCTATTCACTTTGCGTGAGATGTGGTCTATTGACTCACATCTATTGCATCTCACGCCTGATTATCACTGTTCTTCCGACCTGTTTAGATCCAGTTGTCCATATCACTTTATTCTTTAGTCCCGCATCCCTTTTCCCATCTTATGATTAAGCTATACTTAGGGTGTACTTTACCCTAAGTATAGGGGGGATGTGGGACCTTCGGGTATTCTTTTCATTCTTTCTACCCCTGTTTTGCTGCCTATACTTAGGGATATTTTACCCTAAGTATGGGGGGGCAGACTCTGTACATCCTTCACTCGAATTTCCCTTCATGTAAAGCTTGCTATACTTAGGATTATTTGATCCTAAGTATAGGGGGAAACCACCGAGTTCTCCTCATTCTATTCATTCATTCATATTTGTATCTAGCCATTCCTTTTCACTTCTCTTTACTAAGCACGAGTTATGTCTTCTTCATTGCTCTTGATCACTCTGAGGACATCGTTCGAGCTAAGTATAGGGGGGGTGTGTATATATTTCATATATACTTTAGCCATAACTCGTACTTTGTGTGAGTGTGTTAATAAATAAAATGGCTAAAAACCTTAAAAACCACAAAAATTAAAATTTTTTCCTGTAAATAATCATTCTTTTATTGCACACACATAGCTAGTGTAAAAAAATATTTTTTGTAAAAATGATTTCAAAAATCTTTTGTGTGAAGTCTGTGTAAATAATTTTGTATCAAAATTATGTATATAGTACAAAATTTTTCCAAAATGTTTGAAAATCAAAAGTTTGCAAAAATCTTGTGTAAATGTGTGTATATATTTTGCAAAACTTGCATTTCATGCATTCATCCATTCATGGTTTCAAAACATTTTGCAAAAATTTTGCACGATTGTAAATATTTGTAAATAGCATCTTTGTAAATAGTTGTATAGTTTTTCCCGGATCATAGTTGACATTTAAACTAGCCTGGAATTAAATTGGGAAATGGAGCTTGATTAAGATCTTAATCCACCTAATTCTAAGAGGAACCTTATAGGGCTTAGGGTTAAGGCTTTTCAGGTCCATTGGGACTTAATTCTTTGAGTCCACTAGGCTATGCGCATATGTCATCTTGATGAGCCTAAGTAGAGCACTTAACAACACACGCATGACTCTTAGAGACAATGGCTTTACTTGCACCAGCACTTTATACGTAGCTCTCCACGGATGAGGTGGTGAGGAGGCAGTTTCCTTTGGCTTGGGGTAGCATATGAGGGTAGTACTTCTAGGCGGAACCTCTCTTCTTCTTCTAGTGAAGGAAGTGCGTCTCAACTTGGTCTAGTGGTGATGAAGGCTAAAGACAGAAGCCGTGGGTTGCAATAAAGCTTCAAAAGAGGGATAGTCTACTGGCTCAAGAGGAAAAACTCCTTGTATATATGCTGCACCATGTAGATATGTTGTACAGTTGCACATGAAAAAAAATGTGCAAAAAGAAAAGAACTCCAAAAAAGTGGTGGGTTGGATTGAAAATTTAATAACCCCACCGGAGTGTATACAGTCAAATAAAGCAAAAGCTTATGGTATCCATGATCACATCTCATGAAGCTTGCAGCGGGAGACTTAGCTACACTGGTTAGGCTCCCAGGGATACGTGGATACACTGGCCATGGTCCATTCTTCATCTTCTTCCCCCTCTTCTTGAGCCGGTTGCACTTGAACTTAGAAGGGAATACCCCGCTTCTCGAGGAAAGACTTGCTAGACCGAGGCATTAGAGTTACCAGGTTGGGGGAGGTTGTTTCTTTGTTACTTCTGAGGTGGGGAGCTACATATCACTTACACTGCATGGAAAGATTCATGGTCATTAGAGTTTGTATATGTAGACTTATTCTGATCTGGTTTATTGAGGAGTCTTGACCATAGATTGGTGGAACTTAGAGGCCGTTGAGTTTTAAGCTTAAGTCCAAATAAGGTTCCGACACATTAATAATCCAAAGATCCGATCGAGCTCCATAATTCAATTTAATGAAGGAAAGTTTAATATTCAACCTTGATCCATGTACATTCTCCTCTTTTTCTTTTTCTTTCTTTCTTTTTCACTTCTTTTTCAAATAAGTGTTTGCTAAGGGACAAGCAAAAGTTACGTATAGGGGGGGTGATGAATACCCATTCATCAATCTTTATTCTTATATTTTAGCTACAAAAACCTTTGCAAATGCATGTATATTCATGTAAATACAAATAATTACCAAAAGCATGCATTATATAAAGTTTAATAATTAGCATGTTTTTGTGCAAAAATAAAAGAATAAATAGACAAAAGAAAAATAAGGAAATATTTAGAATAAATATTGAGCAACCTAACCCCAAGGGAGGGCTTAGCATGGGCCTGACCGCATAAAAGCTAAAGTAGAGAGAGATAGGGCGCTCATGTGTGTAAAGATACCTGTAAATATAATAAAAATATTTTCCTCCAAAAATAGACTAAAATAGGCTTGTAAATACTTGTATATATGTTTATAAATATAAAATCAAGATAAAAATTGAAAAATCAAAAAGAAAATAAAAATAGAATCACTTGTACATAGTCACCATGTACATAACTCATTCATCTGTATTTATTTCACCTTATAAATAAATAAAATTAACTTCCATAAAATTTGTAAATATTCTATATTATATGGTGTAAATAAATAAAATAAAACCCTTAAAACCAAAAACAAAATAAAAAGAACAAAATTAAAACCCTCAAAATACATTGTAAATATACCATGTACATAGATGTATATACCTATTTATTTCACTATAGTATATAAATAATAAAAAGAAAATAAAAATACCTTTTTATTCCTAATGTTATGATATAAATAAATAAAATATAAAGGGCAATAAAAATGTATAAAAATAAAAAAATTAAAAATCAAAAATTAAAAAAAAGCCCTATATTGTACATATACCTATCTATAGCCTTATTATGTAAATACCCTATTTATATTTTGAAAAATTAATTAAAAATCACCAAAAAATATAAAAAATTAAAACAAAAATATTTCATGTTTTGACTTTTTAATAAATCGACCATTTACTATTTTTTATTAATTTTTCAAATCTTTTCCAAATGGCCGTTCCCCATTGGTCCACGGGGGTTGTTGACCGCCCGATCAACTTCCCCCCCAGGACCACCTCTCACGGGCATTAGGCGGGCGACCCGACTTCTCTTCATTTTAGAGCCTAAACCCGATCCTCATTTCGCTAAACCCAGGGTCCTAATGACACTCCTATGGTCCGGGAACCTCGCCCGATCTCCAGCCTAGGGATCCGTGCTCCATCGAGCAGGAGCCGAGCGTTTCTTCCCGGACCTGCACCCATATAAATTCCCAGCTCCGCCACCCTATTGCGCATCTTTGGCTCCCCATTCCTTCATCCCAGGACCTCCACATCCACCCTCGAGGTGACAGCTCCCGGTTGACCGTGTCGTAGAGAGGAGAGAGTGACCGGACCATTGATCCGGCGAGCAAGCGCCGCGTGCTCCGCCCACAGCAGGAGCTCGAGCCTCGGGCCTCGACGACCCATGAGGCGACGACCCAGAGCTGCCTAAGCTCATCCACAGTCGACTCGACCACCCAGGTAGCTTAGGTTCTTTCCCTTTTTCTTTAATTTCGAGTTTCCCCCAATCTTCGCCGTCGCCGACCATCATCGATTCCGGCCACCCCCATCGTCCATTCGATCATCGGACCGTACCATCACGTTCGCCTTCTTCCCTCGCACCTTCTACGCCCCTCCGTCCAACCCAGCTCGCACAGGAGCTGGGGTTTCGAGCTTCACCGTCCTCCCCTCGCCGGAGCTCGACCGCGCCGCCTCACCAGTCACCTTCACCCCCTTTCACAGGGTCGAGGCACTTTGCCCTCGACCTGCGAGTGTTTTGCTGTGACTTGCAGGTCTTGTCGAGCCCATCTGAGGGTCCGACCATCCAGGAGCAGGCGCTCGACCTTCGCCGACCTCGTCGGAGCTCTCCAGAGCTCCGTCGAGTCATCGGAGGCCCCCATTCGACGCGGAGGGCCCGTAGCCATCTTCTCCGATCTTCAGTGGGCCGCGAGGAGGACGCCAGAGCACACACGGGCCCAGCGAAAGTCGCCGGCCTCCAGTTCGTCCACCATCCTTCTCCGCCGTCCGATCGACCCCGAGCTCCAGTTTTCATCCTGACCGTCCATCCGAGGAACTTCCAGCGCCGTCAGATCTTGGGAGGGTGGATCTGGACCGTTCGATCACCAAGGGTTAGCCACAACGCCTCACGTCCGTCCGATCCACCACGTGGCGAGGCCCTGGCCGTCGATCAGAGCCGAGGGAGTCATGCATTAGGCGCCACCGCTCTAGCATCGTCCGATCTGCCACGTGGCAGCCATCCATCCCTCGGATATAATAATGGGGTAATTGCTCTTAGGCCCCTCTAGTTTTCGCCTTTACTATCTAGTCCTGTAATTATTTTAAAACGTTTATTTTAGTAGGGTAATTTGCATCGTGGACCTTGTCCTTTATGGTATTTTCTTTTATACCCCTGTGTGCTGTGGACACGTGCTTCGACACGTGATTTTGTGGGTTATTTGCATTGATGCCCTTGTAGTTCTGGGATGTTACTTAATGAATGAATCTTTTTAGATATTGCATTTATACCCCTGTGCGTGTGGAATTTGTGCATGTGCGTATATTTTTGGGTAAATTTCACTAAGGTCCCTGGGCTTTTAATACTTGTTATTATTTAGCCCAGAAACCTTACTTTTATTGCAGTTAGGTCCCTGAGTGCCCCAGGTCACGCGCTTTGCACGTGGATCCTTGGGAATTTTGCACCGGACCCCCTGGAACTTGTTTTAATTGCATTTAGGTCCTTGTGCATTGTGCCTAAGTTTTATTTTTGAATAAAATATCAAACATACTCTAAATTCCATGAAAATTGGACACATGGCTCCTGCCATGTTGTAAAATTTTCTAGAATTTTTGGGGACATTTTTGATTTCAGTTACTATTTTTAAAAATTCAAAAACATGCATTTTCTTCACTGTCTGACTTGAAATATCACAAAAAATATTAAAACACATCCAAAAATTCTAAAAAAATTAGCTACTGTGTCTCTTGCCTTGTTCGATTTTCTGACCAATTTTGGTCACTTTTCATTATATAAAACTAATAAAAATTGAAAAACACTTAAAAATTCATAAAAATTATAATAAATAATCTAAAAATCCAAAAATAGTAATTTCTGTGCCTACATTTTCCTTGTCTCTTGCTCTATATAGGAAAATTACCTCCGAGCTTTTTAGGGGCTTTTAGATATTTTATCTAAGTCCCCCAAGCTTGGATGGACATTGTTGCTGTTTTTTTGCCTTGTTTTATTTTTCGAAAATCATATAAAAATCAGAAAAATCCCAAAAATTCCTTAAAAACAGTAAAAAACATAAAATACATTAAAATATTTTTATTTGAATTTTTGAGTGATCTTTGATGCATTAAATAATTGCTTAAAGTTGGTTGTTTTACTTGCTTCCTTATTTTTGTAATTATTTAAAAATCCAAAAAATGTTATAAAAATAAAAAATCCACCAAAAACACCTGTATTTTATTTCATTGATTCTTTTTGACTACTTCGTAGGCCGCAAGGCCATCACGTGCTCCTTGTGTTCGACCCTGGTCGCTATACCAGGTTAAAATAATAGCAAGACCGCTATTTGTGTTTGAGTTGATTTTTATCCGATTTGGTGGTCTCTTTTTCTTGATCGACACCGCTTGGTGACTTGGGTCGCAACGACCCTTGACGACCTTTTTACCCGAGTGATCTGGCGTGTCATCAGCGCCTGTGGTCCTAAGGAAGGTCCGCCCGAGATTGATATGAGATTCTCTCCAATGATTGGGGTCTTGATGAAACTCCATTTCATTATTCTTTATTCTATCATTTTGGCCTTAAAATCCCTAGCTAATGCATGTAAATAACATCAATTTGTGCATTTTAGCATTCATTATTTATTGTATTATTTGTACATAAAATAAGGTTGTTGATGCCAAAATGATAGAATAAAGAGAAGAACAGAAAAAGGAAAAAAATATTGAAAATATTTTATGACCCTAAATTGCGAGACCAAGTCAAGAATTGCGTTGGTCGATAAGGAATAAAGTAGGGGGAGATAAGGGCCAAAAATAAAATAAAAATGCCATTTATTCATTCTGTATTTATGCATTTTTGACATCTATTTCATTTATTATTATTTATTCATCAATAAAGAAACTTTGTATATGAATATTGCAGATATTAATGTAAATAAAAATACAAATTGAGTTTGTACAAAAATAATACACAATGTTCATTTTATACACAAAATAAAAAGCCAAAAACCAAACTTCATACACCCATACCTTACAAATAAAAACTCAAAACATATCAAAATAACCTTTAATTATATATAACTTTTCACAAGCTATTTAATGGTGGTGGTTTCATATTTTTTGGGTTATTGTGTTAAAGTTATGTTTTTGACCCCTATTGTATATTATACGATTAAAATAATCATTTTATTCATTATTCATTTTTTTACAAATTCATAATTTTTTTAATTTTTTAAATATTATTTATAACACATGTACATATTAAAACTAGAATAAAACTAAAAATAAAATGAAAAATAAATAAGTCTATGTAATCATACATAGAAAAAATACCTAAGTTATACATGTATATAAATAAAGGGGGAAACACATTCTTTCATTCTTTCATTCTTTATATTTTAGAATATTGTATATATTATCAATATTCTATTAAAATTATAAAACCAAAATAAAACTCAACAAAAAACATTAAAATAAAAAGATGTATATAAAACATAGGTAAAATACCTATAAATATACCTATATAATACACATATCTATTTATTTATTGTACAAATAACATCACAAAAATGAAATAAAAATATATTTATACTCATAAAACAAGTTATAATTATATAAAAAAAAGAATAAAATCATAAAATAAAATATAAAAATAAAAAATGTATGAAACATAAATGAATTTACCTATAAATACACTATTGCAAATTAACTACTAATAAAATACGTCAAAATAAATAAATACAAGTCATAATAAAATACTACATAAAACTATAAATATTTTTTATTTTATTCTAAAAAAGTAATAAAATCATTTACTATTTTTAATTAATTATTCTTTAATAAAATTCCCTGTTCTGTCGTTTAGCGTCCTGCTTGGCCCAAATAGTAGTCGGGGATTGTTGACCTCCGGTCAACTCCCCCTGCGCTTTTGGCTTCTGTTAGAACCATCTTCACTCGCGATTTCTGCCATTTTTCGTGCATGATCCATCGATCATCTGTCCCCAATCTTCATGAAAAATCATCATTATTCATCCGTGATCCACACCCAGCTTGTAAATCCGTTGTATATACGATAGATTCATCGATCTCGCCCATTAAATAAGGGTGCCCCATCACGTGTATAAATAAAAACCTCTGTCTTCCTCCCCAAATTTGGTCATCCCCAAATCTTAGAACCCCCAACTCTTGGCCAAGAGCGCATCCTTGTGACAGGGGGAGGTCCTCTGAGACATTAGAGCGGATCTAGGAGAAGGAGATGCGCCTAGACGGCCCGCTCCGGCGATCGTCCTGCTCCTTGGCCTCCGACCATGTACGAGCTGCCTCTTTAATTATTTTAGATATATTTTTGTTCCTTCTTTTTAATGACGTCATTAGATTAGTCATTAGATTAGGTATTTAACCTAGATTAGCTGTTTCCATGTACGTCGGAGCTGAGCTCCGGTGAACCCTCCATTGTGGCTCGCGTGTGTCTCGACCCTGATATCCATCCCATTTCGATCAACCTCCATTTATTCATCTGAACTACCCATTTACACCACCTGATCGGGCCTCGATCAACAACTCAAGGGTTCTCCACCGCCACTCGCCGGACTCTTTCCGCTCCGCCTCTCTTTTGTGCATCCCAGCTTCATTAGAAGTTGAGGCACTCAGCTTCATGCCATATTCGTTGGTTGTGCAGGTTTGGATCGCAGGAAGGTGCTTGGGGTACATTTCGCACTTCATTGGAGGTACATGGGGAGCCATATCTTCTCTTGCATCATGGTGGCACTCCAGTGCTTCTACGGTCCTTCTAAAACCCTCAAAAGATAGAGAACCTCGCCAGCAACCTTTTGGAGTCTGTTGGAGAAGCGAAGATCAGTGGGTGAGGGAGATCTTGACGGGAGAAACTCGCCAACGGTGAGTTCTTCCCCTATTCTTCCTCAGCCCCTCCCTGTCGTCGGATGAAGAAGGAGGCTCTAGATCATGCCAGCACCGTCCGATCGAGATGCCCCTTCACCGTCGATCTCAGATGTGAGATCTAATCATCACCATCGGATCGCAAAGCATCATTGACGCGTGAGGAGGTGCCACGTGGATAAGTGAAATCATCTTCGCCATCGGATCGTGTAAGAAAAGGGGTAAATTGCACATCTGAACCCCACTTTTTTTGTATTTATTATTTAGTACTGTAAATAAAGTTAGTCATGTTAAACAAAATGAATATTTTGTATTTAGGCCCCTGTATTTATTTTAATTGTACTTGGATCTAGTCCATGTCATCTCACATGTCGTCTAACTTGAAGTGGCGAAACTACATGTACACCCCTACGAGTTTTTGGTAATTATTATTTAATCCAATAAATTGAAATGATCGTTGTATATTTTTGTTAAAATTATTGAGAGGCCCCTGATCTTTCTTGTATTTGCGCTTTAGTCCCTCCCAACTTGCGTCACGTGCCGTTCCATATGTTGGTGAAATTACATAGTTGCCCTGGCAGGTTTTGTAATTATTTAAAGGTCTCAAAAAATATAATAAATACGATTTTCTTCAGGTACTTTTGCACATAGCCCCTTGGAATCTATTTTTATCACAAATATGCCCTACTAGGAGACATATATTTAGATACTTTATCTATTTATTAAATATAGCTATTGTGCTCCTAAAATGTGCAAAATTAGGATTAAATGCTCCATGCCTTATAGTTTGATGCCCCAATTCTTAATTGGCATTTTTTACATTTTATATAATTATTTAAAATATAAAGGAGCCTCTTTTTGCCCTGTTTAAAATATAAAATACCAAAAAAAATATAAAAACATTTTGAAAAACTCTAAAAAAATTAAATAGAGATTTAATATTTATATATTGAGTCCAAAAAACAAAAAACCCTAAAAAATAGAAAAATACATTGATAAAAATCACAAAACACCAAAATCCAACAAAAAATATAAAAATATCACAAAATAGGAAAAATATGTTTTTTTTCTATTTTATAATTATCTATACATTATTATGTATATATTAAAATAAATTTGGGTAATTTTAAGACTTATTTATTAATTAAAAGTCCCAAATTAATTTTAGAGTATTTTTTAATCCCTTATTTGGGATATATTTGGGGTTAAAAATACATAAAAATTAAAATAAATTCCAGAAACATAACAAAAAATCAGAAATATATATTGTTTTTATACATTTATGTACTTATGGTATCTATATTTATATATATCTTATATTGTATTTATACACATACATATATGCATATATATATATATATTGAAATGAAAAAGAAAATACAAAAAAATGAAAAATACAATAAGAAAATACAAAATTATTAAACAAAAAATGAAAATAAAATATAAAATGAAAAACCCACAAAATCAATAAATTGAATAAGAGATAAAAGACAGATTTTTTGTGCATTTACCATGCCTCCTCTTTCCGTTTGCTCCCAGTGTTTGACCTCTACACAAGTTTACATGCAACACACTTTGTTGTAGAGTTATAATAAATTTTAACTCCACATTTTTATACTTAATTGCTTGATTCTTATTGTGGATTAATTGTTGATTGATTGGGGATTATTGAGAGGTCAACGCATCGACTACAATCTCGCCTAATGAGACCATGCGACCCTCTATTTTTTCTCATTCATCAAATGGAGTCATTGCTAGGGAGCAACATCACATAGTAGGAGATTATTTGATTTTTCCTATTATATCTTGTTCATTCATTTATTTAATTGTGCATTTATTTATTTAACTCTATTATTTGATATTATTATGAACTGTCTGACACTCCTTCATATTTGAATTTGTTGCGAGGGACCGTGGCGTGACGGAGGATCTCATAAGAGGACTTATGCACCCAAGAAAGGTAGAGCCGACCTTCTGACTGAGCCAGCAGGAGAGAGCAAATGATCCATAGTTGGAGGAATTTTTGAGACAGTTTCTGAGCTTCATTTTGTCATACATAAAAAAAACTTTGTAAATTTATGTGAGAGAGTGACACTTGGTTTGTAATAATTCAGGACTCTCTACACTTCTACTTCCCGAGGTCCAGTACTCAAGGGATTGTTCCCTAGGGGGCTGATGAATATGTGATTCATCACTCTAAAATCTGAAAATAAAGTTTTGTTCCCGAGTAATTAGATGCATATTTCCACTTATGTTGCATAATTATCATTCATGCATGCATTGATAACATCTGGATTTTAGCATTCATATTGCATTAAATAAGAAGCTCATTTCACTTGTAAATAATCACCTGTATATTCACCATATTTCATCTATTTGTATATATTTTATACTAACTCCAAATCTAATAAAATCAATTACATAATGTATATATTACTAACATTAATTAAAGAAAAATATCGAGAAAATACTAACCTGCAAAATTGACCAATAAACCCTCAATCCAAGTTTGAAACTAGGAACCTTAAAATGCACATATCTCTCTCTTACAAACTCTGAATTTGGTCTACTCACCTTCAGATTAATACACATTCAGAGACCTTTGAAATGAGACTAATTTCATTCAATTCGGAACTCGTAGGCAAAACTTGGGTTTTTGGGCCTCCTTGTATACTATGCATATGCATTCTTGTATTTTTTATCACATTTGACCTCACTCCATTTTTGGTCAACATAAAACTTGTAGATCTCATAAAACTTGTAGATCTCATCGAGATCTACAACTTTCCTGTTTTGAGTTTTTCCAAATTCGGCTTCCTTCCTCTAATTTTATTTTTCTTCTCAGCCACTCAGAGCTGGCCATGTGGCGCCCTCTGATTGCGCCACGCGGCCCGCCCCCTTTGACTGGTCCGCCCGCATCCCTGACCTTTGGATCTCAATCTAGATCCAATGGCCCAAGGACATCCACACAAGCCCTTGGTTTTCCACCGTTTGATCATCCCCAGCTCACATCTGCACCGTCCGCTACCGCTTCGCCCACGGTCCACCATGTGGCACTCTGTGCGCCATCCGATCTCACTATGGGCACCTTGATCTATACCGTCCATCACCGCCTTCGCTCCCCACCATCCGATCACAGATCTGATCTAATCACGCCCGTCCGTTAGCGCCTCGCCCTGCATAGACCACGTGGCGCGACCTGTGCCCTCGATTTCGCTCAGCCGATCGAATCTTCACCCTTCGCTTCCGCCACTCTCCTGACCGTTGGATCACTCGATCCAACGGTCGAAGCTTCGTCTTCCACCTCCCGCACGCCCCGTGCCCACGTCTTCCACCGTGCACAAGGGGCCACCCCCTTTCTATTTTGGGCTCCACGCCGACCATCATCTCCGATCCCTGGCGCCACCACGACATAGCCCACTCTCCCCTCATTCTTGCCAACCCCCTCTTTCGCCATGAAAGCCCTCTAATCTGCGCCACGACGTCCACCAACTCCACCTCGTTGTGAGCTACCCCGTCACCTTCATCCTATAAATAAGTCACGTCCGATCACTTTCACCTCCATCCGCCACCACTGAGAGTATCTCCGAGCTCCCACCTTCAAATTGGTGACAACAATTTGACCTCAGGTCGAGCGAAGACCGAGAACCACCTCCGGCGAGATCCACGGCCCAACTCTGCCGCGTCGTAGCTCTTCCAAGGCGCTGCACGAGCTCAGGTTCCCTACTATCCTTCGAGCGATAACCGGGAAGCTCCCTCCAAGCTTCTGATCCCAGGTAGATCCCTCCATCTTCTCCTCAATCCTCTTCTTTATTTTTCTTTTTTTTCTTCCATTTTATTCACCATCGACGAGCCTCATCCCGCTCCGGCAATCACCCTTCGAGCTCCGCAAGTGATCTCTGATCTTTACGAGCCCCTCCGTTCCCTCCGACAACGTACTTCACATCTCACCGACGCCAGCTCCACCACCTTGGCGGATCTCGATCATCGGACCACCTTCCTTCTTCATAGGCCTCGCACTTCACTCCACATCACCCCACAGACACATCGCATGCTTCGACTATCTTTTAATCCCCTATAGGTAATTCCATTTTGATTGGTCGGAGACTCATCGGAACTACTTCCGAGCTCCTCCGCCACCGCGCTCCAGAGCTTCTCCGCCACTCCTGAGACCATCGGACGTTCTGCCGACCCTCCAAGAACCTTCTGAGCTACGCTAGACCCTCCAACACCTTCACCGACGATGGGAGGACGAGGCGGAGCTAGGTCTGCTTCGCTGGAGCCCAATCCTCTCTACCGCTGGAGGCGGAGGACCGTCGGGATGAGAGCCAGTAGCCGTTCGATTCCCTTGATCGAACGGTCATGAGACATCCACGTCGCGCACGCCCCGTAGCCGTAGGATCAGGCGGATCTTACGCTTCCAGATCAAGCCACGTCATCGCCTCTCCATGCTCTAGGACCATAGGATCAATTTAGATCCAACGGTCAGTGATCACCCACGTCTTCATCTCAGGAGCGACCCATCACCGTTGGATCTAGATTGATCTAAAGGATCCGGACACGCCACGCACCAACAGATCCTCACCGTTGGATCCTCCTTGATCCCACGGTGCACGTCGAGCCACGTCGCCTGATCCGAGCCTCCTCCCCGACCACTAGGCTCGGATCACCCGAAGCTACTCCGAGCCAGATCCGAGACTCCAGAGCCACCCAAGCCTCACTTCGAGCCTCCGAAGACCACCAAGTGTAGGACCCCCACGTGATCCGCACGTGCGTCCTGGGTAAATTGCATCGAGGCCCCTAAGGTTTATAGATTTGCATTTCAGTCCCTGCCAGGAGAACCCACGAGAGGAGCACGTGTTCTGTGGAGAAATTGCATCCACCCCTCAACATTATAGGTAATTGCATATTGGTCCCTGTCAACAGGTTTTATTTTTATCAATTTTAATTCCTATAATTGCATTTACACCCCTGTCTTTGCACACATATTTAGGTACTCATTTTAATTTTTTTTAATTTGGAAAATTGCATTGTGTAGCTTATGTTGTCCTCTTTCATATGTGGCACTTGGCATATTTTTGTAATTGGATATTTCAGTCATGCCATTGAAAATTATGTGAATCATATTCACATCCCAAACTAATTTGTAAATTGCATTTTCAATTAATTAGTTAATGTGAATCCAATCCACATTAATAATTAACAAATGCTATTTACGAAATTTCTCTCTCTCTCTCTCTCTAATTTATTATAAATCATATATATATAATATATATGATTAATATGGATAGTGCTATCCACATTATTCATATCCATGATAATCATATTTAATCATTTTGGATCTCTTTTCTCATGTGCCCAAATAACATGAATCCCATTCACGTTATTCATATCTTTGATAATTAAATCATATTTAATTATCTTAGATATCTCTTCTAATAATATGAATCAAATTCATATTATTCATGATAATTAAATTTTAATTATCCGTTTTCTCGATGCTTGGATACAGAATTCATCAAATGAATTATTCTTGAACACCTTCAAGAATAATGTGCTTTCTCTGCAGATACTTGGAGATAAGGACAGGGCGATTGTATTGTTCCACGTATAGTGACTTGGATATTGAGATCTTATCTCAAATCCAGATCTTACGAACCTCCCACAGATGCTTGATTAAATCAAGACTGCAAATCTAATCTTCTCATTGCATCTGAATCTTATTCAGACCAATGTCCAACACTTGGACCAAGATCAGATTGCTTCTCTACTGAGAGGAGTCACTAAAATCCAGACCTATTTCATCACTCCCTCGAAATGGAAGCGTCATGGATATACAATCGTTTATGATCACATCACCCTCAGGTATTCCCAATACCTGTACATCCTGCATACTGGAAGACCCATGGTCAACCCGAAGATCAAGATCAATTTTACACTGTCTTCTTTAGGGTTTGATCACTAAGTTTCTCATTTGATCATTGGGATTTGGTATTGATCATATATTTTCCAGAAGCATATATCATACCTAGGTCTTGATCATATACTTTCCAAAAGTATATATCAAACCTACAAATTCAGTCAAGCTTCTAAAGAGAGATGACCGTACACAGAATTTGATTCTTCCCAATATCTCATGAGTGAGCTCATGTCTTCCGGTTCAGTAGTGAACCTGTATGATCCCTTTGAGAGATCGTATTACTCATATGCCCTTATATGCACACCAGCTCACCGGTGTATAGACCTTGGTTAGGCCGTCAATCTATTGGTCTACCAAATGTACATACTCAGACATATAGCAATACATATGTCTCTGGTTAGAAGATGCGTGCCTATGCTGTGACAGCATTCAACATAGGACTTAGGTTATCTCTATCTCGTTAAGTCAACCCATTGACCTAACTAATCTGACACCTCTGAATCTCTATTCCTATGCAGAGGACCTGCATCAAGAGGTCGGTCAGATATCAGCCTATGTGAGAAAGGATTGCCATCTCCTAATCAGACCGGAGATCACATCTTAACAATCATTTAACGGTGCTTGATGAGTCCTCAATCTAACTCTTTAGATATTCATCCAAGCACCGGCCTCTATGATTCAATAATTGAATCAACAGCTGTATGATCATTAAGATAGCCATGGTGCATAACCCTAATTATACAGAGGGACCTATTATGCAAATTATTTATTCTTCATTTCAGATTAGGGAATGATATTTGCAATAACATTTATTGCATAATGGCTCGCCGTGGGCTCAAATTTCCAACATTAATATCAGTGGATTTTTCTATTAATTAATTGGTTAAATTTTGCTATATTTTTCCCAGGTATGCCTCTTAATTGATAGTAATTTCTCTGTGACTCTAAAAATCCTCAGAATAGATCTAGGATAATTAGGTTTACATTGCATAAAAATTCATCTCATTTGCACGCAACCCGAGGTCTGAATAAATCATTTAGTGATTTCCTTAATTAATTTTAAATAGGACCATTTCACACAGAAATTTGGGCTTAAAAATTTTCCTGGATTCCTCACCTTCAGATCTATCTAGGATAATTTTCATTTCTAAAAATTTTGTGATTTGAAATTTATTAAAATTAATTTAGTAAAAATCACTCTGTATTCATTTTTAATTCACAGTAAAATTATTTAGTGTCAGAAAAATCTAAAAAATTAGTGTACCTTAATTCCATTGTATTTCATCATCTGACCAAGTTTTATAATTTTTGGACTTGATTTGATCACTTATCTGAATTAACTTGTAGACTGGCTGTATTATGCATGTGTCTTGCATAAAAATACCGAAAAAGACCAAAAAAATTCTCCACTGAAAATCATACTTTGGAACTTGCTTAAAATCCGCCTATGGAGACAGTTGCCACCCTGAGTTCGACCTTGGGCTTACCCAAGTAAAGGAAAATTTTGTCGCTCGAGATTAACTTGCTTTAATTAAAAGTGGTTTTTGATCTGCTCCTATTATCCGACTGCAACGAACGACAAATTAGTTAATTTAACCATTAATTTGATCAAATTAACAAGGGTAGTGGGACGTGTTTCAAAATGGCACCGTTGTCAGGGAGGCACGGCTTAGTTAATTTGTAGTAAAATTCTGAGTGCTTGATTTTCTATACCTAGGTAGTCTGACCCCCGGTTTTCTTGTGAATATTTTTATGTATTTTAATTCTTGTATTTTTGTGTCGTTCTCTATCTGACCTCAACTTGTTTTTGTGCGACTGATGCGAGGAGTCGAAGACACTTCAAGGAACCTGCATTTTAATTTGTTTGAGATATTTGAGAGGACTTGTATTTCTCCTTTTCTTTAATTTCACGTTATTTCCAGTATTTCCCATTTGGGTTCTCGTGAGTGTAAACATAGTGAAACTGTATCCCCGTCTGCTGTGGCTTGAATTTTTAGAATCGGCTTGCACTAGCGGCTCCTCGAGCCACTCTAGGGTTTGCTTGTGCTCGTAATTTTTAAGACCACACAGCCACTTAAAAGACGCACTTAGACCGCAGATCTAGTCAAATCAACATGTGCTTCACTCACTAATAGAACTGCCTGTCTAGGAATGGATTTTGTCGTCTACATGTACATATAGTGTAAAGATTTTAATTTTGTTTTGCATCCTGCATAAAAGCGAAGGGATCACTGTAAGTCTTCTTCACTCAGCATAAGCATCATTGTTTTTCGTGCATCGGCTTTTCTCGATTTCTCTCTCTCTTGGTTTTCCAACTTAAGTTAAAAGAAAATTGGGACTAGACAACAGGCGTACTGTGTGGATTGGACTAAACCACTGAAAACTTAATTTAAAATCGGAACTGCTAACATTATTGATCAAAAAAATTCAATAAAATTGGAAATTCTTCTTGCGGGAGACTAACCCCGACCTTGTTTTTAGGCTGAGTGAGGGTACTTGAGTGTGTGTGGATACCTTAAGGCAGATCCCAAATCCCCACCTTCCATATCACGTACCAACTGATCCTAGCAAATATCACGAGCTGAATATTTTCAGATTCATCGACTAGTAGCAAGCAGCCTCCGCCTTTTTACAGGTAGTCAGGGGTAAACCAGCGGTACTCCGCGACAAGTTGCTAGTAACCCTTCGGGGTGAAGTTCCATCCTTGTCAGCCTCCTCCTGCTTGCAGGTAGATAGGGGCATGGTCTTTGAATCCATCAACTTGGGATAGAAGCGAAGAAAGGAAGGGCACATGTATCTTAGGCGACAGGTTAAACAGGAAAGACGCATCCGGCTTTGAGCCAACTTCCCTCTAGGCCACATATCCTTTGCTATTTGCTTGAAAATCACTCTTAAAAAAACCATATTAACTAGACTCAGTTTCGGGTCCTTCACCGTGTTGAGTGTGAAAATACAGGGTTTGGATTGAATTGCTTGCTTCAGGTAGGAGTAAAATCCTATCTTTACTTAGAACTCCCGATTCCTCTCGCCAATTCAAGATGACTGACTGGGGGAATATCGACACATTATTCGTCAATCTCTCCTTGAGTCCCCTGCGAAACTCATCTTCACCGGACTAAGCGCAACTTGGACCACCCAGAGCTCATGACCCTCTTGAGTTCTGGATCCCTCACACCCAGGGTGGTTACTCTCAAACCAACCCTTTCCTCTCCTCTGAGCTTACCGAGGAAGACCATCGCCTCGGTAAGAATCCCTTCCTTGATTTATCCTCTAACCTAGATCATTTCCCTTCCCCAAGACTAGAGGACAAGATGCCACCAAAGCGACCCCCATATGAGGAAGAACACCGAGATCACCCACTCCAGCAAGTCTTGGCTCGCCTCGCCACAACCGAACAACATAATGCAGATCTTACAACAAGAATGGGACAAATCATTGCGGCAGGAGGAATCGACCGACCAACGGTTGATGCCTATAACCCAGCAGAGAACGAGATGCAAAGTTGGTTGGCACTAGCGGTTCGCCTCGAAGCATTCAAGCTCAAGCCCCACTTCCTTAGCATGCTACCGAAGTTTAGTGGACATGTAAATGAAGAACCATATGCCTTCCTCAGAGACTTCGAGCTGGTTTGCAACAACCTTAGTCACCCTAAGGTTGGGCATGATTACATTCGACCGAAGGCCACCCCATTTTCCTTAGGAGATAAGGCAACACATTGGTTAAAAAATCTTGGGGTGATATGTACAACCTGGATGCAGTTCAAGGACTTTTTTCTGAAGAAGTTCTACCCCCTCAGTAGGACTAATCAAATGAGAACGAAGATCGCTAGTTTCTCCCAGGGATACAGTTAACCATTTCATGAGGTCTGGGATAGGTTTAATGACCTAATTCAGAAATGTTCCTACCATGGCATTTCTAAAGCTCTTAGTCCAGACCTTGCTCTGTGGTTTGACCCTGGAGATGCAGGGGTTAGTAAGTGCCGCCTGTGGAGGAAGCTATTTGAAGCAAAAATGAGAATGCTTTATGGAAGATACTAGAGCAGGTGGCGAAAACAGGCAGGTCGCAGGCCACCATGGCCTATTAGTTGTCTCCATCAATTCTGTCCAACGAGACAATTAGGAGGACTGTAGCAGATCTGACAGAGGACCTTATTCCCAACATGGGGATGATAGCTGATAAGTTAACCATGGTCGAGCAGATCTACAAAAGGATCACTGATCTTGAGTCTCTCTCACGTTTGCTGAAGCAAGAGGAGGAACTTACCGAAAGGGTAGCTAAGATAAAGCTACCTGCCCCTTCAATACCACCTGTACCTGTACACCGAGTTCATCTTGTACAAGAATAGGCACCGAGGCCTCAGAGTGGCTGGGTAGAGGAGCAGACTTACACCCAGTAGAACCAGCATGCACCCCCCACAAGTGGAGACCGGATACGAGGAGCCTTCGTAGGTGTTCGAGATCAACGAGCTGTGGTACAACCATGACCCCGTCGGCAGACAGTCAGGGATGGGGAACGGTCAGCCTCATCGACCTTCCCCAGCTTACCAAGAAACCAGCTCCGTCCCCGCACCGTGCTTTGTTCAGTCTAGGCCCGAACGAGGGTACCAGCCACAACAGTACCAACAGCACCGTACGTTCTACTCAAGCCAGCAAGGCCCGTCACCGTCTCATCAGCAACAACAGTATCGGTACGACCAACAGGGCCAGTACAAAACCTCATCCGCAAGTCAACATCAGCCAGCCCAGCCCACCGAATTGGAATCCCTCACCTTGGCGATCCAGACCCTGTCTGATAAGGTCCAACAGATGCAGAATGACTATATGTATATGAGAACCGATCTGAATCGTGTTTCTCGTACACAGGATCAACAAATGGCACCAAAGACCCCGATTCCCACCCAGGTTCAGGCCAACCCAAACAACCTAAATCAAGGTCAGAACCAACCTCGTGATCAGGTATACTATTCAGATAAGTCTTTATCTGAACATGAGATCCTTTCATATGATAATGTAAACCATATGTACCTCAGGAGCGGAAGGACTGTGATCGTACCTGATCGGGCACGGGTACCAAAGGAAGAAGCCGCCAAGTCTCTACCTGATGAGAACTTGGAGGCAGAAGAGGAGCAGCATCACCATCACCACCACTGGCAAAAGAAGAGGACTTCTAGGTCCTTGAAGAAGCAACGAAACCGCACCAGCAGAGAGTCCACCGAATCGATGAAGAGCCCACACCTCCATCTGAGGAGGACTGTCTCGAAGTCGCGGAAGACGCACACCGGTTTTGCAGCAGCATTTTCCTTTTAGTCAGAGTCACAGTCTGAGTCAGTTTCAGAGTCCGAGTCTTGTACAGAACTCATTTACTGCTTTGAATGAAAACATTTCAGTTTCAGAAGCTGAGTTGGAGTCGACAATCCCTTTCCCCGAGCTCTTAAGGGTGGAAAGAAGAAAACTAAAAAAATCCAAAAAGATGACCCTGAGATGGCAGAATTTTGTAACAAACATATCAAGGTCACAATTCCTTATTACAAGCACGTGGAGATGACACCTGCATTTCAGAAATACCTTAAGGTGAGATGCACACCTACTAGGGTTAGTAGGAAGAGCAAAAGCTGTGTTGAGAAACACGTTCTGTCCGTAGCCATGACTTGCGCAATAAAGAACTCGTTTCCTAGGAAAAGAAGAGACTTGGGTTCACATTATGTGGTGAGTCATGTAGATGACATTGCGTTTGCACGCACTCTCCTAGACAACGGATCCTTAATCAACTTAATGACTACCATCCTTTATGAATGACTTAATCTTGGACCTCTTAGGAGATCTAGAGCCCTCCTGCAGTTTGCTGATAAATCAACCAAGAGGTCCCAAGGAGAATTGAGGAATGTTGTCATAAAAGTCAAGGGTCAGGAATACATGGTGGACTTTACTGTCCTAGATATGGAAACCCTTCATAATTGGAGAGATTCTCAGATCATCTTAGAAAAGGCCCTCCTCAGAACAGCAGGGGCCTTGTTTGATTACATGATCGGGAAGATCCAGTTCCAAACTCCATACGGCGATGAGGAACTTGAGATGAAGCAAACCAGATGGCAGAGATCGGATTCCGAATCCAGCACCGAGTACTCTTCGTCCGAAGCAGACCATGACCATGTAGACACAGTTGGGCCATGGAGACAGAACCCAACCAGCATCGATGAGTCCATCCCCTCCAGAGATGATCTTTTGCATGAGTTAGTTTGCAAGGTTCTCAGAAACGAGTACATCTTAGAACCTGCATCCCCCTCCATCTTCGATGACTTAGAAGCCCAGCTGGTCTTGTCAGTCCTTCCCTCTTTAGGACAATCAGAAGATGAGGATGATGAGTCGGACATGGCTTTTGCCGATTGCATGTAGACCTTTAACGATCCGACTCCAGAGCCGAATAATTTGGTGGCAGTAATTTCAGAGACAGATCCAACCACTTTCAACACTGAACCAGATTCGATTGAGCCAGACTTCCTAGACGACCACACATTACCTGATCTCAAGCCTTTACCCACAACACTAAAATATGCCTTCCTTGTGGGTCAGGAGAAGAAATATCCGGTCAACATCAGTTCACGATTGACTAAGGAGCATGAATCTCGCTTGCTAGAGATCCTGGAGAAAAACTGCAAGGCAATAGGCTGGAGCATTTCCGATCTCCATGGGATAAATCCCGCTTTGTGTTCGCACCATATCTACTTGGAGAATGAAGCTAAACCCTCTCGCGAATTCCAACGTCGTTTGAATCCAAATTTACGAGAGGCAGTGAAGAAGGAGATAGAGAAATGGTGCAACACGAGTTTCATTTATCCTATCTTCGACTCTAAATGGGTGGCCCCGATTCATGTTGTGCTGAAAAAGTCGGGTATTTAGACAACCACCAACGAGGATGGAGAGGAGATCGTGACACGAGTGCCCACGTCGTGGTGCGTCTGTGTGGATTATAGATGCCTGAATGCTGCGATGAAGAAGGATCATTTCCCCATACCATTCATCGATCAGATCCTAAGAGATTAGCGGGGAAAGAATTCTTCTGCTTCTTGGATGGGTTCTCGGGTTACAATCAAGTAGGCATAGCTCCAAAGGACCAGAAGAAAACCACGTTTACATGCCCCTTTGGTACTTATGCTTTCAGGCGCATGCCCTTTGGATTTTGCAATGCTCCAGGTACTTTTCAAAGGTGCATGATTACTGTATTCGCCTAAATGGTCAGGGAATTCCTGGAAGTCTTGATGGATGACTTCTCGGTCCACGGCGATTCCTTCGATTCCTGTCTTAGGAATTTGGACCGAGTGCTCAAAAGATGTTGTGAGGTTAATCTGGTGCTCTCCTGGGAGAAAAGTCACTTCATGGTGACGGAGGGCATTGTGTTGGGGCATGTCATCTCCAAGAGAGGAATGGAGGTTGACCCTGTCAAGGTGGATGTAATCAGACGACTCCAGCCACCCACCAACATTAAACAGTTGCGGACCTCCCTCAGGCATGTCAGATTCTATCGAAGATATATTAAGGATTTTTCTAAGATTGCCCGACCACTAACTGAGCTTTTAGGCAAAGACATGGAGTTTATTGTTGATCACAAATGTCTTGAGGCCTTCAAACTACTGCAAGGAATGATCATGGATGCCCCGATCCTACAGGCCCCAGATTGATTTCTACCTTTTGAGGTCATGATGGACGCATCAGATTTTGCTGTTGGGGATGTGTTAGGACAAAGGAGGGATGGCATCCCGTTTGTAATTCACTACGCAAGCAAAGTGCTTGATACCGCTCAGCGTAACTATACAGTTACGGAAAAAGAGATGCTTGCGGTAGTGTTTGCCTTGGACAAGTTCAGATCTCACTTAATCGGATCCAAGGTAATCGTGTTCATTGACCATACGACACTAGGATACTTGATGGAAAAGAAGGACGCGAAGGCACATCTTCTTCTTCGGTGGATTTTGCTTATCTAGGAGTTTGATTTGGATATTCGTGATAAACCTGGAAAGAAGAACGCAGTAGCCGATCATATCTATCGTCTCGAAGATCTTAATACTTCCGAGGATTCACCAATTCGAGACTCCTTCCCTGACGAGTCAATTTTTATTGTCGACTCACTCCCATGGTATTCCAATATCTTGAACTACCTTGTCTCCAAGAAGGTTCCCGAGGATTGGCCCAAGAGCCACATTAACCGACTGAAGTCGGATGCTATACACTACCATTGGGAGGATCTGATCCTTTTCTTTGAAGGACCGGATTGTGTCTGGAGACGGTGTATTCCTTAGGAGGAATACTAGAGTGCCCTTTCTTTATGCCACAGCTTGGATGCAGTAGGACACCACTCCGGGAAGAGGACCACATGGAAGGTACTTCAGTGTGGCTTTTACTGGTCGACTCTGTTTCGCGATGCCATCACTTTGCGAAGTCGTGCCCAGTATGCTAGAGAATGGGAGGAACCATTGGTTCCAAGGATGAGATGCCGATGCAGCCCGTCATCATTTGTGATGTTTTTGACACTTGGGCATCGATTTCATGGGCTCATTACTTATGAGCCACGGATTCGAGTACATCCTTCTTGCGGTAGACTATCTGTCAAGGTGGGTGGAGGCTATCCCAACCCAAACCGTAGACAGCAGGACTGTCTGTAAATTCATCAGAGATCATATCATCTCTAGGTTCGAGATCCCCAAGATGTTGATATCAGATGGGGGTAGCCACTTTGTAAACAGAGATGTGAAGAAACTTCTGAAGGACTACGACATCAAACACCGTGTCGCTAGCCCTTACCACCCACAGAGTAACGGTATGGCTGAGGTGTTAAATCGGGAGGTGAAAACTATATTGTAGAAGCTTGTCCGCCTAGACAGGAAGGACTGGTCCCAGATCCTGGATCAAGTCCTATGGACTTATAGGACAACTTACAAGACACCGTTAGGAACCTCCCCATTCCGAATGGTATTCGGAAAGCCGTGCCATTTGTCCGTAGAGTTAGTGCATAAATCAGAACGGGCAATCAAGAAGGTCAATTGGAACACACACCTTGGGTAGAAGCAGAAAGAAATGGATCTGAATGAGCTTGTGGAAGTCAGAAACCGTGCTTATGACAACAGTCTGGTGTACAAAGACAAGGTTAAGCGTTGGCACGACAGATATATCAGACGAAAGACCTCTGTTCCTGGACAGAAGGTATGGTTGTTTAATGCAAGGATGAAGATTTTCCAAGGCAAGTTGAAGTCCAAGTAGACGAGCCCATTTGTTGTCCATACGGTGAATGATAATGGATGTGTCGAGATCTCAGATCTCGCAGATGATGTACCGACATTTCTAGTGGATGGAAAAATTGTTGAAGCACTTCATCGAATCCAATGAGCAGTTAGTCCATGTTGAGGAGATTGTATTCATGCACGAGACAGATACAGTGTATGCACTTCAAGCCACGCATGAGACCTTGCACCAGTAAGCTCTATCCATCAGCAGCATCTTGAAAGATTCAGACCGACACCCTTGTCTATAGCCATTGTACATTCTGCCTTTTTTCCCCGCAACTCTTCCCAGCTTCATCGATCATAATCTATGACTACACTTAGGATAATCAGATCCTAAGTATAGGGGGGGTGAGTCACCTGAGTCTGTCCGCTGTACATCCTCCCGATCACATTGGTCCTCATACTCACTCCAGTCCTCTACTTAGGCTGACCTGAGCCTAAGTATAGGGGGGGTACCGATGCCCGCCTTGTATATACTCATCCATTTCCCCTCTTGCCCTCGTCCGCCCCATTTTTGATCTTCTTTTACACTTAGGCTGCTAAAGCCCAAGTATAGGGGGCAAAATGACTTCTATACATTTTGTAATTTAGCTCTCATACGCTAGCATGAGCTATGTATTTTTCCTCACTTTTCGTACTTTGAGGACATAACATATGCTAAGTATAGGGGGCATGTATATATTACATATATACTTTACCCATAGCTCGTACTTTTACATATTTTCTGTATATATTACTTAATAGTTACGGGATTGGGTAAAATTGGAGATTTTTTTTGTAAAATACACTTGTATAATATGTATAATACTTATAAAAGTGTTGTAACATAGGAGACATACCAAACTCTAATAAAAAAATGAAAAACTCAAAGGCTTCTTATTCTTGCACATCATCGCTGCATCTGAAAAATAGAGTCTTGCATAGCATGTCATCTGCATCCCTCATCTGCATATCTTGCATATGCAAGGTGAAAAGCTAGTGGGTTCTGAACCAAGTTATGAGTAGATATTGAGGACGGACTTGATTTGACCTTAATCCACCTAATTTCAGAGGAACCTTATAGGAACTGGAGTTAAGATTTTTCAGGTCAAGTGACTTATTTCTTTGAGTCCGCAAGTCTATGTTTACATGTCATCTTGATTAGTCTAAGTAGAATATCTCGTGCACACGCATGATTCTTTTATACAGTGACCTAACTTGGACAAACACAATGCACGTAGCTCTTCATTGATGAGGTGGTGAAGAGGTAGAATCCTTTAGCTTGGAGTAGAACACGGGTGGAAACATCCATCCTCCTCTAGGGAGGGTAGTGCATCTCAACCTAGTCTGGTGGTGTTGACGTCTGAGGACAGGACATGATGATCATATTATATACTAGTATAACATGCTTAAATTATGTGAAGTACAACATTAATCTTTGATGTATAAACTTCAAATTCACATAAATTGCACAGAGGAGATCAAATCATCATTCACATTTAAAAATCATAATCCTATACTGAGATTAATTATCAACTATAAAGTTTAGACTTGTTGTTATCAAAGAAAATGAAGAACTATCGGTTATGCTTATAATATAAAACATCCAACACATTTCACTTCACCTTTTTATTGGGAAGAAATAGGGAGGGGGTATAGTGTAAAAGACCCACTCTTTATTATCATGCATAGAGCCACCCTTATTATGCCTTCCCCATGCAAATAATAAAAGTCTCTCTCCCATTCCCATGCATTCTGGCCACTCATCCTTCCCCATGCAAATAATAAAAACCCCTCTCCCATTCCCATGCATAAACAATTAAGTCTCCTTACACTAATAATGGTATTTTATCTTCACTTGCATGGGATGTCTCCAATCATATAACATTATAAAATGAGACCCTTCTCCCCATCCATTTGGACGCACAACACTCAACCCCCCTCTCTCGTCCATGTTTTCATGCACACCATTCTCTTCTCTCCCCATTTTCTTCTTTCTCATTTTTCTCTCTTGTTTCCATCTCCCTCTCTCTCGTTTTTCTCATGCAGGTACAAAGATAGCGCCAACAACGTCCAGTCGTTCTCCTCCTCCTCGCGGTTCGCCTTCAGCCCGTAGCAGCCCGTGCGTCCACACGCACGGCCATCTCCTCCAGTTCATAGCAGCCTACACGGTTATCTCCTTCCGCGCTGCTGCGACGCATCTCCTCCTCGATGACCATCTCTCTCCGGCTCCATACTCGTGTGTGCAATCAGCCTACGCATCTTCCCACACACTCCCATCTCCGCCATCATCGTCATCTTCTCGGGAATCAAATAGAGAAGCATTTCTTTCCCATCCTATTTGTCGCATGAATTTTTCTTTTCTTGGTTAGTTGGTTTAAGTTAAATTTGAAGGAACAACTCTTTTGTTGTAAACTACTCTCGAATCTAATTTCTCTTGAAAGTATGTGCTTTGAAAGTTTTATGTTTCATCATTCTCTCTAAAAAATATTGCAAGTGAATCTCATCCTCCCATATTACATTACGAATCAACCCCCATTTTTCTTACTTAGTTGCATTCACATCCATAGTCAATATAAGCTCTTGGAAATACTTTCACCGTAGATCGCAATTTCCCATCATCTGTCTTTCGTCGCAAAGGATATAAGATTTGATTTAAGTTTGAAAGAAGAATAAATATCGCAAATTTGGTTGGTCCTTGTGGATTCGATCCTCTACTTGCCGCATACTTTTTGCATACTTTCATCTTGCTCGTAGTTGTAATATTATTTGTTTGATTGCGGTTTTTCGTGGAACAACAACGACATAGTAAAAATAACTTTTTAAACCATGTAAAATCGTGTCAACATTTTGGCGCCGTTGCCGGGGACTAAGCAACGTTTGCAATTTTTTTCTTCTTTCCAACTTAATTTCAAGTTTCTAATCCTTGCATTTTTATTTTGCAGGTACTTAGGCTTCAAAAAGAAAAAAATACTTGTCTTTTCATGCATTTGTTTTAGCAAACTTGTAATTTAAACCCCCCCTTTCTCGGAAAAGCTCGCCATCAGCAGGGTAAAACATTACGGATTAGCGCCAGAAGTGCAGGCACTGTGAGTCCGTCTTTCTCTTAGGCATCTTAGGCTTTTAAAATTTCCCGTATTTGTTTGTGCTCCGAACTTAAACCGAAAAAAATAAAAAATAGTTCTTGATTGCATCATCTCTGTGGTCTTCTCCCTCTGATAATCTAATTCAAAGACCAACAAATTGTGTACTGATCATTTAAGAAGATAAGCTTGAAAGGCCACCACAGTGGCCCGAGCAGAAAGCGGGAAAATTCTGATTGCTTGATTTGATGCACGTGTATGACACAAAAATCACGAGCACATAGAACCCTTGGATAGTGACAAAAATCCCTGGTGCTATGTGGGATTGTAGAGAGAAATCGTAACTCCTCGATGCGTTGGGCACAGGTTCTTGTGGGAAAAGCAGATCTAACGATCTGAGTACCAACCCTGGATCCCCCAGCCGGATTAGGACATCAATTTCTCACAATCTTCCACACCCAACTCATCCTTAAGGACTCTAATTTCTCTGAAAACTTTTGTTGAATCACTAAATTAAAATCGAAAAGATAACCGCTTCCGCGGAAATTTTTGTGTGAGTTGGTAAATCAACAAATTGTCTGGTATATTGTGTTGTGTATGCTAGGTCGTAGATCTCTGAAAAATCTAGTGCAACCACCATTAGAATACGATCCGGTTTACAAATCAAAATCCAACCCATCTTCTTCTACTGAGAAACTTGAGAATTCACCTAACCTAGGAGACATGGGAGTAGAGAAATCGAACACCATGGACCTTATCTTCCAACTACTACAACTTTTGAGAGAAGAGAATGCGACAATCCGACATACCATAGCTCCTCTCATCCGACCACCACCCATCAGCACACGTTATTTCTCTACAGCAGAGGACACAGTCCATTGGGTACAAAATCACATCCAACCCAAACAGCTGATTGAGCCCTTACTAACACAACCAACCTCAGCTGTGGATTTTGATGCTTTGACACAGGCTATTCAGCAACTGGCTGCAACACAACAAAAGTCCAATCAAGCCAATACACGAAGTGAGAGACCCAACATACTTGAACAACCGTTCTTGGCCACTGCCAAGGCACATTTTGACTGTGAAGATGAGAAAGTGGAATTGAAAATCAATGATGAAAATATTCCTGTGGATCATGTCACCCCTACTTCTGGTGACTCTGAAATTGAGGAATGTGGATGGATAGACAACTGTATTATTCTTGATGATTTTCCCCCATCCATCTCAGCAAAGATCCTCTGGAGGTTAGTCTGAACACCTCACAACTCACTCATAAGGACATGTCTCATCTAGACTCTGCACTTAAAGCCCCACCATGTCCTCTCACTGATCGGGAGATTTTTGAATTAGATGAAGCCTGGGAAACACTAAATACTGATCTCAAATTAACTTCAACCCTGGGTATGCCAAAGATGAAGACATGTTTTGATGATAGCATTGATCCTTCCTCAGACGATTTTGAATATTATGAACCTCGGTGTATTAATGATATCGATTGGTCTGAAACAAAAATTGAAATTGAGGATGACACTTATCTTGAATGGGAAGAAGAAATAGAAGGAGATATACCATTTGATGTTGATTCCCGATGTGATTTTTCAATTATGGAAAGTACAGATTTAGAGTTGAAATCTGAGGACATATCAGACAATGAGTTGACGTCTTCATGCACCAAAACACCCTTCCATCCAACACATGATGATATGCTGAAGATTTTTTGCGATGACTCATTCAAAGATGAAATTTCCAATTCCATTACCCCCACCACAAGGAAAGAAGATCAAATCAATTCAGTCGATGATTATATGGATACATCTTCTACTACTGAGTCTGATCAGAGTGACTTTCTATTCTCTGATCCTTTTTGGGATGATATTGAGGAACTACTCAAAATAATCGAAGAAAATCATCCATTAGCCAATATTCCCCCATTCCTGGCCTCTGAATCTCCTAATCATATGTCTTGGAAAGAATCATCTTTGTGGCTCAAGAAGAGAACTGAAATGAAATTCACAATAGATGCCACCGAGGATAGCCACGATGATTATTTGAGGAAAAATGATGATTTATCACAATATACAGAGGACCTCATGGAGGAATCAATCCTTGATCATGTAGAGCTCGACTTCAATACATCATATCAAGTCCATGAGCCCTTCACCAGTCCACCCATTTCCCTCCCATCACATCCAATCCAAGATCAAACTGATTCATCTCTCATTCCGATTCATCAACCAATTAATGTCTTCACCATATTAATGAAAGCACACATTTATCAAATTCATCAACCGCACTCTCACATCTGGGTCATGATATCCATATCATATCAAGAGTTTCATTTGGGTTTTCTGAATACAGCTTCTGCACTCACATGCAACACTGGATACTCATGACAAGCTGAATCGTCGAGTTGGGACGTTAAACCAACAACATTTTGTGGGTACACACCCATAGGTATCTTTTACTTTCTTTGTATTCTTCTCTTTACTACATTGCATTAGATAAGTATGGGGGTCCATCTCCACACTTCACAAAAAAATCAAAAATACTTTTTACATTTCACATCCCTTCTGATCCTCCTGTTACACATTGTCTTCACCATGAGGACATGGTTTCTGATAAGTATGGGGGGGGGGTGTCTGCATAGTTTTTCAAAATTGCATACTCTTCTAAAAAGATCTCTCTCTTTTGCAAAAATTCCCCTAAAAATATTTTCAAAAGTAAGAAAACCACCAAAAATACAATCCTTCCTAGTTTTATCCTATTTTGAGAAATCAGATCTTCACTGCATAAGTCATAGACTAACGTTGAGTTGACCCTAATCCACTTAACTCCATCAGAATTTCACTAGGCATGAGTTTTTAAGCTTTCTTCAGGTCCATATGGACTTTATTCTCTCGGTTCCACTAACTCTACTAGTGAATGAACTTTTGTATCTAACTAGATCACCTAAGAAACTAGTAGCACTCTTAAACTCTTCAGTGGATATTAAGCAACTGCACACTGCACTTAGCTTGATTGAGTTTATTTTACGAGATACAATTACAATCTAGTTGAGGTGAGGAGTTATCCTCTTGGTGGTGCCAATGCCTGAACCTTATCTATAGCTAATGAAGGAACTTGACTCAGGAGAAACATGATCTCTCTAGTCTAAGTATGTCAGCAAATAAGCCAGTATCGTGCCTCCAAAGTCAATATTAAGCCGATACTACCTTTTGATGCCAAAACCCAGACAAAAAACACCACAAAAAGGCATATCACAATACAAATGCTAAAACCCACCAATCATGCAAAAATACGCAAAGCAAAAGCAAAGAAGACCACCAAATAACCCTTCTCCACCAAAAAGCCGTGGTAGCAGCCCAATGATGCTACCTAAATTTTTAAAAGAGGCCCAAAGAGGCCCAGGGTTATGCTCTGCAAAAGGAAAAGAATGAGAGCAACGAACCAAAGCGGTCTACGGAAAACCCCAAAAATCAAGTCCCATTCTCCAATAACTATGGCCTATTTTTTTATACTGACATACTTGGGTGAAAGGAGAATATGCCTGAATCTAGGTGAGGACTGAGGCTATATGTATAGGGAATCATTCGATACCTCGATAGATTGTGTTGATAGCTCATTCTCTGGACTCACGAAAGCTAAAACTATCACTAACACTGTTTATATCCACTCAAGGTCAAAGAGAATACCTGTCTCTTAGGGATGAGCTGACTTGATCGACCTTCTAAAACCATGTCTGATTTTGTAGAAACTAAGAGGCTGTTGAAACTACAAAACTCAAATCAAGTCGACTATTCGAAACAAATCATTAATCCATGGGTCAACTCTACTGAAGTTTGTGTATTTGTGTGGCTAGGAACTGGAAACTCAAAGCCTTTGTGAGAGTGTCCGCTGCAAACCCTCACCATATATATCTTGGCTATTCTCCTTGTCCTTCACTATTGCTTATCTTATTCTTGCTCGGGACTAGCAAGACTTAAGTATGGGGGTGTGATGATCATATTATATACTAGTATAACATGCTTAAATTATGTGAAGTACAACATTAATCTTTGATGTATAAACTTCAAATTCACATAAATTACACAAAGGAGATAAAATCATCATTCACATTTAACAATCATAATCCTATACTGAGATTAATTATCAACTATAAAGTTTAGACTTGTTGTTATCAAAGAAAATGAAGAACTATCGGGTATGCTTATAATATAAAACATTCAACACATTTCACTTCACCTTTTTATTGGGAAGGAATAGGGAGGGGGTATAGTGTAAAAGACCCACTCGTTATTATCATGCATAGACCCACCCTTATTATGCCTTCCCCATGCAAATAATAAAAGTCTCTCTCCCATTCCCATGCATTCTAGCCACTCATCCTTTCCCATGCAAATAATAAAAACCCCTCTCCCATTCCCATGCATAAACAATTAAGTCTCCTTACACTAATAATGGTATTTTGTCTTCACTTGCATGGGATGTCTCCAATCATATACCATTATAAAATGAGACCCTTCCCCCCATCCATTTGGACGCACAACACTCGGCCCCCCTCTCTCGTCCATGTTTTCATGCACGCCATTCTCTTCTCTCCCCCATTTTCTTCTTTCTCATTTTTCTCTCTTGTTTCCATCTCCCTCTCTCGTTTTTCTCATGCAGGTACAAAGATAGCACCAACAATGTCCAGTCTTTCTCCTCCTCCTCGCGGTCTGCCTTCAGCCCGTAGCAGCCCGTGCGTCCACACGCACGGCCATCTCCTTCAGTTCATAGTAGCCTACACGGTTATCTCCTTCCGCGCTGCTGCGACGCATCTCCTCCTCGACGACCATCTCTCTCCGGCTCCATACTCGTGTGTGCAATCAGCCCACGCGTCTTGCCACACACTCCCATCTCTGCCATCATCGTCGTCTTCACTCGGGAATCAAATAGAGAAGCATTTCTTTCCCATCCAATTTGTCGCATGAATTTTTATTGTATTGGTTAGTTGGTTTAAGTTAAATTTGAAGGAACAACTCTTTTGGTGTAAGCTACTCTCGAATCTAATTTCACTTGAAAGTATGTGCTTTGAAAGTTTTATGTTTCGTCATTCTCTCTAAAAAATATTGCAAGTGAATCTCATCCTCCCATATTACATTATGAATCAACCCCCGTTTTTCTTATTTAGTTGCATTCACATCCATAGTCAATATAAGCTCTTGGAAATACTTTCACTGTAGATCGCAATTTCCCATCATCTTTCTTTCGTCGCAAAGGATATAAGATTTGATTTAAGTTTGAAAGAAGAACAAATATCGTAAATTTGCTTGGTCCCTGTGATTCGATCCTCTACTTGCCGCATACTTTTTGCATACTTTCATCGTGCTCGTAGTTGTAATATTATTTGTTTGATTGCATTTTTTCGTGGAACAACAACGATGTGGTAAAAATAACTTTTTAAGCAGCGTAAAATCGTGTCAACAGGACACTGTGGGTTGCAATAATGCTTCAAAAGAGGGATTGCCTACTGGCTCAAGAGGAAAAACTCCTGATGTACATGCTGCACCTTGTATATAGTTCGAAAAAAAGAAGAAAAAAAATACAAGAAATCCAAAATAAAGTAGACAGACCAAATAGAAAACAAAATACCTGTCGGAGAATGTATATTAGCAAGAAGTCTGCAGCTGTATGACTTGGCTACACTGGTCAGGCATCCCGGGATAGGTAGCTACACTGGATACCGTCCATTCTTTTCTCCACCCCTTCCTCTAGAGCTGGTCACACTTGAACTTAGAAGGGAATACCCCGCTCCTCGAGGAAAGAGTTACTGGACTAGGTAATTAGAGTTACCTTGTTAGAGGAGGCTGCTTCTTAGCCATTTCTGATGTGGAGAGCTATTTTACACTTACACCATACAAGTAAGAATCATAGTCATCAGAAATTTGCGTACGAGGATTTGTTCTGACCTGACTGTTGAGGCATCTTGAATAGAAGACTTGTGGAACTTGAAGTCTGTTAGGTCTTAAGTTCAGATCCCAATAAGGTTCCACCACACAATTAATCCAAAGGTCGAGTCAAGCTCCATTTTCAACTTTTGTTCATGAACTTGGTATGGAACCCAATCTCATTTCACTTTTGCATTTCATTTTAGTTGCTCGGGGACAAGCAAGGTTTAAGTATAGGGGGTTGATGAATCTGTGATTCATCACTCTAAAAGTTGAAAATAGAGCTTTGTTCCCGAGTAACTAGATGCATATTTCCACTTATATTGCATAATTATCATTCATGCATGCATTGATAACATCTGCATTTTAGCATTCATATTGCATTAAATAAGAAGCTCATTTCACTTGTAAATATTCACCTGTATATTCACCATATTTCATCTATTTGTATATATTTTATACTAATTTCAAATCAAATAAAAACATTAATTAAAGAAAAATATCGAGAAAATACTAACCTGCAAATTTGACCAATAAACCCTTAATCCAAGTTTGAAACTAGGAACCTTAAAACGCACATATCTCTCTCTTACAAACTCCAAATTTGGTCCACTCACCTTCAGATTAATACACATCCAGAGACCTTTGAAATGAGACTAATTTTATTCAATTCGGAGCTCGTAGGCAAAACTTGGGTTTTTGGGCCTCCTTGTATACTATGCATATGTATTCTTGTATTTTTTATATCACATTTGACCTCATCTCCATTTTTGGTCAACATGAAACTTGTAGATCTCATCAAGGTCTACAATTTTCATGTTTTGAGTTTTTCCAAATTCGGCCTCCTTCTCCCTCTAATTTTATTTTTCTTCTCAGCCACTCAGAGCTGGCCGCGTGGCACCCTCTGATTGCGCCACACGACCCACCCACTTTGACTGGTTCACCCGCATCCCTGACCATTGGATCTCAATCTAGATCCAACGACCCAAGGACTTCCATGCACGCCCTTGGTTTTCCACCGTTTGATCATCCCACGCTCACATCCGCACCGTCCGCTAGCGCTTTGCCCATAGTCCACCACGTGGCACTCTGTGCGCCATCTGATCTCGCTATGGGCGCCTTGATCTATACCGTCCATCACCACCTTCACTCCCCACCATCCGATCACAGATCTGATCTAATCATGCCCGTCCGTTAGCGCCTCGCCCTGCATACGCCATGTGGCACGACCTGTGCCCTCGATTTCGCTCAGCCGGTCGAATCTTCACCATTCGCTTCTGCCCCTCTCCTGACCATTGGATCGCTCAATCCAACGGTCGAAGCTTCATCTTCCACCTCCCGCACGCCCCGTGCCCACATCTTCCACCGTGCGCAAAGGGTTGCCCCCTTTCTATTTTGGGCTCCACGCTGACCATCATCTCCAATCCCTGGCGCCACCACGACATAGCCCACTCTCCCCTCATTCTAGCCAACCCCCTCTTTCGCCATGAAAGCCCTCTACTTCACGCAATGAAGTCCACCAACTCCACCTCGTCGTCTGCTACCCCGTCACCTTCATCCTATAAATAAGTCGCCTCCGGCCACTTGCACCTCCATCCGCCATCACAGATAGTATCTCCGAGCTCCCACCTTCAAATTGGTGGCAACAATTTGACCTGAGGTAGAGCAAAGATCGAGAACCACCTCCGATGATATCCACAACCCAACTCCGTCGTGTCGTAGATCTTCCAAGGCGCTGCACGAGCTCAGGTCCCCTACCAGCCTTCGAGCGACGACCGGGAAGCTCTCTCCGAGCTTCTGATCCCAGGTAGATCCCTCCATCTTCTCCCCGATATTCTTCTTGATTTTTCTTCTTTTTCTTCCATTTTATTCGCCGTCGACGGGCCTCATCCCACTCCACCAATCAACCTCCGAGCTCCGCAAGTGATCTCTGATCTTCGTGAGCCCCTCCGTTCCCTCCGACAACATACTTCACATCTCACCGACGCTAGCTCCGCCACCTTGGTGGAGCTCGATCACCGGACCACCTTCCTTCTTCACAGGCCTCACACTTCACTACACATCACCCCACATACACATCACATGCTTCGGCTATCTTTTAATCCCCCTGTAGGTACTTCCATTTTGATTGGTCGGAGACTCATCGGAACTGCTTACGAGCTCCTCCGCCACCGCGCTCCAGAGCTTCTTCGCCACTCCTGAGACCATCGGACATTCCGCCGACCCTCCACGAACCTTCTGAGCTATGCCAGACCCTCTAACACCCTTCATCGATGACGGGAGGACGAGGCGGAGCTAGGTCAGCTTATCCAGAGCGCAGTCCTCTCCACCACAGGAGGCGGAGGACGGTTGCAGACGAGAGCCAGCAGCCATTCGATTCCATTGATCGAACGGTCAGGAGCCATCCACGTCGCGCACGCCCTGCAGCTGTAGGATCAGGCAGATCCTACGCTTCCAGATCAAGCTACGTCATCGTCTCTCCACGCTCCAGGTACCGTAGGATCAATCTAGATCCAACGGTCAGTGATCACCCACGTCTTCGTCTCAGGAGAGACCCATCACCGTTGGATCTAGATTGATCTAATGGATCTGGACATGCCACGTACCAGCAGATCCTCACCATTGGATCCTTCTTGATCCCACGGTCCACATCGAGCCATGTCGCCCGATCCGAGCCTCCTCCCTGACCACTAGGCTCGGATCACCCGAAGCTACTCCGAGCCAGATCCGAACCTCCAGAGCCACCCGAGCCTTGCTCCGAGCCTCCGAAGACCACCGAGCCTAGGACCCCCACATGATCCGTACGTGCGTCCTGGGTAAATTGCATCGAGGCCCCTAAAGTTTCCAGATTTGCATTTTAGTCCTTACGAGGAGACCCTACGTGAGGAACATGTGTTTTGTGGAGAAATTGCATCCACCCCCTCAACATTATAGGTAGTTGCATATTCATACTTGTCAACACGTTTTATTTTTATCAATTTTAATTCCTATAATTGCATTTATACCCTGTCTTTGCACTCATATTTAGGCATTCATTTTAATTCATCTTTTAATTTGGAAAATTGCACTGTGTAGCTTTTGTTGTCCTCTTTCATATGTGACACTTGCATATTTTTGTAATATCGATGGATTTTTTAATTAATTAATTGGTTAAATTTTGTTATATTTTGCCCAAGTATGCCTCTTAATTGATAGTAATTTCTTTGTGACTCAAAAAATCCCTCCAAAAAAATCACAGTAGATCTAGGATAATTAGGTTTACATTGCGTAATATTTTCATCTCATTTGCACGCATCCCGAGGCCTGAATAAATCATTTAGTGATTTCCTTAATTAATTTTAATAGGATCATTTCACATAGAAATTTGGGCTTAGAATTTTTCCTGAATTCCTCACCTAGAGATCTATCTAGGATAATTTTCATTTCTAAAAATTTTGTGATTTGATATTTATTAAAATTAATTTAGTAAAAATCACTCTGCATTCATTTTTAATTCACAGTAAATTTATTTAGTGTTAGAAAAATCTAAAAAAATTAGTGTACCTTAATTCCATGCATTTCATCATCTGACCAAGTTTTATAATTTTTGGACTTGATTTGATCACTTATCTGAATTAACTTGTAGACTGGCTGGATTATGCATGTGTCTTGAAAACAAAACTGAAAAAGACCAAAAAAATTCTCCACTGAAAATGAAACCTTGGAACTTGCTTAAAATCCACATAAGGAGACAGCTGCCTCCCTGAGTTCGACCTTGGGCTTGCCCAAGTAAAAAAATTTTACCGCTTGAGATTAACTTGCTTTAATTAAAAGTGGTTTTTGATCTGTTCCTATTATCCAACTGCAACGAACAATAAATTAGTTAATTTGACCATTAATTTGATCGAATCAACAAGGGTAGTGGGACGTGTTTCAGGGGCCTCGACGGTTTTGATGCTTTTTCGCCTTTATTTTATTTTTCATACTTTATGTGAATGAGCCTTAGTATAGAAATTGTTTACCAATAGATTCAGGTCCAAAGCCCCTAATATATTTTCCTATACCTATAAATGCGCTTTTGGACTAAGTAAAATAATAATAGTTGGTTATTTAGATTCGAGCCCCTATGCGTCGTGAGAGACATCGTACAACACTGGCAGAACGAGTTGTGGCGAGCACCGAGACGTCTCCAAGATCGGACTTTAGGGTTTAATTTTAAAAATTGACATTTTGTGCTTCACGATAATAACAGTTATTATGCTGGGAGATTTAATCGGATTGCATTTGCATATAGTCTAGATTTCAATTCTGTTATACATCCCACGTGGAGAGAGGTGAGAAGCACTGTAAGTCTTCTTACTTTGCATGCATCATCAATTTCCGAATTGCATGGCTTTTCCGATTTTCTTCCTCTGATTTTGCTCACCTAGGATGTTAATGGAATTGTAAACCTCATTAGACATGTGCATTGAAAAAACAACCAAAAAAGTGATAACCGAAATAAAATCGAGAATGCTAACTCTAATTGATCTTCAAAATAAAATGTAATGGACTCCTTGTATTAGGGAGAGCAACCCCTCCTTGTAAGCGCATTTTATTCCTACGTATACGCTAAGGATTAGTGCCCAAATCCCAAGCCTGTCTTCGGTGTGTAAAATTTTGTTATGATCATCTAACTCTAAAATTGACAAGATAACGAGATCACATCTCGTTCTTCACTGTGCTGAGTAGGTGAACTGGGGGTTTGCTTTGTGTATTGATTTTGAATTGTAGTCCTTTTTCATTTTAACATCTCTTTAAGTTTGTGGTCCCATCCGTGTGAGTCATTATTTTCCATCTTTGAATCTATCTAGCTCTCTTATACATATATCTCCTCATTTGCATCGAGTCGTGATATTGGGTCTTGAGCTTCACCTTCTTAGCCGGATTTTACGGCTTCTCTCCTTGGCTATATCACCCACATCTAGTCAGGTTTGAGGAGACCCTCTCCTACGACCAAAATTTTGATTCTATCCACTTTCATCTCACCCACCCTCCTCGTGTCTCCCGTATCATCCATTCTATTACCTCGGATTGATGTGCTTATGAATATAGCCTGCATTGATGTTTATGACTTACATTGATCATTAGAGTAAGTCGGGCATGTTTTGAGTATGTTGAGATTGATATCCTTCCTTTGGTGGATTTGACTTCTGATATGTGCATAAGAGCTTATTGAGGAGTTTGATGATGCACGATTACTAGGTGTGACTATTATTTGAGGATCTTAATCTTGCACACCAGATTGAGGATGTGACATATTCTTTGATGGTTCGATGATGATTTCATGAGTTATGACTGATCTATCTATTCCATGGTTCCTACCATATTGATTTCGAGGATTGATTAACTATCTTGATTTGGAATTAAGAGAAATGGTGTACGGAACCCACATGATCTTTCTCATCTTCTTGATTGACCCATCCTCGATCTCCCGACTATCACTCACCAATGGCACCTCGAGGGTTTATGATTATATTTTATGCCATATCAACCAATTGGATTGGTTGAAGGGACTGCATTGCTATGGATGAGATTGACTCTTTAGTCCCTCTATGATCTTATGCCCTCATGATGATTGATTGATTGCTTTTGAGAACCTGAGATTTGATGCCAGCCATCCCATGACTTGATTGACCTAGTTTGTATTACTCCCCGAGGACTATCTACGGGAGGATGTGATACATTCTCTACGCTCGGTTACACTTGCTGACTGTTCTACCTTTCTGTTGGAGCACGGAACCGAGTCGTCTGATTTGACTGTTTGGCCTTCTTACTGATTGTGCGCTTGATCTGTAGGTGCACGAGGCCAATTTTCCAAGCTCCATTAAGTTTTCTATCCTGGACGGTCCTCGCAAGGATAAGTTCACATTTCTGATTATTCATTGCCTAGTTTATAGCACTCTTTGAGGGTTATTTGCAAGAGACTATGACACCTTTCAAGATATGCGGTCTCTTCTACTGGTCGATGATCTGTCGTCTATTGAGACCATTCTGATTGACTCCTTCGAGTCCTCTCTCCTTGACGACCCTCGTAAGGATGCGATCTAATCTGACTATTCATTGCTTAGCTTGCATTGTTCCCGAGGACTATCTGCAGGAAAATTCAACACTTTATTTATGCTCGGTTCCCTTTGCTGATGGTGTCTCCTTTCTGCTGGAGCACGGAACCAAGTCGTCTAATATATTCTTGGTCCCCGCTGCATTGTTGTTTATCCGCTCTATTGGATCTTGGGACCCATCTCGACGAGACTCTTTGAGTCTTCTCTCCTTGATGGTCCTTGCTAGGACGATCCATCTGCTCTGTTTATTTGATGCTTAGTTGGAAATACGCTCCCTGAGGGTTGTCTACGGGACGCAGCCACATTCTCTTGACCTCATGGTCTCTTCTGCTTGTATACGATTTGTCGCCTACCGAGACCACTTCCGCTGATCCGTCTAATGGATCTGACTTCTTCGATTCTACTCACCTTGACGACAAATGGGTTATATGTGTGAGGGTACATGATTTTCTTGACACTCGACTTGCTTCTGGTGTCTCCCATTTGGTGGAGCACGAGGTCAAGTCTGCTGATTTTCTGTACTTGGTCTCCTTCCTGGTTGTGTCTCCCATTTGGTGGAGCACGAAGCCGAGTCTGCAGATTATTCTCTGATTCTGGTCAAACGACCCTCGCAGGGTTGATCCTTATCTTGTGGTGTCTGGTATATTACTATGACTTTCTGACTTTCTGATCACCGAATACCACACGCTGCATTGAGAGTCTCCTGCTCTTCACTTTTTATACCTTTTGGAGACCATGATTGACTTGAAGGAGTCTGTACTGCTCACTCTTCCTCTGTGTCTTACGGTTCAACTATGATCTTCCATTCCTTACCTATGAACCGATGTTCTGCTTTTACTACCAGTCCCTATTTTAGTTTTTGATCTCCTGTCCTCGGTAGCTGACATCCACTTGATTGCATATCTGGGTGTCTTTTCACTGTCTTACTGTGTCCTTGTTCTTACATGGAGGCGATGACAATAGGACAGTATTCGCATACCAGATACTGTCCTGTACTTCACACTCTTTGCTTGATGTATATACGTATTGTGTATTCCATTCCTTCTTTCTTTCGTATGTCTTGTATGCCGCAGATCTTGCGCCATATCTGTGTGTGTGTATTTAGGACGTACTTTGTCTTAAGTATAGGGGGGCTACACACCGTATTATTCTTTCTCAATTCTGTTTCTTCACTCCTGTCATTGCTTATACTTAGGGATCCTTTACCCTAAGTATAGGGGGAGTGATGCGTACATTCCCCATGATCTATTCATCTATCTGTATATATCCGTCTTTTCTTCTTTTCTTCTTTTCCTTTTTCTATTTCTACATAAAAGGTGTCACCCCTTTTTGTCAGTTTTCTATACTTAGGATGCACTTTGTCCTAAGTATAGGGGGTGCACTCAAGATTCTTTTATTTTTTATCCCCTCCACTATCTCCTCTCTTGTTGATTTTCTTTACTATACTTAGGAATATCTGACCCTAAGTATAGGGGGTGACAGCCCGAGCTGTGAGCTATTCATTCCCACCCTTGACCCTCCCTGCTTTGTGTACATTCTGCTATATTTAGGATTATTTGATCCTAAGTATAGAGGGATGATCAACTTCTTATTCATTTATCTATTCATTCTTTCATTTATTATTCTTTTAGTCTTTGTATTATAGGCTTTTCTATACTCAACACTAGTTATGTCTTCTCTTTCTCTTTTCGATCTATGAGGACATAGCTCGTGCTCAATATAAGGGGGCGTATATACTCTATACATACTTTACCCATAAGTCGTACTTTCATATAATTATTAATAAGTATGGCTAAAGTTAATATATATACATATATAATTCATTAAAAATAATTAATAATATTTTTTTATTTTTTATTCCTCAAATTCTTTTTGTACATAGTGATTAATAAATCAGGTTAAAAATATTTTTGCAAATGATTTGAAAAATGGTGTGAACGGTTTGGAAAACTTTTTGGGAAATGTTTTCAACCTTTGTAAAAATATTTTGATTGAAAAAATTCTTTCTTTGTGTGAAATAAAAGATATGAAAACCTTTTTGCAAATGATTTTGAAAATGTTTGTAAAATATTTCAAAAATGTATATATTGTTTGGAAAATCTATGCAAAATGGATTTTAAATGTTTATAAATATTTGCAAAAACTATTTTGTACTATAGTTTTGAAAATTATTTTCAAATAAATTTGAGGAATAAATGCATCATTAAGATAAGAATAAAATGTGTACAAAAATAAATAAATAAATAAATAAATAAAATTCTTTACCAATTGTATATATATCTATAAAATAACTTTTAAAAGTTGTAAATTCTTTAGATCTTAACTCTTGTAAATAAAAGTGGCACACACGTGTGAATAGTTTTAACAATTTTATACTGGTGTGTGCCAAAATTCTTTTTATTTGAAAAATTCTTTGTGTAATAATTCTCTTTGTTTTCAAATTCTTTTTGAAAAATTGCATCATTCTTTGCATCATTGTACAAAATATTTGCATAGCATTCCTATTCGATTGAGCTTGATGATTGAAATACTCCAATAAAGTCGAAGATTGGAGCTTGGTTAGACCTTATTGCACCTAACTACACAGGAACCTTATGGGAACTAGAATTAAGGTACTTCATGTCTATTCAGACTTAATTCTTTGAGACTTAGGGTTTGGTTCAAGTCACCTCAACTAACTAAATAGAACTTTTCGAGACACGCGCATGACTCTTATCGGGTGTGACCTAACTTGGATACTTGCACCGTTCACTTGGCTCAACTCAGTTGGAGTGGTGAGGGGGTTGGATTTGCCGGTCTGAGACGTACATGGGTGGAAACATTTGTCCTCATCTACGGAGGGAAGTGCACCCCAACCTGGTTTAGTTACAATGAAGTCGATGACAGGAGAGTGTGGGTTGCAATAAAGCTTCAAAAGAAGGATAGTCTTCCAGCTCAAGAGGAAAAAGTCCTTACGTAAATGCTGCTATAAATAGTTTTTAAAAAAAACTCCAAAAAAGGGGACAAGCCTGCAAATAAAATAAAATGCCAACCGAAGTATGTATATATGTTGTATAGAAAATAAGCAAGCTTGAGCATCAAAGTTATACCATGTGAGCCTGCAGCTCGATGACTTGACTACACTGTTCAGACATCCCAAGATAGGTAGCTACACTGGCTACCGTCCATTCTTTTCTTCACCTCCTCCTCTTGAGTTGGATGCCACTTGAACTTAGAAGGGAATACACCGCTCCTCAAGGACACAGTGTTGGATTGGGGAATCACTGAGTTGTCATTCTGGAGAAGTCAGTTTCTTTGTCATTTCAGTTGGGGAGAGCCACTATCACTTACACTATACAAGTTAGCTTCATAGTCACAAGGGTTTGCGTATGATGTAGGCTAGTTCTGACCTGGCAATTAAGGTGGTTTGAATCACGTTCTGTGACTCTCGAAGGCTGTTATCTTTTAAATTTAGTTCCCAACCTGGTTCCACACACATTTCCACATCAAGGTCTAGCCTGAGCTCCAAACTTTGATTTTTTACAGACAAGTTTAATTATCAAAATCAGTTCCATTTATTCTTTATTCTTTATTCTTTCTTTTTCTTCTCTTCTTATTCTTTAATATTTTTGCACTTATTGCATAAGTGTTTGCTAGGGAGTAACAAATGCAAGTATAGGGAGATGATGAAACTCCATTTCATCATTCTTTATTCTATCATTTTGGCCTTAAAAACCCTAGCTAATGCATGTAAATAACATCAATTTGTGCATAATAGAATTCATTATTTATTGTATTATTTGTACATAAAATAAGATTTTTAATATTAACATTATATAATAAATTGATTAAAAGAAAAAGGATTAAAATATTGAAAATAATTTATGACCCGAAACCCTGAGACCAAGTCAAGAATTGAGTTGGTCGACAAGGAATAAATTCGGGGGAGATAAGTGCCAAAAATACAACAAAAATGCCATTTATTCATTCTTTATTTATGCATTTTTGACACTTATTTTATTCTTTATTAGTTATTAATTAAATAAAGAAACTTTATATATGAAAGTTGTAAATAATATTATAAATAAATATACAAAATTGAGTTTGTACAAAAATAGTACACAATGTTCATTTTATATACAAAATAAAGAGCCACAAACCAAAATTCACATACCCATATCTTACAAATAAAAACTCAAAACATATAAAATCACCTCTAATTGTATATACTTTTCACAAGCTATTTAATGGTGGTAGTTTCATATTTTTTGGAGTTAGTGTGTGAAAGTTAGGTTTTTGACCCCTATTGAAAATTATACCGATTAAAATAATCATTTTACTCATTATTCATTGTTTTTACAAATTCATATTTTTATAATTTTGTAAATATTATTTATAACACGTAAATATTAAAACTAAAATAAAACATAAAAGAAAATGAAAAATAAAATAAGTCTATGTAATTATACATAGACAAAATACCTAAGTTATTCATGTATATAAATAAAAGGGGAAACACATTCTTCGATTCTTTTTTTCTTTATTTTTATAATATTGTAAATATTATCTATATTCTATTAAAATTATAAAACAAAAAAAAACTCAACAAAATACATTAAAATAAAATGATGTGTATAAAACATAGGTAATACCTATAAATGTACCTATATAATACACATATCTATTGATTTAAGTACAAATAACATCATAAAAATGAAATAAAAATATTTTTATACTCAAATAAGTTATACATATATGAAATAAAATTATAAAATAATAAATTAAAATATAAAAATATAAATGTATAAAACATAGACGGATTTTCCTATAAATACACTATTACATATTAACTACTAATAAAATACGCCAAAATAAATAAATAAAAATCATAATAAAATACTAAATAAACTTATAAACATTTTTTATTCTATAATCAAAAAGTAATAAAATTGTTTACTATTTTTAATTAATTATTCTTTAATAAAATCCCTTGTTTTGTTGTTTAGCGTCCTGCGTGGCCCGATCAAAAGCCAGGGATTATTGACCTCGAGTCAACTCCCCCTATGCTTCTGACTTCTGTTAGAACCATTTTATATCATGATTTCTGCCATTTTTCGTGCATGATTCATCGATCATCTGTCCCCAATTCTTCATGAAAATTATCATTATTCATCCGTGATCTACGCCCAGCTTGTAAATCCGTTGTATATACGATAGATTCATCGATCTCATCCAGTCAATAAGGGTGCCCCATCACATGTATAAATTAAAACCTCCATCTTCCTCATCAAATTTGGTCATTCCCTAATCTTAGAACCCCCAACTCTTGGCCTAGATCGCATCCTCATGACAGGAGGAGGTCCCCTAAGATGTTGGAGCGGATCTAGGATGAGGAGATGCACCTAAGCAGCCAGCTCCGGCGACCATCCTCCTCCTTGGCCTCTGGCTAGGTATGGGCTGTGTCTTTAATTATTTTAGATAGATTTTTGTTCCTTCTTTCTACTGATGCCATTAGATTAGTCATTAGCTTATGTATTTAACCTAGATTAGCTGTCTCGAAGTTCGTGAGCTCAGCTCCGACAAATCCTCCGCCATGCCTCGCGTGTGTCTCGACGCTGCTATCCATCCCATTTCGATCTCCCTCCATTTCTTCATCTGAACCACCCATCCGCACCACTTGATCGGACCTCGATCAGCAACTAAAGAGTTCTCCACCGCCACTCGCCCGACCTTTTCCGCTCTGCCTCCCCTTTGCACATCCCAGCTTCACTAGAGATTGAGGCACTTTAATTCATGCCATACTCGTTTGCCGTGCAGGTTCAGATCGTAGGAAGGTACCTGGGGGACATTTCACACTTCTTCGGAGGTAATTGGGGAGCCAGCTCTTCTCTTGCATCGTGGTGGCACTCCAGTGCTTCTTTGGTCCTCTGAAATCCCCAACAGACAAGGAACCTCGCCAGCAACCTTTTGGAGCCCTTTGGAGCAGTGAAGACCAGCGGGTGACGGAGATCTCGCTGGGAGAAACTCGCCAGTGACGAGTTCTTTGCCCGTTCTTGCTCAGCACCTCCCTACCATCGGATGAAGAAGGAGGCTCCATATCACGCCAGCTCCGTCCAATCGAAATTTCCCTTCATCGTAGATCTTAGTCGTGAGATCTAATCATCACCGTCATATCGCGAAGCATCATCGACGTGGGAGGAGGTGCCACATGGATAAGTGAAATCATCTCCGCCGTCGCATCACGTAAGAAAAGGGGTAAATTGCACATCTGAACCCTGCATTTTTTGTATTTATTATTTATTTTATTAATTAAGTTAGCCGTGCTAAATAAAATGGAAAATTTGCACTTAGACCCTTGTATTTATTTTAATTGCACTTGGGTCCAGTCCCTATCACCTTACTTGTCGTCTCACGTGAGGTGGTGAAATTGCAGGTACACCCCTACAAGTTTTTTGTAATTATTATTGAGTCTACTAAATAGAAATGAACATTGTATATTATTATGAAAATTGCTGAGAGGCCCTTGAACTTTCTTGTATTTATACTTTAGTCCCTCCAGCCTGCGTCACATGTTGTCCACGTGGTGGTGAAATTACATAGTTTTCCTAGCGGGTTTTATAATTATTTAAAGGTCTTTAAAAATTAAATAAAATGGTTTTCTTCAGGTACTTTTGCAAAGAGACCCGTGGTCTTTATTTTTATTGCAAATATGTCCCTACCATGATACATATTTTTAGATGCTTTATCTAATTATTAATATACTATCGTGCTCTTAAAAATGTGAAAAATTAGGATTAAATGCTCCATGCCTTATATTTTTATGCCCCTATTTTTAATTGGACTTTTTTGTACTTTATCTATTTATTAAAAATATAAAGGAGCCTCTTTTTGCCTTGTTTAGAATATAAAATAGCAAAACAATACAAAAAACATATTGAAAAACTCTAAATATATATATATAGTTTAAATATTCATATACTGAGTACAAAAAATAAAAACCCCTAAAAAATAGAAAAAATGATTAAACTCAGAAAGCTCTAAAATCCAACAAAAAATATAAAAATCTCACAAAACACCAAAAATATGTTTTCCTATTTTATAATTATCTATATATTATTATTTATATATTACAATTAAATTGGTTAATTTTGGGACTTATTTATTAATTTTAAAACCCAAATCAATTTTGGATTATTTATTAATCCCTTATCTGAGATATCTTTGACTTTAAAAATACATAAAAATTAGCACAAATTCCAGAAAAATAAAAAAATTGAAAAATATAAAAATCACAAAATATCTTATTTACTAAATTTAGAATGTTTTTACATATTTATGTAGTTATGGTATCTATATATATCTTATATTGTATTTGTATATATACATATATGCATATATATATATATTATATTGAAATGAAAAAGAAAATATAAAAAAATGAAAAATATAATAAGAAAATACAAAATTTAAAAATTAAATAAAAATAAGAAATTATAAAATAAAAAACCTACAAAAACAATAAATTGAATAATAGATAAAAGACAGTTTTTTTGTGCAATTACCATGTCTCCTCTTCCCGTTTGCTCCCAGTGTTCGACCTCTACACATGCTTACATGCTATACACTTTGTTGTAGAGTTATAATAAATTTTAACTCCACATTTTTATACTTAATTGCTTGATTCTTATTATGAGTGAATTGTTAATTGATTGAGGATTATTGAGGGGTCAACACATCAACCGTGGTCTCGCCTTATGAGATCGTGTGACCCTCTACTTTTTCTCATTCATCAAATGGCATCGTTGCCAGGGAGCAAGATCGTGTAGTAGGAGATTATTTGATTTTTTTGTCTATTATCTCTTGTTCATTCATTTACTTATTTGTTCATTTATTTATTTTGTCTATTATTTGATAAAATTGTGAACAGTCTGACAATCATTCATATTTGACTTTGTTGCGGGGGACCACGACACGACGGAGGATCTCCTAGGAGGACCCATGCACCCAAGCTAGGCGGAGCCGACCTTCTTACTGAGCCAACAAGAGAGAGCAATTGTTCCAAAGTTGGAGGAATTTTTGAGACATTTTATGAGCTTCATTTTATAATGCTTAAAAAAAACTTTGTAAATTTATGTAAGAGAGTGAAACTTAGCTTGTAATAATTCAGGACTCTCTACACTTTGACTTCCCGAGGTCCAGTGCCCGAGGGATTGTTCCCTTGGGGGCCTCGACGGTTTTGACTCTTTTTTGCCTTTATTTTATTTTTCTTATTTCTTGTGAATGAACCTTAGTTTAAATTTTTTTGCCTATAGATTAAGGTCCAAAGCCCCTAATATATTTTCATGTACCTATAGATGCACTTTTGGACTTTGTCAAATAATAATTATTGGTTATTTAGATTCAAACCTGGACGCCGTGAGAGACGTCATACAACGCTGGCAGGACCCGTTGTGGTGGGCACCGATACATCTCCAACATCGAACCTTAGGGTTTGATTTTAAATAATTGACATTTCACGATAATAGCAGTATTTGTACATATACATATATGCATATACATGTATATTATATTGAAATAAAAAAGGAAATATAAAAAATGAAAATATAATAAGAAAATACAAAATTATAAAACCAAAAATAAAATAAAAAATATAAAATTAAAAACCTACAAAACCAATAAATTGAATAAGAGATAAAAAACAGAATTTTTGTGCATTTACCATGCCACCACTTCCCGTTTGCTCCCAGTGTTCGACCTCTACACATGCTTACATGCTATACACTTTGATGTAGAGTTATAATAAATTTTAACTCCATATTTTTATACTTAATTGCTTGATTCTTATTATGGGTCAATTGTTGGTATATTGAGGATTATTGAGCGGTCAATACATCAACCGTGGTCTCGCCTTATGAGATCATGCGACCCTCTACTTTTTCTCATTCATCAAATGGCACCGTTGCCAGGGAGTAGCATCGTGTAGTAGGAGATTATTTGAATTTTGTCTATTATCTCTTGTTCATTCATTTACTTATTTTCGCATTTATTTATTTTCTCTATTATTTGATATTATTGTTATCTATCTGACACTCCTTCATATTTGAATTTGTTATGGGGGACCACGGCACGACGGAGGTTATCCTAGGAGGACCTATGCACCCCAAGCAAGGCGAAGCTGACCTTCTTACTAAGCCAGCAGGAGAGAGCAACTGTTCCAGAGTTGGAGGAATTTTTGAGACAGTATATGAGCTTCATTTTATAATGCTTAAAAAAAACTTTGTTAATTTAAGTAAGAGAGTGAAACTTGGCTTGTAATAATTCAGGACTCTCTACACTTCGACTTCCCGAGGTCCAGTTCCCGAGGGATTGTTCCCTTGGGGGCATCGATGGTTTTGACGCTTTTTTGCCTTTATTTTATTTTTCTTATTTTGTGTGAATGAACCTTAGTTTACATTTTTTTGCCTATAGATTAAGGTCCAAAGCCCCTAATATATTTGCATGTACCTATAGATGCGTTTTTGGTCTTTGTCAAATAATAATTGTTGGTTATTTAGATTCGAACCCGGGGGCCATGAGAGGCGTCGTACAATGTTGGAAGGACCCATTGTGACGTACACTGATACGTCTCCAACATCGGACCATAGGGTTTGATTTTAAATAATTGACATTTTGTGCTTCACGATAATAGCAGTTACCATCCTAGGGAGATTTCATCAGATTGCATTTGCATATAATCTAGGTTTCAATTCCGTTATTTATCCTGCATGGAGAGAGCTGGGAAGCACTGTAAGTCTTCTTTCTTTGCATGCATCATCGATTTCTGACTTGTATGTCTATTCCAATCTTCTTCCTCTGATTTTGCTCACCTAGGATGTTAATGGAATTGGAAATCCTGTTAGGCACGTGCATTGAGAAAATAACTAAAAAAGTGATAACCATAATAAAATCACGACTACTAACTCTACTTTATCTTCAAAATAAAATGTAATGGTCTCCTTGTATTAGCGAGAGCAACCCCCTCCTTGTATGCGCATTTTATTCCTATGTACACTCTAAGGATTAGTGCCCAAATCCCAAGCCTATCTTTGGTGTGTACAATTTTGTGATGATCATCTAACTCTAAAATTGACAAGATAACATGACCACATCTCGGTCTTCACTGTGTTGATTAGGGAACTGGGGGTTTGCTTTGTGTATTGATTTTGACTTGGAGTCCTTCTGCATTTTAACATCTCTTTGAGTTTGTGGTCCTATCCGTGTGAGTCATTATTTTTCATCTTTGAGTCTCTCTACCTCTTATACATATATCTCCTCATTTGCATCGAGTCGTGATATTGGGTCTTGAGCTTCACCTTCTTAGCAGGATTTTGTGGCTTCTCTCCTTGCCATATCACCCACATCTAGTCCGAATCGAGGAGACCCTCTCCTCGAATCACAATTTTGATTGTGTACACTTTTATCTCACCCACCCTCCTCGTTTCCCCCTACCATCTTTTCTATTACCCAGGATTGTTGTGCTTATGAATATAGCCCGGATCGAGGTTTATGCTTTACATTGATCATTAGAGTAAGTGGGGCATGTTGTGAGTATGCTGAGATTGGTATCCTCATTTTGGTGGTTTTGGTTCTGATATGTGCATAAATGCTTATTAAGGACTTTGATGATGCATGATTATTAGGTGTGACTATTATTTGAGGATCTTGATCTCGCATACCAGATTGAGGATGTGACATAAGCTTTGATGGTTCAATGATGATTTCATGAGTTTTGACTTATCTATCTATTCCGCGGTTCCTACCATATTGATTTCGAGGATTGAGTGACTATCTTGATTTGGACTTCACAGTAATGGTCTGCAGAACCCACATGATATCTCTCATCTTCTTGATTGACCCATCCTCGATCTCCTAACTATCATCCACCCATAACACCTCGAGGATTTATGCTTATATTTTTTCCATCTCAGCTTATCGGATTTGTTCGAGGGACTGCATTGCTATGGATGAGATCGATTCTTTTGTCACGCTATGATCTTACTCCCTCATGATGATGGATTGATTGCATTCGAGGACCTGAGATTTGATGCCAGCAATCCTAAGACTTGATTGACCTAGTTCGTATTACTCCCTGAGGACTATCTGCCGGAGGATGCGATACATTCTCTACGTTCGGTTCCACTTGCTGACTGTGCTGGCTTTCTGTTGGAACATGGAACCAAGTCATCTAATTTAATTGTTTGGCCTCCCTGCTGATTGTCTCTCGATCTGTAGGTGTACGAGGCCAATTTCCCAGGCTCCTTTAAGTCTTATTGCCTTGACGGTCCTCGCAAGGATAGGTTCACATTTTTTATTATTCATTACCTAGTTCATAGTGCTCTCTAAGGGTTTTGCAAGAGACTATGACATCTTTCGAGATCTGCGGACTCTTCTACTAGTAGACGATCTATCGTCTACTGATACCATTCTGATTGACTCCATTGAGTCCTCTCTCCTTGATGACCCTCACAAGGATGAGATCTGATCTGACTATTTAGTGCATAGCTTGCATTGTTCTCCGAGGACTATCTGTGGGAAAGTGCAACACTTTCTTTATGGTCGGTTCCCCTTGCTGATGGTGTCTCATTTCTGTTGGAGCAAGGAACCGAGTCGTCTGATATATTCCTAGTCCCCGCTACTTTGTTGTTTATCCGATATGTTGGATCTTGGAACACATATGACTAGACTCTTTTGACTCTACTCTCCTTGACAGTCCTCGCTAGGACGGGCCGTCTACTCTATTTATTCGATGCTTAGTTGGCAGTACGCTCCCGAGGATTGTCTACGAGATGCTACCACATTCTCTTGATCTCCCGGTCTCTTCTGCTGGTAGACGATTTGTCACCTACCGAGACGCTTCTGCTGATCTGTCTGATGGATCTGACTCCTTTGAGTCTGATCACCTTGATTACCTTTTCAAGGGTGAGCTTCTGTTCTGATTATTTATTGAATGACATGTATTACTCCCTGAGGGTTATCTGCTAGAGGGTACATCATTTTCTTGGTATTTAGCCTCCTTCTAGTGTCTCCCATTTGGTGGAGCATGAAGTCGAGTCTGCTGATTTTCTGTACTCGGTCTCCACCCTGGTTGTATCTCCCATTTGGTGGAGCACGAATCTGAGTCTGCTGATTATTTTATGATTCTGCTCACCTTGATGACCCTCGAAGGGTTGAGCCTTATCTTGTGGTGTTCGGTATATTATTGTGACTTTTTGACTTTCTGATCACTGGATACCACACGTTGCATTGAGAATCTCCTGCTCTTCATTTTTATACCTTTTGGATACCACGATTGACTTGGAGAAGTCTGTACTGCTTACTCTTCCTCCTTATCTTACGATATCAGCTATGATCTTCCATTCCTTCCTAATGAGTTGATGTTATGCTTTCGCTACCGGTCCCTGATTTAGTTTTCAATCTACTATCCTCGGTAGCTGACACCGACTTGATTACGTATCCGGGTGTATTTTCACTGTCTGACTGCATACTCATTCTCATATAGAGACAATGACGATAGCACAATATTCACATACTAGATACCTTCATGTACTTCACACTCATTTCTTGATGTATATACGTGTTGTGTATTCCATTCCTTCTTTCTTCCGTATGTCTTGTGTGCCCCAGATCGTGCGCCATATCTGTGTGCCTGTACTTAGGACGTAATTTGTCCTAAGTATAGGGGGTACACACTGTATTGTTCTTTCTCAGTTCTGTTTCATCACTCTTGTCGTTGCTTAGACTTAGGGATCCTTTACTCAAATATAGGGGAGTGATGCGTACATTCTCCATGATTTTTTCATTTATCTGTATATATATGTGTTTTCTTCTTTTCCTTTTCATTTTTCCGTTTCTACATAAAAAGGGTCGCCCCTTTTTGTCAGTTTTCTGTACTTAAGATGTACTTTGTCCTAAGTATAGGGGGATGCACCACAGATTCTTTCATTTTTTGATCCCCTCCACTGTCTACTCTCTTGTTGATTTGCTCTGCTATACTTAGCGATATCTCACCCTAAGTATAGGGGGAGACAACCTAAGCTGTGATCTGTTCATTCCCACACTTGACCCTACCTGCTTTGTGTACAGTCTGCTATACTTAGGATTATTTGATCCTAAGTATAAGGGGGATGATCAACTTCTTATTCATTTATCTCTTCATTCTTTTATTTGTTATTCTTTTAGTCATTGTAGTATAGGCTTTTCTCTACTTAGCACGAGTTATGAGGACATAACTCATGCTCAATATAGAAGGGTCGTATATACTTTGTATATACTTTATCCATAACTCATACTTTCGTATAATTATTAATAAATGTGGCCACAATTACTATATATACATATATAATTCATTAAAAATAATTAATAATGTTTTTTTATTTTTTTATTCTTGAAATTCGTTTTCTACATACTGAATAATAAACAAGGTTTAAAATATTTTTACAAAATGGTGTGAACCGTTTGGAAAACTTTTTGTGAAATATTTTCAACAGTTGTAAAAATAATTTGATTGAAAAAAATCTTTCTTTGTGTGAAATAAAAGATTTGAAAACCCATTTGCAAATGATTTTGAAAATGTTTGTAAAAATATTTTGAAAAATGCATATAGTGTTTGCAAAATCTTTGCAAAATAACTTTCAAATGTTTGTAAAATTTGCAAATACTATTTTGTACTATATTTTGAAAATTGATTTCAAAAAAATTTGAGGAATAAATGCATCATAAAATAGGAATAAGATGTGTACACAAATAAATAAATAAAATTCTTCACCAATTGTATATATACCTATAAAATAACTTTTAAAAGTTGTAAATTCTTTAAATCTTAACTCTTGTAAATAAAAGCAGCATGCTGCGTAAGTAGCTGTAAATATTTTATACTTTGTGCGTGCCAAAGTTTTTTTATTTGCAAAATTCTTTGTGTAAAATTTCTCTGTATTCAAATTCTATTTGAAAAACTGCATCAGTCTTTGCATCATTGTACATAGCTTTTGCATCGCATTGCTATTCTTTTGATTGAGATTGGTGATTGAACTGGTCCAATAAAGTCGGAGATTAGAGATTGGTTGGACCTTATTGCACCTAACTGCACTGGAACCTTATGGGAACTAGGTTTTAAGTACTTCAGGTCTATTCAGACTTAATTCTTTGACTCAGGGATGGGTTCAAGTCACCTAAACTAACTAACTAGAAATTTTCGAGAACATACATGACTCTTATCGACCGACCTAACTTTGACACTTGTACCTTTCACTTGGCTCAACTCAATTGGAGTGGTGAGGGGGTTGGATTTGTCGATCAGTAATTTGCACATGGGTGGAAACATTCGTCCTTGTATAGATAGGGAAGTGCACCCCAACCTGGTCCAGTTACAATGAAGTTGAATGACAGGAGAATGTGAATTGCAATAAAGCTTCAAAAGAGGGATAGTCTTCTGGCTCACGAGGAAAATGACCTTTTGTAAATGTCGCTATAAATAGTATTTCAAATAAAATATCCAAAAAAATGTGGAGATGCATGTAAATAAAATAAAATTCCTACCAGGGTATGTATATATGTTGTATATAAAATAATGTTCTATATAAAATAAGCAAGCTTGAGCATGAAAGTTATATCATGTGAGCCTTCAGCTGGATGACTTGACTACACTGATCAAACATCCCAAGATAGGTAGCTACACTGGCTACCATCCATTCTTAGCTTCACCTCCTCCTCTTAAGTAGGATGCCACTTGAACTTAGAATGGAATACCACGCTCCTCGAGGACAGAGTGTTGGATTGGGGAATCATTGGGTTGTCATTCTGGAGAAGGCAGTTCCTTTGTCATTTTAGTTGGTGAGATCGACTATCACTTACACTGTACAAGTCAGCTTCATAGTCATAAGGGTTTGCATATGATGTAGGCTAGTTCTGACCTGGCTATTGAGGTGGTTTAAACAGAGTTCTGTGACTCTCGAAGGCTGTTGTGTTTTAAATTTAGTTCACAATCTGGTTCCACACACATTTCCACATCAAGGTCTAACTTGAGATCCAGACTTTGATTTGTACATACAAGTTTAATTATCAAAATCCATTTCATTTATTATTTATTATTTATTCTTTCTTTTTCTTTTATTCTTCTTCTTGATTCTTTTTGCACTTATTGCATAAGTGTTTGCTAGGGACTAGCAAAGGCAAGTATAGGGGAATGATGAAACTCCATTTCATCATTCTTTATTCTATCATTTCGGTCTTAAAAACCATAGCTAATGCATGTAAATAACATCAATTAATGTATAATAACATTCATTATTTATTGTATTATTTGTACATAAAATAAGGGTTTTAATGCCAAAATTATAGAATAAATAAAAGAAAAAGGAATAAAATATTGAAAATAGTTTATGACACTAAACCCTGATACCAAGTCAAGAATTGAGTTGGTCGACGAGGAATAAAGTAGGGGGAGATATGGGCAAAAAATACAATAAAAATCCCTTTTATTCACTCTTTATTTATACATTTCTGAAACCTATTTTATTATTTATTATTTATTCATCAAATAAGGAAACTTTGTGTATGAAAGTTGTAGATAATAATGTAAATAAAAATAAAAAATTGAGTTTGTACAAAAAAATACACAGTGTTCATTATTATACAAAATAAAAATCCAAAAACCAAACTTCACAGACCCATATCTTACAAATAAAAACTCAAAACATATCAAAATCACCGCTAATTGTATATAAGTTCTCACAAGCTATTTAATGGTGGCGATTTCATATTTTCGGAGTTACTGTGTGAAAGTTAGGTTTTTGACCCCTATTGTACATTAAACTGATTAAAATCATCATTTTATTCATTATTCATTGTTTTTTCAAATTCATATTTTATAAATTTTTAAATATTATTTATAACTCATGTACATATTAAAACTAGAATAAAACTGAAAAGAAAATGAAAAATAAAATAAGTCTATGTATTATACATAGACAAAATATCTAGGTTATACATGTATATAAATGAAAGGGGAAACATATTCTTTCATTCTTTTATTCTTTATATTTTTATAACTTTGTAAATATTATCTATATTCTATTAAAATTAAAAAACAAAAATAAAACTAAAAAAATAAAATAAAAAGATGTATATAAAACATAGGTAAAATACCTATAAATATGCATATATAATACACATATCTATTTATTTAAGTGCACAAATAACATCATAAAAATGAAATAAAAATACAGTTATATTTATAAAAATAAGATATAAATATATAAAGTAAAAGAATAAATAAAATAAAAATATACAAAATAAAAAAATATATAAAACATAGATGAATTTACCTATAAATACACTACTACAAAATGACTACTAATAAAATACACCAAAAAAATAAATAAAATCACAATAAAATACTACATAAAATATTAAACATTTTTTATTTTATACAAAAAGTAATAATCGATGGATCATAAGTTGGGGATTATTGACCTCCGGTCAACTCCCCCATGCGCTTGTGACTTCTATTAGAACCATCTTCTATCGTGATTTTTGCCATTTTTCATGCATGATCCATCGATCATCTGTCCCCAATTCTTCATGAAAAATCATCATTATGCATCCGTGATCCACGCCCAACTTGTAAATCCGTTGTATATACAATAGATTCATCGATCTCGTCCAGTCAATAAGGGTGCTCCATCACGTGTATAAATTAAAACCTCCATCTTTCTCCTCAAATTTGGTCATCCCTAAATATTAGAACCCCCCAACTCTTTGCATAGAGCGCATCCTCGTGACAGGAGGAGGTCCCCTAAGATGTTGGAGTGGATCTAGGAGGAGGAGATGCATCCAAGCAGCCAGCTTCGGCGATCATCCTCCTCCTTGGCCTCCGGCTAGGTATGGGCTATATCTTTAATTATTTTAGATAGATTTTTGTTCCTTCTTTTTTATGATGCCATTAGATTAGTCATTAGCTTAGGTATTTAACCTAGATAAGCTATTTCGAAGTTCGTCGGAGCTCAGCTCCGACGAACCCTCCGCTGTGCCTCGCGTGTGTCTCGACCCTGCTATCCATCCCATATTATTCCCCCTCCATTTCTCCATCTCTTCTCTTGCATCATGGTGGCACTCCAGTGCTTCTCCGGTCCTCCTGAAACCCCCAACAGACAAGGAACCTCACTAGCAACCTTTTGGAGCCCTTTGGAGCAGCGAAGACCGGCGGGTGATCCTGGACAATAAATCAAGAGCAAAATATACAAGACAGTATTTTAAAATCCATATAAACATAAAACTTCAATCATAGGCTTACCTTTACTTAGGCACTTAGCAAATTTGTAACAAAGATTCTTCCTTTAGTTGAATTATCAAAACCGAATTTTGAAAAAAAAATCATTGAATTTCTCGTGCATTACCACTAAGTAGGTGAACTAATTTACAAATCGATGTACTAATTCTACAAATTAACTCAATGATTTTACAAATAGATTATTTGGATGGAGATCTCGCCGGGAGAAACTTGCCAGCGATGAGTTCTTTGCCCGTTCTGTCTCAGCCCCTCCCTATCATCGGATGAAGAAGAAGGCTCCATATCACGCCAGCGCTGTCCGATCGAGATTCCCCTTCATCGTAAATCTCAGTCGTGAGATCTAATCATCACCGTCATATCGCGAAGCATCATCGACGCGCGAGGAGGAGCTACATGGATAAGTGAAATCATCTCCGCCGTCGCATCACGCAAGAAAAAGGTAAATTGCACATATGAACCCCACATTTTTTGTATTTATTATTTATTTTATTAATTAAGTTATCTGTATTAAATAAAATGGAAATTTTACACTTAGACCCCTGTATTTATTATAATTGCACTTAGGTCCAGTCCCTATCACCATACTTGTCATCTCACGTGAGGTGGTGAAATTTTAGGTACACCCCTACGAGTTTTTTGTAATTATTATTGAGTCTAATAAATTGAAATGAACATTGTATATTTTTGTGAAAATTGTTGAGAGGCCCCTGAACTTTATTGTATTTGTACTTTAGTCCCTCCCAACCTATGTCACATGTAGTCCACGTGTTGGTGAAATTACATATTTGTCCTGGCGGGTTTATTAAATTTTTAAAGGTATTTAGAAATCAAATAAATACAATTTTCTTCAGGTACTTTTGCAAAGAGAACCCTCGTCTTTATTTTTATTGCAAATATACCCCTACCATGATACACATTTTTAGACGCTTTATCTATTTATTAATATAGCTATTGTTCTCCTAAAAATGTGCAAAATTAGGATTAAATGCTCCATGCCTTATATTTTTATGCACCTATATTTTATTGGAATTTTTTTCATTTTATCTATTTATTAAAAATATAAAGGAGCCTCTTTTTGCCATGTTTAAAATATAAAATACCAAAAAAATATAAAAAACATCTTGAAAAACTCTAAAAAAATTATATATATTTTAAATATTTATATACTGAGTACAGAAAATAAAAACCCTTAAAAAACAGAAAGCTACATGATTAAAATCATAAAGCTCTAAATTCCAACAAAAAATAAAAATCTCACAAAACACCAAAAAATTGTTTTTCTATTTTATAATTATATATATTATTATTATTATTATTTATATATTACAATTAATTTAATTAATTTAGGGACTTATTTATTAATTCTAAAACCCAAATCAATTTTGGATTATTTATTAATCCCTTATTTAAGATATCTTTGACTTTAAAAATACATAAAAATTAGCACAAATTCCAAAAAAATAACAAAAAATTAAAAAATATAAAAATTATAAAAATATCTTACTTACTAAATTTTGCTTTTTTATATATTTATGTAGTTATGGTATCTATGTATATCTTATATTGTATTTGTACATATACATATATGCATATATATGTATATTATATTGAAATAAAAAAGGAAATATAAAAAATGAAAATATAATAAGAAAATACAAAATTATAAAACCAAAAATAAAATAAAAAATATAAAATTAAAAACCTACAAAACCAATAAATTGAATAAGAGATAAAAAACAGAATTTTTGTGCATTTACCATGCCACCACTTCCCGTTTGCTCCCAGTGTTCGACCTCTACACATGCTTACATGCTATACACATTGATGTAGAGTTATAATAAATTTTAACTCCATATTTTTATACTTAATTGCTTGATTCTTATTAAGGGTCAATTGTTGGTATATTGAGGATTATTGAGCGGTCAATACATCAACCGTGGTCTCGCCTTATGAGATCATGCGACCCTCTACTTTTTCTCATCATCAAATGGCACCGTTGCCAGGGAGTAGCATCGTGTAGTAGGAGATTATTTGAATTTTGTCTATTATCTCTTGTTCATTCATTTACTTATTTTCACATTTATTTATTTTCTCTATTATTTGATATTATTGTTATCTATCTGACACTCCTTCATATTTGAAGTTGTTATGGGGGACCACGGCACGACGGAGGTTATCCTAGGAGGACCTATGCACCCCAAGCAAGGCGAAGCTGACCTTCTTACTAAGCCAGCAGGAGAGAGCAACTGTTCCAGAGTTGGAGGAATTTTTGAGACAGTATATGAGCTTCATTTTATAATGCTTAAAAAAAACTTTGTTAATTTAAGTAAGAGAGTGAAACTTGGCTTGTAATAATTCAGGACTCTCTACACTTCGACTTCCCGAGGTCCAGTTCCCGAGGGATTGTTCCCTTGGGGGCATCGATGGTTTTGACGCTTTTTTGCCTTTATTTTATTTTTCTTATTTTGTGTGAATGAACCTTAGTTTACATTTTTTTGCCTATAGATTAAGGTCCAAAGCCCCTAATATATTTGCATGTACCTATAGATGCGTTTTTGGTCTTTGTCAAATAATAATTGTTGGTTATTTAGATTCGAACCCGGGGGCCATGAGAGGCGTCGTACAATGTTGGAAGGACCCATTGTGACGGACACTGATACGTCTCCAACATCGGACCATAGGGTTTGATTTTAAATAATTGACATTTTGTGCTTCACGATAATAGCAGTTACCATCCTAGGGAGATTTCATCAGATTGCATTTGCATATAATCTAGGTTTCAATTCCGTTATTTATCCTGCATGGAGAGAGCTGGGAAGCACTGTAAGTCTTCTTTCTTTGCATGCATCATCGATTTCTGACTTGTATGTCTATTCCATTCTTCTTCCTCTGATTTTGCTCACCTAGGATGTTAATGGAATTGGAAACCCTGTTAGGCTCGTGCATTGCAAAAACAACCAAAAAAAGTGATAACTAAAATAAAATCAGGACTACTAACTCTACTTGACCTTCAAAATAAAATGTAATGGTCTCCTTGTATTAGGTAGAGCAACCCCATCCTTGTATGCACATTTTATTCCTACGTACACGCTAAGGATTAGTGCGCAAATACCAAGCTTATCTTTGGTGTGCACAATTTTGTGATGATCATCTAACTCTAAAATTGACAAGATAACAAGACCACATCTCGGTCTTCATTGTGTTCCGTAGGTGAACTAGGAGTTTGCTTTGTGTATTGATTTTGACTTGGAGTCCTTTTGCTTTTTAACATCTCTTTGAGTTTATGGTCCCATCCGTGTGAGTCATTATTTTTTATCTTTGAGTGTCTCGACCTCTCTTATTCCTATATCTCCTCATTTGCATCGAGTCGTGATATTGGATCTTGAGCTTCACCTTCTTAGCTGGATTTTACGGCTTCTCTCCTTGCCATATCACCCACATCTAGTCTGGTTCGAGGAGACCCACTCCTCGAATCACAATTTTGATTGTGTCCACTTTCATCTCCCCCACCCTCCTCGTTTCCCTCGTACCATCTCTTCTATTACCCGAGATTGTTGTGCTTATGAATATAGCTTGCGTCGAGATTTATGCCTTACATTGATCATTAGAGTAAGTCAAGCATGTTATGAGTATGATGAGATTGGTATCCTTATTTTGGTGGTTTTGCTTCCGATATGTGCATAAAAGCTTATTGAGGACTTTGATGATGCACGATTATTAGGTGTGACTTTTATTTGAGGATCTTGATCTCTCATATCAGGCTGAGGATGTGACATATGGTTTGATGGTTCGATGATGATTTCATGAGTTTTGACTGATCTATCTATTCTGTGGTTCCTACCGTATTGATTCAGAGGATTGATTGACTATCTCGATTTGGACTTCACAGCAATGGTGTGCAGAACCCACATGATCTCTCTCATCTTCTTGATTGACCCATCCTAGATCTCCTGACTATCATACACCCATATCACCATGAGGATTTATGCTTATATTTTTTGCCATCTAAGCTAATCGGATTGGTTTGAGGGACCACATTGCTATGGATGAGATCGACTCTTTTGTCCCTCTATGATCTTATTCCCTCATGATAATTGATTGATTGCTTTCGAGGACCTGAGATTTGATGCCAGCAATCCCAAGACTTGATTGAACTAGTTCGTATTACTCCATGAGGACTATCTGTGGGAGGATGCGACACATTCTCTACGCTCGGTTCCACTTGCTGACTGTGCTGGCTTGTTATTGGAACATGGAACCGAGTTGCCTGATTTAATTGTTTGGCCTCCCTGCTGATTGACTCCCGATCTGTAGGTGCACGAGTCTAATTTCCCAGGCTTCTTTAAGTCTTCTCGCCTTGACGATACTCACAAGGATAGGTTCACATTTTTGATTATTCATTGCCTAGTTCATAGTGCTCTCTAAGGGTTTTGCAAGAGACTATGACACCTTTCGAGATCTGCGATCTCTTCTACTGGTAGATGATCTATCGTCTATCGAGACCATTTTGATTGACTCCTTTGAGTCCTCTCTCTTGATGACCCTTGAAAGGACGAGATTTGATCTGACTATTGAGTGCATGGCTTGTATTGTTCCTCGAGGACTATCTGCGGGAAAGTGCAACACTTTCTTTATGCTCGGTTCCCCTTGCTGATGGTGTCTCTTTTTTGTTGGAGCAGAGAACCAAGTCATCTGATATATTCCTATTCCTCGCTACTTTGTTGTTTATCCAATATGTTGGATCTTGAGACCCATATGACTAAACTCTTTTGAATCTGCTCTCCTTGACAGTCCTCGCTAGGACGAGCCGTCTGCTCTTTTTATTCGATGCTTACTTGGTAGTACGCTCCTGAGGATTGTCTATGGGATGCTACCACATTCTCTTGATCTCCCAGTCTCTTCTGCTGGTAGACGATTTGTCACCTACCGAGATGCTTTTGTTGATCTGTCTGATGGATCTAACACCTTTGAGTCTGCTCACCTTGACGACCTTCGCAAGGGTGAGCTTTTGTTCAGATTATTTATTGAATGGCATGTATTACTTCCCGAGGGTTATCTGCTGGAGGGTACATCATTTTCTTGGTATTCAACCTCCTTCTGGTGTCTCCCATTTGGTGGAGCACGAAGTCGAGTCTGCTGATTTTATGTACTCGGTCTCCTCCCTGGTTGTGTCTCCCATTTGGTGGAGCTCGAATCTGAGTCTGCCGATTATTCTCTGATTCTACTCACCTTGATGACCCTCGAAGGGTTGAGCCTTATCTAGTGGTGTTCGGTATATTATTGTGACTTTCTGATCTTCGGAGACCACAGGTTGCTTTGAGAGTCTCCTGCTCTTCACTTTTATACCTTTCGGATACCATGATTGACTTGGAGATTTCTGTACTGCTTACTCTTTCTCCTTATGTTACGTTATCGGCTACGGTCTTCCATTCCTTTCTAATGAGTTGATGTTCTGCTTTCTCTACCGGTCCCTGATTTAGTTTTTGATCTAATGTCCTCAGAAGCTGAAATCCACTTGATTGCGTATCCGGGAGTATTTCACTGTCTGACTGCATCCTCATTCTCATAGGAAGACGATGATGATAGCACGGTATTTGCATACCAGATACCGTCATGTACTTCACACTCTTTGCTTGATGTATATACGCGTTGTGTAGTCCATTCCTTCTTTCTTCCGTGTGTCTTGTGTGCCCCAGATAGTGTGCCATATCTGTGTGTCTGTACTTAGGACGTAATTTGTCCTAAGTATATGGGGTACACACCGTATTGTTCTTTCTCAGTTCTGTTTCATCACTCTTGTCGTTGCTTATACTTAGGGATCTTTACCCTAAGTATATGGGGATTGATGCATACATTATCCATGATTTGTTCATTCATCTGTATATATTTATGTTTTTTCTTTTCTTCTTTTCCTTTTCATTTTTCTATTTCTATATAAAAAGGGTCGCCCCTTTTTGTCAGTTTTCTGTACTTAGGATGTACTCTGTCCTAAGTATAGGGGATATGCACCACAAATTCATTCATGTTTTGATCCCCTCCAATGTCTCCTGTCTAGTTGATTTGTTCTGCTATACTTAGCGATATCTTACCCTAAGTATAGGGGGAGACAACCTAAGCTGTGATATGTTCATTCCCACCCTTGACCCTACCTGCTTTGTGTATAGTCTGCTATACTTAGGATTATTTGATCCTAAGTATAAGGGGGTGATCAACTTCTTATTCATTTATCTCTTTATTCTTTCAGTCATTGTAGTATAGGATTTTCTATACTTAGCACGAGTTATGTCTTCTCTTTCTCTTTTTGATTTATGAGGACATAACTCATGCTCAATATAGGGGGATCATATATACTTTGTATATACTTTAGCCATAACTCGTACTATCATATAATTATTAATAAATACGGCCAAAATTACTATATATACATATATATATATATATATCATTAAAAATAATTAATAATGTTTTTTTATTGTTTAATTCCTAAAATTCTTTTTCTACATTTTGAGTAATAAATAAGGTTAAAAATATTTGTACAAAATGATTTGAAAAATGTTGTGAACCATTTGGAAAACTTTTTGTGAAACGTTTTCAACCTTTGTAAAAATAATTAGATTAAAAAAATCTTTCTTTGTGTGAAATAAAAGATTTGAAAACCTATTTGCAAATGATTTTGAAAATGATTGTAAAAATATTTTGAAAAATGCATATTTTTTTACAAAATCTTTGCATAATGACTTTTGAATGTTTGTAAAATTTGCAAAAACTATTTTGTACTATATTTTGAAAATTGTTTTCAAATAAATTTGAGGACTAAATGCATCATTAAAATAGAAATAAAATGTGTACACAAATAAATAAATAAAATTCTTTACCAATTTTATATATACCTATAAAATAACTTTTAAAATTTGTAAATTCTTTAAATCTCAACTCTTGTAAATAAAAGCGGCATGCCCGCGTAAATAGCTATAAATATTTTATACTTTATGTGTGACAAAGTTTTTTTATTTGCAAAATTCTTTGTGTAAAAATTCTCTTTGTTTTCAAATTCTTTTTTAAAAAACTGCATCATTCTTTGCATCATTGTACATAGCATTTGCATCGCATTCCTATTCTTTTGATTGAGCTTGATGATTGAACTAGTCCATTAAAGTTGAAGATTAGAGCTTGGTTGGACCTTATTGCACCTAACTACACTAGAACCTTATGGGAACTAGGTTTAAGGTACTTCAGGTCTATTTAGACTTAATTCTTTGAGACTCAGGGCTGGGTTCAAGTCACCTCAACTAACTAGCTAGAACTTTTCGAGAAACACACATGACTCTTATCGGTCGACCTAACTTGGATACTTGTATCTTTCACGTGGCTCAACTCAATTGTAGTGGTGAGGGGGTTGGATTTGTCGGTCAGTGATCGCATACGGGTGGAAAAATTCGTCCTTGTATAGGGAGGGAAGTGCACCCCAACCTAGTCCAATTACAATGAAGTTGAATGACAGGAGAGTGTGGGTTGCAATAAAGCTTCAAAAGAGGGATAGTATTCTGGCTCAAGAGGAAAAAGTCCTTACGTAAATGTTGCTGTAAATAGTATTTCAAAAAAGAATCTCCAAAAATGTGGACATGCATGCAAATAAAATAAAATTCCTACCGGAGTATGTATATATGTTGTATAGAAAATAGGCAAGTTGAGCATGAAAGTTATATCATGTGAGCCTTCAGCGGGATGACTTGACTACACTGATCAAATATCCCAAGATAGGTAGCTACATTGGCTATGTTTGATTCACCTCCTCCTCTTGAGTTGGATGCCACTTGAACTTAGAAGGGAATACCCTGCTACTCGAGGACAGAGTGTTGGATTGGGGAATCTTTAGGTTGTCATTATGGAGATGTCAGTTCCTTTGTCTTTTCAGTTGGGGAGATCCACTATCACTTACATTGTACAAGTCAACTTCATAGTCATAAGGGTTTGCGGATGATGTTGGCTAGTTCTGACCTGGCTATTGAGGTGGTTTGAACCGAGTTCTGTGACTCTCGAAGGCTGTTGTGTTTTAAATTTGGTTCCCAATCTTGTTCCACACACATTTCCACATCAAGTCTAACATGAGCTCCAAACTTTGATTTTGTGCAGACAAGTTTAATTATCAAAATCCATTCCATTTATTATTTATTCTTTCTTTTTCTTTTATTCTTCTTCTTGATTCTTTTTGCACTTATTGCATAAGGGTTTGCTAGGGACTAGCAAAGGCAAGTATAGGGGAATGTTGAAACTCCATTTCATCATTATTTATTCTATCATTTTGGTCTTATAAACCATAGCTAATGCATGTCAGTAACATTAATTAATGCATAATAACATTCATTATTTATTGTATTATTTGTACATTAAATAAGGGTTTTAATGCCAAAATTATAGAATAAAGAGAAGAAAAGAAAAGGAATAAAATATTGAAAATAGTTTATGACCCTAAACCCTGATACGGAGTCAAGAATTGAGTTGGTCGACAAGGAATAAAGTAGGGGGGATAAGGGCAAAAAAATACAATAAAAATCCCTTTTATTCACTCTTTATTTATACATTTTTGAAACCTATTTTATTATTTATCACTCATCTAATAAATAAACTTTGTATATGAAAGTTGTAGACAATAATGTAAAAAAAATAGAAAATTGAGTTTGTACAAAAAATACACAATGTTCATTTATATACAAAAAAAATCCAAAAATCAAACTTCACAGACCCATATCTTACAAATAAAAACTCAAAACATATCAAAATCACCGCTAATTGTATATAAGTTCTCACAAGCTATTTAATGGTGGTGGTTTCATATTTTTGGAGTTACTATGTGAAAATTAGGTTTTTGACCCCTATTGTACATTATACAGATTAAAATAATCATTTTATTCATTATTCATTGTTTATACAAATTCATATTTTATAATTTTTTAAATATTATTAACACATGTACATATTAAAACTAGAATAAAATTGATAAGAAAAATAAAAATAAAATAATTCTATGTAATTATACACAGACAAAATACCTAGGTTATACATGTATATAAATAAAAGGGGAAACATATTCTTTCATTCTTTTATTCTTTATATTTTTATAATATTGTAAATATTATCTATATTCTATTAAAATTACAAAACCAAAATAAAAATCAACAAAAATATTAAAATAAAAAGATGTATATAAAACATAGGTAAACCACTTATAAATATACATATACAATACCCATATCTATTTATTTAAGTGTACAAATAACATCATAAAAATGAAATAAAAATATAGTTATACTTATAAAAATAAGTTATAAATATATAAAATGAAAGAATAAATAAAATAAAATAATAATATACGAAATGAAAATAAAAACATAGAAAACATAAATGAATTTACCTATAAATACACCACTACAAAATAAATACTAATAATATACACCAAAAAAATAAAGGGATTTTTACCCGACAGACCCTATAATCTTTTGCAATTACCGCTACGACCTTCGAAACATCGTAATTCCTCCCCCAACCCCGTAATCTTGCTAACCCTTACCCTACAGACCCTGTGGTTAACTCCCGTTCATTTAACCGTTAAAATTAACCCGATTCTGTTATGTTCATTTATATTATACCCAATTTGTTTATCAAATTTACATTTATATGATTTGATTAACTCAGTTTATATTATACCCAGTTTATATTGCAGGGCAGCAACGCAAAATATCCACAAATGAACGGCTTCGCACGCGCGAAGCGCGTTCTACGCTTGAGCGGTGGGGCGGCTGTGGATTTGATGTGTGGCACGATCACAATGGTTCATCCGAACTGATCGAACGGCTCCTGTAAATAATGGACTAGACTATTGTTCTTCCCCAACATGGCCTGGAGATAGCTTCGATTCTCAGATTTCTTCGTTCTTCTCCAACTATGTAAGACGCATGTGGCAGTTCATTTATTGATCTCCAGATGCAGGAGGTGCTCTTCAGTCTCCGAGGATGCACGGTTTCTATGGTGTGGATGTAATCTATCAAATCCAATTCGTGGAAATTTGAACTGCGAATCCTTGCAACTCCAAATGATTATAGTGGAATCCAAATCTACGAGTGATGACGTATTTCCAATCAGATGCTTCCAAATGAATCTCTGAGACTCAAATGTTGTTTATGATTTCGGGATTGATCTCTGACAGAATTTGTTTTGATGTGGTATGGTCGCTTAGCTTCTCAAATAGGAGTTGCTTCGGAGGAGATTCTCAGGTCCGATCCACGTTGTTGCGGTAGATTCATATGTTGTGAATCAGACATATAAATTGTGTCGACAATCTCTGTGGTCTCGTTCAAATGATGGTGCACGTGTGTTGACGATGATCTCGACCAGACAGACCCTGATCAAAGCCTCCCCCCCGCCCAGATCGACCCCCGCCCCCGGCTGCCCCGATCGAAACCTCCTCCCCCCTCCTCCTCCCGCCTCCGCCCAGATCGACCCCTCCCCCCGCTCCCGGCTGCCCCGACCCCCTCGGCGCCGCCGCACCGATGGAACTGCTCCAGGCCTAGAACCTCCCCCTCCAGCCCAGGTCACCTCCTCCCTCGACCCCCGCAAACCCTCCTTCCCTTCACGCACTGCCTCTTGACCCCCACCCCCCGCGCACCGATGGAACTGCTCCCAGGCCGAGAATCTCCTCCCATGTTAAAGTGCCCTCGACGTTGCTGTGTTTTAAGGTTCTGTCTCAGTGGTGGATTGGGAATGCAAGGGAAGATGAAGAAGAGGATAGAAGAAGGAACAGGGATGAGAGAAAAAATCCAACCGTTAGATTTTATATGGTTTAATTAACTCAGTTTTAACCTACCCGAGTTAACTCAAGATGTGTCAATTTAACGGCAGGGTTCGTGGGGTAAGACGGAGCAAGTTTACGGGGTCTAGGGAGGAATTACGATGTTTCGAAGGTCGTAGCGGTAATTGCAAAAGATTATAGGGTCTGCCGGGTAAAAATCCCAAAAATAAATAAAAATCATATAAAATACTACATAAAATAATAAACATTTTTTATTTTATACAAAAAATAATAAAATCATTTACTATTTTTAATTATTTATTCTTTAATAAAATTCCTTGTTTTGTCGTTTAGTGGCCTGCGTGGCCCAATCAGAAGCCGGGGATTGTTGACCTCCGGTCAACTCCCCCATGCTTCTGACTTCTGTCAAAACCAAATTCTCCAGCGATTTCTACCATTTTTCGCGCATGATCCATCGATAATCTGCCCCCAATATCTTCATGAAAAATCATCATTATTCATTCATGATCCACACCCAGCTTGTAAATCCATTGTATATACAATAAATTCATTGATCTCACCCAATCAATAAGGGTGCCCCATCACGTGTACAAATAAAAACCTCCACCTTACTCCTCAAATTTGGTCATCCCTAAATCGTAGACCCCCTAACTCTTGGCCTATAGCGTATCCTTGTGACATGGGGAGGCCCCCTGAGACATTGGAGCGGATCTAGGAGGAGATGCACACATGCATCTAGCTCCGGCGACTGTCCTGCTCCTTGACCTTCGTCCATGTAGGAGCTGCATATTTAATTATTTTAGATAGATTTTTGCTCCTGTTTTTTAACAATGACATTAGATTAGTCATTAGCTTTGGTATTTAACCTAGATTAAGCCCCTGCTATCCATCCCATTTCTATCACCTTCCATTTCTTCATCTGAACCACCCATCTAGACCACTAGATCGGGCCTCGATCAATGATTCAAGGGTTCTCCATCGCCACTCGCCAGTCCAGACCCTTTCCACTCCACCTCCCTTTTGCGCAACCTAGCTTCACTAGAGGTCGAGTACTTCACTTTGTGCCATACTCATTGGTTGTGCAGGTTCAGATCGCAGAAAGGCACCTGGGGGACATTTCACACTTCATCGGAGGTACTTGGGGAGCCATCTCTTCTCTTGCATCATGGTGGCACTTCGGTGCTTCTCTAGTGCTCCTGAAACCCCAAAAGATAGAGAACCTCGCCAGCAACCTTTTGGAGCCCTTTGCAGCATCGAAGACCTGCAGGTGAGGGAGATATCGCGGGGAGAATTCGCCAGCGACGAGTTCTTCCCCTGTTCTTCCTCAGCCCTCCCTGCCGTAGGATGAAGAAGGAGGCTCCAGATCAGGCCGGCACTGTCTAATCGAGAGGCCCCTTCACCGTAGATCTGAGCCGTGAGATCTAATCATCATTGTTCGATCGCAAAGCATCATCGACACGCGAGGAGGCTTCGCGTGGATTAGTGAATCATCTCCACCGTTGGATTGCCAAGAAAAGGGATAAATTGCACATCTGAACCCCGCTTTTTTTGTATTTATTATTCAGTTATGTAAATAAAGTCAGCCATGTTAACAAAATGGACATTTTGCACTTAGGCCCCTGTGTCTATTTTTATTGCACTTGTGTCTAGTCCACATCACCTCAAGTGTCTTCCCACGTGATGTGGTGAAATTGTAGGTACACCCCTGTGAGTTTTTGTAATTATTATTTAGTCTAATAAATTAAAAAGAACGACGTATTATTTTAGTGAAATTGCCGAGACACCGCTGAACTTTCTTGTGTTTGCACTTTAGTCCCTCCTAGCCTGCATCACGTGTTGTCCCATGTGTTGGTGAAATTACATAATAGCACAGACCGGTTTTGTAATTGTTTAAAGTTATTTAACAATAAAATAAATACGATTTTTCTTAGGCACTTTTGCGTAGAGCCCCTTGACTTTATTTTTATTGCAAATATGGCCCTATAGGGGATACCATATTTTTGTATGCTTTATCTATTTATTAAATATAGCTATTATGCTCCTAAAAATATGAAAACATAGCCTTATAGTTCCACGCCTTATTTTTAATTGGCATTTTTTTACATTTTATCTATTTATTAAAATATAAAGGAGCCTCTTTTTACCATCTTTAAAATATAAAATACCAAAAAATATAAAAACGTTTCAAAAAACTCAAAAAAATTATATGTAATTTAAATATTTATATATTGAGTCCATAAAACAAAAAAACCCTAAAAGTAGAAAAAGAAAATGATAAAAATTATAAAGCTACAAAATCCAACAATAATATAAGAATCCCATAAAAATACAAAAATATGTTTTTCTATTTTATAATTATATATATATATTCTTATTTATATATTAAAATTAATTTGGGTACTTTTAGGACATATTTATTAATTTTAAAACCCAAAATAATTTAGGATTATTTATTAATCCCATATTTGGGATATCTCTGACTCAAAAATACATAAAAATTTGCAAAAAGTCCAGAAAAATGACAAAAAATTAGAAAAATACAAAAATTACAAAATATCTTATTTAATAAATTTTAACTATTTTTACATATTTATGTAGTTATGGTATCGATATATATCTTAAAGTGTGTTTATACATATACATATATGCAAATATATATTATATTAAATGAAAACGAAAATATAAAAAGTGAAAAATATAATAAGAAAATACAAAATTATAAAAAAATCAAAATAAAAAACCCAGAAAAATAATAAATTGAATAAGAGATAAAATACAGAATTTTTGTGCATTTACCATGCCTCCTCTTTCCGTTTGCTACCAATGTTCGCCCTCTACACATGCTTACAAGATATACACTTTATTATAGAGTTATAATAAATTTAAACTCCACATTTTTTATACTTAATTGCTTGATTTTTATTGGGGGTTAATTGTTGATTGATTGAGGATTATTGAGCGATCAACGCATCTACTACGGTCTCACCTCGTGAGACCGTGTGATCCTCTGTTTTTTTCTCATTCATAGGGTCTCCATGTCCAAGAATGTGAAGTCAACTTGATAGTTCTGTCCCTCAATCGAGATAACGACGTTCTTCACGTCTCCTTGGGTTCTCTAAACTGAACGATATGCGAATTGGAGTAAAGCTCTAAATTTGCGAAGTGGTCCAACGCCAATTTCTGATATAATGCTAAGGAAAGTAAGTTGATGGAAGAACTGTTATCCGAGAGTGTGCGTCCAAACACAATGTCATCAATACAAATCTCCACATAGCGAGTACCCGTGTCTCTCTTTTTCCTTGATAATGTCTGATTCTTGAGACAATATGTTGTGTCTACTGACAAGATGGGTGTCTTTATATTTTGGTTCTCTTTCTTCCTACTAACCCTAATAGATTTGTATCTCACCGTAAGGTATTTTTGGATTGCAGGATGGTTAGCCACATACTCATCAAAAGGCACCATTACAATGATATTTTCTTTACAAAATCGTGCCATATCTGGGTCATCTTTCTGAATTTTTTTGATGCGCTTTCCTACCGTAATAGCATGGGGGAAAGGGATTAAAGCTAGGGAAATAGAAGATGAAGAATCTGAATCATGAACTGAAAGATGGCTCTTTGCATTAATGGAAACAAAGTTCTTCATACATGAAGTTTGTTTCCATACATGAATCTTTTGGAGGCAATATGGAATAAAAATCATAACTATCTACTATAGGTTATGGAATAGAAGCTGAAGTGGTATCCGCCACAACCGGAGATGTAAGGTCCACCGTAGACTCGGAAGTATATCCATGCTGCCGATGATGCATACATGATCTCCTTCTCCTCTTGCCTCCCTAAGTAGAAATACTTGAATGGTGCTGATGGGGCTTTGAAATATGCTGCCTCTCCTCCTCGTCCTCTGAAGACTCCTCAGGTAGAGCTCCAGATATTCCCCTCCTCGTGTCCCTCGCCTAGCCAGGTACGGTCATGGTCCTTCTGCTCTTGAGTGACATGTGATTAGCCTCATCTCATGAAAGAATCTCATGTTCAGATCTAGGAGATGCTGAATAGTATACCTGACCAAAGTGCTGCTGAGAAGTAGACCGGTTTAGGCTATTGTGGTTAACCTGAACTTGGGATGGAATTGAGGTAGGCAGTTGACCTCCACCCGTAAGTCATGAATATCATTTGTGTCAGAACGGAGCTCATTGAGTATCTGTTGTTGTATGTCCACGGGACTAGATGAAGAAGGAATGGGATAAGTCTGGGAAGAAGAACAGGAAGATTGGCCCTACTGGCTAGGGTACTGCCTCTGCTGTTATTGGTGCTAGGGTATCTGTTGAAATTGCGGGACCCACTGGCCCGCTTGGTAATGGCCTTGTCTACCATACTGCTCGTCCTACTGCTGTTGCTATTGGGGTGGCTGGAATCCAGGGCTTTGTTGTGAAGGAGGTGGTGCAGGGGTAAATGCAATGTTGTGAAAGGTCGAGGGATGCTGGTAGGTTTGTCGGTCCCCCATACTTCCCAACCTGGCAGGGTCCTGAGTATACCATACTCCATTCACCTCCCAAATTGGTGGAGGTTCCTCCTAAACTATCTCTGTTGATGGAGGGGTATGCTTGGAAAAGTGGGCATAGGACTGGTCTTGCTCCCTCAGATGGGTTTTCCCTCACACCAACTACTCCTGAACATGGTGAACTCGATATATGGCAGTAGAGGGTGCAGTCACGACAAGTATCCTTATGTTAGATACCTTCTCACTCAACTCCTCCATCTGTTTTGGAAGTTTGGAGACACTATGATCTAACTCATAAATCTTCCTGTCAATCTTCTCGACTATTGTAAGCTTGTCCGCAAGGAGTCCCATGCTAGGTATCACTTTCTGAGAGAGATAGACTACATGTGATTTTCCCCCTCCAAATGAGAGTGAACTAGGGCATGATGTATAGGCCATGTTGGCCATCTGTGAGCAACTAATTTCAACTATATGCTCGAATACCTTCCAGCCAATATCCGATCCTCGTGATGTATAGCTGTCTCCACATACAAGGCTCACTAGAATTTGCATCTCAGGGTTGAGAGCAGTGAAGAACGACTGGACCAAGGCATCTTCTAGTTCATGATAGGGACACTTCTGTAAGATATCCTCGTATCTTTCTCATGCATCACAAAAGGTTTCATGGGGTAAATGGGTCGCTAGGTACATGATGTAATATGCACTCGTTGTAATACATGTACTTAGCGGATTAGTCAGAACCGAGCAAAGATCTCCGTGAAGAGTCTCTCGGTTTTAACTTATATCCGAGGTAAGTCTAGGGTCGAACATAGGAAGACAAAGGAACAACTTCGGGTTAATTCAAAAATTTTGGTCTAGATTTCCAATGCGGATTTTCTTATTTTTTTAAGGAAAAATATTGTGAGATCCAATATGCGGGTGGATTAAGACACTAAGAAAGCACACAACTTAGCCAAATTTATTTTAATGGGAAATCAATTCAATTTATCCAAATTATACTTTTCTTAGAATCTTAATACAAAGATGAATGCAAAACACTTTTTTTATTTTATGGGTTAAAATGCATCAATGAAAAATGCACACTTTTTATGGGTTCTTTGCAATTTTTCACACAAATAGAATGCAAAAATTATGAAAATTTACTAGAAATAAAACACGATGCAATGAGTCTACAATATTTTTTCGGAATTTCCAGACAAAATATGATTTTTTAATGGAAACATAGTTACTAAAAATAATGAATTCCTACTAGAACCTCATTATCAAATTAGATAGAGTGCGAATTATCTCAAAAAGTTATTTATATGAGCAATCCAGAAGAGTTGAAATTGCGCAAAATAGATGTCTGCAGATTTCATTAAAAATCAATTAATAAAATCACTCTACAATTTATTTTAGACACAGAACAACTCCAATTATTTTGAAATTTGTAAACTAATTAAAGCATACTTCAAGGCATCATTGCTGATTTTTTTGAATCTTTGGAGCAACGATGAGCGAATGAATCAAGGAGCTCAAATTGAGTAAAATAAACAAGTTTTCACAAAATGAATTTTAATCAATTCCTCAAAGCTCATAAAAATCCAAATAAATATTCAAATGAAAAAGAATTAATTTCTCAACATCATGACATATTTCATTAAAATAAACAATACAAAATAGATATCCAAATAAATAAGCAAACATAGGGGTATCCGTGCAAAATCAGAAAAACTAAAATGACAATTAAAACTTGTGCACATGGATGTTTTTACGAATAACAAAACTTAACAGGGACAATGTGCTATTTTCACAAAATAAAAATATTAAAAAACGAACTTCTTCTTCATGAGATAGGTGGCTAGGGCGTAGGATGGGAAGAGACAGCACGACTACGGGCGGAGGTGATTGCAGGCGACTGATGAATCCTCATTCATCACTCTTTATTCTTTTATTTTAGCTAATGATCTTGGCAAAGCATCACGTAAATAGTTGTAAATATAATAACTTAGCCTTATGCATGCATGTGTTAATATCCCATAATTAACATGTATTTATGCAAAAATAAAAGAATAAACAATAAAAGAAAAAGAATGAAATATTTAGAATAAATATTGAGGGACCCTAATCCAAGAGAGGGCCAAGCATTGGCTTGATCGCCAAATAAATAGGTATAGAGAGATAGGGCCACTTCACAGTGTATATATGTACCATATGTGTATATAATCCATTTTTACAAAAATAAATATAAAAATATGTCTTTAAATACCTTGTATATATTTCTAAAAATAAAATAAAAACAGGAAAAATAAAATAGAATAAAATAAAGTTCTCTTTCTTGTACATAATACTTGTATATATCTTCTTCCCTATTTATTGTATACCTGTAAATAAATAATAATAATAAAACAAAAATTACTTATACTCCAAAAATTATGTTGAAAATAAATAAAATATAAAATTAGGGTATTATTATAAAAAATAATAAAATAAAAATCATTGTACAAAATACATAGGTATATTATACATTTATATAATACACTATACTTTATATAGACTAATTTATTTTTCAAAAAATAAATAAAACTCAAAAAAATAGTTTGAAAAATAACAAACATTTTTCATTTTATACACTTTTTGATTTAAAGTCATTTATTATTTTTTATTCAATTTCTAAATATTTTTGTAAATTCTTATTTCTGATTGGTCTATGTTAGAAGGTTGATCACGGTCAACCCCCTCTTCTCGGGACTGGCCCGACCCGACCTCTTCATCGGACCTTCTTCTCGGAACTTTCTAGGGCGGATCACGCGTGCCCATGCCACATGTCTTCGCCCGGACCTTCCCCGTGAATCCATGACCCTCGTTGATCCCTAGGAAGGCGTAGATCTTCCTCGGCTCGCGCACTTCTACCTGATTTCCCCAACCACCTGGGAGCACTATAGGATCTCTTCATCTGATCCCCCAGGTGGGTGGCTCACGCCGCACCCCTTCTCGATACCCTAGAACCCTCCAGCGTAGTGACAGCCGTTGTAGCAACCCTTTGGTGGTCGATTTGGTGTCATGTAGCCACAGCTCAACCTTCGTGAACGGAGCACCACCGCGAGTAGCCTCCTTCGCCTGACGCAACATGGTCGAGGCCACAACCCCGTTGTTCACCTCTCATGGAGCTTAGGATCATACTCGGATCCTTAGGTAGCTCTTTGATCGTTCCTAGCTCCGTCATTTGTCCAGTCCTTCATTTGTACGCTGCCGTAGCTCCGCGAGCTCCGACCAACAAGTAGGAGCTTCGTCACCCTCATCTACCCGTTTGGATTGCCCACACGCTCACCCTACATCTTCCCACGCAACCTGATCACCCTGATTTTGGCTCGCATAACCAAGATTAGTTCCCCGATCTTCTTCTGTCAAGACCTCCGGAGATCAAGACCATTCGCCGTTGCTTCTTTGGTTTCTCTTCCTAATAACCTTGACCAGATTGTGTCTCCGAGTCTACCTCGCATTGCAAGTACCCTGGAGCTGCGAGGAGCTCTATCTACTTCCCAGCTGCTTGGTGGAGCCACCCCTTAACCCAGCTCCACCGTTCCGTCCATCCGATAGTTCGTCAGGCGATCGGAGCCCATGACTCGACGCGGAGTGCCTCCATGGAGGTGCTCCACTCATTAGTAGCCTGATTGACCGGATGGATTCGCCCAGATCATCGTTCGAAGTTCACCAGAGCCTTATTCTTCCACCTTTTTCCGTTGTCATTGGATGCAGAGCTGCATTCCATATTTCATCTGAGCTGTCCAGTGTTGCAGCCTTTGGATCGTTATTCTGACGCCATCTGACAAATCTGCGCCACACGTAGGGAATATTCCCCACTCGCTAGATCGACCGTTGCAGAGGAGCAAAGCCGCATGATCACGGCCTGCCAGCAGCTGACACCTGTCCCCACGCGCCTCTCACGTGCCTCCATGGGTATATTGCATTCTCTACCCTGCATATATTTTAGTTTCTATTTTAGTCTGTAAAATAAAAATCACAGTTGAACCATTTTGCATTCCAATACCTGTAGTTTCTTATATTTGCTTGTTAGTCCTGCTTGTGTGGAACCATGTGCTTCGTCACGTGTGTAGTAGGGATATTTGCATTTTTGGCCACGAACTTACTTCTGTTATTGATTGAATATTTACTTTTCGTATTTGTAAATATGCCCCTATGAATGCTGATTTGATTCATGTGCGGATTTTGATGAAGAAATTGCAGATTAGACCCTAGGGTTTTATTGCTTGTTACTTTTTGATCCCATAACTTAATTTATTTGCATTTTGATCCCGGTAAGATGTGTGTCTTTTTTTAATGAAATAAATAGCAATTTTGCTCCAAAAATTCTGTTTTGACACGTAGCTTTGTAGGAATTTTAGGAATTTTTGTGGTTTGTTTTGATTTCATTTAGTATTTTCTAAAATTCAAAAACCTTAAAAAGTGTCTCTGTTTGCTTTGAAAAATCCATTAAAAATATAAAAATGACTTGAAAAATTCTAAAAAATTCTTAACTGTGTGTTTTGTTATGTTTTAACTATTATATGAATTTGGTTTTGTTTCAGTTTATAAAACCCCTAAAAATGTAAAAAGAATAAAAAACTCATACAAATTATTAAAAATTCATAAAAAATCAAAAAAATGTGTTTTCTTTTTTTGTAGGTATATTTTATTTTGTAGTTTTACATAAAATTTCTGCTAGGATTTGATAGGTATTTTGGATAATTTTAATTTGCCTTTAGATCCCAGCTGTACATTTCCTACTGTTTTGACCTTCTTATATTTTTAGAAAATTAATTAAAGATCAGAAAAACCCCATAAAATTCACAAAAACATCAGAATATTTTAAAAACATAAAAACATTTTTGTTCTGAATTTTTGAGCATTTTTGGACCCTAAAATAGTTGTTTGTGTGTGCTTTCTTCATCTTTTATCTATTGTTCTTATTAATTAAATAAAAACATAAAAAAAATAAAAAATTGAAAACCACCAAAATTTTCTTCATCTTTTTGATTACCTGACTACTTCGTAGATTTGTCATTCCGTGCTCCTTGTGTTCGACCCTCGTAGCTATACCAGGTAAAATAATTAGCAGGACCACCTGCCTTATTTTTATTGTTGATTGATCTTGGTGGTGGTATGCCATTTTTCTTTTTGAGCCAGATTTGAGTGATTGAGGTCATAACGACATTAGATATCAATTAACCTTAATTGCTCAAGCCACTCATCAATGACTGGAGGGCGCGCGATCGACGAAGAGGGCCAAGGAGGACGACGATGGCGAGGTACGACGTTGTAGCGCGGGGAGGCAGGGGGACCTGCGAGCAGGAGGCGATGGAGGGTCGCTGCGATGGTTATGAGTTAGACGGAGCCTGGCAAAGGTAGCACACGGTCGCAACGGCGGTGTGCTGGCGACGCATCACTGCGACGGTGGTGGCGCGGGAGGCACCAGTAGTGGCGGCGCACGACCGCAAGTGTTGCTGATGTGTTTTTCTATTTTTATTTGATTTTTTATTACCATTTTGTGTTTTTTTTCAAATATCAAATTTTCTATTTTTTCAGTTTTCTTAAATAAATAATAGAAGAAAATAAAACTAAATCTGAGGATGTGGTAATGATGGTGGGTGTATGATAAAGTAGGATAAATGGAGGAGGGTGGGTGGTGATACGATGTGATAAAAATGCAACAATGAAAATGATAAACAAGAAAAAAATGAAAAGCCAGATTACCTACAATGGAAGCAGATGTCTATAGTGTGCTCACGATAAGCATGATCCTCGCTCAAATCGCCCGCGAGCGATGAGCTCGAGCACCGCAATGATGCGGCTGCAATGTTGGCCAAGATGTCAATGAATCTCACCGGAGAGAGGGTTATCGTCGCTCGGTCGTGGTTGCATCACTATTACCGATTCAACTCTAGGAATTAGGCTCTCCTCACATAAAGATGGATCTAGTGCGAAATAGGGATAATGGGATGTATATAAAGAGAAAATTAGAAGTTATGAAAGTGGTGGTTAATAAAATTGTGGAGTTGAATTAGAAGTTAGAAAAAAGGTGGAAGAATGGAGTTGAATGTGTGGTTACGGTAGAGAATAGAAACTAAATAAAAAATAAATAATAATATAAAGCATGCTACTAAAATAAAATAAAATATAGACAAGAAAAATAATGGAGAATTTACAAAAGAAGACAAACAACATATACATTTTTTTGTTTTCTAATTTTAATTTTTTGTATTTTTAATAAGAGTCATTTACAATAGAAAAATACAATAAAATACTCGAAATAAAATACAACATAATAATGATTTTTTAGATTATTTTAGTAATTTAAAAAATAAATAAATAATGAAAAAGAAATAATTTGTACATTATATACAATGTACACCTAGGTCCCCAAACCCATATTTTACAAACGAGCTCCTATTATGAAACCACATTCATTGGATAGGTAATTTTCTAAATTGATGTTTAAAAGTGAGTTTGATGAATTTGGAGCTCATACGGAGTGGGAATTTGGACTTTACGACCTTTTCTCTTTGGGATGTAGGAGTATTTATTTGAAGTGAAATTTATTTATATATTTGTATTTTTATATACATTTTTATGAACAAGTCAGAAAAGAATTAGCTAAAAAGGAATTGAAATGAAATTATTAAAAATACATGAAATTCTGGGCTATTTAGAGGTGAAAAACTCCTTTATTTTGCGGCTTTTTTCCTGTTAATTTATTTTGTACAATCTACTATACGATAATTAGTGTGTTTTATTTATAAGAGTCATTTTGTTAATTTATTGATTTAATTAACATTTATTTGAAATTTCACTCAGGGATTTTACTAAGATCAATATATTGAAATGATGAATCGTGGATTCATCACCTTCCTCATGATTTATGTATACACACACACACACATACATATATACATATATATATACATATATACATATATATATATACATATATACATATATATATATACATATATATATATATATATATATATATACGTACACACACACACATATACACACACACACACATACATACATACATACATACACACACACATCAGCCTAAGACATTGTTTCAGGAATTAGACTTTGATTTTCACCCACCCTCAATCGACTCACCTGATCTTGGGATTTTCTATCGCCTTTCATGATGTTCATACTTGAGATCCTGAACTAAATTATGGAGCATAAGAATTCGAGGATTACAAATCTATTTAGCATAAATAAGATCCATAATGACGCTCCACTATTTGAGGATATGGATTCACTTGAGAATGATCATGGGAGATTGCAATCGCCCAAAATACAAAAAAATAAGAAAAAATTTAAAATCCAAAAAGATTTTGGGAGACACATTGTAGATTGATCTTGTGAGGATAGAGCACCCATGTCAGACTACACACATTCATTCACCACATGTCCCACCTTTGACCCTGAGGATGCCATTGTACAGACTGCTCTTGGTAATCCTCGTGTAGATGTTGATTTTGATCTCCTCCCTTTTATGGAGGAGGTCCAAAAATTCAAAAAATGTTGACTGAGCCTGAGGTGGTGGCCGCCATTCATGAGATCATTAAAGACCCACCAAATCAGGACACGATCCCTTTATCTGCTCCTCACCACAAGAAGAGAAAGCATAGGAGTTGGTCTGAGCATCACATCTTGACCACGGCCATTGCCCACACCATCACTCGCCATCCACATTCTAAGAAAGGGAACGCTGCCACACCTCTTGTGAGTTTCTCCATTTGTGACTTGCGACAATGTAAAGAGGTCGAAGGGTATTTTAGGAAATGATGTTATTCTTATTCATGGCATGAACTTCACTTCTGATTTTGTCATATTGCCCACAGAGTGTCCACCCCTTTGGAGAACCCTCCAATAATCCTGGGATGGCCTTTCCTCACCTCTGCGAGTGCTGTTATTGATTATGGATCATGAGAGATTTGCTTCTGTATGATGTAGGGAGCAATGTGTTGATCACTACACCCATTATTGACCAGAGACCTGCATCCCATGAGAGCGTGCCCATGTTAGCCAACCCCAAGGACTTTGAACTTGATGATACACCAGAGATTTTTCTGGTATGTTTGATGATACTGAGAACCAAGAATTCCTCTTCAAGGAGGAAGACTCGGAAAGTAGAGAACTTGGAGTTCCCCCTTATGGTATGTGGAGATGCATTGATCACATCCGCGGGATTTACATAATAGACACCCTAGAGCAGAAGGCTGATTCTAAGACTAGACAAGATGAACAAGATTTAACTACTTTCACTGATGACTCCGTTCCTTTTCACTTTGATTTAGATGATATTGATAAGGTCGAATTTGATTTGATTGCTTTTATAAAGGAATTCAGACATTTTCATGAGGATGATGATCTAGGTGAGACGCCCCAAGTTGGAGTTGACCTTACTTTTTCTGATAGTGAGTTCAGGCCTTTTTACTTTAATATCTGTAGGACTCCCTAGGTCGGACATGACCACACTACTTCCACTGATCGGTTTGAACCTGCACACTCTGAGACTTCTGAGGATACTTTCCTCGTCGATCCTGATCGATATGTGTCTAATGATGAACCTGATATCGACTGATACCTTGTTAGATCCATTCCTTAGCAATCTCGCAAGAAGGCCCACTTTCGCCCTTCTTGACCTTTCTACATCCACTCCTCTTATATATCCTTTTGTTTCATTCATTCTTCTCCCGTTTTATCATTCACCCCTTTCCGTATGTATATATACTATACTTAGGATGTGCTTTATCCTAAGTATAGAGGGGGTGAATGATTTATGTTATTCATATTAGTCATGTTCATCACTCTTGTTGTTGCTTATACTTAGGGATACTCTTCTCAAAGTATAGGGGGAGTGATGTTCTTTATATCATCTCTTTATTTTTTTTATTCTTTTGATCTCTCTAGTATCCCCAACTTGTTGATATTCTATACTTAGGGCTATTCTACCCTAAGTATAGGAGGGAAAGTCAAACCGATGAGTTTGTACATTCTCTTCATCAGTTTTTCCCTTTTGTACAGTCTTCTATACTTAGGATTACTTGATCCTAAGTATAGGGGGATCACCGACTTCTATTCTTTTCATATTTTCTTTGAGTCGTTGTATATAGGAGTCTTTTTACTTTTCTATACATAGCATGAGTTATGTTTTCCTTTGCTGCTCTCTGATCACTATGAGTACATAGTTTGAGCTAAGTGTAAGGGGATGTAGTATATATTGTATATATACTTTAGACATAACTCATACTTTTAAAATGTAATTTTTATTATTATTGGGAAATGTATATAAATGTGTAAAATCCACATGTTTATATAGACTTTGATCACCTTCCATCTAAAAAACAAGAAAAAACAAAAAACAAAATAAAAACAAAATAAAAACAACAAAAAACAACAAAAAAATAAAAAAAACAAAAAGAACAAGAGCAAAAAGAACAAAGAAGAAAATTCCTCTTATATTAAAAAATATATATACTTGTATATATTTTACCAACACTTTTTTCCCTTAAAAACCCTAAAAACTACAAAATCAAAAGTCTATGAAAATTTGCATAATTAAAAATCCAAAAAATCTCTTTTTACATGTGCATCATTTTTTTCTTTCTTTTTTCAAAAATTCATAAAAGTTCAAAATTAGAAAATTGTTTAAAAAAGATTTTCTTTCTTTTATTTGCATTGTACATAATTTCTTACATTTGCATGTACATTCTTCTAGATAATACTGACATAGAGACTAAGGAATAAAATTGAAGAATGGAGCTTAGTTGGACCTTAATCCGCTTAATTTCAGAGGAACCATATAAGAATTGGAGTTAAGACTTTTCAGGTCCTACTAACTTAATTATTTGAGTCCATAAGAATATGTTCACATGTCTTCTTGAATAGTCTAAATAGAATATTTAACAACTCATGCATGATTCTTCTAGACCATGGCTTATCTTGAACAAGCACTCTACACATAGCTCTTCATGGAGGAGATAGTAAGGAGGTAGAATCTTTTGGTTCGGAGTAGCATACGAGGGTAGTACGTCTAGGAGGAACATCTCATCCTCCTCTAGGGAGGGAAGTGCATCTCAACCTGGTCTAGTTGCGAAGAGGTCTAACAACAAGATATTGTGGGGTTGCAATAATGCTTCAAAAGTGGGATAGTCTACTAGCTCAAAAGGAAAAACTCCTTATGTACATGATGCACCTTGTATATATTTACAAAAAACGAAAGAAAAGAAAAGAACAGAAAAATATAGAATCTCCAAAAGTGGTCCGGCCTGACTGCAAAGTAAAATGCATGCTGGCGTTTATATACAAGTGAAAAAAAGAGCTCCAAAGTCAAATTTTTGTAAGCTTGCAGCGGATGACTTGGGTACATTAGTCATGCATCCAAGTATAGGTAGCTACACTGGTTACCATCCATTCTCTTCTCCATCTCCTCTTCTTGAGCTGGTTGTACTTGAACTTAGAAGGGAATATCCCCGCTCCTTGAGGAAACAGTTTGTTTCTTTGCTATTTTTGAGATGGGGAGCTATATTTCACTTAAACCGTACAAGTAAAGATCCATAGTCATAAGAATGTGTGTATGTAAACTTGTTCTGACCTGACTGTTGAGGAGACTTGAATAGGAGTCTTGTGGAACTTGAAGGCTGTTAGGTTTTAAATCCATTTCCCAATAAAGTTCTGTCATACTAATAATCCAAAGGTCTGACAGAGATCCAAACTATAATTTTATGAAGATAAGTTTAATACTCTAAATTGTCCTAATTTCTTTATTTTCTCTTTCTTTTCTTTTATTCACTTATTCTTTCAAATAAACGTTTGCTAAGGGACTAGCAAAGGTAAAGCACAGGGGGATGATAAATATGCATTTCACCATCTTTATTCATCTATTTTAGCTTAAAATCCCTTATAAAATAGATGTATATATTGATAAATACATATTCTTACTAACCTGCATCTGTGTGTAAATATTTTACATATATCATTATTTTAAACTAAAATAAATAAATAAAGATAATGAAATACAAATTCATCACCCCTATATGCTTTACCATTGGTAGTCCCTTGGCAAACACTTAATTGAAAGAATAAGTGAATAAAAGAAAACAAAAGGAAAAATAAAGAAATTATGACAATTTTGAGTATTAAATTATCTTCATAAAATTGTAGTTTGGAGCTCTATCAGACCTTTAGATTATTAGTGTAGTGGAACCGTACTAGGAAATGGATTTAAAACCTAACAACCTTCAAGTTTTACAAGACTCCTCTTCAGGTTGCCTCAATAGTTAGGTCAAAACAAGTCTACATTCACAAATTCTCGTGACTAAGAATCTTTACTTGTATGGTGTAAGTGAAATATCGCTCCCCATCTTAAAAATAACAAAGAAACAACCTCTCTCAACAAGGTAACTCTAGTCCCCCGATCTAGCAATTCTTTCCTTGAGGAGTGGGATATTCCCTTCTAAGTTCAAGTACAACCAGCTCAAGAAGAGGGATGGAGAAGAGAATGGACGGTAACTAGTGTATCTACCTATCCTTGGATGCATGACCAGTGTAGCCATGTCATTTGCTACAAGCTTATAAAAATTTGACTTTGAAGCTCTTATTTTTTTCACTTGTATATATATACTCCGGCAGGCATTTTAATTTTCAATCAGGCATGAACACTTTTGAAGATTTTGCATTTTTTTCTTTTCTTTATTTTTTACTTATTCTTTCAAATAAGTGTCTTCCAAGGGACTAGCAAAGGTAAAACATAGGGGGTTGATGAATATGCATTTCATCATCTTTTTTCATTTATTTTAGCTTAAAATCCCTTATAAAACACATGCATATATTGATAAATCCATACTGTTACTAACCTGCATCTATGTGTAAATATTGTACATATATTATTATTTTAACCTAAAATAAAAAATAAAGGAAAAATAAAGAAAATAATAAAAAGAAGAAGAAGATTGTATATATGTAATAGATACAGGCTGACCAAAACCCCTAGAGAAGGTACAAACTTGACCTGATCGACCGAGAATAAAGGGGGAGAAAGGATCTTTAATAAGAAAATTCAAAAAAAAAACTTTATAAATACTTTTGAATTTATTCTATATTTATTTATATAAAACTAACATTATTTTATTTGTACATAAATTGACATCAAATTAAATCATTTTCAAAACAAAAGTTGTAAATAAATTTTTTCTAAATAATAAAAATAAATGCAAAATAAAATCATGTACAGAATAAACATAACCACACCCAGAAAAAGCCATAAAGCAATAACTGAAAGAGCAATTCTGACTCCATATGATCTCGAATTGGATCAAACTCACTTTCATAATATTCTAAATTTAATAATCTTAAAAACTGAAGTAGTTTCATCATTGTTGGAGTTACGATTTGAAAATCAGCTTTCTGGAGTTGTTTACGCAATTTTACCATTTATTTGTTGTATATATTTGTCCATATTTATTTTTATACATATTAAATTTGTAAATAAGTGTAAACATTTTTAATATTCATTTAAAATAAATAAATTAATTAATAAATAAAATTTTTAATAAAATAAAGGAATAGAATTTTTAAAACATAAAAACACTAATTCCCTTATTTAAGTATGTTTAAAATATACCATATGCATATAGTATTTGGATATAATTTATTTCCTTAATTAACCACAAATAAATAATTAATTAACATTTATTATTAAATTTAATAAAGTGACGAAATTATTTATATATTTATGTAGATAATGTAATTTTGTCCACTATTAACCTCCTCCCTTCTTATCCTCTCTATTCAAAATTTTAAAATTCAAATTCAATTATTTTTTCTATTTAATTAGATCCTCCTCCCTCATTCTCACTTGATCAATCTTTGGAGAGAGGAGCCTAATCTCCAAGAGCTTCTTGTTGTAGAAAGGTGCCTAGCTTCTGAGCTGTCCGATGAGAATGAGTCGGCCTTCGTCGAGGCCATTACGTCATTATCCGCTCCCATTCGGTTAGATCATTTTTTTCTTATTTTTAATATAGATTAATTGTAGTTTAATTTTTTTCATTTCTAATTTCATTGTCATTTTTTAAATTCTAGATCTTAGTTAATCATTTTTAATCAACCATCACAATTCGATCCGCCCTCGATTTCGATTCCATCTCATTTTCTCCATCTCATCGCTTCACGTTCTACCTCACACATTCTTTCAACATCGATCATGCATGGTGGTGAGAGACATGGTTCTGATCTCCTATTTTACTGGATCCAAAACCACTCACATTTTTTGTACTTGATTTTAGACCGAGCTGTCGTGTTTGAGTTGGATATCATTTTTATCTATATTTTATTTGCTGGAATAAAGAAATTAATTAAAAAATACAATTATTTGTCTTTAAAAAAATAAAAAATTTCAATACTTAAGAAATAAAAAAAATAAAAAATTCCTACAGTTTCTTTCTTTTTAACAATAAATAAAAATTTTAAAAATTCTATACTCTCTGTTTTTTACAATAAATAAAAAAATAAAAAACCTACAGTTTCTATTTCTATTTTTTTTCAAAAATTAATTTAAAAAAGAAGTGGGCAACATTGTTTCCACCAGCGTCGCTCCTCCTCCGACGCATCGCCACCACCTTCCCACCCACAGGCGGCGCCCGCTGCTCCTCCATCAACCGCCAACCACCAGCCTGGGGCCATGCTCACGTTCGACGACTCCACAGTTTGCACCTCTGTGCAAACTCCGTCTCAACGCCCTTCACCTTCGTTGTTAGTTGTAGTCCCTCACCATCCCCCACCACTAGAGTTGTCTAGCCACCACCACCATCCAGATCTGTCTGCATCAAAAGCGTGTGTTGTCCCTCCTTTGCTAATCTCCATGTCATCTTCCTCAAACATCCCAGTCGTAGCCACTTACGACCACCAACCTCCGCCACTGCCACCTACAGCTCACCATTGATGTTGTTCACCACCTCCTCTACTCGAAGTCGCATCCTTTAACATCGCCATCCACACCCCCAGTGTGCTCCACCCACACATTTCCTCAGCAAGGATCACCTTCGCCGATCGCCTGTACAACACCGTTGTCGCCCTGTTGCTTGGGAACGAAGAAGAAGGGGCGACACCCCCTTTTGACATCGAGAAGGAAGAGGGTGATGCCCCTCATTTCGTTTAGGGCAAAGAAACGAAAGAGCCCAATCATCTGAAAACCCTACTTTTGGAAAAATTGCATTTTAACCCCCTGACATCCTCAATATTATAAGAAGACCCCCACCAGCATCAATATCTTGGGTAAATTGCACTTTTATACTCACATATTATTTATTGTTATCTTTTGATGTAAAAAAATAAATATTTACAATTCCGTCCTTCATTTCTAGACTTGAAGTTGCATGTTCTTTTCATTTAAATATCTAGTTTTATTTGTCAATAAATTCTGGAAAATTCAAGTTATATTCATGATGTGTTCCTCAACATTGTATAAAGGTTTCATTGCATTTTATTTTATCTGATATTATCAAAAAAATAAAAATATAGCATTTTTTATTGTTTGAAATTTGAAAATTCATGAAGAACTAAATATTGCATAAAAAATTCTAAAAAATTAGATTAGCTTTAATTTTGTGTATTGAATTTTCTATCCAATTTTCACGCATTGATTATTATTAAAACCCAAAAAATTGTAAAATATTCAAAATCTTGAAAAATCATATAAATTTGTAGAAAAATACAAATAACTATTTCATCTCCTATTTGTAGAAAAATTCCCTTTAGTTTTTAGGAAAAATCATTTTCTTAATTTTCACATTTATTTTATTTTTAAATTGAAAAACAATCATGTTTGCTCACTATTTGTATTTTCCCCTTTTTTATTCATTTTAAAAATTTTAAAAATATAAAATCTATAAAAAAATGGTAAAAATAGTAAAAAAGCATTAAAACACAAAAAAATTTATTTGGACATTTTTTAGCATTTTTGATATATTTGAAAAATCCAAAAAAGGTTACTTTTCTCTTGTGAATAAACTTTCTTGACAATCTATTTTTCTCGAAAATTTAAAAAAAATACAAAACTAAAAATCACCAAAAAAGCGAAATAGTAAAAAATATAAAAAACAAAAACTATAAAAAATAAAAAGATAGAAATCCTAAAAAATAAAGCATAGTTTGCATTTGAGATTCCCTTATTTCTTTTATCAGTTTTTTTTCAATTATTTGAGTGACCCTCGGGGTTTGTATCCTCCCTGAGTTCGATCCTGTTGTTGTATAGGTAAATTAAATAGCAAATTCTCTTGCAACACATTTTTGTAATTAATTCAGCTTGAGAAAGGAAATAAATAATTTTTTTGTTGATGCTTGATTGGGTTGCAATTACTTCTGAATAATTCTTCTAATTAAAACATAAGAAAATCGCTTTAACAATAAATTATAGCTCCCCATCTCAAAAGTAGCAAAGAAACAACCTCTCTCAACAAGGTAACTTTAACCCCCCAGTCTAGTTACCCTTTTTTCGATGAGTATGGATATTCCCTTCTAAGTTCAAGTACAACGATCTCAAGAAGAGGAGATGGAGAAAAGACTGATCGATAACCAGTGTAGCTACCTATCCTTGGATGCATGACCGGCGTATCCATGTCATCTAGCTGTAAGCTTATAAAAATTTTACTTTGAAGCTCTTCTTATTTTTTCTATACTTATATATACAACTGACATGCATTTTACTTTTCAATCATGCCTTTCCACTTTTCGAGATTCTGTATTTTTTTTGGAAATATATACAAGGTGCAGCATGTGCATAAAGAGTTTTTCCTCTTGATCTAGTAGACTATCCCCCTTTCGAAACATTATTCCAACCCCACAGCATCATGTCTTTAAATCTCAATGCTACTTGATCAGGTTGAGATGCAGTGCCCTCCCTAGAGGAAGATGGATATTCCCACTAGTTGTTACGTAACTGTGTGCTACCCCAAGCCAAAAGATTTTGCCTCCTCACTACATTCTCCATAAAGAACTACGTGTAGAGTGGTGATCCTTGATAAGCCATGATTTAGAATAACCATGTGTGTTGTTAAATATTCTACTTAGACTAATGAAGACGTTATGTGAACATAGTCTTATGGACTCAAAGAATTAAGTCATTAGGACCTGAAAAGTCTTAATTCCATTTCTTATAAATTTCCTTTAAAATTAAGTGGATTAAGGTCCAACTAAGCTCCATTCTTCAATTTTATTCCAGACTAAGTTTAAATGTCAATAATCCCAAAAAATGTACATACAAATGCAAGAAATAAATATAAAGCATTTTCTTTGAGATTTTTTAGAGAAAAAGGGATAGTAAAATATATACAAGTATATACACACACTATATAATATTTTTGTAAGAAGGTTTTTTATATTTATTTTTTGCACTTTTTTATTATTTTTTAAGATAGAAGGTGACCAATGTCTATAAACACACATGTGGATTTTATGCATTTATATGAATATCCCAATAATATACAAAAATAATCACATTTTTAAAAGTATGAGTTATGACTAAAGTATATATACAACATGTACGACACCACCTATATTAAGCTTGAACTATATCCTCATCTTGATCGAAGAGATGTAAAGGAAGACATAACATATGCTAATTATAGAAAAGTGAAAAGAACACTATACAATAACGACTCAAAGAATGAATAGAAGTTGATGATCCCATCTGTACTTAGGATTAATTAATCCTAAGTATAGAAGACTGTACAAAAGGGAAAAACTGAAGAAAAGAATTGACGGACTCAACGGGTCGTCTTGTCCTCTATACTTAGGGTAGAATAGCCGTAAGTATAGAATATCAACAAGTTGGGGGACAAGCGAGATATCAGAGAAATAAAAACACAAAAGAGATGATATGAACAACATCACTCCCTCTATAATTAGGGAAGAGTATCCATAAGCATAAGAAACAACAAGAGTGATGAACATGATAGATATGAACAACAGAAATCATTTACCCTCCTATACTTGGGATAAAACACATCCTAAGTATAACATATATACACACATGGAAAGGGGTGAATGATAAAATGGAAGAAGAAAGAATGAAATGAAAGGATATACAAGAGTATTCAGCTCATGAATCAAACAAAGAAGATATCAAATGATCATCGTCTAATACCACATCTATAGAATCAACTACAGACATGAATGTATCATGACCTAGATATGGCATCATCAACTGTCCGTTCACAACAACTGGTTGTGAGTCAGCTGACAATCCAGATATGACAATACTCCCATTATCATACACAACTCTCACAGTGAACAATCCTGACCATTTGCTTTTCAATTTTCCTGAAAACAACTTCAACTTTGCATCAAAAAACCAAACTTTCTGATAATGAGAGAAAGTCTTCCTATGAATGTCTTTGTCATGCCAACGCTTGACTTTCTCCTTATACATGAGTGAGTTATCATATGAAAAGTCTCGGAGTTCCAGTAATCTATTCAAATCCAACACCCCATTCTTTCCTACCTTCTCATAATCAAGATTGCATACACGGAGTCCCCATAAAGATTTGTGAATTAATTGCACTAGCAGGTGTCAAGGCTTTCTATACACCAATATGTAAGGAGACATACCCAAAGGAGACTTATACAATATATGATTAGCTCATAGAACTAAATCAAGTATTTGGGACCAGTTCTTCTTATCTGGATGTACAAGGTTTTGGAATATCATCTTGATCTCCCTATTTGAAATTTCTGTCAAGCTATTAGTCTGGGGGTGGTAAGGAGACACAACTATATGCTCAATGGAGTAATTCTTCACAAGTTTGTTTACTTCTCTTTTAATGAAATGGATTCTCCCATCTAAAATCAGTATTTTGGGGATACCGAACTATGCAATAGTATGGTCCTTGAGAAAGGAACACATTGTAAGACTATCAACAGCTCGAGTAAGGATAGCCTCCACCCATCGACTAACATAATCCACAGCGAGCATAAAATGGGCACATGAAGTCTATGCCCCAAGCATCAAAAGCATCGGAGATCTGTATATATCTTAGGGGCATGGTATTTTTGGAACCAATGGTTCCTCCCATTTTTTGACAATTAGCACAACCTCAAACATACTCTGTAGCATCCTTAAACAATGAGGGACACCATAGGCCACAATGAAAAATCTTTCTGTCCTGCGCTTTTCCAAATGATGCCCACCAGATTCTAGTTCGTCACTGTGCTCAAGTACACTAGTGTGTTCCTCATGGGTAATGCACCTTCTCTAGATACAATCCACACCCTCGTGAAATAGGTATGACTCCTCCCATTGGTAATAATGAATCTCCGACAGAAATTTGTCTATCTTGTATCTTGGCATATCTTGTGGAACTTTCTTGGTGACAAGATAATTCACAATATCAGAATATTATGGGAGTTAGTCTACAGACAAAATGACCTCATCTAGAAAGATTTCAGAAATAGGGATCATGTTTTGCTCAGAGGTCTATGCATCCGTGATACGGGAAAGGTGATCTACCACAACATTTTTCACTCCAGGTTTATCTCGAATCTCTAAATCAAATTCGTAGAGAAGAAGGATCCATCTGATAGGGCATGGTTTGGCATTCTTCTTTACCTGTAAGTATTGTATGGCATTGTGATCCATGTACACATTAACGTGGAAATCGAGGAGGTAATCTCTAGCCCAAACACAACTGCTAACATCTCCTCCTCTATAACTATGTAATTTCATTGTGCTTCATCCAGAGTTTTGCTAGCATAGTGTATAGCAAATGCTATCCCATCCCTTATCAGTCCTATAAGAGCTTCAACTGTGAAATCCAGGACGTCCATCATGATCTAAAAAGGATGTAACCAATCAGGTGGCTATAGGGAAAGAGCAATAGTAACCATGTCTTTCATCTGATTGAATGTAAGGAGAATTTTCTCATCGACAACAAACTCACTCTCCTTACACAGAAGTTCAGTCAAAGGTATGGCATCTTGCTGAAATCCTTTATAAATTGCCTATAGAATCCTACGTGTCACAGAAATGACCTCAGCCGCTTCAAATTTTTTGGTGAATCTAACGTGGAAATCATGTCTATCTTATTTGGGTCAATCTCCATACCATGTTTGGAGATTACATGACCCAATAAAATTCCATTAGTGACCATAAAGTGACTCTTCTCCCACGAGAGCACTAGGTTTACTTCACAACAACGTTGAAGAACTTGTTTTAAATGAGTTAGACATGTGTCAAAACTATCCCCGTAGACCAAGAAATTGTCCATGAAGACCTCAAGGAAGCTACCCACCATTTCGGAAAACACAACTAACATACACTTTTGGAATGTAACAAGGCCGTTACACAATCCAAAGAGCATATGAATAAAGGCATAGGTGCCAAATAAACAAGTGAAAGTAGTTTTCTCCCAATCCTCAGGAGCGATAGCAACCTGATTATATCCAGAGTACCAATTCAAGAAACAAAAGAAATATTTCCCTGTCAACCTCAATAATCTGATTAATAAAGGGCATTAGAAAGTGATCCTTCTTGGTAGTTGAGTTCAGGCTCTAGTTATCAACACATACACGCCATGAAGTAGGCACCTGGGTCAGAATCTCCTCACCATGATCATTCTTTACGATAATAATACCAGATTTCTTCGCGACCACATGCAAAGGCTGACCCACTTGGAATCTGAAATAGGATATATAAAGTCAGCATTACACCATTTTCTGATTTCCTCCATGATAACCTCCGTTAGATTTGGATTTAGACGATGTTGAAATTCATGGGAGGGTTTATAGTCATCCTATAGGTAGATATGATGCAAGCACAAAGCTCGATTAATCCCATGGAGATTTGAAATATTCCATCTTACGACTTTATAGTTTCTCTCAAGAACCTCTAGTATGCAATATTCTTGTTCAAAGGTCAACTAAGAGCTGAGGATGACCAGAAACATTTGGGGGGGACCCATAAGGCAAGCATTTTTCAACAATGAAGGAAAAACCTTGAGCTTAGGTGGGGTCTAAATCAGCTCTACAATAACCTCCGCTATTGTACTGGTTAACGGTTTGTGATTTGTACTCTGTGAACTGTCCACCTTTGCTACTAACAACCCATCAAGTAAAATTTCGGATAGAACTGAAATGAATGTTCTCTGTTCAGAAATAAGGGGCTTATCAGGATGTTTAGAATTTTCATTAACTAACGGTTCAGATATCTTAGCAATAATCTCAGAAAGAAGTCTCTCATCTGTGCATAACTTAGGAAATTCAACGAATGTCTCAAATATATGTACCTTAGAATTCTCAAAAGGAGGCATATAATGAGTAATCTCAGAAAAGTGTATTAAATGAATTCAGAATGTAGCTTCAAAAACTCAAATTGATCCTCAAAAGTCTGCTCAAACTGTCCATCAACGACTAGCTCAATTGGATCACCAAGGGAAATAATGTCGACTGTGCTTCCTTTTGGGAAAGGAACTCCTGGGTATCTATGAAATCAGTGAAAAGATCTATCTCTTGGAATTTTGTAAGAAATCATAGTCCTCTAGCTTCGATATAACTTTCTCTGTGTCATCTGCTATTGTTGGCGATGATGGTCTAGGATCAAAATCATCTCAATTTTCACCTTAGCACCACGAGAGTGAAAGATGATCTCTCCAATACCATAATCAACTGTTGCTTCAACCGTTCATAGGAACAGTCGACCAAGTGTGATTGGGGTATGGATCCACAGTGCAGGTGTGTCTATATACATGAGAACAAAATCAACAGTGAATTTTATTCCATGTATCATTACAATAACGTCCTCTAAAATTCCTCTTGTCCTCTTAATCGATCTATTAGCAAACTGAAGTATCATCCTAATTATTTAAGAGGTCTTAACCCAAATTCAGTTAGTAAAAAGGATGGCATGAGATTATGGAGGAACCACTATCGATAAGAGTACGATCAAATTCCTGATCAAATATATGGCAACGAATGTGGGGTGCTCCCTTGTCTTTCTTTTTGGGTGGGAGATTGCTGATGGTATGAATTGTGGTCATGGTCAAGATGTATTTTTCTATTTGCTTTCATCTATTCTGCCTTGGTTGACGCCTTTGTGAACATGCCTCTTTTATTATCTTTTTTTACTGCATTGATGTATATCATGGTCATAAGGAGTTGCCTATCTAAAAAGATGTTCTGTAAGATCTCAACCATTTTAGGATAATATAGGGTTGTTTTTAACTTTTGGTTTTTTTAGTTTTAGAGTAGAAGGAAATGGTACGGAATCAGAAGAAACATTTAAACATTCATTTCCATTATTCAAAGTGGAATCCTCACTTACAAAAGGACAACCAAATTCAGTCTGTACAATGTTGTCCGAATTAGCTGCAAAAAAAACAGAATCTAAAATAGAACGGGATGTTGCTGCTTGTGAAGAGGAAGAATCCATGATTGGTATGTTCTTCCTTGCTGATGGTGATCTACGTCTGTCTAGTGGAGGTGAAGGTGGTGAAACTCCAAACTCGGGTGCTTCTACACTAGGCCTCTCGACTACTGGTGAAGGAGATGATATGGAAGATGCTGCTCTCTCAGTGGTTTAATCTCCCAACCCCAACTAGTACGTAGGAATATGTAATCTCCTACCGCTCTTAAGATGAATGGCGTCAGATAAACATGTAAAATCAAGGGCTATACCTACCTCAGGTGTGGATGGGCTATTGGCTACCTGCTCCTTGCATCTGAAATTTTTGGGGTTGGCTTCGAGGGATATAAGAATCAATGTCTTGGTGATGGTTAGGTCGTCGATCCTCTAATCCAGTTCGTTCATGTTCATCATGAGCTGTGCAAGTTCGTCTAGTGTTGGGTTCACTGAAGGGTGCTCAATGACTAGCTGTCGCTGAGACTGATAGTGCGGTGGCTGTTAATAACCATACAAATTCTGATAATGAGGAGGAGGTGGACGTGTATACTATCCACATTATGTAGTTGGTTAGGATGAGGGAAATATGTAGACGGTTGTTGCTGCTGCCTTTGTCTCCAGTTTTGGAATTGTGGTGTAGACTAATACTGAGGTTGGAACTGCTGGTGCTAGTACTGCTGCTGTCTACCTCCATGAGATTGGTGGGTGGGTCTTTGATCCTGTTGTGAACCTTACTGATCTTGACCTGATGGATGGGGCTAGTTTCTCTTACAATTAAACCAGATGCCATTCACATCATGAATGACAGATGGAGGTGGAGACTACTACTCAGGAATGTAGGCTACTTCCTTTTGGTATGAAACTATCTATTTTGAATTCTATTGGACCTGATCAGGGGTCTACATGTAGTAGATGTGCTGAACTGTGGATGGTCCTCCGCTACTCTGTTGGGTGGAAGAAGTCTGTTCCTTAGTAGAGGTGTTTGCTGTTGCACTCATACTATGGATTGTGATGATCGTACTCACAAGAAGCTCTAGGTGCCTTGTTATCCCGCCCAACTTGTCTAGGTTCTTTGTCCTCTGTTCGATCACTTGAAGCTTCTCAAGCTCCTTGACCGTTTCTCAATTACGTCCACTGTGGATAGGTGGTTTCCAATGATGGTCACGCCAGAGCTGTCCACCATATCCACTTCATGTGATGCTGTTATATTGACAACCTTGTCAGGTACTGAAGGGGAGGTGACAACGTGTTTTTGGAAATCATGTGAAGAAGAAAGAGTTGAGATCTTCTCCATCTCCTTAAAAATTTAATAAAGGACATCCTTCTCCTTGTTAAAGTGACTCCCCCCCACAAGAGTCATCTACTAACTTCTGATTCTCTGTGCTTAAACACCCAATTTTTTTTATACAAGGCTTGTCTTTGGAATATCGTGACGGGGACACTTCTCGGTTAAGTCTTTGAATCTTTCACACACATCATGAATAGGCTCCTGGGACATCTGGTAGATGTTAGCAGCCAAGGATCACATTTGGTTGAGTCATCCGATCAGGTAATATGTTAGCAGCCAAGGATCGCATTTGGTTGAGTCATCTGATCAGGTAATATTTGTTTAGAAATGCGGACCTCAACTCATCCCAAGTAGTGACAACCTTTCCCAAATGGTTTAACAAATACAAAGTTTTGTCCATCAAAGGAACAAGAAGGCCATCATTTTCTCTACCTCTAATGGAACATTTGGGTAGTGTATTGTTACATAAATACTATTGAACTGTTGGAGGTGTACATATGGTACTTTGTTAATATTGCTGTAGAATATTGGGAGAAGTGGTAAAATGGTGGGATTAGGATCAAAATGCCCATAAATCGCAAGGATTTGAATCCCAGATTTTGCCTGCCATGCCACTGGATTATAAGCATCCTTTAGCATTATCTTAGCCACACGTTATATCAAGGGTCTTCTCTCCTATTCCCACCTCCATTATTTCTAGCTTCCTATCTCCTAGTTTGTCTGCCCTACCTCATATCTAGAATCATATCTCTCAGTACGGTCTGGAAGTCATCCTGTTATATTAACCGATCTTGACTTGACCGAATACAGGTTAACATGGTGCTATTGATCTCGTTCTGCTCTGACATGGTTCCCTTTCTCTGTGGTTGAATCAAGTATCCATTGTCTGACTCTCAAAATGTGCATGACATTCGATTAGTCCTAAAAAATGATGGAGTCTCAAATACTAGTTCGAGATTAGAGCCAATCTCAAACAGTGGGTTGATGGATGATGTAAAGGGTGAAGTTGAGAAAGAGGAATATTTGGAAAGTGAGTCTCCCTAAATAGAAGGTGAACAAATCAGAGTGTAGAATGCGTTCACAAAGTTCGAATGAGAAATACTTCGGCCTGACATCTTCGAAATCAATAGGTAGGATACGAGAGCATGAAGGTCAATGCAAGAGAAAAAATGAGTGCAAGGTGCAAATTGCATGGAAGAATCTCTAGCACTAGCAATAAAAAATACAAACCCCAAATTCACCAACTCAACGCAATGTGAAAACTGTGAAGGTTCGATCAATTATCTTGTCAATTTTTAGAGTTTAGTGAGAATACATTATTGGAAAGAGGTAACGAGCTGTTAGGTGAGTGTCTACAGACTGGTCTGATTCATACGTACTTTCAACCAGTATAGGAGTAAGAATGGACCGTAAAAATATGGCTACCCATTACTTGAGGATAAAGCCTTTCATGGTGTCTTTAAACCTCACACTCTACTAAGAAAATTTGGATCGTTTACCAGCTACCGACATTTCCTCACCGAGAAGTAGCTAATCATTTTTGGAGAACTAGTAGTCAATCTGAAAATCCGGGCGTAGCTCTATCCTAGTGTCGTGCCTCTATAAATTGCAATTAAAATTAAACAATGAGGGGGTTACTCTCCCCAAAATAAGAATTTTTCCTTTACATTTATTTAGGGTCGACTTTTTTTTAATAGTCCTAGTTTAAAAAAATTATCTCTTGTATTGAATATTTTCAATGAATTGCGTACCAAGTGTTCAATTTCTTTTTGTTTTATGTGAGTGAAAATAGGGGAAATCACAAAAGCCAATGCATAATTAAATACAATGATGCATGAATGGGGTTAGAAATGCGTACCTTGTCTCCTTCACTCTACATGCAGGGTAATCCGCGTAGAATATAAATAAATAAAAGTAACTAATTTAAATGATGCACGTGAACCGTCCTAACAATAACTTCGATTAACAAGCAAGAAGCAATTAATTTGACAAAGTCCAAAATTTGCTCTACTCTATAGCTGCAGAAATTCTTGTTTAGGGTTTTGGACCTAATTAATTACCTGGCTCAAGAAAGTTAATAAAGAAACCAATTAGTAGCTCACAAAACCCGTGTGAAACAAAGGAAAGTAAGGCAATGAAAACAAAACTGGTGAGGTCCACCTAGAATACTGGCACTTAGTGAAACAAACCCCTCAAACAAGGTATATGTTGGAGCAATGGAAGATTAATGGTAGATAGGAAGCAATTTAAAGGTAGATGATATGGATCAATGCACATGGTGGATAAGAGCTCAAGAACTTCTTTTCATTAAAACTTGAACTTGCATACAAAACTTGAACCTTTACATGAAGAGGACTTACAATGCTTACAATAAAAGAAGAGGGACATACAACACTTGGAAGGAGGAAAACACTTGAGATACTCTTGTTTTGGTAGAGGACTTCTTCTTGTTGTTGTGTTTGAAATTAAGATCTCTTGGGTGGTATTTATAGGCCAACCAAGAGGGTGGAGATATTTTGAAAGAGGGATCTAGACTCCTCTTCCATGCTTATCCTTTAAGTGGAAATATCTAGATATTTTTGTGGGAGGTGGAGAAATATTTGTATATTTTCTCCAACTCTTTCTTTTCTAGAATATTCTCCCAAGTGCATATCTTCATTAAACTTCTCCATATGTTGGTGGAGTATATAGGCCCACTTGTCTTCATATGGGTTGGAGGATTGTAGGTCCATTTGTATATGGACCCATTATAATAACAACACTTCTTGAGAAAATTATATATTATATTTTCAACACCCCCTCTTATTTTGTAATTTGTATTATCCTCCTGAATTATTGGAACTTTTCTGTTGGAAGTGGCTTTATAAAAATATCGGCAAATTGATCCTCTATGCTGATGAACTCCATCTTGTTGCCATTCTCCACTAGCTCTCGTACATAATGAAGACAAAGTTCAATATGCTTTGTTCTTCCATAAAAGACTGGATTCTTTGTTATAGCAATGCCTGACATGTTGTCACATAATATAGTTGTTGGAAGAGCATTATCTTCTTGAATATCATGAAGAAGTCTTCTCAGACATATAGGCTCACATGATGTACTTGTAATGGAAATATATTCCGCTTTAGCAGAGGAAAGAGCTATGGTCTTTTGCTTCTTAGAACTCCAAGATATTACTTTAGATCCCATGCAAAATAAACAACCTGATGTGCTTTTTATACCATCTATGGATCTAGCCAAATCACTATCTGAGTAGCCTTTGAGAGAATTATCTTCTTCTGATTTATATTTAATTCCAAAATTCTTGGTACCTTGAACGTAGCGAAAATTCCTTTTTATGGCTGCATAATGAAGCTTGCTGGGCTTGCTCATAAATCTTGATATGACACTAACTGCATATACTATATTTGATCATGTATTAGTTTAATATAACAAGGAGCCTACAAGACTCCTATAAAGAGAACCATCAACTTCTTAAGCTCCATCATTTGCAGAAAGTTTTATATTAGCTGCCATGGGAGTTGCTTCTGGATTTCAATTTGACATATGCAATTTCTTGAGAATATCATGAAGATATTTTTCATGAGAGATAAATATTTCACCATCTTTTTGTTGAACTTGAATACCAAGAAAATATATCATAAGACCAAGATCTATCATTTCATACTCTTTCATCATTGCTTTCTTGAATTCCTCTGTCATCTTGAAGCAATTAGTTATATATATAAGATCATCAAAATGGCATATAATGAGAAAATTATGCGTACCTTCTTTCTTCACATAAAGAGAAGGTTCATTAGAACTTCTTAGAAATCTATTATCACGAAAATATTCATCAATGTTAGCATTCAAAGTTCTTGGTGATTGCTTTAAGCCATACAAGACCTTGAAGAGATGATAAACCTTTTCTTCATTATTTTTGGATATATACCCTTGAGATTGTTCAACATAAACCTCTTCTTCAAGATCTCCATTAAGAAATTCAGATTTAACATCAATCGATAAACAGTTAACTTCTTTTGATTAGCAAGTGCAAGAAAGGTTCTAATTTTCTCCATACGAGGAACATGTGCAAAAATTTCATTATAATCAATACATGGCTGTTGAGAATAGCCTTTAGTCACCAATTGAGCTTTATGCTTTTGAATGGAGCCATCTTCATAATTTGAATTTATAAATCTATTTACTACCAATGACATCTTTATCCTTAAGTTGGTCCACGAGCTCCCAACTGTGATTTTTATTAATGATTGCAATCTCTTCATTCATTGCTTGGATCCATACTTCTTCTTTTGTTGCTTCTTCAAATTTCTATGGCTCACAGACGAGCAGCAGATGAGGGTGACGAAGTTACTAAAACTGGAAGAAAAAGATGCAAAAGTAATCCTATGACTATGGCTATGCGAAAAATGCAGTGAAACAGAAAAAAAAGGGCCTCACTTAGTTAGAGCCAAGGAAGAAGAATCTCAACGTCGGTGGTTGGCGAAGGTGGTGGAGACCTCCCATAGATGACGAATGACACTTCCTTCTTGGTTGGAGGAGACCCTGTCACCGTCTCCAGTCCAGAGCGCAAGAAAGAAGAAGCCTAGCTAGGTCAAAGAGGGTTAGAAATTCAAAGGGAAATCAAAGATGGCTTTTGTACAAGTGATTGGGGCGGATCAAATAACGATGTATACGACAGTGATTCAGAGCTCCAATCCTTGAGACAAGCATTAAGCGAGCATGCTCGATGAACGAGGTGAAAAATCCAAGAAGGGATCGACATCAGATGGTGCAAGATTTGGCCATGAAAAAACTCGAGAAAATGGAGCAAAACCGAGGTCTGACACGGCTGCAAGGGGTTGGTCAAAGAGTTGACCGCGGTCAAATTTCCCACGCACCTGGTTGGTCCACGTGGACCAATAAGGAAAAACCTGCTGGAAATTATTTCAAAAATCATTACAAAATAATAATTTATTTTACTGGTTTTAGGTTATAAAATTAGAATTTTTATTATTTTATGAGAGTTTTATTATGATTTTTATTTTTTTAGGGCTCTATCATTACAATTACTTTTTAAGGGTTCATATATAAGTATATTCATCTATGGTTTTATATCTTTTATTTTTATTTCGTATTTTTGGTTTTATTATTTTAGTTCATTATTTTATATATTTATAAATTATTTTTAGATATATAAATTTTTATTATATTTTTCTGATATAATATATACAATTAAATAAATAGATATATTATCTATATGGGTATAGATATATGTAACTTACCTATGTATTTTCCATACATACTTTCTTTTTGCATCTTCTTTATATTTTTATTCATGTTTTTATATTCACATATATTATAAATAATATTTATAAAGTTAAAAAATATAAAATTATAAAAATAATGAAATATAAATAAAATGTATATTTTAATCAAGTAAATTATACAATAGGGGTCCAAAACCTAACATTCACATCGTAACTCCAAAAAATATGAAACCAACTTCATTAAATACCTTATTAAAAGTTATACACAATTAAGATGATTTTGATATATTTTGAGTTTTTATTTGAGACATATGGGTCTATGAATTTGGGATTTTGGAATCTTTTTTAGATTCTATTTTGTACACTATGTATTACTTGTATATGAAATCAATTTTGTATTTTGCTATATTTTATTATGTACAACTTTCATATTCAAAGTTTCTTAATTTTAAGTATAAAAAGTAGAAGAAAAAAATAGGTCCCAAAAATGAAAAAAATGAATAAAATAAAAGTGACTTTTATTGTATTTTGGCCCTTATCTCCCTTTGCTTTATTCCTTGTCCACCTAGTCATTGAGATGCCTAGGTCTCAGAGTTTAGAGCCACAAAATATCTGTGATATTTTATTGTTTTTCTTTTTTGTTTCTTTTTTTCTTTATTATATAATTTTGGCATTAAAAACATCTTTTTATGCACACTTTATAGAACAATGCATGAATGATAAAATGCATGAATTAAAGTTTTGTATATGCATTTACTAGGGTTTTTAATGCCAAAATGATAGAATAAATATGATGAAACGGAGATTCATCATCCCCCTATACTTGCCTTTGCTAGTCCCTAGCAAACACTTATGCAATAAGAGCAGAAAAGAAAAAACAAAGAAAAGAAAAAGAAAGAAATTGGATTGAATTTAATTATCAAAGTTGTCTTCACAAAATCAATGTTTGGAGCTTAAGTCAGACCTTTGGAATTGTAGTGTAGGCGAAAACTTGATGGGAATCAGATTTGAAATCCAACAGCATTCGAGAATCCCAGAACTCTTGTTAATTCTCCTCAATAGCCAGGTCAAAATATTTCAACTCATATGTAAACCCTTATGACTATGAATATAACTCCTACAGAGTAAGTGATGGTGGCTCTCCCCAACTGAAATGACAAAGAGACTGACTTCTCCAGCAAGACAGTAATGATTCTCCAATCCAACAACTCCTTCCTTGAGGAGCAGGTATTCCCTTCTAAGTTCAAGTGACAACTGGCTCAAGAGGAGGGGTGAAGAGAAGAATGGACATTATCCAGTGTAGCTATCTGTCCTAGGATGCAAGACCAGTGTAGTCAAGTCATCCAGCTTCTGGCTCACATGATTTGTCTTTAAAGCTCAAGCTTTCTTATTGACTATACAAATATACACACTCCGATATGCATTTTATTTTCAATCATGCCTATACATTTTTTTGGAGTTTTTGCTTTTGCTCTTTATTTTGAAATACTATATACATCAGCATTTACATAAGGAGTTTTTCCACTTGAGCCAGTAGATTATCCCTCTTTTGAAGCATTATTGCAACCCACACTCTCCTGTCTTTAGAATTCACTATCACTGGACGGGTTGGGGTGCACTTTCCTCCCTAGAGGAGGACAAATGGTCCCACTTGTATGCGTCTCATACCGACAACTCCAATCCCCTCTCCACTCCAATTGAGGTTAGCCAAGTGAAAGGTACATGTGTCAAAGTTAGGTCATTATCAACAAGAGCCATGTGTATGCTCCGAAATACTCTACATAGGCAGTCAAGAATCTATTGAACCAAGTCTCGTGATCCTCAAAGAATTAAGTCAACTAGACCTGAAGTACCTCAATTCCAACTCCTATAAGGTTCCTATTAATTAGGTAGATAGAAGGTCCAACCAAGCTCTGATCTTCAGATTTTACTTAGACTTGTTCAATTACCAAACACAATCCGAAAAATGCACATGCTATGCGAAATGCATAAAATATTTTTGTGATGCAATTTTCAAAGTTTTGAACATTTTATGAATTTTTGAAAAGATAATGCATATGCAATTTTTTATATTTTTAAAAATATTTTTCAAATGTTTTTGGTATTTTTAGTTTTGCAAATGTTTTTGGAATTTTTGAAAACAAAATGTTTTGGATAAAAAGTAGGCACAATTATTTACACAGGGGTGCATCTTACATTTACAAGAATTAGATTTATAAAAATTTACAAGGGGTAGATCGTCAATTATATATATATATATATATATAATTTTAGGCGTGATGTATATCTTACACAACATATTTAAAAGTCATTTTACAAAAACTTTGAAAAACTATACACCAAAAAATTTTATAAAGAGTTTTTACAAACATTTACACACATTTAAAGTCATTTGGCAAAGGTCTTTCAAAAAATATGTATGGAATTTTCAAAATATTTTTGCAATTATTTTCCAAACATTTGTAAATAGTTTTCAAACATTTTTATTTCACACAAAGAAAAGATTTTTTTTCAAGACAACACATTTCGTAAAGATTGAATATATTTAACAAAACATTTTCCAAATAGTTTTCAAAAGATTTTTCGAAAAGATTTTCAAACTATTTTTCAAACATTTTGCAAAAAATATTTCTTCATGATTTATTAATCAGCAATTACAAAAAGAATCTGAGGAATAATAGACATTGTTTTCTAAGTATTGTTAATGAATTTTTATAGTATAGATATATTTAGCTAAAAATACAAAAGTACAAGTTATGGCTAGGGTATATACACATTATATACGACACCCCTATACTTAAATTGAGCTATGTCCTCATAAATCAGATAGAAAAGAGAAAACAGAACTCGAACTGAGTAAGGAAAATTCTAAAGAATAAATGAATAAGGAATGAATGAACAAATGAGAAGTAGATCGTCCCCATATACTTAGGAACAAATAATCCTAAGTATAACAGACTGTACAGAAAGCTGGGAGCGTCAAGGGTGGGAATGAACATATCGTACTCAGAGTGTCACCCCCTATACTTAGGGAAAGATTACCCTAAGTATAGAAAAGAAAAGGAGACAATAGAGAGGATGAAAGAATAGAAGAAACTCAGGGTGCACAACCCCCTATACTTAGAACAAAGTACATCCTAAGTATAGAACACTGACGAAAGGGGGCGACACCTATTCGATAGAAAAAGAAAAATGAAAAGTAAAAGAAGAAAAGATATCAGAAGATGGAAAAAGATAAAAGAAGATGTATACATTACTTCCCATATACTTCTGGTAAAGGAAGCCCTAAGTATAGGCTGTTAGACTTGTGAGCCCTGGGCGAACCATTCTTACAATAAATGTTATTGTAATATTTAAGTTTATTAATAAAAGTTATTGATGTTTCACTCCCTTTCTGAAATTATATGAATGAATGCACTATAAGGTCCCTCTGTACAATCAGGGTTATGTACCATGGCCAGCTTGATGATCATATAGCCGTTGATTCATTAAATGAATCATAGAGGCTGGTGTTTGGATGAATATCTAAAGAGTTAGATAGAGGACTCATCAAGCACCGTCAAATGATTGTCAAGTGGAGATCTCCAGCCTGAGTAGGAGATGGCAATCCTTTCTCACATAGGCTGATATCTGACCGACCTCTTGATGCAGGTCCTCTGCATGGGAATAGTGATTCGGAGGTGTCAGATTAGTTAGGTCAATGGGTTGACCTAACGAGATCGAGATAACCTAAGTCCTATGTTGAATGCTGTCACAGCATAGGCACACATCCTCTGACCGGAGACAGATATATTGTTATATATCTAAGTATGTACATTTGGCAGACCAATAGGTTGATGACCTAACCAAGGTCTATACACCGGCGAGCTGGTGTGCATATAAGGGTATATGAGCAATATGATCTCTCAAAGGGATCATACAGGTTCACTTGTGAACCGGAAGACATGAGCTCACTCATGAGGTATTGGGACCGATCAAATTCCATGCATGGTCGTCGTGCTTTGGAAGCATGACATGAATTTGAAGGTATGATATATGCTTTGGGAAAGCATATGATCGATACCAAATCCCAATGACCAAGATTGAGAAACTTAATGATTAAACCCTGAAGAAGACAGTGTAAAAATGATCTTAATCTTCGGGTTGATCATGGGTCTTCCAGTATGCAGGATGTACAGGTATTGGGAATACCTGAATGGTGATGTGATCATAAACGATTGTATATCCATGACGCTTCCATTCCGAGGGAGTGATGAAACAGGTCTGGATTTTAGTGACTCCTTTCAGTAGAGAAGCAATCCGGTCTTAGTCCAAGTGTTGGACATTGGTCTGAATGGGATTCAGACTCAATGAGAAGATTGGATTTGCGGTCTTGATTTAATCAAGCATCTGTGGATGGTTCGTTCGATCTGGATTTGAGATAATATCTCAACATCCAAGTCACTATACATGGAATAATACAATCGCCCTGTCCTTATCTCCAAGTATCTGCGGAGAAAGCACATTATTCTTGAAAGGGTTCAAGAATAATTCTTTTGATGAAATATCCAAGCAAGGACTTGATAATTAAATGTGATTTAATTATCAAGCTTAAATATGAATATGATTCATATTATGAAAAATGATTATCTAAGATAATTAAATTGGATTTAATTATCAAGGATTAAGAGAATGTGGATAACACTATCCATGATATATGTGTGTTATGAATATGATTTATAATATACATATATAAGAGAGAGAATTTATGTAAATAGCATTTGTTAATTAATAATGTGGATTGGATTCACATTTGTTAATTAATTGGAAATGCAATTTACTAATTAGTTTGGGTTGTGAATATGATTCACATAATATTCAATGGCAAGATCAAAATATTCACAAATTAATTTGCAATTATTTTGGTGAATATTTATTGTGATTAATTAAGGAATAATAAGATAAATAAAATGGAGCAAATAACCACCTTCATAGGTGGCGTCACCCATGAATTGTTCATGGGTGACGCCCCCCTTTTTTAGGTGGTTGGTTAACTCCACTTCATTTATCATATTATCTCTTGATTAATTAATATTTAAATTGATGTTGTTGGTTTTAACCAACAACAATCATAGCCATTGATTTATCATGGACCAAGCATAGCCCTTGGATCCATGTGTCCCATGGATTGAGATCCATTGGATCCTAAACTAGTATAAAAGGAGGGCTAGGGTAGCCTTTCCAAGTTAGAACATTCTTGAGTTGAAGAACTCTACTCTCTCTCTCTCATTCTCGTGTGGGCTCTCCTTAATATTCAAGTGGCCGTCCACTTTGTGTATTGGGAAGGAGAGCATTTCGGCTTCGCTTGGATCTTCGTCAAAAGATTGCGGGAAGGACGCGACTCATCATCGTGCCCGCAAGCGCATTCTCCGTGGGTCGGATTTAAGATAGGAGGATCTCTACTTTGGGATCTCGCGATCACAACCACGCTTCAAGAGGTATTCCTTGTACTTTGTGGTTTGATGAAACGATCCGAGAAGTGTTCTCGTGATCATGTGGTTTCATCTTTAAAGTTAAATTTTTTAATTTCCGCTGCATCTAGCATCTAGTACGACTAGTTGCTCCGATCGCATACGATGCGATCAACACGCTTCCGTGATGCGCTTAAGGATTCACAATATCCTTCAAGTGGTATCAGAGCCATAGGTTGAATAAGGTTTTGGATATGATCCATACACCTTAGACGATTTGGTTCTTGAAAGGGTTGCGAAATTTTTACTGCATTTCAATTTTCGCACCTCTGTCTAATTGAATTTTTCTGTACTGTTTAAAATGTTTAAAAACGAAATTTTCAATTGGATTTTGTTCCCCATTAAACAAGGAAACCATAGGACTTGAGTTTACTAAATTTGGACTTTATTTGCTCAAGATATGGCTTTTTGAATATGACTATATTCACTGTTGCGGGAACTGTGGATTTGAACGTAATTGATGAGATAATTACGGTTTTAATCCGCCTTGAAATGTGTGAATTATCACTTGGGTTCTTTAATAAATCAAATAGGCAATCTTTGGAAACTGAGTTTGCATTTTTTGGATTTAAATTGATCAAGATAAGTTAATTTTAGTGATTGGGGGTCACTGCTGGAAATTAACAATTTTGATCTTCAACCTTGTGATATGTCATTCAATTATCATGATGAAAATTAATTGTTAATTTTCTGGTATAATTAGTGATAAATATTTGTGAAATATTTAAAGAAATAATTATTTCATTGAATGACACTTGCCTAAACCACAATGATGAGATATTAGATTTTGATCATTGTTTCATCAACAAACATTGCTTTCATGAAAACAATAGTTTATCCTACAATAGTTGTAGGACAACTTTTACATGAAAAACCCTTTTTGCTTGAATAGGATTGGGGATTTGTCTAGCAAATCTCCTTATAATCAAAAATGTTTTGATTTATATTATATGGTATAATTTCGGTTGAAAAACCGATGGACATCTCAAAGTACATGATGGTCTATCTGGTATTATCCTTTCCCGAGGCGGATGTGGTGCCTAGTCGGAGAGCATTGGGGTCGCGGGTTGCAACGTATGTGGTCCGTCCCACTCTCGTCGGTACTGGCCATGACAGCGGGTAGGGATTGTATAATACCGGAGACAGACAATATGTATTTTTCTAATTATAAAAATTCGAATAATACGTATTTTGAGATTATACCTACTATTCAAGTAAAAGACATGTTTCTTGATGATTGGATTAATGATTAATTTAATATGATTAAATTAATCATATCCAATAAACACTCTATTTTGAATAGATGTGTATTTCCCTTGGAAGAATTAATTATGTGAATATGATTCACGATAATTAATTATAAAATTTGAATACGAGGTGGAGGATCACATAAGTGACATCCATGGTCTCCCGTCAAGGCGAAGGGTTTCCGTCGCCAGGGATTGTATGTAGGAGACGCCTGTCCGAAGTGACAGCTCCTGTATGCAAGCGCATCTGGATCGGGCTCTTTGCTTCTCGAAAGAGTAAGGCCGTATGCGTAGTGACCCCAATATCGAGTCCTCATATTATTGGGGCGATATTGGATTGCGCATAACGAGTTCTAATCCTGTTGACGGTTGGTTCAATTAACAACGGGTCAACATCATCTTAGGGGTGGTGGGCCCGGGTGTTAAAGACCGAATTGGGAATGCAAGTTGGACTTGCAAAAGGCGGAATGAGTTCCCGCTTCTTTTTATCGGAGTCGCAAGTTCTCATATTATTGGGATGTGACAAAGATAGGAAAGGAGATCCCAGATCTTGCTTGAGATATAGCGGTAAGTATATCTCTTATTTTGAAAGACAATTGGGGAATAATCTTTCAAAGTTGACCTAGCAAGACAAATTTGATTTAAAATGCCTTAATCAAATTATTCTTAAAATGAATATATAATTATTCTAATATAGTGCATTCTTAATTTCAGAAAATGAAGTCCATGAACCCACTTAGCAGGCTTCTAGAGGTCAACCAGTTGACCGGACCAAATTATTCGGATTGGATCCGAAATTTGGATCTCGTTCTCTCTGCAGAGCGCATCTCGTACGTGCTTAGCAAGGACAAGATAGCAAACCCTGTGACTGATGAAGATAAATCATATAATGATAAATATGATGAAGACCATAATCTGGCAAGGTGTTACATCCTTGGGTCATTGTCCAATGTGCTTCAGAAGCAACATGTGGAAATGAACCATTGCCAAGAGATTATGCTGAATCTGAAGGAGATGTTCGGTGACATAAACCGCACACAGCGTTACAATGTGATGAAAGAGCTTATTCGCTGCAAGATGCAGGAAGGGACCTCTGTCAGAGAACATGTACTCAAAATGTTTGGGTACCTCTCTGAGCTGGAAACCCTGGGAGCATACTTGGATTCTGAAATGCAAGCTGATTTCATTCTCCTGTCGCTCCCTAAGTCTTTCAACAACTTTTTTGTGTCTTACCACATGAACAAAGGTGACTTCACAAACGCTGGGCTGTTAGCTGCATTGAAGTCTGCAGAAGACGTCATGAAGAAGGACGGCCCCTCTGCTAGTGCAATGGTTGCACAGGTGAGAGGAAAGCGCGGGCGGAAGCAAGGTTCTCAGAAGGGCCCAGCCTCGAAGAGAAAGAAGAAGAATCAAGGAGTTGGTTCATCTTCTAGTGCTTCCACACTGATGACATCGAAAAAGACCGATGTCTGTCACCACTGCAAGAAGCCGGGGCACTGGCGGCGTAACTGCCCAGACTACATGAAGTCCACTGACAAAGGTAAAGCCCCAGCAGGTATGAAATCTACTTTCATCATTGAAACTAGTTTTCTCGTTGGACGAGAAGGAAGTTGGGTTGTAGATTCTGGTGCTTCTGTTCATGTATGCAATTCGTTGCATTTGTTTCAGGAAACTAGGAATCTGAAGCATGGGGAGATAGTTATCCAGATGGGATCTGATGCAAGTGTTGCAGCAGCCGCCATCGGGACATGCAGACTATCGTTATCTAGTGGTCGAGTCCTAGTACTTAAAAAGTGTCTTTATGTACCTGAAGTCAGAAGGAATTTAATATCTGTATCTAAGTTAGTTAGAAATGGATATTCCTTCATTTTCTGTAATAAATTAATCATAAACTGTTATGATAAATATATTACGGATGGTATTTTGACTTCTGGTAGACTCTATGAATTGTGCATTGATGAATGTGTCATGAATGTTACTACCACTAATAATGGAAACCCCAAGAGATCCAGGGAGGTTGGAAATCATTCAAACATGATTTGGCATCACAGGCTTGGTCATTTATCTGTTGATAGGATCAATAGATTGATAAAGGATGGACCTTTAGCTTTTCTACAGGTTCAATCTTTACCTACCTGCGAACACTGCATTCGAGGTAAAATGACCAGAACACCTTTCCGTAAAAAGGTTACGAGATGCGAGGGTATTCTCGACCTAATACATACTGATGTATGTGGTCCCTTCAATACCGCGACTAGAAATGGATATCGATATTATTTGACGTTTATCGATGACCATTCGCGATATGGGTTTATCTTCCTGCTACGTCATAAATCTGAAACCTTTGAAAAGTTCAAAGAGTTTAAGGCTTTGGTTGAGAACCAAGCAGACAGGAAGATTAAACGGATTCGATCTGACCGAGGTGGTGAATACCTCTCAGATGAACTCAAGGAATACCTTAAATTGTCTCCAATCTCACTCCCCCTGGAACTCCCCAACTTAATGGTGTTGCTGAAAGACGCAACAGGACCATCATGGACATGGTCCGTTCAATGATGAGCAAAGCACATTTGCCTCTTAGTTTCTGGGGATATGCATTAGAGACTGCAATATATATCCTAAACAAGATTCCTAGCAAATCTGTACCCAAGACTCCTCATGAGCTCTGGTATGGAACCAAACCTAGTGTTAAACACTTGAGGGTTTGGGGATGCTTGGTCCATGCAAAGAACGTGGACGCAAGTAAGCTAGAATCTCGCACTCGTGAGTGCTACTTCATTGGGTATGTTAAAGATGGTATTAGATACCAGCTTTATGACCCTGAGACCCAAAAGGTTTTTGTCTCTAGGGATGTGAAATTTTTGGAGGATGATTTCCTTAAAGGTCAAGACAAGAATGAAGTAGAGGAGCTCATTGAATCCCCTGAGGATTCTGAGATTCCTGAACCAGAAACTGAAGAGATAAATGAAGATGAAACACCCATACCTCTTCGAAGGAGTTCGAGGGTGGTTGCACCACCTGAAAGGTATGGATTCCATGTGTCAGGTGAGACTGACAATGATCCTTCTTCATATGATGAAGCACTTGCAGATCATGACATGGATAAATGGATGCTAGCAATGAAGTCAGAGATTGACTCCATGCATAAGAACGGTGTATGGACCCTAGAGGATCCACCTAAAGGGGTAAAACCCATTGGGTGTAAATGGATCTTCAAGAGAAAGAGGGGACCTGATGGGAAAGTAGAGACTTTCAAGGCACGGCTCGTAGCCAAGGGCTACACACAGAGAGAAGGCATCGACTACGATGAGACATTCTCTCCTGTGGCCATGCTTAAGTCCATCAGGACACTGCTAGCTATAGCTGCATCTCTTGACTACGACATCTGGCAGATGGACGTCAAGACGGCTTTCCTCAATGGATACCTCGAGGAGGATATCTATATAGAGCAGCCCCAGGGCTTCATAGCTGAGGATGGTAAAGTATGCAAGCTGAAGAAATCCATCTGTGGGCTCAAACAAGCTTCTCGTAGCTGGAACATCAGATTTGACGAAACCATAAAGAGTTATGATTTTGTGCAAACCCCTGATGAACCTTGTGTGTACAAGAAGCTTAGTGGGAGCGCCATTGTGTTCATCGTGCTTTATGTAGATGATATCCTTATCATTGGGAATGATACAGAAATGATGACCAGTGTGAAGATTTGTCTATCCCATACCTTCGAGATGAAAGATCTTGGAGAAGCCTCTTACATCTTAGGCCTGAAGTTGTTCAGAAACCGAGAAAAGAGAATATTGGGATTATCACAACATGGATACATCAAGAAGATTCTTGAACGATTCTGCATGGATAGTTCGAAGAAAGGATTCCTCCCCTTAGGACATGGTACCCATCTGTCCAAAGGGATGGCTCCTCAAAGTGTTGAGGAAAAGAAGGCCATGGCTGGATGCCCTTATGCATCAGCCGTAGGAAGCTTGATGTATGCCATGATGTGTACTAGGCCAAACATCTGCCATGCAGTGGGAGTGGTAAGTCGTTACCAATCCTGCTATGGAGAGAAACACTGGAATGCAGTAAAGAACATATTCAAATATCTAAGACGGACGCAAGATTACATCTTGGTCTATGGGGATGGTGATCTCCAAGTCTTGGGATATACGGATTCAGACTTCCAGTCAGATATTGATGATCGAAAGTCGACATCAGGGTTTGTATTCCTGTTGAACGGTGGTGCTGTGAGCTGGAGAAGCAAGAAGCAGGACACTACGGCGGATTCAACAACAGAAGCCGAATACATTGCCGCATCAGATGCTGCAAAGGAGGCGGTGTGGTTGCGCAATTTCATCTTGGAGCTTGGCGTAGTTTCCTCTGATACTCCCGTCCCGTTACTCTGCGATAACACTGGAGCCATTGCCCAAGCAAAGGAACCCAGGTGCCATCAGAAGAGCAAGCACGTGGAAAGGAAATACCACATCATTCGGGAGATTCAAAAGTGTGGTGATATCATCATCACCAAGGTGGCCTCTGCCGACAACATTGCTGATCCTCTTACCAAACCTCTGACACAGAAGGTTTTTGACCAGCATGTAATGAGTATGGGTTTACGGATTGTACCTGAATGGTTCTGAGGGCTAGTGGGAGATTGTTAGACTTGTGAGCCCTGGGCGAACCATTCTTACAATAAATGTTATTGTAATATTTAAGTTTATCAATAAAAGTTATTGATGTTTCACTCCCGTTCTAAAATTATATGAATGAATGCACTATAAGGTCCCTCTGTACAATCATGGTTATGTATCATGGCCAGCTTGATGATCATATAGCTGTTGATTCATTAAATGAATCATAGAGGCTGGTGTTTGGATGAATATCTAAAGAGTTAGATAGAGGACTCATCAAGCACCGTCAAATGATTGTCAAGTGGAGATCTCCAGCCTGAGTAGGAGATGGCAATCCTTTCTCACATAGGCTAATATCTGACCGACCTCTTGATGCAGGTCCTCTGCATGGGAATAGTGATTCGGAGGTGTCAGATTAGTTAGGTCAATGGGTTGACCTAACGAGATCGAGATAACCTAAGTCCTATGTTGAATGCTATCACAGCATAGGCACGCATCCTCTGACCGGAGACAGATATATTGCTATATAAATAAGTATGTACATTTGGCAGACCAATAGGTTGATGACCTAACCAAGGTCTATACACCGGCGAGCTGGTGTGCATATAAGGGTATATGAGCAATATGATCTCTCAAAGGGATCATACAGGTTCACTTGTGAACCGGAAGACATGAGCTCCCTCATGAGGTATTGGGACCGATCAAATTCCATGCATGGTCGTCGTACTTTGGAAGCATGACATGAATTTGAAGGTATGATATATGCTTTGGGAAAGCATATGATCGATACCAAATCCCAATGACCAAGATTGAGAAACTTAATGATTAAACCCTGAAGAAGACAGTGTAAAAATGATCTTAATCTTCGGGTTGACCATGGGTCTTCCAGTATGCAGGATGTACATGTATTGGGAATACCTGAAGGGTGATGTGATCATAAACGACTGTATATCCATGACGCTTCCATTCCGAGGGAGTGATGAAACAGGTCTGGATTTTAGTGACTCCTTTCAGTAGAGAAGCAATCCGGTCTTAGTCCAAGTGTTGGACATTGGTCTGAATGGGATTCAGACTCAATGAGAAGATTGGATTTGCGGTCTTGATTTAATCAAGCATCTGTGGGAGGTTCGTTCGATCTGGATTTGAGATAATATCTCAACATCCAAGTCACTATACATGGAATAATACAATCGCCCTGTCCTTATCTCCAAGTATCTGCGGAGAAAGCACATTATTCTTGAAAGGGTTCAAGAATAATTCTTTTGATGAAATATCCAAGCAAGGACTTGATAATTAAATGTGATTTAATTATCAAGCTTAAATATGAATATGATTCATATTATGAAAAATGATTATCTAAGATAATTAAATTGGATTTAATTATCAAGGATTAAGAGAATGTGGATAACACTATCCATGATATATGTGTGTTATGAATATGATTTATAATATACATATATAAGAGAGAGAATTTATGTAAATAGCATTTGTTAATTAATAATGTGGATTGGATTCACATTTGTTAATTAATTGGAAATGCAATTTACTAATTAGTTTGGGTTGTGAATATGATTCACATAATATTCAATGGCAAGATCAAAATATTCACAAATTAATTTGCAATTATTTTGGTGAATATTTATTGTGATTAATTAAGGAATAATAAGATAAATAAAATGGAGCAAATAACCACCTTCATAGGTGGCGTCACCCATGAATTGTTCATGGGTGACGCCCCCCTTTTTTAGGTGGTTGGTTAACTCCACTTCATTTATCATATTATCTCTTGATTAATTAATATTTAATTGATGTTGTTGGTTTTAACCAACAACAATCATAGCCATTGATTTATCATGGACCAAGCATAGCCCTTGGATCCATGTGTCCCATGGATTGAGATCCATTGGATCCTAAACTAGTATAAAAGGAGGGCTAGGGTATCCTTTCCAAGTTACAACATTCTTGAGTTGAAGAACTCTACTCTCTCTCTCTCTCATTCTCGTGTGGGCTCTCCTTAATATTCAAGTGGCCGTCCACTTTGTGTATTGGGAAGGAGAGCATTTCGGCTTCGCTTGGATCTTCGTCAAAGGATTGCGGGAAGGACGCGACTCATCATCGTGCCCGCAAGCGCATTTTCCGTGGGTCGGACTTAAGATAGGAGGATCTCTACTTTGGGATCTCGCGATCACAACCACGCTTCAAGAGGTATTCCTTGTACTTTGTGGTTTGATGAAACGATCCGAGAAGTGTTCTCGTGATCATGTGGTTTCATCTTTAAAGTTAAATTTTTTAATTTCCGCCGCATCTAGCATCTAGTACGACTAGTTGCTCCGATCGCATACGATGCGATCAATACGCTTCCGTGATGCGCTTAAGGATTCACAATATCCTTCATAGGCAACAATAAAAGTGATGAAATAGAATGACGAATGTTCACTCGACTCATCCAACCCCCTATACTTAGGACAAAGTACGTCCTAAGAAAGGCTTACACGGGAATGGGGTGGATGAACGATACATGAGATGAACAAAGGACAACGAATGCGAATATACAACAAAGATGAATGTACAATGGATCAAGAAGGTTGAAAGAGAATCTTCTTGTGCGACCGCTGAGGAATAGATCTCACATGGTATAGGTCAACATCGAGGTCCACAGTCGATGGAAGATGATCATATGATCAACCTGGTGGAGATCCTCAGTGGCCCTAGGGTGAAGAGACACAGACGGGTTAATGGAAGTGGTGCAGCTAGGTCTGGATTTGGGTATCTCGTTGATATAGAAGTGAAATGGGACAAACTCATCATCAAAAGTAATAGAGTCAAGGTCATCCAGCGAGGTCACTCCTAGGTCAAAACCAGAAGGAACAAACTCATTAGTGGAAGTAGTCGAATCATGTTCATCCTCTACATTCTCTACCGGATAATCATTCATATCAAAAGGCCCGAATTCCTAGATAGAAGCAACAAGATCAAATTCGTCCTTGGTCTCATCAACATCTGCCCTCAATCATGTAAGTCCCACGAATGTCATCAACGCATCGCCAATCAAAGGAAGAGGAAACACCAAGGTCTATACTTCCGAGTCTTCCCCCTTGGAGAGGAATTCTCGGGTCACATCATCAATCATAAAGAAAGTCTCTCTGACATCCTCATATAGATAATAGGCCCTAGGGTTGGCTAACAAAAGCACACTCTCATGGGATGCAGGTCTCTGGTCCGTGGTCGGTGTGGTGATCAACACATCACTCCCGACATCAGAACGGAAATGAATCTCTCCATATCCATATTCAATAACGACTCTTGCAAAGGCGAAAAAGGGTTGTCCCAGGATGATTGGAGGGCGCTCCACAGGGATGGAGGTCTCCATGGGAAAAATAATAAAGTTTGTAGTGAAGCTCATGTCCTGAATTAGAATGACGACGTTCTCAAGAATACCCTTCAACCTCTTTATTGATCCATCAACAAATTGTACTATCATCCTGGTTTTCTTGAGAGACCTAAGATGAATAGACTGAACCAATGAGACATGTATTAGATTAGTCGATGCATCACTATCAAGGAGAGTGTGGTCGCATAAACGGTTAGAGATGGTGCAACTCACAAGAGGTGTGACAATGTTCCTTTTCCTAGAAGATGAATAATAGGTGATGGCATGGGCAGTGATCATGGTCAAGATATAATGCTCAGATCTACACCTTCGCTTTATCTTCTTATGATGAGGAGCAAATAATTGGGTCACAACCTGGTGAAGTGGGGTATCGATGATCTCATGAATGGAGGTCACTGAAGGATATGGTTAGATCCACAAGCGCATTACGGAAGAGTGAGCGTCGTATCGAATACGACGAAGAACGACTAGTCGCACTAGTTGTTCTATGCAGCAGAAATTGAAATTTTTTCATGCGACGAAACCACATGATCCAAGAACACTTCTCGGATCGTTTCTTCTAAACCACAAACAAGTATTAGGGTTACCTCTTGAAGCGTGGTTGTGATCGAGTCTCTAAACGAAGAGACCTCCTATCTCAAGTCCGATCCGATGGAGGAGACGCTTGCGAGCGCGGGGATGAACCGCGTGCTTATCGCAATCCATGTTGATGATCCAAGTGACGGATCTCCTGATCTCGACACACGGGATCTGACATCTTCTTCACGAGCGAGGAGCACCAAAGGAGACGGAGATACACGAGCAAACCATTGGGCAGCATAAGGATGACGCTGCGGTAATGGAGAACCTCTCTAGGGCATCCATGGTGGATGGCCATGAGAAGAGAAGAGAAAGGGTTGTCGTGTAGAGAGAAAGAGAGAGAGAGATGTGCTTCTCAAGCATTGTGTCAAGAAGAGCAATGGGGTGCCTCTCCTTTTATAACATTTTGGGATCCGTGGATCTCAATCCATGCGACAATACAAATCCAATGGTTCCCATTGATTGCGTTTCTTTTAATGGCTAAGATTTATGTTGGTAAAAACCAATAACAATTAATTTAATAAAAATAATATATATATATATATATATAGAATATAATTTGATTTATATCAAATCAATCTCAATCAGAGAAATAGGAAAGGAGGCAAGCCTCCTTCCATAAGGAGGGTGGACGACCACCACATTCCTTATGGGAATTGTGGCCGTCCACTCTTCCTATATGGAAGGTGGATGCCTCTCCTATTATATGAGATTGCATTATCTCATAATTCTCTCTAATATATTCAACAACTTTTGTTGTATATTATTTCACAAAAAATAAATCCAATTTATTTTGTGAACATTGCAATCATGCCATTTAAAATTTGTGAATCACATTCACAATCGAAAATAAAATGTAAATTACATTTTCAATTTAATGTCCAATGTGAATCCAATTCACATCAACATTTAATTAACAAATGTAAATTACAATTAGCTCTCTCTTATATATTATAAATCACCTTTATAATATATATGACTAATATGGATATTGGTATCCACATTATTCATATCCATGATAATTAAATCATATTTAATCATCTTGGATCTCTATTCTCATGTGCCCTAATATTATGAATCACATTAACATTATTCACATCTTTGATAATTAAATCTCATTCTATTATCTTAGATAACTCTCTTCATAATATGAATCAAATTCATATTACTCATGATAATTAAATCACATTTAATTATCCATTTTTCTCAATGCTCGGATACATATTATCAACAATAAAATTATCATGAACTCTTTCAAGGATAATGTGCTTTCTCCGCGAATACTTGGAGATAAGGAGATGGCGATTGTATTGTTCCACGTATAGTGACTTGGATATTGAGATCATATCTCAAATCCAGATCGCAAGCCTCCCATAGATGCTTGATTAAATCAAGACCGCAAATCTAATCTTCTCATTGCATCTGAATTACATTCATATCAATATCTAACATTTGGACCAAGATCAGATTACTTCTCTACTGAGAGGGGTCACTAAAATCCAGACCCATTTCATCACTCCCTAGGAATGGAAGCATCATGGTTATACAATCGTTTATGATTACATCACCCTCAGGTATTCCCAATACCTGTACATCCTGCATACTGGAAGACTCAGAATAAACCCGAAGTATTGGATCAACTTTATACTGTCTACTTCATGGTTTTTATCAGTAAGTTTCTCATTCGATCATTGGGAGTCAGTATCGATCATATACTTTCCAAAAGCATATATCATACCTACAAATTCAGTCAGGCTTCCAAAGAGAGGTGACCGTGCGCACGGAATTTGATTCTTCCCAATATCTTATGAGTGAGCTCATGTCTTTCGGTTCAATAAATGAACCTGTATGATCCCTTTGAGAGATCGTATTACTCATATGCCCTTATATGCACATCAGCGCGCCGGTGTATAGACCTTGGTTAGGTCATCAACCTATTGGTCTGCCAAATGTACATACTTAGACATATTCTAACACATCTGTCTCCATTCAGAGGATGCGTGCCTGTATCGTGACAACATACGATATAGGACTTTGGTTATCTCGATCTCATTAAGTCAACTCTTTAACCTAACTAATCCGACACCTCCGAATCTCTATTCCTGTGCAGAGGACCTGCATTAAGAGGTCGGTCAGATATTAGCCTAATTGAGAAAGGATTGCCATCTCCTACTCAGGCTGGAGATCATCTCTTAACAATCATTTGATGATGCACGACGAGTCCTCAATCTAACTCTTTATATATTCATCCAAGCACCAGCCTCTATGATTCAATAGTTGAATCAACAACTGTATGATTATCAAGATGGCCATGGTACATAACCCTAATTGTACTAAGGGACCTATTATGCAAATTATTCATTCTTCATTTCAGATCAGGGAATGATATTCACAATAACATTTATTGCATAATGGCCTGCCGTGGGCTCGCAGGTCCAACAATCTCCCACTAGCCCAAAGAGCCATTAATGGGCTAATCATTTAAACCCGCACTAATGTGACAATCATAGGCTATTAAGAAAATAGCTAGGTAAGCTGATAAGTCACTCTGTTCCTGCGAGACTACGCGAAGTCCTTTTACGGCACTTTCGTATCCCCAGTAACAGCGCTCGCATCTAATGTGAATGTTGCATCTTATGCAACCAATACTCAATATTGTTTGTTATAGTGTCCTTGACACTATAGCCTAATAATTATCATAACCAGTATTTCTATAATACTTATCAGAATACCCTTATTCCTGGAGATCTCTATCTCCTAAGGTATCCATAGTTAGGACCTTTTACATCTCTATCTATAAAGTCTTAAGTTTTTGAAGATAAGACTTTGAGATCACTATCTCAAAAAATCTTGTCATCTATGAAGATTTTATTATTATTGCAATCAAGTGTTTTCTCTTCATAGTAGTATTAGCAACACTTTACTACTCCCACTGCATGGCAGATATCTGGCTTTTGTAGACATCTAGCATGCACTCAGCTTCTCATAACTGATGCACAAGTACAAGCAGTTCTAGCATTCACTTCCTCAATTCTTTGAGGTGCTATCCCTTTAGATAGGTCAGTACCATATATTAAGGGTTGGAAGCCTTTCTTGGAATTTTCCATAAAATGAATATGTCCAAGGTGTACTATTAGTGTGACAGTCCCAATACCCTCTTCTCTTTGCTCCCGAACAACTTCAAAACTAAGATGTAAGAGGTATCTTTGAAATCATATTTCAAGATGTGGAATAGCCAGTCTATAAAACACTTATTATCATCCTTATATCATTCCAAATGATTAGGATATTATCTACATTTAACACGATGAACACGAAAGCACTCCCACTAAGCTTCGCATGGCTCATCAAGATTCCATCTAATATCATAACATTTATAATTCATCAAATTTTATGGTCCAACTTCAAGAAGCTTATTTGAGTCCATAGATTGATTCTCTAGCTTGCAAACCTTGCTTTCCTTAACCATGAAGCCCTGGGGCTACTTCACGTGAATATCCTCAGAGAAGTATTCAGAGAGGAATGCAATATTGACTTACATCTTGAAGATGCAAAAGTCAAGTTGTGTAGCTAAGGTTAGCAATGTTCTGATGGTTTTAAGCATGGTAACCGAAGAGCAAGTCTCATTTCAAGCAATGTCTTCTCTTCCAATGTGTAGCTCATGGCCACGAACCATGCTTTGAAGGTCTCTACCTTCTCATCAGGTTCACTTTCTTTTGAAGATCCATTTACACCTTTACAAGTCTTACCCATATAGGTGGATCCTCGAGGGTCCATATACAACACTTGTATATGAAGTCTACATTAGACTTTTATTGCTAACATCCATCTATCCATGTTATGATCTTCAGAAGCATCATTACATGAAGTTCGATCATTGTCAGATTTCTCCGACACATGGAATCCATCCTCAAACTCATTTGAAGAGGTATTAGTGTTTCATCTTTAATTGTCCTTTTAGTTTCCCATTTCAGGAGATTCATTATCTCCTCAATATTAAATGAGTTCCTACACTTCATTTTCATCTTGATTCTCAAGAGTCACAACCTCTAAGAATCACATTATAAGAGATGGGATATTTTAAGAATCTCAAGGTCATAAAGTAGGTATCCGATACCATCCTTTATTCTCCCAATGAAGCAGCACTCTCTAGTGCTAGATTCCAGCTTGCATGGATGGAACCTTATTAATGATATACATTGTAGTCTCTACTACACATATATACCTGGAAACCAAGGGATAATTATGCTAAAATTCATCATTGATATGATCATGTCACACATGATCCTATTGTATCTCCCTACAACTCTATTGAGTTTAGGTTTATTAGGAGGAGTGAGATAAAAAATAATATTCATATCTATAAGGTATTCCATAAATTCATCTAATAGGTACTGATTACCTCGATCAGATCAAATTCATTTAATCTTCCTTCAAACTTTGGTTCTAAACCAAACTTGTGAAATCTTTGAACATTTCAAAGGTTTCAGAGTGAAGAGAAGAAATCTTATATCACCAATAATCATTAATAGATATCACATATCCATAATGTTTATTCTGATATAGATGATCCACATACATCAATATGTATTAGATTTTGAATACCTTGACATCTTACACCTTTCTCTAAGAAGGTTGTATTGGACATTCTACTTTGAATGTAATATTCATAAGTATTTGAGTTTTGAAATTTTAGACATACTAAAATTTCATCTCTTACTAGTTTATTGATCAAATCAATAGACAAATGTCCAAGGTTGATGCTAGATCATTGTGAAATGATCTTCATCCTCCTATTGATCTTAAGACTTAATTTCAGTATTTATAAATGTTAATGAACCATTCATTAATTTTCTAATTTAGTGGACTGCACTAGATTTTAGATTACTATCTGAAATGTCTCCATCACAACTCTTTATGATAGATTTATTACAGAATTCGTGTTTATTTCCAACATTTAGAAATAAATAATGAATGTATTCTAAAATCCAAGTCATAGAGACATTCTCTAAGACTAAGGGCTCTCCCACTGAAATTACGAAGTCTTTCAATCCAATAGAGATTGTTGCAACAATGTCATCAATATCTATGTGGATGACTATATAACCCTTAAGATCAAATTTTCTAGTCAAGTGTTGTAGAAGATTGAGATACAATTACAAGACTTTATCTTATTCAATAAGCAAGTCAATATCAATGATTTATGTAGATTATTCTGATGCTCCATCCGTGTCCTTCTCTAAGGATTCTAGACAGACTTGATAGTCATACTATCAACACATCAACTTATTGCAGTATTGGTATTCAACCAACTCGTTGGATGTCATATGGAAGTCACAGAAGTATAACCAACTCTTTAACTATACATCTTACTTGGGTCCAACCCATGCTTCCACTGCGCTCCCTTTATCTATAAGCAACCATTGCTTAAGACTAAGGATCTCTTATGTTAAATTCAAATGAATTCAAAGTAAGAGTATTTCAATATTTATACATGCTTATGAAGCATCATGAATGACCAGAGTATATACAGTATAATGATAACATTCATCATGTCTACATCCATCTAGAATCTTAAAACATTGGTTCAGGTATGTACTCAAACAATTTGAATACATCATCTCTTATAGAGCCCCCATTCTACATGATGCAGTGAACCATCTCATTCATGATAACTTTCAAGAGCACATATGTATTCCAGAATATCTTCATTGATTATATAAGGATTATTTGACAATTTCGATCATCATCGACATGTTACTTCCAAAGTACATCCGATGAGAGATCAAGACTATAAAGACATACAAACCCTAGGGTTGTATTCCTATTATCCATTTAATTGTCATTCCTCATTAGTATGAGGAGACTTGCATATTGCAACCACATACATTATGTGTCCAACTGCAAGCACAATATCTAGATTCCATGATATTTTACTGGTTATCATTGAGTATAACATTGAGTGGATTTAATGAAGGATTATCTGAAATAAGAAATTTGCATAAGTGTATATATATATATATACATACATATTTTACTTTGATTTAGGAATTTTTTATATCAAAGTTGTCTTGCCTTGTCAATACTGAAAGTTCATTTCCTTAATCACTTTCAATGTAAGAGATATACTTACCATTATATCTCAAGCAAGATCTGGGATCTCCTTCCTTATCTTTGTTGCATCCAAATAATATGAGAACCTACAACTTGGATAAAAAGAAACGGGAACACATTCCGCCTTGCAAGTGCAACTTGCATCTCCCAATTCGGTCTTTAACACCCGGGCCCACCACCCCTAAGGCAATGTTGACCCGTCATTAATTGAACCAACCATCAACGGGAATACAACTCGCTATGCGCAATTCAATATCGCCCCAATAATATGAGGACATGATATTGGGGTCACTACGCATACGTCCTTACTCTTTCGAGAAGCGAAGAGCCCGATCCAGATGTACTTACATACATGCGCTGTCACTTCGGACAGGCGTCTCCTATACACAATTCTTGGCGACGGAACCCTTCTCCTTGACGGGAGACCATGGTTTTCACTTATGTGATCCTCCATATCATATTCAAATTCTAATTAATCATTATGAATCATATTCATTACGATTAATTATTCCAAGAGAATTGACACATCTATTTATAATAGAGTGTCTTAATTTTAATTGGATTTCAATTAATCTAATCATATTAAATTAATGATCCAATTAATATCTAACAAACAATCTTTGTTGTTACTTGAATTATGATATTATCTCAAATACGTATTATTTCAAATTTTAATATGTACAAATACATCATGATTTCTTAAGCATTATACTAACCCTACCCGCTGTCATGGCCAATACTGACGAGAGTGGGACGGACCACATACGATGCAACCCGCTACCTCAATGCTCTCCGACCAGACACCATATCCACCTCGGGAAAGGATAATGCAAAATAGATCACTTTGTACTTGAGATGATCATCGGTTCTTCAACCGAAATTATACCATATAATAATAATCAAAACAATTTTTATTAATATTATATTGAGATTTCCTAAATAAATCCCAAGTCCTATTCAAGCAACATGTTTGTTGGAATGTAGATCATGTAACCAATTAGTGATCTAGATCACATCTAATCAAATATTGGTTAAGGGAATGTCATTTAAGGAAATAACTATCATAAAATATTTCACAAATATTTATGCACAATTATTCCAGGAAACTAAACAATTTAATTTCACTAATTGATTAAATGACAATCACTAGATTCTTGATTAGGAAAGTATTTTCTGCAGTGACCCTCACTTACTAAAAATATCATTTCTCAATTAATTTAAATCCAAATTAAGCAAAGTAAGTTCCTAAAGTTTGCTAATTTGATTTACAACATAACCAAAGTGATTTGCACGCTTTTCAAGGCATTTCAAATCCGCAATTAACATCTTAATTACGTCATGATCCGCAGTCCCCGAAACAGTGGATACATGTTCACTAAAATGAGCATAACTTGTGCAAACGGAATTGAAATCACGTAAACTCAGATCCTATGATTTCCTTATTTAATTGGGAACAAAATCCAATTATTATTTTCATGTTTAAACAATTTAAACAGTGCCTAAAATAATCACAAAACAGAGATGCGAAAATGAAATGCAAGAAAACTTTCGTAAGCCCTAATGAACCCAAGTCGTCCTCGATTAATGGATCGTATCCAAAACCACCAACCTAGATCTGATACCACTTGAATGATATGGTTAGATCCTCAAGCGCATCACGGAAGCGTGAGCGTCGTATCGAATACGACGAAGAACGACTAGTCGCACTAGTTGTTTTATGCAGCGGAAATTAAAATTTTTTCATGCGACGAAACCACATGATCCAAGAACACTTCTCGGATCATTTATTCTAAATCACAAACAAATATTAGGGTTACCTCTTGAAGCTTGGTTGTGATCTATTCTCTAAACAAAGAGACCTCCTGTCTCAAGTCCGATCCGACGGAGGAGACGCTTGCGAGCGCGGGGATGAACCACGTGCTTCTCGCAATCCATGTTGATGATCCAAGTGGCGGATATCCTGATCTTGACACACGAGATCCGACATATTCTTCACGAGCGAGGCGCAGCGAAGGAGATGAAGATCCACGAGCAAACCATTGGGCAGCATAACGACGACGCTGCGGCGATGGAGAACCTCTCTAGGGCATCCGTGGTGGACGACCGTGAGAGGAGAAGAGAAAGGGTTGTCGTGTAGAGAGAAAGAGAGAGAGATAGAGAGAGAGAGAGATGTGCTTCTCAAGCGTTGTGTCAAGAAGCGCAATGGGGTGCCTCTCCTTTTATAACATTTTGGGATCCATGGATCTCAATCCATGTGACAACACAAATCCAGTGGTTCTCATTGATTGTGTTTCTTTCAATGGCTAAGATTTATGTTGGTAAAAACCAACAACAATTAATTTAATAAAAATCAAATTTATATAGAATATAATTTGATTTATATCAAATCAATCTGAATCAGAGAAATAGGAATGGAGGCAAGCCTCCTTCCATAAGGAGGGTGGACGACCACCACATTCCTTATGGGAATTGTGGCCATCCACTCTTCCTATATGGAAGGTGGATGCCTCTCCTATTTTATGAGATTGCATTATCTCATAATTCTCTCTAATATCTTCAACAACTTTTGTTGTATATTATTTCAGAAAAAATAAATCCAATTTATTTTGTGAACATTGTAATCATGCCATTTGAAATTTGTGAATCACATTCACAATCGAAATAAAATGTAAATTACATTTTCAATTTAATGTCCAATGTGAATCCAATTCACATCAACATTTAACTAACAAATGTAAATTACAAATAGCTCTCTCTTATATATTATAAATCACATTTATAATATATGTGACTGATATGGATATTGCTATCCACATTATTGATATCCATGATAATTAAATCATATTTAATCATCTTGGATCTCTATTCTCATGTGCCCAAATAATATGAATCACATTCACGATATTCACATCTTCAATAATTAAATCTCATTCAATTATCTTAGATAACTCTCTTCATAATATGAATCAAATTCATATTATCCATGATAATTAAATCACATTTAATTATCCATTTTTCTCAATGCTCGGATACATATTATCAACAATGAAATTTTCCTGAACTCTTTCAAGGATAATGCGCTTTCTCCACGAATACTTGGAGACAAGGACATGGCGATTGTATTGTTCCACGTATAGTGACTTGGATATTGAGATCATATCTCAAATCCAGATCGTGGGCCACCCATAGATGCTCGATTAAATCAAGACCACAAATCTAATCTTCTCATTACATCTGAATTACATTCAGATCAATATCCAACATTTGGACCAAGATCAGATTACTTCTCTACTGAGAGGTGTCTCTAAAATCCAGACTCGTTTCATCACTCCCTAGGAATGGAAGCGTCATGGTTATACAATCGTTTAAGATCACATCACCGTCAGGTATTCCCAATACCTGTACATCCTGCATACTGGAAGACTCAGAATAAACCCGAAGTATTGGATCAACTTTATACTGTCTTCATGGTTTTTATCAGTAAGTTTCTCATTCGATCATTGGCAGTCGGTATCGATCATATACTTTCTAAAAGAATATATCATACCTACAAATTCAGTCAGGCTTCCAAAGCTAGGCGACCGTGCTCACGGAATTTGATTCTTCCCAATATCTTATGAGTGAGCTCATGTCTTCCGGTTCAATAAATGAACTTGTATGATCCCTTTGAGAGATCGTATTACTCATATGCCCTTATATGCACACCAGCACGTCGGTGTATAGACCTTGGTTAGGTCATCAACCTATTGGTCTGCCAAATTTACATATTTAGACATATAGTAACACATCTGTCTCCATTAAGAGGATGTGTTCCTGTATCGTGACAGCATATGATATAGGACTTTGGTTATCTCGATCTCATTAAATCAACTCTTTGACCTAACTAATCTGACACCTCCGAATCTCTATTCCTGTGCAGAGGACATGCATCAAGAGGTCGGTCAGATATCAGCCTAATTGAGAAAGGATTGCCATCTCCTACTTAGGCTAGAGATCATCTCTTAACAATCATTTGACGGTGCATGATGTGTCCTCAATCAGACTCTTTAGATATTCATCCAAGGACCAGCCTCTACGATTCAATAGTTGAATCAACAACTGTATGATCATCAAGATGGCCATGGTACATAACCCTAATTGTACTAAGGGACCTATTATGCAAATTATTCATTCTTCATTTCAAATCAGGGAATGATATTCGCAATAACATTTATTGCATAATGGCTCGTCGTGGGCTTGCATGTCCAAGAGCCACAACTTTGGGTTCAATCAACATTTTTTGAATTTTTGGACCTCCTCTATACAAGGGAGGAAGTCAGAATCTACAACTACACGAGGAATTGCAAAAGCAGGTTGTACAATGACATCCTAGGGATCAAAGATGGGACATGGTGTGAATGAGTGTGTGATCAAAGGGTCAGGCAAGTGGGCACTCTCTTCACAGTCTATATCAACCAAGTGTCTCTTGAACTCTTTTTGTATTTTTAATTTTTTCTTATGTTTTTGTATTTTTGGTGATTTCAAGCTCTTATGGAAATCCTCAAATGAATCCATATACTCAAATAGTGGAGTGACATTATGGTTCTTATTTAAACTAGTAAGATCATAAATCCTCGAATTCATTTACTCTAGCATTTGGTTCATGGTCTCAATGATGGAAATCATGAAAGGTGACTCCAACATATTAGTCTCGGGACGATGTGAAGGGAAATGTGGGGGTGGAGACGGATAAAAATCCAAGGTCTAAATATGTGGCTAAGGCAGATATGTACAAAAGTTAGGAGTAAAGTCCTCCAGGAAAAATGAAGGTGGACCAGCTGGCGGGTACGAGGGATCCGCAAAGTCCGGATAAAATGCGCTCCAGTCAGCCATCTCCGAATCAAAAGAAATTATCGGGAGAGCACAAAGGTCAAGTCAAGAGAGGTGAGAAGAAGGCACAAATGTGTAAAGATGATCTAGAATGCACACAAAGAATCACAATCAAACACACATAATACAAACCCTCAATTCACGTATTCAACTCGGTATAGTCCGTGAAAGATCGATCCTTTTATCATGTCTATTTTAGAGTTAGGTGAGAAGTCAAGGAGTTGCACAAACACTTGGGAGGCTTAATGAGATTTCGGCACTAATCCTTAGTATGTATACGAGCAATTTAAAATGAAGACAATGAGGGGATTACTCTCCCCAAGACAAGTATTTTTCTTTTTATCAATTTTAGGGTCAAGTAATATTAGCAGTCCCAATTTTATTGTTATCACTTTTTTTTTGGATTTTAATGAGAAGAGAACAAACCTATTGAGGAGTCTATTTTACTCAGCACCTAGGGATCAAAATATGAGGTAAAGAGGTAGAAAAGCAATGCAAGCAACAAAAACGATGATGAATGCTAAAGTGTAAATGCTCACCTTGCCTCCAGCACTCTACATGCAAAGATGCTCAACATAATTGAAACCTACACTATATGCAAATGCAAGCCAATGAAATCGCCCTAAGTTTAGAAATTGCATTTAGCGTGAAGTACTGATGCTAATGACTCAGAATAGAACCCTAAGAGTCCGATCTTGGAGTATCCTCGATGCCCATAACAATGGGTCACGCAAGCGTTGTATGAAGGACTCTCGCAGCACGGGGTTCCGAGACTAAATGAGAATCAATTCAAAATTTGACTAAGTACAAACGTCACTATAGGAGAATGCAATGGTATTATGTGTTTTTCCTTAATTTATTGATAATCAATCCTAAAGCTAAGGGATCAATCACACAAAATAAAGAAAACAAAACCAGAAAACAAATGAAGAAAATGCGAAGAAAAACATGAAAAATTGCGGTAGCCCCCAAGTGAACAAACACTTGGAAATTGAGCTCGAATGTCCAGAGTCCAGAGTAACTATATTATTACAATTTATGGTCTCTCTCTCACTTAAATTACATAAATAAATAAAATAATAATAAAGAAAATGCAAGTGGAGCTCTTGTCTTTAAAAGTTCTCTCTGCCTTCTTTGGTTCTAGGTCAGGAGTCAGAACTCGAGTTCATGTGGGTGCACAGGCACCTTGAGTAAAGCGCCTCCCGCGATCCGCGGTACCTCTCACAAAGTCAACAAAGAGAGGGGATAGACAGCTCAAAATGATGTCAAATAAAGTAGAAAATATATAGAGAAAAAATATAGATAAAAATCACATAATCAATCAAAATCCAATCTATACGATGTTGCTCCCCAGCAATGACACCATTTGTTGAAGAGGATTTTTCACGGGCCTAAAATACATCTCATACAAGGCAGAGACATAGTCACTGTGGCGACCCACATGAAACATGATCTTCAAACACTAATTAACCCATAATGATGATTAAGCAAAAAAAGCCACGTGGAGTTAAAATTTATTATACCTCTACAACAAGGATGTGTATAGATGCAAGTATGTAGAGTGTTGAACACAAGGAACAAGCAGGATAGACCGAGCAAGTGAGAGCACAAAATGTGAATGTAAAGTTTTTGTCTATATTTATTTTTTTGCGGGTTTTTAAAATTTTAAAATTATATTTTTTGTATTATATTTTATTTTTTTGTATTTTGTATTTTATCTTTTATATATTCTTTTTTATATTTTATATCTGTATTTTCTTTTTCTTCTAAAATAGATATAATATATATAAAGAGTATATGTACAAGAGAGGCTAAGGTATATATAGAAATTAACAAAAATAAAGAAAATAAAGAAAATAAAATCTTTTTTGTTTTAGATAGTTTTTTTATTTTTTGTGATTTTTTAGACAATTTTGTTCTTTTTTATATATTTTTAAACTAAAAGATAATCAAAAATAGGGTTTAAATAAATATCCAAAATTAAAATGGAGTTGAAAAATAGTAAACAGTAGCAAAATTTCATCAAATTAATTTTAATATATAGATGATGATATAAAGAAAAATATAAAATAGAAAACACAATTTCATATTTTTTTAGGAATATTTTATATATTTATAAAGGTTTAAGATGTTTTCAATTTTTAAGAGTTTTCTTTTATTTTTTAGTGATTTTTTGTTTGGAAGTTAGAAATATTGAAATAAAGAAAACATTTTTTGGGGAATTTTTCAAAAAGTTGTTATATTTTTTATGAGTTTTATATTACAAACATGGATAAAATAGGAAGTTTTAATTTTAATGAATAAAAGAAAGCTTCAAAATGAAAAAATAAAAATCGCACGTGAAAGTACAATGTAACAAGAAGCGACACATATTTTTGGATTTTTTCGAGTTAAAATGCTATCTAAAATAAATATAGATAATAAAGAGAAAAGGTAATACTAAAATGGGCATAAACGTAAAGAGTATAAAGTACAGGGGCCAACTTGCGAATTTTCCAAAAATAATCAACATAATCAAAAATTTACAAAACCAAAAGGAAATAAACAAAACTCTGAGGGCTTGCCCGCAAAATAGCCAAGCACGCGTGTCGGGACATGTGAGCCTTACTAGCAAGGAACCAAACGCAATTAACAGAAAGTTAGGGTCCTAGATGCAAATTTCACAAAAATATTAAACCGAATAAAATAATTTATAAACTAAAAAAAATAAACAAAACGACGAGGGCTCCCTCGTAAAATGCCCATACCTCATACGCGCTAGGTACGTGAGGTGATGTGGTCGGGGACTGAAAAGAAAATATGAGAAGTATCGGTGGCAATCTTGATAATATTAAAAAAATATTAAACATTAGAGGAAATCTTTTGTACTAATATTAATAAAAAATTATTAGGGTAGAATCTACAAAAAACCCCCAACTGGTGGACATCCAACGACGAGTAGATTATCATGTACCACATGGCATGCTGAGGTAGTCTGACGCCTCTTCGCACCGGCGGTCTTGATGAGATCACCTAAGGTGAAAGAACGAAGGATATGCGCTAGAATCCGATGGCTATTGTAAACCTGGGCAGGTATGCTTGATCCGATGGCGGAGAGACGATAGGGAAGAACATGGAAGAAGGTCAGCCAAAGTGAGCTTCCCCGACCCCAATCTCCCTTCTCCGACACTCCGTAAAGCTCCAAAAGGTCGAGATCCATCTTGCAGGCGTCCCTCTAGGTGTTATGATGTAAAAATGCTCCGGCGATGACTTGAGAGCTCGTAAGAGGCCGACGGAGCGGTGGAGCTCGAGGACCCTCAGACGGGCTACCAAAAATGCCCTGCATACTCTTTAGCTCCAGGACCTGCAAAGAAAATAGTCAAAGGGTTGAGGGAAAAGTACCTCAACCCCACAATGGGGTGGAATGGAGGGAGGGCTGGAGAAATGGAAGCACACTGGAGTGAGATCAGGCGAGTAGCGGATGAGGGTAACGAAGCTGGTAAAACTCGAAGAAAAAGATGGGACAGAAATCCTAGGACTATGGCTTTGCTAAAAATGCTGTAAAAATGGAGAAAATAAGGACCTCACTTGGTCGGAGACAAGGAAGAAAAACTTCAATGCCGGCGGTCTGCGAAGGAGGTGGAGGCGCCTCCTTCCTGGTTGGAGGAGATCCTATCACCGTCTCCAGTCCGGAACACAAGAAAGAAGAAGCCAAGCTAGTTCAAAGAGGGTTCAAAATTCAAAGGGGAATCTTAGATAGCTTTTTTACAAGTGATTGGGGCGGCTAAAAGAACGATGGACACGACAGTGATTCAGAGCTCCAATCCTCGAGACAACATCAGACGAGAATGCGTGATGAACGAGGAGAAAAATCCAAGAAGGGATCAACATCAAATGGTGCAAGAAGTGGCCATGGAAAAATCGAGAAAATGAGGAAAAGATGAGGTCTGACATGGGTGTAGGGGGCTGGTCAGAGAGTTGACGCATGGTCAACTCTCCGACGCACATGGTTGGTCCATGTGGACCAACCAGGAATAACCTGCTGGAAATTAATTAAAAAATTAAGAAAAAGTAATAATTCATTTTATTAATTTTAGGTTATAAAATAAAAATATTTATTATTTTATGAAGAATTTTATTATGATTTTTATTTAATTTTTGGGCTTTATAATTACAAGTTACTTTTTAAGGGTTCGTATATAGCAATATTCATACATGTTTTTATATCTTTTATTTTTATTTTGTATTTTTTGTTTTATTGTTTTAGTTTATTATTTTATATATTTACAAATTATATTTATTTATTCATTTATTTATCATATTTTTGTGATATAATATATACAATAAAGTAAGTAGATGTATTATCTTTATAGGTATAGATATAGGTATTTTACCTATGTATTTTCTATACGTATTTTATTTTTTGTAGTTTATTTTTGTTTTTGTTCATATTTTAATATTAACATGTATTATAAATAATATTTACAAAATTATAAAAGTATAAAATTACAAAATAACGAATAATAAATAAAATGAATGTTTTAACTGCCTAAATTATGCAATAGGTTCTAAAACCTAACTTTCACATGTAACTCCAAAAAATAAGAAACCACCTTCATTAAATAGCATATTAAAAGTTGTATATAATTAAAGGTGATTTTGATATATTTTTTTATTTGAGAGATATGAGTCTGGGAATTGGGATTTTGGAATCTTATTTAGACTGCATTTTGTACACTGTATATTTTTTTTTGTATGAAATCAATTTTGTATTTTTCTATAAACTATCATGTTCAAAGTTTTTTATTTGAGGTAAAAAAAGTGGAACTAAAAATAGGTCTTTAAAATGAAAAAATGAATAAAATAAAAAGGATTTTTATTATATTTGGGCCTTTATCTCCCCCTACTTTATTGCCTGTCGATCTAGTCATCGAAATGCCTAGGCCTCATGCTTTAGGCTCATAAAATATCTGTGATATTTTATTCTTTTTCTTTTCTTTATTCTAAATGTTGGCATTAAAAACTGCTTTTTATGCACACTTTTTACAACAGTGCATGAATTAAGGCCATTTACATGCATTTACTAGGGTTTTTAAGGCAAAAATGATATAATAAAGATGATAAAATGGAGATTCATCTACTCCTGATGAGAATTAGGGTTTATAGAACAACAGCCTCCAAGTTGTACACATCAATATCCAGACCTGACTAAAAAGGCATCTTGGATCATCCCCCTCCAAATCATCCAACATGAACACTAAATAACTCTGTCTGGTGAGGGAAGGGTGTTATCTCTTCCCATCCAAGATGACGAAATACCTTGCAGTCTCCTCCTCCAATAACTCATCCTCGAAGAGTCAGGTATTTCCTTCTAAGTTCAGGAACATGCTAATTCACAATAAGTGGGGGGAGAAGTCTAGAAGAAGGGGAAAAGAAGTGGAGAGTAACCAATGTAGTCAACTCTCTTGTGAAGCTTGTCCGTTGTAGCCAAGTATCCACTAGATTTGCATGCTATCTTAAGCTAGGACCATTGTGGTCAAATTTTGTTCTTTTGGTAGGATTTTGGTTTCTATTCATTGGTATTTTCTGCCTCGACAAATATATAATATTTTGTTCCACCCATGTTTTATGGTATTAGCTTAAATATTCTAACAGTCCTTTGCTCACCTGAAGATTTATTTCAACATGGTACTCAAATCTTTAAATGTACACGCTACCAAAGAAAACGACACACGATCTTCCAACACCTCAGCTGAGTTGAGCAAGTGTACAATGTAGAGTACATATTAGTTCCTTATCCAAGAGTCAACTTAGAATTATACGATCAAGTTATACTCTATGAGTCAAAGTCTAGACATTGTCTTTTGAACTCGGAGAATTGTGCCAATGACATGAAGTTTCTAAAATCCTGTTTCTCAATGAAATTCCACTAAAACTTGTATAGATGAAGGTCATGTCAAGGCCATCCTCGATTTTTACTCATAGGTTAAGAAGCAACTGACTTTCCACTTTTCATATGCATGATATGCGAATGAAATGCATATGAAATTAAAAGCATATGAATGAAGTCCAAGTTTTCGAATAAAGAAGATGCATTTTTTATGCAAGAATGAATTGGAATATATTTTGATTTTACAATTTTTTTTGTATAGATCCTATTTTACAACAATTTACACACAATTATTATTTACAAGGATTTTATAATGATTTTACAAAGGGAGTATTATTTTTGCAAACTTATAAAAATTATACATATTTTAGTGCTTGTATGCAGTATACATGTATTATACAAATTTACGTGTGTTTTACATAATATTTTAGAGATTTCACCCATTCCATATTTATTGAATATTATATACATAAAATATGTGAAAGTACGAGCTATGAGTAAAGTATATATGTAATATCTACACCCCTATAGTTAGTGTGTGCCTTTTCCTCAGCATAAGAAGTGAGGAAGAGATGTAGAACGTGCTAAGAGTAAGAGAGTGACAAGAATAGGAGTATAGAAGTCGAACCACCCCCATACTTAGGATTTGGTCTGTCTATTTATAGAAGAAGAACAAAAATGAGGTGTTCGAGGTAAAGCGGAGAAGACAATGGATATATACTAGGAGGGCATCGGTACCCCCTATACTTATGCTCTAGTTAGAATCAATATAGAAAAGGAGTATGTGTGAGAACTGATGGGTTGGGGAATGTACAGAGAAATGGGAGCGAGGAAGGAGATGCTTGGAGATGTTGGGAGTATTGAGGATTCATGCAATCCGTAAGAGTAAATCATGAGATTTGGGAATATGCATGAATAAAATCTCTTCAACACAGATAAATTGTTCATCTGATCCTACAAAATGCTTAAGCAGTTTCCCTTCATGAGGAACGTTCATGCACCATATGTAAGATATGAAATCTCTACATTATCGTTCGTGTGCACTTCTCTAATAATAAAGGGTCCCATCCACTTGGACTTCAACTTGCTACGAAAAATCTTCAACTTGGCATTGAATAGTCATAACTTATTCCCTGGGGACAAACTCTTGCTTCTGATATGCTGATCATGTCATTGCTCGATTCTTTCCTTATATACCACACTGCTATCATATGCCTTGTTTCTGATTTTTAGAAGCTCATTTAGGTCCATCTTTCTACCCCGCTATCCTTCATGTGAGTTCTAGTTCACTTTCTTTAATGCCCAATTAGATTTGTGAATCAACTAAGTGGGCAGATGATATGACTTTCCATATAACATTCGAAATGAGAAGGAACAATCTGGATTCTGCCAAATTAACTTCACCTCCCTATTCGACACCTCTGCCAAGCCATTCGACTTTGGGTGGTATGGACCAGCAATACGGTGCTCAATGTCATAGTCCTTTGTTAACTTCTTCATTTCTCTATTAATAAAGTGGCTACCTCTATCAGAGATGATGACTTTGACGACCTTAAATCATGAAATGATGTGATTTTTCATGAACTTGCAGACAGTTTGTTTGTCTGCAACGTAGGTTGGGATAGTTTCCACCCATATAAAGAGATAATTTACTACATGTAGAATGTCATCATAGACATTGTTTTTTGGGAATTGGCCCATGAAATCTATGTAACATGTATTGGAAACTTCAACCATAATCACAAGTTGTATGGGAATTTCATATTTGGGACCGACGATCCCTACCATTCTCTAGCATACTCGATATGACCTAACAAATGCACATGCATCACGGAATGTGGTCGGCTAGCATAAACCACTCTGGGGAACTTTTCAGGAGGTTTTCTTCATGGAGTGATTTCCTCCTGCTTCCAAGGAATTGTAGTGGGTAAGGACACTCATGTATTCCTCCTAACAAATACACATCCGCGAGGCACAGTACGTTCCTTCAAAGAAAAGGAACAAATCCTTCCAATGGTATTTTATATATTCTAACTTAAGTCGGTCAATGCTTCTCTTGAGCCAATCAAAGGGAATCCTAGACACTAAAAGTTTACCATGTTGGCATACCATGGGAGAGAGTCAATAGAGCATATCGACTCGTCGAAGAAGGAGTCAACCACCGCATTTTCACTCCATGCTTATCCACGATTCGCTGACCAAATTCTTGGAGTAATATAATCCACCTAAGAAGACGTGGCTTCGCATCATTCTTTTCCATGAGGTACCTGCTAGCTGTGTGGTTTGTGAACACGATGACCTTGGACCCTAAAGGATGTGACATGAATTTGTCTAAGGAAAACACTACGACAATCATTTCCTTCTCTATGAAAATATACTTTTGTTAAGCCTGGTCAAGAACTTTGCTTGAGTAGTGGACAACATAATGAATCCCTTTTCTCCTTTGTCCTAACACGACCCTAACTGCAATGTCAGAGAATCTGTCACGATCTCAAAGGGTAGAGACCAATCTAGGGCCTATAGGATAGGAGCATCCATGATATTCATTTTAAGAGCTCGAAGTCCGCAAGATACTTGTGATATACAACGAACTCTGTGTCTTTTACTAAGAGCTCCATCAACAACCGATCAATCATTGAAAAATTCTTTATAAATCTGTGGTAAAAATTGATATGCTCGAGGAAAGACTTTTTTAATGATGGTGGGTGGTTGAAGTTTCTTGATCACATCCACATTGATATGGTCAAACTCCATTACTCTCTTGGAGATGACGTGCCCATCAAAATGCCATCTTGAACCATGAAATGGCTCTTCTCCCAAGAGAACATCGAATTCACCTCACTATACTTCTTGAGGACTCGATCTAGATAAGATACACAAGAGTCGAATGAATCACCATGGACATAGAAGTCATCCAAAAAGACCTCCGAGAAATCGCGCACCATCTTGATAAATATTGCAATCGTGCACCGTTGGAAAATCCTCGGTGTGTTGCATAGTCCAAAAGACATGCGCATGAATGTGTACATGCCTAATGGACATGTGAATGTGGTTTTTTCCCGGTCCTCAGTAGTGATGACTACATGTTTTTAGCTCGAGTATCTGTCTAGAAAATAAAAGAATTCTTTTCCCACAAGTCTCTCTAAGATCTGATCAATGAATGGTAAGTGGAAATGATCCTTTTCATCATGGCATTCATGCATCTGTAATCCACACAAACATGCCATGATATCGGTACTCGTGTCACAATCTTCTCTCCATCCGAGTTAGTGATTGTCTGAAGTCCTGTCACCATAGGGACTACATGAAGTCGTGCACCCACTTGGAATCAGATTTGGGATAGATAAACCCCACATCGCACACCATTTCTCTATTTTTTTAACACATCACGTAAGTTTGGATTTGTCCTATGCTAAAACTCATGAGAGGGTCTAGCACCTTCCTCAAGGTAAATATGATGTGATCACAAAGCAGGGTTGATCTCGCGAAGATCGGAGACGCTCCAACCTATGGCCTTGTAGTTCCGTTCAAGAATCTCTAGCAAGATTCTTAATCTACAGTCAGTCTGGCACTGATAATGATCGGGAACTTTTGAGGTGGGCCCGCAAAGAAGGCATACTTTAATTTAGGGGGAAGTGGTTTGAGCTCGATAATGGGGTGATCTTCACAAAGATCTGGCTCAACTGACTCTGAATTGGGTTTTGTGGTGGAGGTGACTGGATCTGCTATGACAGTAGCCACCAACTGATTCTTCTCGGGAATCAAAACGCTAAAGATATCCAAGCAAATAGCAAAAGTTGCGTTCAATTCAACTTCCTCATCTTCTAGTTGACCTGGAGGAAATTGGTCTGACAACCTGAAGTTTGCTTATGAGTCATCGAGGATGCAGGGAGATGCATCAGAAAAATATCATGTAGTAAGGTCTGATTCTGCAGGATCTCTCAAACTACCTCATCTACACTGTCCTCTCTTGGTGAGAGGAACTCATCAACCCAAGATGACTGCTGCTGCTAGCAATCAACTATGTAAACTATGTAGCACTCAACTTACGAAAAGAGATACTCTGTACTACTATATGAATTAGGTCTCTATCATTTTATTTGCTGCATCTCTAACTCTACACTTTCATTGTGTGTTTGAAAGCATATCTTTCCCAAAGTGTAATCAAATATGGCTCCAGACGTCCTAAGGAAAGGGCGACCTAGGATAATCCGAGAATCTTGCCATCTTCAGGGACACTCTATCTAGGATTGTAAAGTCCACCTTGTATTGTTTTCCTTCGATGTCAAGGATAACATCCCTTAGTATTAATTTATGCCTCTTATAGATAGGTCTACAATCGATAGGAGTTCTCTCGATCTCCTTAGAGGACCTAAGACTGGAAGATCTAGGAGGGAATATGGAAACAGATTGATGGAGGAACTATTATCTAGTAGAGTGCAAGTAAATGATGTGCCAGCTATCTGAAAAGTGATGAAGTAAGCACCTAGATCTCTCTTCTTCATTGGAATCTCATTTCTAATCATACTTCTTGTGTCTATGGATAACACATATTTCATTGTTTGAGTGTTCTTTTTCCTGTTAGTCCTAACATTTGTGCATCCCACCTTTAGGTACTTCTTGAATGTGGGAATCATATCCACTAATTGGAGGAAAGGGACCTCAACTTTAACATTCTCACGGTACGTCCTTTCCATCACCAAAGCATCATGATCTTTTTTTTTGAGAAATTTTCTTCTTTCCCTTAGACAAGGCATGAGATAAAGGGATCATTGGGGTCTCAAGATGTGAAACAAAAACATAATCATCTGAGCTCTTATTTGAACAAAAATGCAACCGTATATGACTCTAATTGTGAGTCTATTTGGGACTCTGTATAGGACTTGACAGACATACATGAAAAGGAACTAAAACTAAAATTACAGGAAAAGTTGTTGGTGCTGCATCCATGGTGATGTCCTCATATCCTGCAGACCAACTACCCACGATTGTGCTTGATGTCGCTTTATTCCTCTTTTAAGATTTTTCTTTTTTTTATTTCTAGGGATTCAAATCACCTTGGTGGTGTTAAATGTGGTGTTGTTGTTGTTACTAGTGATCCTCCTCCTTTGAGCTCTCCATAGGGGCTAGCTCATCGGTATCCTTCACTCCACTCTGTCATGCCAAATCTGGGGTCTGCATGGTCAACAACACCTGAGATTAAGATGGTGAATACCATGTGGTAGATTGTTATGATCAGATTCAATTGAATCAAAATAGTATACCTGATACTTCTGGTGACTCTGTCTTAGTTCAGATTGTTGGGGTTAACCTACGACTATGCTAAGATGGAGGTCCTAAGGGCAACGAAGTTATCATGCCAATGTGAAAGCCAATTGATGTCAGTTTTCTGACCGTGCTTCTCATTGCCAATGCGTTTGAGTTCATCTAGGATCCTCGAAGATCAGAGGTACCCAAAGGTAAGGCCCCACGATCTTTCCTTTTGGAAGGTCGTTGATGACCTTGGTGAGGTTTGTTAGGTCCCTGACTAACCTGTTGATGGCACTTGCTCTGTTGGGGGGGGGGGGGGTATTGTTGGTATTGAAGGGGCCTTGATAGGCTAACTGCTATTGTTGAGGGGGCGAAAATGGGTGGTACTAGGACTGAGGGGTTACTAGCTCTGCTATAGGCACTACATGCGTTGTTGTGGCTGCCGCTGAGTGGTATTGGATCATTGGTGTACCATATCCCATTCACCTCGCACACTTGTTGAGGTTCCTCGATCACTGTCTCGATGGTCAGATCTATGAATCGGCTCTCATGAACCTTAAGCTGACCCTGATTTCAAGTGTTGTGAGGCCCCTGCACAGGCTGCTCCTAAATGTGGTGCACTCTATAGATAAGAGCAGGGGGTGTAGATAGTACTTTTATCTTACTCTTAGATAACCTATCAGCTAACTCCACCACATTTCTGGGAAGCTCGAAAAGGTTCTCCAACTCGACTAACTTTTGTATCTCACTCACATTCATTTTGATTTTGTTGACCCTGGTTAACTTGTTACTGATTATCTTCATGCCAGGGAGTAGGGCATTCCCCGGACTAGTGACAGCTTATCTCCCCACCTCTTGATGTATGCATGAGGGAAGTGGATTATCAAAAGCCTCGACAGTGTATTTGGTGCGCATGGTCTGTGCCATCTGCTCAAAATCATCCTAAGCGTGCTGGCTCCTCTATTTAGATTGTTGCCTCTACATGCAACACTCACTAATCCTTGAACCTCTATAGTCAAACCACTGTATAGATTCTGGACCAAGATCAACTTATCGATATCGTTGCATGGGCACTTCTGAATCAGGTCTTTGATCCTCTCCCATGCCTCGTGGAAAAGTTCATGAGACATCTGTGTAAAGCTTGATATCCACGACCTCATTTGAGGGGAAGAACTTCTTTAGGAACATGTACTTTAACCCACATGGTTACAACCTTCCCTAAGTTCTTAAGCCAGTAAGTGGCTTTGTCTGATACAACAAATGGAAAGGCCCTAAGATGGATGTAGTCCTGAGAAACATCATGCTATTCTAAGTTGTCATATACCATCTCAAACTTCTATAGGAACATGAAAGGTTTTTCTGCTGCATTACCATAGAACTTTGGTGGGATTGTAAGAAAATGATGCTTAAGTTCCCCATCATTCTGTGGTACAACTGACCTAAGACAATTCTCATTCTCTGGAGAACTGGGATTGTAAGCATCCCTCATGGATTTTTCCTCAGGTATGTTCCCTCCCCCATTTCTCAACTAGCTCTGATCTTCTCTGAATTATTCATTGTGCTGCTCTGCTCGTGCCAGTCTAGCTAAAATATCCTTCAGTGCATTATTGTATCCCTCTCTTCAGGATTCCTCTTAGGAAACATCTTACTTACTTGGTCTTCTTCACCTTCAGAATCAAAGGGATGAAACTAATATAGGTATAAGAAATCGATCTAGAACACCGTGGTGAGGGTCTTCCTCAGCGTGAGAAGGTAAAAGCAGAGAGGCATGGGTCTGACCTTTCTTTGGAAAAGAAAGAGACTTATGGCCTTAGCATCGATGAATGCCAAGGGGCCTAGGAAGAGAGTCATCCCTAGTCCCTGAGGACAGTTAGTTTGGAGTGTTCAGCGAGAGGCTCGCAAAGTTCGAGCAAAAATCTCCCCAATCCACCATTCCCTATGCATACAATGAAGGTCATAAAGGTTCAGTCGAATTATGTCGTAAATTTTAGTTAATGGTAAGACAATATTTTATCTGTTACATGCAGTGTGTCGCCTTACGCCCATCCATGCTCTTGTAAGCTCCCAATCAATGACGTGATCTTCTCTGGCTACCAAGTTGAATAACATACCCAAAGGAGACGTCAAGTTTACACAATCAAAATGTAATAATAAGGTTGAAGGCAAGCCATTGTAGCTCCTAAATATGCAAGAGTAGGAGATGAAGACTTAGGTGACAAGTCTGGAGATTTGGGCTCTATCCTTAGTGCATACGTCCTCACCCACTCTGTCTGGGGCTAAGTACTTGTGTCCTATAACAGGGTTGCTCTCCCGAATATAATTCCAATTTTAATGCAATTTTGGTCAAAATTGTATCAACAGTCCTGATTTCAAGTCAGAATTATCACTTGATTAAGTACACCAAATACGGCATGCCTAACGATCAGTCTTGATTTCCTTTTATGCTAGATGTAAAACCAAGGGGAATGGAGTCAATAAAAGCCAATTCAATCGATATAATCAATGTTGTATGCCTAATTTAGAAGACTTACAATGATCCCCGTGCTCTACATGTGGGATGCAATACATTATTGAATTTTTTATGATAAATGCAAAATGCAAGTGATGAAACCACACCAAGCAGGAACTTCTATTAGTCGGGAAGAATTTGAATTTAATTTGACTAAGTAAAGATTCTAAAGTGTGTATTATTAAGTGAAAATTGTGGTACTAAATTAAACGAGCACATGAAATTGATCATCTGACCTATGTAAAGCTCTACGAGCTGCGAGTGCAAGTATTACCTACGAACCACTCAAGTACAGAACCACTCTCGACGCAACTACAACAAAGAAGAAAAATAATGGTTGAATCTCTAGTACACATGTAAGCTCTTAAACAAGAGCAGCTAATGATGCAATTACCTAAATTATTTCAAATTAATAATTACAAAAATCAAATAAAATGCAAATATAAAATCCTACAGACTTTACTCATTCACACGACTCGACTCTCTTAATTTTATGTGCTTCCTTCAATTGACCTATTTCTGAAAACGTTGGTGTCCAATGCTCCTGACCTGCTCAGCTACCTATGTAGTCGCTCCGTAAAATAATTGGGTTCCACACACAAAAACTAAAATGGTGGTCAGAGAGACGAATCTAATAAAATAGAGAAATAAATAAGGAAATAAAATGCGAGAAAAATAAATAGAGCAATAATTATAAAGAGAAATGGGTGGTCATACTATATGAGTGATGGTAAACTTAATCTTGAAATTGTGTAAAAGTCAACCTTAGCAGTTTCTACTAGTAACAACGCCATTTGTAGTACCCCGAAACACCTTCAGCTAAATTTCATGGACTTACCATGATTTCTATTATAGGAGAGCAGATTCATATTGATCAAAAACCGCTAAATCAAATTTTCAATTAAATACGAGTGGTCAAATTTATTTTACTTGGTCTAGACCAAGGTCAATCTCAAGGATGCCATTGTCTCCTTTTGTCAATTTTTAGATGACCGTGATGCCAGGTTTTTGAGGGGATGTTTTGTCAATTTGTGAGCAAATATTAACGACATGCAAATGCAATACGCAATCTCAAGGTGAAATTAGCTGATATGAAAAATACAAAATAATTAGCTAATTAATTATAAATACAAAAGACTAATTTTCCTTAATTACTTATGCTTTGACGAATCCATAAAATATTTTTTGTATTTTTCTGATGTAAAATGATTTAATGGAAAAAATATACATTTTTAGGGATTTTTATGCAATTTCATTGGCAAGCAGAAAACAAAATTAATGATACTAGGAAGAAGCTTAAATATGTTGAAGTGATCTTACACTATTTTTTAGAATAATCTGATAATATATGATTTTATTTTTGAATTTCTAGTGCATATAGGGTGATTTGAAGTAATTTAATTATAATAAATACAAAAACTCAATAATTTCTAGAATTAAATTATCCTAAATAGCTATTATAATGAGGAATCCAGAACAATTTTTAAATCCTAAAATATTATGTTATAAATCAATTAAAAAATTACTAATTTCACCAACTAATTTATTCATACAAAATTATGCAAGAAAATTTCTTGTGTTTGGGTACATTATAGAGTGCACATAATCCTATGAAATGTGATTTCCTATTTTTTGGGTTGTGGCTGATTTAGTACAATTTGTTGACCATAAAATGGAAAAATAATCAAAATTGCACCACAATAATATTAATAAATCAATCAATACTTGTAAAAATTTCAGTAGATAACCAAGATGGAGTGAAATATTTTGGGATTAAAAATAGAAGACAATTGAGTGCTAAAACATATCTTCAAATACATGGGTATCCATGAAAAACATGAATAAAATGCAATAGAAAGAAATTGTGCTCGGGGGGCACTTATGTCATTACCAAGAAGTCAGGATGCATGCCACGAACATGAGCTCCTAGTTGGCGGAACCTCTACATAATTGTGGATAAGGGTGAAGGTTGGTTTTGCAAACTACTCATGACCCTAGTGATATGCACGTGAGACGGGAGCCGTGGATGGAGCTTTGGGACTGGACCTACACGTAGCAGGTGGGGTGCACTTTGTGCATCCGAATCTATGACTTGGCAGGCAGCTCATAGGAGGTTGTGGTCCATTAGATCAAGGCAAGTACATGCTCCTACGATAGTTAGATGTAGAAGGCAGAGCAACGTGCTACTGTGTCAACGACCGGGCTGTGAAGTTTGGTAGAGGAGGTTCTCATTGGTAACGTAGAGGGGCGCCACTCAAAGTACTTCAAATCGAAGCTGCTAGAGAGCCCCCAATCAACACACAATGTGGAGTGGCTGGAGCTACTCTTGCGGACTGGTGGAGGTTGCGATGGTGCAGAGGTCAAGGGTGATGTCAATGATGTATGGTATGCAGAGGGTGAGGCATAGGATGCTCCTTCTAGGGTCGACAGTGCTTGATGATCAATGAAGGTCAGTGTAGGCACTCAAGGAGGAGTGAGGACTCGAATCTGTGCATGTGGTCAAGCTTGTACGAAGCTCGCAGGAGGTGGAGGTTTGAGGTGGTGAGAGGTGGAGTGGTTCAATGCGGGCAAAGCGATGGAGAGGCACATCAATGATTGATTTGACAAATCTCGAGTATAACTCAACGATAATTACAAAAGCAGAGGATGAAGACGAAATGGCAAGAAGAGGAAGAAGAATAACAAGAAAGGAGGAGGGAAAGAGAGGAGATTGAGAAAAAGAGGGATTACAGGTAGCGGAATGGAGGTGCTGGGGAGGTTACCTAGATCTAACGATGGATGAAGGAGGGTCTCCTGGGAATGTTGGAGCTCGGAGGAGTTCCTAATAGTCGTCACCTCAATCTTCGATGAAAAGAAGGGCACTCACACGGTGGAGCTTCCTTGCAATGCTGACATTAGGATCTCATCGATTCTCCTTCGCTCAACCGTGGGAGAAGGGTATTTTCACCCACACACTTCTCTCGTCGGAGATCTAGGACATGGAGCCTGAAAATGGCGAATATTGTCAAATAAAGAGAGGGGATAGACAGATCAAAATTATGTCAAATAAAGTAGAAACAAATAGAGGAGAAATGTAGACAAAAATCACATAATCAATCAAAATCCAATCTATACAATGTTGCTCCCAACAACGACACCATTTGTTGAAGAGGATTTTTCACAGGTCTAAAATACATCTCATACAAGGGGAGACATAGTCACTGTGGCGACCTGCATGAAACACGATCTTCAAACACCAATTAACCCATAATGATGATTAAGAAATAAAAAGCCGTGTGGGGTTAAAATTTATTATACCTCTACAACAAGGATGTGTATAGATGCAAGTATGTAGAGTGTCGAACACAAAGAACAAGCAGGATAGATCGAGCAAGTGAGAGCACAAAATGTGAATGTAAAGTTTTTGTCTATATTTACTTTTTTGTGGGTTTTTAAATTTTTAAAATTATATTTTTTACCTTTTATATTTTTTGTTTTTATTTTATCTTTTATATATTCTTTTTCTATATATTATATTTGTATTTTCTTTTTCTTTTAAAATAGATATAATATATATAAAGAGTATATATACAAGAGAGGCTAAGGTATACATAAAAATTAACAAAAATAACAAAAATAAAGAAAATAAAATCTTTTTTGGTTCTAGATAATTTTTTTTGTGATTTTTTAGATAATTTTCTTCTTTTATATATGTTGAAAGTAAAAAATAATCAAAAATAGGGCTTAAATAAATATCCAAAATTAAAATGGAGATGAATAATAGTAAACATTAGCAAAATTTCTCCAAATTAATTTTAGTATATAGATAATGATATAAAGAAAAATACAAAATATAAAACACAATTTTAGATTTTTTAGGAATATTCTATATTTTTATAAAGGTTTAAGGTGTTTTCAATTTTTATTAGTTTTCTTTTATTTTTTTTGTGATTTTTTATTTGGAAGTTAAAAATATTTAAATAAGCAAAACATATTTTTTGGGGGAATGTTTCAAAACGTTGTTATATTTTTTATGAGTTTTATATTATAAACATGGATAAAATAGGAAGTTTTGATTTTTAATGAATAATAGAATGTTTCAAAATGCAAAAATAAAAATCGCACGTGAAGTATAATGCAACAAGAAGCTACATATATTTTTTGGATTTTTTCGAGTTAAAATGCTATCTAAAATAAATAGAGATAATAGGGGCATAAATGTAAAGAACAGAAAATACGGGGGACAACTTGCAAATTTTCCAAAAATAATCAACATGATCAAAAATTTACAAAACCAAACAAAAATAAACAAAACTGTGAGGGCTTGCCTGCAAAATAGCCAAGCGCACGTGTCGGGACATGTGAGCCTTACTAGCAAGCAACCAAACGCAATTAACAGAAAGTTACGGCTAGATGCAAATTTCACAAAATATTAAATCAAATAAAATAGTTTGTAGACTAAAAAAATAAACAAAACAATGAGGGCTCACTCGTAAAATGCCTACATCTCATACGCGCTAGGTACGTGAGGTGACGTGGTCGGGGAATGAAAAGCAAATATGAGAAATATCGGTGGCAATCTTACTAATATTACAAAAATATTAAATATTAGAGGAAAGCTTCTGTTCTAATAATAATAAAAATTTATTAGGGCAGAATCTACAAAAAAACCCGACAGGCGGGCATCCAACGACGGGTAGGTAATCACTTACCACGTGGCATGCTGAGGTAGTCTGATGCCTCTTCGCACCGGCGGTCTTGAAGAGATCACCTAAGGTGATCGAACGGAGGAGATGCGCTAGAATACGATGGCTATTGTAGACCTGGGCATGTATGCTTGATTCGATGGGGATACACGATAGGAAAGGACGTGGAAGAAGGTCAGCCAATGTGAGCTTCCCCGACCCTGATCTCCCTCCTCTGACACTCCGTAAAGCTCCAAAAGACCGAGATCGATCTTACAGGCGTCCCTCTAGGTGTTGTGGTGTCAAAATGCTCTGGCGATTACTGTAGTGCTCGCGAGAGGCCGATGGAGCGGTGGAGCTCTAGGACCCTTAGATGGGCTACCAAAAATGCCCTCCAGACTCTTTAGCTCTGGTACCTGCAGAGAAAATAGTCAAAGGGTTGAGGGAAAAGTACCTCAACCCCACAATGGGGTGGAATGGAGCGAGGGTTGGAGAAATGGTAGCTCACAGGAGTGAGCTCAGGCGAGTAGCGGATGAGGGTGACGAAGCTGCTAAAACTCGAAGAAAAAGATGGGAAAGAAATCCTTGTACTATGGATTTACTAAAAATGCTGTAAAAATGGAGAAAATAAGGACCTCACTTGGCTGGAGACAAGGAAGAAAAACCTCATCGCCGACAGTCTGCAAAGGGGCTGGAGGCACCTCCTTCCTGGTTGGAGTTTCACCATCTCGAGTCCAGAGAAAAAGAAAGAAGAAGCCAAGCTAGTTCAAAGAGTGTTCGAAATTGAAAGGGGAATCTTAGAAAGATTTTGTACAAGTGATTGGGGCAGCTAAAAGAATGATGGGCACGACAGTGATTTAGATCTCCAATCCTCGAGACAAGCATTTGGCGAGAATGCTCGATGAACGAGGAGAAAAATCCAAGAAGGGATCAACATCAAATGGTGCAAGCATTGGCCGCGGAAAAATCAAGAAAATGAGGATAAGATGAGGTCTGACATGGGTGCAGGGGGCCGGTCAGAGAGTTGACGCGTGGTCAACTCTCCGACGCACCTGGTTGGTCCACGTGGACCAACCTGGAATAACCTGTTGGAAATTAATTAAAAAATTAAGAAAAATAATAATTAATTTTAGTAATTTTAGGTTATAAAATAAAAATATTTATTATTTTATGAAGAATTTTATTATGATTTTTATTTATTTTTTGGGCTTTAAAATTACAAGTTACTTTTTAAGGGTTCTTACATAGGCATATTAATATATGTTTTTATGTCTTTTATTTTTTTTGTATTTTTGGTTTTATTGTTTTAGTTTATTATTTTATATATTTAATGATTATATTTATTTATTCATTTATTTATCATATTTTTGCGATATAATATATACAATAAAGTAAGTAGATGTATTATCTTTATAGGTACAGATATAGGTATTTTACCTATGTATTTTTACGTATTTTAGTTTTGCATTTTATTTTTGTTTTTGTTCATATTTTAATATTCACATGTATTATAAATAATATTTATTAAATTATAAAAATATAAAATTACAAAATAATGAATAATAAGTAACATGAATGTTTTAATCGGGTAAATTATGCAATACGGTCTAAAACCTAACTTTCACATGTAACTCCAAAAAATATGAAACCACCTTCATTAAATAGAGTATTAAAAGTTATATACAATTAAAGGTGGTTTTGATATATTTTGAATTTTTATTTGAGAGATATGAGTCAGGGAATTGGGATTTTGGAATCTTATTTAGACTGTATTTTGTACACTGTATATTATTTTTGTATGAAATCAATTTTGTATTTTTCTATAAACTATCATGTTCAAAGTTTTTTTATTTTAGATATAAAAAGTGGAACTAAAAATAGGTCCCAAAAATGAAAAATGAATAAAATAAAAAGGATTTTTATTGTATTTTGGCCTTTATATCCCCCTACTTTATTGCTTGTCGATTTAGTCATCGAGATTCCTAGGCCTCATGGTTTAGGGTCATAAAATATCTGTGATATTTTATTCTTTTTCTTTTCCATATTCTATAATTCTGGCAATAAATTGCTTTTTATGCACACTTTTACAAAAATGCATGAATTAAGGCTATTTACATGCATTTACTAGGGTTTTTAAGGCCAAAATGATATAATAAAGATGATAAAATGGAGGTTCATCAACTCTGTATGAGAATTAGGGTTTATCGAACAACAACCTCCAAGTTGTACAAGTTGTCATCCAGACTTGACTAAAAAGTCATCTTAGATAATCCCCCTCCAAATCATCCAACGTGAACACTGAATAACTCTGTCTGGTGAGTGAAGGGTGTTATCTCTTCCCATCCAAGATGACGAACTACCTTGCAGTCTTCTCCCCCAAATACTCATCCTCGAAGAGTCAGGTATTTTCTTCTAAGTTCAGAAACAAGCTAATTTACAATGAGTGGGGGAGAAGTCTAGAAGAAGGGGAAAAGAAATGGAGAGTAACCAATGTAGTAAACTCTCTTGTGAAGCTTGTCCATTGTAGCTAAGTCTCCGCTAGATCTGCATGCTATCTAAATCTAGGACCATTGTGGTCAAATTTTGTTCTTTTTGGTATTGACTTCTTTTTGGTAGGATTTTGGTTTCTATGCATGGTATTTTGTACCTCGACAAATATAGAATCTTTTATTCCACCCATGTTTTAGGGTCTTAGAAAAATATTCTAACAGTCCATCCCTCATCTGAAGATTTATTTCAACATGGTACTCAAATCTTTAAATGTACAAGCTACCAAAGAAAAAGACACATGATCTTCCAACGCCTCAGCTGAGTTGAGCAAGTATACAGTATAGAGTACATATTAGTTCCTTATCCAAGAGTCTACTCAGAATTATATGATCCAGTTATACTCTAAGAGTCAAAGTCTAGACTTTGTCTTTTGAACTTGGAGAATTGAGCCTATGACATGAAGTTTCTAAAATCCTATTTTTCAATGAAACTCCTCTAAAACTTGTGTAGATGAAGGTCATGTCAAGGCCATCCTCAATGTTTACTCATAACTCGGTTAAGAACCAACTGGCTTTCCACTTTTCATATGCATGATATGCTCATGAAATGCAGATGAGATTAAATGCGTATCAATGAAGTCCAAGTTTACAAAATAAAGAAAATGTATTTTTTTATGCAAGAATGAATAAGAATATATTTTGATTTTAAGATTTTTTTGTATACCTCCTATTTTACAACAATTTACACACAACTGTTATGTACAAGGATTTATAATAATTTTACAAAGAGAGTATTGTTTTTGCAAACTTATAAAAATTATACATATTTTACTGCATGTACGCAGTATACACATATTATACAAATTTACATGTATTTTACATAATATTTTAGCGATTTCAACCATTCCATATTTATTGAATATTATATACATAAAATACGTGAAAGTAGGAGCTATGAGTAAAGTATATATGTAATATCTACACCCCTATAGTTAGTGTGTGCCTTTTCCTCAGCACAAGAAGCGAGGAAGAGATGTAGAACGTGCTAAGAGTAAGAGACTGACAAGAATAGGAGTATAGAAGTCGAACCACCCCCATACTTAGGATTTGGTCTGTCTATGTATAGAAGAAGAACAAAAATGAGGTGTTCGAGGTAAAGCGGAGAAGACAATGGATATATACTAGGCAGGCATCAGTACCCCCTATACTTATGCTCTAGTTAGAATCACTATAGAAAAGGAGTATGCGTGAGAACTGATGGGTTGGGGAATGTATAGAGAAATGGGATCGACGAAGGAGATGCTTGGAGATGTTTGGAGTAGTGAGGATTCATGCGATCCCTAGGAGTAAATCGTGAGATTTTGGAATAAGCATGAATAAAATCTCTTCAACACGGATAAATTGTTCATCTGATCCTACGAAATGCTTAAGCAGTTGCCCTTCATGAGGAACGATCATGCACCATGTGTAAGATATGAAATCTCTACATTATCGTTCGTGTGCACTTCTCTACTAATGAAGGGTCCAATCCACTTGGACTTCAACTTGCCCCGAAAAATCTTCAACTTGGCACTGAATAGTCATACCTTCTGCCGTGGGAATAAACTGTTGTGATATGCAGATCATGTCATTGCTTGATTCTTTCCTTATAGACAACACTGCTATCGTATGCCTTGTTTCTGATTTTTAGAATTTCATTTAGGTCCATCTTTCTACCCCGATATCCTTCATGTGTGTTCCAGTTCACTTTCTTTAATTCCCATTTAGATTTGTGAATCAACTAAGTGGGCATATGACATGACTTTCCATATAACATTTGGAATGGGGAGGGACAGTCTAGCTTCTGCAAAATTCCCTTCACCTCCTTATCCGACACCTCTGCCATGCCATTCGATTGTGGGTCGTATGGACCAGCGACACGGTGCTCAATGTCGTAGTGATTTGTTAACTTCTTCATTTCTCTATTAATAAAGTGGCTACCTCTATCAGAGATGATGACTTTGGGGACCTTAAATCATGAAATGATGTGCTTTTTCATGAACTTGCAGACAATTTTATTGTCTGCGGCTCAAGTTGGAATAGTTTCCACCCATCTAAAGAGATAATTTACTACCGGTAGAATGTCATCATAGACATGGTTGTTTGGGAATTAGCCTATGAAATCTATGTAACATGCATTGGAAACATCAACCATAATCACAGGTTGTATGGGAATTTCATATTTCGGACCGACCATCCCTCCCATTCTCTGACATACTCGATATGGCCTAACAAATGCATATGCATCACAGAATATGGTCGGCTAGTACAAACCACTCTGGGGAACTTTTCAGGAGGTTTTCTTCATGGAGTGATTTCCTCATGCTTCCAAGGAATTGTAGTGGGTAAGGACACTCACGTATTCCTCCTAACAAATACACATCCGCGAGACACAATACGTACCTTCGAAGAAAAGGAACAAATCCTTCCAATGGTATTTTATATATTCTAACTTAAGTCGGTCAAGGCTTCTCTTGAGCCAATCATGGGGAATCCTAGACACTAAAAGGTCACCATGTTGGCATACCATGGGAGAGAGTCAATAGAACAGATCGACTCGTCGAAGAAGGAGTCCTTGAATGGTTCAGTATCAGGGAATTCTACGACTCGAGATGTGAGAGGTGATCAACTACCACATTTTTCACTCAATGCTTATCCTTGATTTGCTGACCAAATACTTGGAGTAATATAATCCACCTATGAATACGTGCCTTCACAACATTCTTTTCCATGAGGTACTTGCTAGTTGTGTGGTTTGTGAACACGATGAACTTGGACCCTAAAAGATGTGACATGAATTTGTCTAAGGAAAACACTACGACAATTATTTCCTTCTCTATGACAATATACTTTCGTTAAGCCTGATCAAGAATTTTGCTTGAGTAGTGGACAACATAATGTATCCCTTTTCTCCTTTGTCCTAACACGACCCTAACTACAAAGTCAGAGAAACAGTCATGATCTCAAAGGGTAGAGACCAATCTAGGGCATGTAGGATAGGAGCATCCATGATATTGATTTTAAGAGCTCGAAGTCCGCAAGATACTTGTGATATACAATGAACTCTTGTCTTTTACTAAGAGCTCCATCAATAGCTGATCAATCATTGAAAAATCCTTTATAAATCTGTGGTAAAAATTGACATGCTTGAGGAATGACCGTGCATTTTTTATGTTGGTGGGTTGTTGAAGTTTCTTGATCACATCCACCTTGATAGGGTCAACCTCCATTACTCTCTTGGAGATGACGTGCCCAACAAAATGCCATCTTGAACCATGAAATGGCTCTTCTCCCAAGAGAACACTGAATTCACCTCACTATACTTCTTGAGGACTCGATCTAGATTAGGTACACAAGAGTCAAATGAATCGCCATGGATAAAGAAGTCATCCAAAAATACCTCCAAGAAATCGCCCAACATCTTGATAAATATTGCAATGATGCACCGTGGGAAAATCCTCGGTGCGTTGCATAGTCCTAAAGACATGTGCATGAATGTGTACATGACTAATGGACATGTGAATGTGTTTTTTTCCCGGTCCACAGTAGTGATGACTAGATGATTATAGCTCAAGTATCTGTCTAGAAAATACAAGAATTCTTTTCCCACAAGTCTCCCTAAGATCTGATCAGTGAATGGTAAGAGGAAATGATCCTTTTCATCATGGCATTAAAGCATCTGTAATCCACACAAACACGCCAGACATGGGTACACATGTCACAATCTTCTCTCCATTCGAGTTGGTGATTGTCTGAAGTCCTGCCATCTTAGGGACTACATGAAGTCATGCACCCACTTGGAATCAAATTTGGGATAGATAAACCACACATCACACACCATTTCTCTAACTTTTTCTTTACCACATCCCGTAAGTTTGGATTCGGCCTATTCTAGAACTCACGAGAGGGTCTAGCACCTTCCTCAAGGTAAATATGATGTGATCACAAAGCAGGGTTAATATCGTGGAGATTGGATACGTTCCAGCCTATGGACTTGTAGTTCCGTTCAAGAATCTCTAGCAAGTAAGATTCTTATTTTGCGGTCAGTCTGGCATTGATAATGATCGGGAACTTCTGATGTGGGCCTGCAAGGATGTCATACTTTAATTTAGGGGGAAGTGGTTTGAGCTCAGGAATGGTGTGATCTTCACAAAGATCTGGCTCAACTGACTCTGAATTGGGTTTTCTAGTGGATGTGGCTGGATCTGCTATGACATTAGCCACCAACTGATTCTGCTCAGGAATCAAAACGCTAAAGATATCCAAGCAATTAGCAAAAGTTGCGTTCAATTCAACATCCTCATCTTCTAATTGACATGGAGGAAATTGGTCTGACAAGCTGAATTTTGCTTCCGAGTCATCGAGGACGCATGGAGATGCATCAGAAAAATCTCATGTAGTAAGGCCTGATTCTGCAGGATCTGTCAAATTACCTCATCTACACTGTCCTCTCTTGGTGAGAAGAACTCATCAACCCAAGTTGACTGCTACTGCCAGCGATCAACTATGTGAACTATGTTGCACTCAACTTATGAGAAGAGATACTCTATTCTACAATCTGAATTAGGTCTCTATCGTTTTGTTTGCTGCATCTCTAACTATACACTTTCATTGTGTGTTTGAAAGCATATCTTTCCCAAAGTATAATTAAATATGGCTCCAGATGTCCTCCGGAAAGGGCGACCTAGGATAATCCAGGAATCTCGCCATCTCGGGGACACTCTATCTAGGACTGTAAAGTCCACCTTGTATAGTTTTCCTTCGATGTCAAGGATAACATCCCTTAGTATTAATTTATACCACTTATAGATAGGTCTACAAACTGTAGGAGTTCTCTCGATCTCCTTAGAGTTCCTATGATTAGAAGATCAAGGAGAGAATATGGAAACAGATTGATGGAGGAACTATTATCTAGTAGAGTGCAAGTAAATATTGTGCCAGCTATCTGAAAAGTGATGAAGTGAGCACCTAGATCTCTCTTCTTCATTGGAATCTCAATTCTGATCATACGAGTTATGTCTATGGATAACACATATTTTGTTGTTTGAGTGTTCTTTTTCCTGTTAGTCCTAACATCTGTGCATCCCACCCTTTGGTACTTCTTGAATGTGGGAATCAATCCACCAATTAGAGGAAAGGGATCTCAACTTTAACATTCTCACAGTACATCCTTTCCATCACTAAAGCATGATGATCTTTTTTTTGAGAAATTTTCTTATTTCCCTTAAACAAGGCATGAGATAAGGGATCATTGGGGGCTCAAGATGTGAAACAGAAACATCATCATCTGAATACTTATTTGAATTGTGAGTCTGTTAGGGACTCTGTACAAGACTTGACTGACATACAAGAAAAGGCACTAAAACTGAAATTAAAGGAAAAGTTGTTGGTTCTGCATCCTTGGTGATGTCCTCATATCTTGAAGACCCACTACTCGCGATTGTGCTCAATGTCACTTTATTCCTATTTTTAGATTTTTCTTATTTTTTTTATTTTTAGGGATTCCAATCCCCCTGGTGGTGTTAAATGTGGTGTCGTTGTTGTTACTGGTGATCCTCCTCCTTTGAGCTCTCCACTGGGGATAGCTCATCGGTATCCTTCACTCCACTATGTCATGCCAGATCATGGGTCTGCATGGTCCAACAACTCTTGAGAGTAAGATGGTGAATACCATGCGGTAGATTCTCATGATCAGATTCAATGGAATCAAAATAGTATACCTGATACTTCTGGTGACTCTGTCTTAGTTCAGATTGTTGGGGTTAACCTCAACCTATGCTAAGATGGAGGTCCTAAGGGCAATGAAGTCATCGTGCCAATGTAAAGCCAATTGATGTCAGCTTTCTGATCGTGCTTCTCATTGCCAATGAGTTTGAGTTCATCTAGGATCCTCAAAGATCAGAGGTACCCAAAGGTAAGGCCCTACGATCTTGCCTTTTGGAAGGTCGTTGATGACCTTGGTGAGGTTTGTTAGGTCTCTGACTGACCTATTTATGGCACTGGCTCTGTTGGGGGGAACTGTTGGTACTGAAGGGGCCTTGATAGCATAACTGTTATTGTTGAGGGTGTCGAAATGGGTGGTACTGCGACTAAGGCGTCACTAGCTCTGTTGTTGGCACTACAGGCGTTGTTGTGGCCGTCGCTGAGTGGTATTGGATCATTGGTGTACCATATCCCATTCACCTTGCATACTTGTGGAGGTTCCTCGATCACTATCTCGATGGTCAGATCTATGAATCGGCTCTGATGAACCTTAAGCTGACCATGAGTTCATGTGTTGTGAGGCCCCTGTACGGGCTGCTCCTGATTGTGGTGCACTCTATAGATAAGAGCAGGGGGTGTAGATAGTACTTGTGTCTTACTCTTAGATAACCTATCAGCTAACTCCACCACGTTTCTGGGAAACTCGGCAAGGTTCTCCCACTCAACTAACTTGTGTATCTCACTCACATTCTTCTTGTTTTAGTTGACCCTGGTTAACTTGTTACTGATTATCTTCATGTCAGGGAGTAGGTCATTCTCCGAACTAGTGACAGCTTATCTTCCCAACTCCTGATGTATGCGAGAGGGAAGTGGATTATCATAAGCCTTGATAGTGTATTTGGTGCGCATGGTCTGTGCCATCAGCTCAAAGACATCCTAACCGCGCTGGCTCCTCTGTTTAGTTAGCAACCTCTACATGCAACACTCACTAATCCTTGAACCTCTTTGTCAAACCACTGTATAGATTCTGGACCAAGATCAACTTATCGATATCGTTGCATGGGCACTTCTGAATCAGGTCTTTGATCCTCTCCCATGCCTCATGGAAAAGTTCATGAGACATCTGTGTAAAGCTTGATATCCACGACCTCATTTGAGGGGTAGAACTTCTTTAGGAACATGTACTTTAACCCACATGGTTACAAACTTCCCTAAGTTCTTAAGCTAGTAAGTGGCTTTGTCTTTTACAACAAATGGAAAGGCACTAAGATGGATGTAGTCCTGAGAAACATCTGGCTATCCTAATTTGTCATATACCGTCTCAAACTTCTATAGGAACATGAAAGGTTCCTCTGCTGCATTACAATAGAACTTTGGTGGGTAGTGGTACAACTGACCTAAGATAGTTCTCATCCTCTGGAGAACTGGGATTGTAAGCATACCTCATGGATTCTTCCTCAGGTCCGTTCCCTCCCCCATTTCTCAACTGGCTCAGATCTTCTCTGAACTATTCATTGTGCTGCTCAGCTCATGCCAGTCTAGCTAAAATGTCCTTCAGTGCATCACTGTATCCCTCTGTTCAGGATTCCTCTTAGGAAACATCTTACTTACTCGGTCTTCTTCACCTTCAGAATCAAAGGGATGAAATTAATATGGGTATGAGAAATCGATCTAGAAACACCATGGTGAGGGTCTTCCTCAGTGTGAGAAGGTAAAAGCAGAGAGGTATGGGTCTGACCTCCCTTTGGAAAAGAAAGAGACTTATTGGCCTTAGCATCGATGAACGCCAAGGGGCCTAGGAAGAGAGTCATCCCTAGTCCCTGAGGACAGTTAGTTTGGAGTGTTCAACGAGAGGCTCGCAAAGTTCGAGCAAAAATCACCCTAATCTGGCATTCCATATGTCAAGAGATTCAAAATAAGAGCATGATATCAAACAAGGAGTGGTCAGAAGGTGCTAAGAGAGTAGTCTTTGAACTCACACCCCTGAATATAAACACAAAGAAAACCTCAAGTTCACCAAATGCATACAGTGAAGGTCATAAAGGTTCAGTCGAATTATGTCGTAAATTTTAGTTGATGGTAAGACAATATTTTATATGTTACTTACAGGGTGTCTCCTTACGCCCAGTCATGCTCCTGTATGCTCCCAATCAATGAGGTGATCTTCTCTGGCTACTTGGTTCAATATCATACCCAAAGGAGACATACAAGTTTACACAATCAAAATGTAATAATAAGGTTGAAGGCAAGCCATTGTAGCTCCTAAATATGAAAAAGTAGGAGATGACGACTTAGGTTACAAGTCTGGAGATTTGGGCTCTATCCTTAGTGGATACGTCCTCACCCACTCTGTCTGGGGCTAGGTACTTGTGTCCTATAACATGGTTGCTCTCACGAATACAGTTCCAATTTTAATGCAATTTTTTTGTCAAAATTGTATCAACTGTCCTGATTTTAAGTTAGATTATCACTTGATTAAGTACACCAAATACGGCACGCCTAACGATCAGTCTTGATTTCCTTTTATGCTAAGTTGTAAAACCAAGGGGAGTAGAGTCAATAAAAGCCAATTCAATCGATATAATCAATGTTGTATGCCTAGTTTAGAAGACTTACCATGATCCCCGTGCTCTACATGTGGGATGCAATACATTATTGAATTTTTTTATGATAATGCAAAATGCAAGTGATGAAACCACACCTAGCAGAAACTTCTATTAGTCGGGAAGAATTTGAATTAAATTTGACTAAGTAGAACATCTTAAAGTGTGTATTATTAAGTGATAAAGTGTGATCCTAAATTAAACGAGCACAAGAAATTGATAATATGAACTATGTAAAGCTCCACGAGCTGCGAGTGCAAGTATTACCTACGAACGACTCAAGTTCAGAACCACTCTCGACACAACTACAACAAAGAAGAAAAATAATGTTTGAATCTCTAATACACATGTAAGATCTTAAACAAGAGCCACTAATGATGAAATTACCTAACTTATTTCAAATTAATAATTACAAAAATCGAATAAAATGCAAATATAAAATCCTACAAACTTTACTCATTCACACGACTCGACTCTCTTAATTTTATGTGCTTCCTTCAGTAGACCTATTTCTGAAAAAGTTGGTGTCCAATGCTCCTGAGTTGCTCAGCTACCTATGCAGTCGCTCCATAACATAATTGGGTTCCACACACAAAAACTAAAATGGTGGTCAGAGAGACAAATCTAATAAAATAGAGAAATAAATAAGGAAAAAATGCGAGAAAAATATATAGAGCAATAATTACAAAGAGAAATGGGTGGTCATACTACATGAGGGATGGGAAACTTAATCTCGAAATTGTGTAAAAGTCAACCTAAGAAGTTCCTACCCGGCAACAACGCCATCTGTAGTACCCCGAAACACCTTCAACTAATTTCGTGGACTTAACATGATTTCTATTGTAGGAGAGCAGATTCATATTGATCAAAAACCGCTAAATCAAATTTTCAATTAAATACGAGTGGTCAAATTTATTTTACTTGGTCTAGACCAAGGTCAAGCTCAAGGATGCCTTTGCCTCCTTTTGTCAATTTTTAGATTACCTTGATGCAAGGTTTTTGAGGGGATTTTTTGTCAATTTGTGTGCAAATATTAATGACATGTAAATGCAAGATGCAATCTCAAGGTCAAATTAGCCTGATACGAAAAATTCAAAATAATTAGAAAATTAATTATAAATACAAAAGACTAATTTTCCTTAATTACTTATGCTTTGATGAATCCTTAACATATTTTTTGTATTTTTCTGATGTAAAATGAATGAATGGAAAAAATAGACATTTTAGGGATTTTTATGCAATTTCATTGGCAAGAAGAAAAAAAATTATTATACTAGGAAAGAAGCTTAAATATGTTGAAGTGATCTCACACTATTTTTTAGAATTTTCTGATAATATGTGATTTTTTTAAGAATTTCTAAGTGCAGATAGGGTGATTTGAAGTAATTTAACGTTAATAAATACCAAAACTCGAAATTTTCTAGAAATAAGTTATCCTAAATATCTCTTATAAAGAGGAATCCAGAGCAATTTTTAAATCCTTAAGATATTATGTTATAAATCAATTAAAAAACAATTACTAATTTCACCAACTAATTTATTCATACAAATTTATGCAAGAAAATGTCTTGAGTTTTGGGTACATTAAAGAGTGCACATAATTCTACCAAATGTGATTTTCTATATTTTTTTGGAGTTGTGGTTGATTTACTACAATTTGTTGACCACAAAATGGAAAAACTAATCAAAATTTCACAACAATAATATTAATAAATCAATCAATACTCGTAAAATTTCATTAGATAACCAAAACGGAGAGAATTACTTTGGGATTAAAAATAGATGACAATTGAGTGCTAAAACATATGTTCAAATACATGGGTATTCATGCAAAACATGATTAAAATGCAATAGAAAGAAATTGTGCTCAGGGCACTTATGCCATTACCTAGAAGTCAGGATGCATGCCACGAACATGAGCTCCTAGTTGGCAGGACCTCTACATAATTGTGGATAAGGGCGAGGGTTGGTTTTGCAAACTACTCATGACCCAAGTGATATGCACGTGAGACGGGAGCCGTGGATGAAGCTTTGGGACTGGACCTACACCTTGCAGGTGGGGTGCACTTTGTGCGTCTGAATCTATAACTTGGCTGGCAGCTCATAGGAGGTTGTGCACCGTCAGATCAATGCATGTGCATGCTCCTATGATAATTAGACGCAGAAGGCAGAGTAACGTGCTACTATGTCAATGATCGGGCTGTAAAGTTCGGTAGAGGAGGTGCTGATCGGTAACGTGGAGGGGCAACACTAAAAGTACGTCAAATCAGAGCTGCTAGAGAGCCCCCAATCAACACATGATGTGGAGTGGCTAGAGCAAATCTTACGGACTGGTGGAGTTTGCGATGGTGCAGAGGTCAAGGTTGATGTCCATAATGGTATGGTATGCAAAGGGTGAGGCGTAGGAGCCTCCTTCTAGGGCCGACAGTGCTCGATGATCAATGAAGGCTAGTGTAGGCACTCAAGGAAGAGTGAGGACTCGAATCTGTGCATGTGTTCAAGCTTGTACGAAGCTGGAAGGAGGTGGAGGTCTGAGGTGGTGAGAGGTGGAGTGGTTCGATGCGGGCAGAGCGATGGAGAAGCACAACAATGCTTGATTTGGCAAAGCTCGAGTATAAGTCAGCGATAATTACAAAAGCAGAGGACGAAGACGAAATGGCAAGAACAGGAAGAGGAATAACGAGAAAGGAGGAGGGAAAGATAGGAGATTGAGAAAAAAGAGGGATTGGAGGTAGCGGAAAGGCGGTGCTGGGGAGGTTACCTGGATCTAATGATGGATGAAAAAGGGTTTCCTGGGAATGTTGGAGCTCGGAGGAGCTCCTAATAGTCGTCACCTCAATCTTCGATAAAAAGAAGGGCACTCGCACGGTGGAGCTTCGCTGCAATGCCGACATTGGGATCTCACCGATTCTCCTTCGCTCGACATCGCTCAACCGTGGGAGAAGGGTGTCTATCACCTACACACTTCTCTCATTGGAGATCTATGATATGGAGCATGAAAATGATGAATGCGAGCGAAGGCCAGTTTGTGAAGGGGCTTTATTCGTTGGGCTCGATCGTGGGTACGAGAGGGAAGGATATGGGAACGACGAGTGTAGAGATAGTTTGGCAATTAGGGCACAGAGGAGGAGGTGTGGCGAGGTTGTGGGATGAGAGGAGAAGAAGAGAAAGCGATTGGTCGCTAGAGGGTAGCGAGGCGGTGGTAGCGTCGATGTAGAAGGCAGACATCAATGGATAAGGGGGATGCTACGTGACATGTTGTGGAGTCATCACATGATGGGAAAAACGTAAAAATAAATAAACAAAATAAAGAGGGTAACGGGTATGACACGTGGTGGCTCCAGGAGCAACCACGTGTTGCTCCTAGAAAATTCAAAAAGGAAAATCAATGAAAAATAACAAACAAGTCTATATCAAAAATGGTATTAAAAAATTTGACCATCTCGATGAGATCTACAACTTCCTTGAAGGGACTAAAATCAAAAGAAACCATCTATACAAAACGTATTTTTGGTGGTTTTCTATAGATATAAAATAATTTATTTTTGTCTTTTATAATTTTGTTATTTTTAAATAAGGTAGAAGTCAAAACAAAATCAGATAAAATATAAAATAAATATTTAAACTTAATATGGTTTTTTAATATTTAATAATTAAACAAGTAAAGAAAATAAAATAAGAGGGACTTATATAAAAACTCTACTTAAAACTTAGAGAGACTTATTTTCTTTGATTTTGATTCAATTATTTTTTAGATTTTTATGCAATTTATTAAAACATAAATCAAATAAAATACATACGAATTAAATAAATCATTTTGTACATAAAAATATGGTCAAATTGGTTAATATGTATAGCATACAATGAGGGCCCAAATCCCAAGTTTGACATATGAACTCTAATTCTATTAGTTTGGTCTTGTTTTGTATATAATTAAATGCATATTGATTCAAAAGTGAGTAGGCATCCATAGAATATTGTTTCAGAGAGATATTCAATTTACAGTCTTTTGTCTCAGAACTTGGTTTTGGGTTTTATTGGGCAAAGATAAAAATTAGTATTTTTTGGTACTTTTCCTTGATTAATGTTAGTAATATCTACAAAATATAGTTAATTCTATGCTAATTAGAGTTATTGAAAATCATTAAAAACAAGGAAAGTTGTGGTAATATACATGTGATAATGTATACAATTTTTAGGCTTCTTGTTTAATGAAATTGTGCATGCTAAACTGTGAATCTTATTTACATATGCATGAATGATAATAATGCAATATAGATGATTAAATGCAGTTAATTACTTGGGACAAAGTTATCTTTTCATCTTCTAAAGTGATGAATCATAGTTTCACCACATACGTATTGTTGCCTTGGTTATTGGGAGTAGTAGGCTCTAGGGCTTGGCTATGTATTAAGGGGTGTAGGACTGAAGCTGGTGTTGTGGAAAGTATGGGGATGATAGTATGAGGGAAAAGTAACTCAACCCCACAATGGGGTGGAATGGAGCGAGGGTTGGAGAAATGGAAGCTCACTGGAGTGAGCTCAGGCGAGTAGCAGATGAGGGTGACGAAGCTGCTAAAACTCGAAGAAAAAGATGGGAAAGAAATCCTAGTATACTATGGATTTACTAAAAATGCTGTAAAAATGGAGAAAATAAGGACCTCACTTGGCCGGATACAAGGAAGAAAAACCTCAATGCCGGCGGTCTGCAAAGGGGCTGGAGGTACCTCCTTCCTGGTTGGAGGAGATCCTGTCACCATCTCGAGTCCGGAGCAAAAGAAAGAAGTAGACAAGCTAGTTCAAAGAGGGTTCGAAATTCAAAGGAGAATCTTAGATAGTTTTTGTACATGTGATTGGGGCATCTAAAAGAATGATGGGCACGACAGTGATTTAGAGCTCCAATCCTCGAGACAAGCATTAGGCGAGAATGCTTGATGAACGAGGAGAAAAATTCAAGAAGGGATCAACATCAAATGGTGCAAGAATTGGCCGCGGAAAAATCAAGAAAATGAGAATAAGATGAGGTCTGACATGGGTGCAGGGGGCCGGTGAGAGAGTTGATATGTGGTCAACTCTCCGACGCACCTGGTTGGTCCACGTGGACCAACCAGGAATAACCTGTTGGAAATTATTTAAAAAATTAAAAAAATAATAATTCATTTTAGTAATTTTAGGTTATAAAATAAAAATATTTATTATTTTATGAAGAATTTTATTATGATTTTTATTTATTTTTTGGGCTTTATAATTACAAGTTACTTTTTAAGGGTTCTTACATAGGCATCTTCATATATGTTTTTATGTCTTTTATTTTTTTGTATTTTTAATTTTATTGCTTTAGTTTATTATTTTATATATTCAATTATTATATTTATTTATTCATTTATTTATCATATTTTTGCGATATAATATATACAATAAAGTAAGTAGATGTATTATCTTTATAGGTACAGATATAGGTATTTTACCTATGTATTTTTACGTATTTTATTTTTGCATTTTATTTTTGTTTTTGTTCATATTTTAATATTCACATGTATTATAAATAATATTTACAAAATTATAAAAATATAAAATTACAAAATAATGAATAATAAGTAAAATAAATGTTTTAATCGGGTAAATTATGCAATAGGGTCTAAAACCTAACTTTCACATGTAACTCCAAAAAATATGAAACCACCTTCATTAAATAGCGTATTAAAAGTTATATACAATTAAAGGTGGTTTTGATATATTTTGAGTTTTTATTTGAGATATATGAGTCTGGGAATTGGGATTTTGGAATCTTATTTAGACTGTATTTTGTACACTGTATATTATTTTTGTATGAAATCAATTTTGTATTTTTCTATAAACTATGATGTTCAAAGTTTTTTTATTTTAGGTATAAAAAGTGGAACTAAAAATAGGTCCCAAAATGAAAAAATGAATAAAATAAAAAGGATTTTTATTGTACTTTGGCCTTTATATCCCCCTACTTTATTGCTTGTCGATTTAGTCATCGAGATTCCTCGGCCTCAGGTTTTAGGGTCATAAAATATCTGTGATATTTTATTCTTTTTCTTTTCCTTATTCTATAATTCTGGCAATAAACTGCTTTTTATGCACACTTTTACAACAATGCGTGAATTATGGTTATTTACATGCATTTATTAGGGTTTTTAAGGCCAAAATGATATAATAAAGATGATAAAATGGAGATTCATCAACTCCGTATGAGAATTAGGGTTTATAGAACAACAGCCTCCAAGTTGTACAAGTCATCATCCAGACTTGAATAAAAAGTCATCTTAGATTATCCCCCTCCAAATCATCCAATATGAACACTGAATAACTCTGTCTGGTGAGTGAAGGGTGTTATCTCTTCCCATCCAAGATGACGAACTACCTTGCAGTCTTCTCCTCCAATAACTCATCCTCGAAGAGTCAGGTATTTCCTTCTAAGTTCAGGAACAAGCTAATTTACAATGAGTGGGGGGAGAAGTCTAGAAGAAGGGGAAAAGAAATGGAGAGTAACCAATGTAGTCAACTCTCTTGTGAAGCTTGTCCATTGTAGCCATGTCTCCGCTAGATCTGCATGCTATCTAAATCTAGGACAATTTTGGTCAAATTTTGTTCTTTTTGGTAGGATTTTGGTTTCTATGCATTGGTATTTTGTAGCTCGACAAATGTAGAATCTTTTATTCCACCCATGTTTTATGGTCTTAGAAAAAATATTCTAACAGTCCATCCCACATCTGAAGATTTATTTCAACATGGTACTCAAATCTTTAAATGTACACGCTACCAAAGAAAAAGACACACGATCTTCCAATGCCTCAGCTGAGTTGAGCAAGTGTACAGTATAGAGTACATATTAGTTCCTTATCCAAGAGTCTACTCAGAATTATATGATCCAGTTATACTCTAAGAGTCAAAGTCTAGACATTGTCTTTTGAACTTGGAGAATTGAGCCTATGATATGAAGTTTCTAAAATCCTATTTCTCAATGAAACTGCTCTAAAACTTGTGTAGATGAAGGTCATGTCAAGGCCATCCTCAATGTTTACTCATAACTCGGTTAAGAACCAATTGGCTTTACACTTTTCATATGCATGATATGCTAATGAAATGCAGATGAGATTGAATGCATATCAATCAAGTCCAAGTTTTCGAATAAAGAAGATGCATTTTTTATGCAAGAATGAATAAGAATATATTTTGATTTTACAATTTTTTTGTATACCTCCTATTTTACAACAATTTACACACAGTTATTATGTATAAGGATTTTATAATAATTTTACAAAAAGAGTATTATTTTTACAAACTTATAAAAATTATACATATTTTACTGCTTGTACGCAGTATACATGTATTATACAAATTTACGTGTATTTTACATAATATTTTAGCGATTTCACCCATTCCATATTTATTGAATATTATATACATAAAATACGTGAAAGTACGAGCTATGAGTAAAGTATATATGTAATATCTACACCCCTGTAGTTAGTGTGTGCCTTTTCCTCAGCACAAGAAGCGAGGAAGAGATGTAGAACGTGCTATGAGTAAGAGAGTGACAAGAATAGGAGTATAGAAGTCGAACCACCCCCATACTTAGGATTTGATCTGTCTATGTATAGAAGAAGAACAAAAATGAGGTGTTCGAGGTAAAGCGGATAAGACAATGGATGTATACTACGCGGGCATCGGTACCCCTTATACTTATGCTCTAGTTAGAATCAATATAGAAAAGGAGTATGTGTGAGAACTGATGGGTTGGGGAATGTACAGAGAAATGGGATCGATGAAGGAGATGCTTGGAGATGTTGGGAGTAGTGAGGATTCATGCGATCCCTAAGAGTAAATCATGAGATTTGGGAATAAGCATGAATAAAATATCTTCAACACGGATAAAGTGTTCATCCGATCCTACGAAATGCTTAAGCAGTTGCCCTTCATGAGGAACGATCATGCACCATGTGTAAGATATGAAATCTCTACATTATCGTTCATGTGCACTTCTTTAATAATGAAGTGTCCCATCCACTTGGACTTCAACTTGCCCCGAAAAATCTTCAACTTGGCACTGAATAGTCATACCTTCTGTCGTGGGAATAAACTGTTGCTTCTGATATGCAGATCATGTCATTGCTTGATTCTTTCCTTATAGACCACACTGCTATCATATGCCTTGTTTCTGATTTTTAGAATCTCATTTAGGTCCATCTTTCTACCCCGCTATCCTTCACGTGTGTTCCAGTTCACTTTCTTTAATTCCAATTTAGATTTGTGAATCAACTAAGTGGGCATATGACATGACTTTCCATATAACATTTGGAATGGGGAGGGACAGTCTAGATTCTGCAAAATTCCCTTCACCTTCCTATCTGACACCTCTACCATGCCATTCGACTGTGGGTGGTATAGACCAGCGACACGGTGCTCAATGTCGTAGTCCTTTGTTAACTTCTTCATTTCTCTGTTAATAAAGTGGCTACCTCTATTAGAGATGATGACTTTGGGGACCTTAAATCATGAAATGATGTGCTTTTTCATGAACTTGCAGACAGTTTTATTGTCTGCGGCTCAGATTGGGATAGTTTCCACCCATCTAAAGAGATAATTTACTACCAGTAGAATGTCATCATAGACATGGTTGTTTGGGAATTAGCCCATGAAATCTATGTAACATGCATTGGAAACATCAACCATAATCGCAGGTTGTATGGGAATTTCATATTTCGGACTGACGATCCCTCCCATTCTCTAACATACTCGATATGGCCTAACAAATGCATATGCATCACAAAATATGGTCGGCTAGTACAAACCACTCTGGGGAACTTTTCAGGAGGTTTTCTTCATGGAGTGATTTCCTCCTTTTTCCAAGGAATTGTAGTGGGTAAGTACACTCACGTATTCCTCCTAACAAATACACATCCGCGAGACACAATACATACCTTCGAAGAAAAGGAACAAATCCTTACAATGGTATTTTATATATTCTAACTTAAGTCGGTCAAGGCTTCTCTTGAGACAATCATGGGGAATCCTAGACACTAAAAGGTCACCATGTTGGTATACCATGGGAGAGAGTCAATCGACTCGTTGAAGAAGGAGTCCTTGAATGGCTCAGTATCAGGGAACTCTACGACTCTAGATGGGAGAGGTGATCAATTACCACATTTTCACTCAATGCTTATCCTTGATTTGCTGACCGAATTCTTGGAGTAATATAATCCACCTAAGAAGATGTTCCTTCACAACATTCTTTTCCATGAGGTACTTGCTAGCTGTGTGGTTTTGAACACGATGAACTTGGACCCTAAAAGATGTGACATGAATTTGTCTAAGGAAAACACTATGACAATCAATTCCTTCTCTATGGCAATATACTTTCGTTAAGCCTGATCAAGAACTTTGCCTGAGTAGTAGACAACATAATGAATCCCTTTTCTCCTTTGTCCTAACACGACCCTAACTGCAAAGTCAGAGAATCTTTCATGATCTCAAAGGGTAGAGACCAATCTAGAGCCTGTAGGATAGGAGCATCCATGATATTGATTTTAAGAGCTCGAAGTCCGCAAGATACTTGTGATATACAATGAACTCTGTGTCTTTTACTAAGAGCTCCATCAATAGCCGATCAATCATTTAAAAATCCTTTATAAATCTGTGGTAAAAATTGACATGCTTGAGGAATGACCGTGCATTTTTGATGTTGGTGGGTTGTTGAAGTTTCTTGATCACATTCACCTTGATAGGGTCAACCTCCATTACTCTCTTGGAGATGACGTGCCCAACAAAATGCCATCTTGAACATGAAATGGCTCTTCTCCCAAGAGAACACTGAATTCACCTCACTATACTTCTTGAGGACTCGATCTAGATGAGATACATAAGAGTCTAATGAATCGCCATGGATAAAGAAGTCATCCAAAAAGACCTCCAAGAAATCGCCCAACATCTTGATAAATATTGCAATGATGCACCGTTGGAAAATCCTCGGTGCGTTGCATAGTCCTAAAGACATGTGCATGAATGTGTACATGCCTAATGGACATGTGAATGTGTTTTTTTCCCGGTCCTCAGTAGTGATGACTAGATGATTATAGCTCAAGTATCTGTCTAGAAAATACAAGAATTCTTTTCCCACAAGTCTCTCTAAGATCTGATCAGTGAATGGTAAGAGGAAATGATCCTTTTCATCTTGGCATTAAAGCATATGTAATCCACACAAACCTGCCATGACATGGGTACACATGTCACAATCTTCACTCCATTCGAGTTGGTGATTGTCTGAAGTCCTGCCATCTTAGGGACTACATGAAGTCGTGCACCGACTTGGAATCAAATTTGGGATAGATAAACCACACATCGCACACCATTTCT